>CM034306.1:47054086-48254086 GCA_019925795.1 Dendrobium chrysotoxum | reverse complement strand
TTTCCCTTTAGATATTTTAAAGTCATGCTAATTTGGATCTCCAAATAGAGAGGGACTCTCCCCTTATGGATATCCCTTCCTCTTTAGACTCCAAATTGGATGCTATCTCATCTCAAATTATCTCTATTAAATTACAACTCAATTATAACTCAAATTCCATTAAATTACATTTAAATATAAAAAAGAAAAATCTAGACTCAATAACCTACAAGGTTATCCTAATAAATCAACATATAAACAATCCCAAGTAATTATATATATCAAAAATTAAATGCTCAAATTCACAGCCACACTTGGCCATGCTCTTTTAATTTTAAAGCAGGACTTAAGCATTTTTGAAGCACCTGTAGAAAATATCATTAATTAAAGATTTATTTATTTTTTCCCCATTTAATTTTAATGCCCTGTATGAGCATGGCCACCTGCATAAGATTGTATTAGCAAATAAATTATCCCAAACTTAGGGGTAAATCTAACACACAATCAAATCAAAATATATATTATATGAAATTAAATAAATAATCAATCAATCTAAACTAACAACCAGTATATAATAAAAACCATGAAAAAACCTGACACATAATAGAAAGTAAACACCGGCCTAACCTAAGACTAGAGATGACTGTCCTAGTAAACCATATGAAGTGTGTGAGGTAGGCTGTGTGGCTTGAATATGTCTTATATAGAATATTTGATTGAGGTTGCATAATATTTTGGTTAGTTAAAAGGCTTAAGGGAAATATTTAATTAAAGTTTAAATATTAATGATTTAAAATCAATTTTAAAATATATTATTTTAAAGTTAAATGGTTACCACCTTTGTTTCTCATCGAGGTCGTGAAGTTTATTTCAACTTCCTTGGGGCTAACTTAATAGCCTCGTAGGCTTGGGTTACCTAGTGGTAACTTGTATATATTTAAGTTAATTAAATTAATTAAGATTTAAAGGTTGATAAATTTTAATTAAAATTAATTGGTTGCTATTTTAAAGGTTTAAATTAATTGAATTTGCTAATAACTAATTGATGGCGTTGTTTCACAGGCTCGAGGAAACATGCCTCCCTAGGATACGTAGCCCTGCAGCCTGAGGTAGTCTAGCCTAAAAACCTTATTAATGTAGTTAGATTAAGGATTTTAAATTTAGTTGAGTCATTAATAGTCAATTAATTTTAATGTTTAACACTCCATTGTATCCGTTTGTGGCATTGATTCACAGGCTTGAGGACCAGGCCTCCTTAAGACACGTAGCCCGAGTAATCCAGCCCATAAACTTCATCTTAGGAGTGGTTATTGTGTATTAATAAAGGGTTCATTGATTGATTTTAACATTGATTTAATATTTCTGGAATTTAAAATTAATTATCAAATTTTTTGAAAATTTTGAATTATTTATTGTATTAATTAAAAGTCAAAAATGGACTTTTAAATTCAAAGAAATTTTTGGAGTCTTGATATTTTTGTTAAATATTAGACCTTTTGATGAGTGATTAGACTTTGAGTTTGCTTTTATGAGAAATTATTAATTTTTAAAGTTTTGGCTTAAAATTTTGACTTATGGTTGACCAAATTATTAACTTTTTTATTTTGAATTATTTCTAATGATTTGATAGTTTTAATAAATATTAGACCCTAATTGGAGTCCTATGCGATTGCATTTTCCCAATTTGGAATTTTTTGGAATTAGTTATGATTTTTTAAAGTTTGATTATTTATTTAAATTTTTTAAAATTGTTTAATTAGAGGGGTTTTAGTGATTTTGCTCCAAATAAACTCCAAACTCTTTGAAATCACATCCAAAGGTCAGGAATGACCTAAGGATATAATCCCAAGTAATTAGGAATTTTCAAGAATTGTAAATTAATTAAATCAATTAAATATTAATTTTCAATAAAAATTAAATTAAGCTTAAATTTGATGTCAAATCAAAGGGGCTTTAATTTTCTTGAGTTAAGATTTGAATTCTGGTCAATTTGAGGTATTACATGTAAATTTTTTATTTAAATTTTATTTATTGGAACTTTTGAAAGTTTTAAATTTTTAATTAAGGGTTTAAAATTAAGTTAATTAATTAATGGGCTTAATGAATTTTAAAATTAGTGGGAAAGTTTCTTAAGACAAAGAATGTCACTAAGTTTGGATGGTTTAAGTTTAATGCCTATATGATGCATATTTTAATTTCTAAAATTTTCTTAAGTTGTCTAAACAAAGCCTTAATTTTTATCAATAACATGTCACTAGGTTAAATGGGCTTGAGTCAAGGTTCCACTAACCCTTGGTAACATATACATGTAGATACACACAAACACAATCAATTCTTAAATCTAGGAGAGCCTAAACTAAGTGTAAGTGTGTGCATCCTAAATATGCAAAGAATTGGAGGTAATTATCATATTGAAAAACTTTGATTAGTGAATAGTTAGAGTACAACCATTCACTAATCCTCCTCCATGACTTCTATTCATTCAAACTTAATCTACGTTTAAAGTCTCAAGGGATCTCTCAAAGGCTCTTGAAATTTAACATATATATAATTTTAAAATAAAATTTTAAAATATATCTATATTTATACTTAAGTGTGAAAACATGGGTTTTAAAATTTAAAACTTAAAATATCATCAAAATAATTTAAGAAATTTTTGAGAGATCCTCTGATTTTTAATATATTTGATAATTAAATTTTAAAGTTTGAAAACATTTTAATTTAATATTTAATTAAATATTAATTAAATATTAAAATTATTAAATAATTAGAAATATTTAAAATAAACTAAGTTTTCAATTTTGAAATTAATTTTAAACTAAAGTAATTAAAATGTTGAAAATTTTGAAATATTATGTGAATTTGTTTGATTTAATTTGAATTATCTTGAATTTTTAAAGTTTTATGTTAATTAAAGTATTTAAATTAATTTAAAATTAAATAATAATTAAAACATTCGTTAAATTAAATTAAATTAAATCTTAAATATTTTTGAAATTTCAAATTATTTAAAATAGTTTTCTTTAAAATTTTAAAATTATTATTTTAAATTAATTTTAATTAAATATTAATTAAATTTTGAAATATTTAATTAATGTAAAATTATTTAAAATATGAATTAAATGATTATATAATTTTTTATTTTAAAATAAACTATTTTAAAATAATTCTTTGATGTTTGAGATACTTAATAATAAAAATTTTAAATATTTGAAAAACCTTTTAAATTTATATTAATTTAATATCAATTAAATATTAATGTATTAAATTTATTTAAAATACTTTAAATAAAATACCTTAAATAAACATTAATTTAAAAAAAACCTTAAATATTTATTAGAAAATTTTTAAAATATATTTTAAAATAAAAATTTAAATTTTAATTTATTAAATATTATTTAATTTTAATTAAATATTAATTTAAAATATTTAATATTTAATAATTAATATTTAAAATATTTCAAAATATATTTAATATTTTACCTTAATATTAGTTTTAAATTAACTTATTTAAATTTCTAAAAGTTTTATTATATAATTCTTAATTTTTTTGATTAATAATTAATTTTTAATAATGTTTTGAAGAAAACTAGGTTTTAAAAACCTTAAAAACTAATTTTTTAATTAATTTTACTAGTTTTGACGGTTGGTGGGACACACGGCGTGTTTGGGTTCGTCTGATTAAACTGCAGTGGAGGTGACAATCATTGGACATGATTGCATGATGTGGTAGCACAATCATGCCCAATGATTAGGTGGTGGCATGGTCTCGAGCTGCGTGGCACTTAACCATATCAGCATGTGGTTCTGGCCGTAGGATCTCTTGCGGTTTAGATGAATGGCCCAGATCGTGCCAAACCGAGCGACAACACGATATATCAATACAACTAGTCAGATCTACCACGGAACGATGAGATCTGGACCATTGATCCTGAGATCAAGGGTCAAAATTTTGTACACCAGGCTACGCTATGAACTGAGCCCTAGAATGGTTTATTGGCTCATTCTCTCGATCCTGCCAATGAAATAAAATGAAATTTTAAACTCAAGTTAAGCCCCTGAGCAGAAATTATGGGGGAGGTTTTTGATGGTTCAAAAATCACTTAACATAAAGTTAATTAAGCCTAAGTGATTCTAACTATGGTTTGAGATTTCGAGAGAACTAACCAATAGATTTCAGATTTTTTGAATTCTCTGAATTTGTTGTTTGTTCATGCTAAGTTTTGTAGAAGAAACAACGAGCTGGTGATGTCTGGTTTGAGAGCTATGTGCTTTGGATAGAATTAGGTCTTGGTTCGCCAGAGATCTTGCCACCGACAAGTTGTTGACGGTGGATTTGAAGTAGGGAAAGGTGGAGAAGAACCTTGGGAGCTTAGACAAGATAAGACCAAGGCTGGAGAGCTTGAGGTATATATATATATATATATAAGAATAATCTTCAATTGTGTAGAAGCACATATTAGTGTACTTTTAAGTTATATGGTGGACTATTGCAATTGAGCCAAACTGTGTGATTATTTCCTTTTTTCGGTTATTCACATAAACAAATATGGTGTTACTTATTGGTTATATCTGTTTTTGATAACTCTTTGTAAAACCTTAGATATTAAACACACTCTCTTTACCACTGTCAATTTTCTAACACGTAATAATTAGGCACTATTTGTGGGAGCATTCTCAACATACTATAAGTACTTTTTTAATTCTTGACAATCAATCCATTAATTAGGGAGAACACAATCTTGGTGGTGAAGGCCACTCAGGCTATACTTTGGAGGATTATATATGAAAGATGGAAGAACTTCAAGTTGAACTCTTACAGCTTTTAGAGAAGCCTGAATAATAAAGAGATGATAATAGAGTTCTCTCAATATAAAATCAATAAAAGTTTTAGAATATTCAATTTGATTACATCATTATGATGCAACTCCCCCTCTCCTTAAACATCAATATGTTTTATCAGGCATTGGCAGTTCAATCCATCCTTCATGTGTTGCTCAACAAATCTGTAACCCTCCACTAGCCATGAAGGGCTTAAATTGACCCCGCCTTAATGATGTCTCTTGTGATCTTATAAGAGATGAGTTGTGATACCTTATTATGAAGGATTTCAATTTGAGGGAAGAAAACTAATTTATCTCTTATTGTTGCTTTCAAGAGTCTTCAGTTATGATTAATGCAGCTCTCTATCAACTTATTCATTAAGGTTTAAATTATACGCAATTGGTCCTTATTATAAGACTATTGACTCTTATAAGTATATTTAACACTACGAGACCATCGTTATCCAATCTTTGAAAATTTTGATCCAACTTTAGATTTTGAATGATTCAAATGTTCAAACATCATTTATGATCATCCCAAGCTCCTATGCACCTCATGTTGACCATACAGTGTTAAAATAACCAAAATGCCCAAGGTGAACTACTTTAGTTTTCCTTAGGTTTAAACATTCACTAACCTAAACCTATTCTTCTAAGCTGTGCACATAGGTCCCTAAGACCATGGCCAAGAATTTTTGATGAACCTAAGTGAGTGAAAAGTATTCACCCTTCTTGACTCAAAGTCTTAAAATCTAATTTAGCCCAATCTAGGCCATCATATGGCTTTTTTAGAATTCCTTGAACCTTCTAGAGCTTCTTCCAACTTAGTCAACCTGCTTACTTGACCTAAAAAGTTAGATTGAAACAGGGTCAAGCCACTCTTGTGAGTTTAAGATGGAATGACCTCTATAGCTATGCCAAAGCACTTAAAATGTTTTAGGACACTTATATAAATCTTATTTAACTCCTCCTAGTTGCTTCTGCCAGCTCAATTTATTTTAATGAGCCAACAAATATGTTAAACCCATATAGATATTCATTTCACTGAAAGAATAGTTACCAATGTTAATAAAAAAAAATTATATGTGGGTTTACAGGTCACAAATAAGTTTATTGGGCTATCATTAAGCTAACGACTCACCAATAACATGCATTGTTGCTCTACGAATAGACAAATGTTTTGAACAATAAAGCTTTTTCATTAATAGTGTTTACAAAGTCTAATTTCAAATAAAAAAAGATTGATCTCTATTCTGTATTTTCATTTAATTTTTGTTCGATCATATGGAGAAGGCTTAACAATGGTGCTCTTACTCATAAATTAAGATAGCATGTTCTCCTGTTTATAAGAGTTGTAAGGGATTTTCTACCTGCAAATAGCGAATGAGTTTATTAACTTAAGAAGTAGAATAAATAGTGAATGTATGTTATAAAGGATCAAACCACTTATAATTATTAATATTTATAATATAAATAGTGAATTTATATTATTATTAATATTACAATTTAGTTGAAATTATTGTTGGGCTTGAGTTTCCTTCACTTTATTTAAGCTGTGGGGGGGCTAACCTTGTTCACTCCTACGAGCTAAAAAATGTGCATCGAGATAATTACCATAAACATAAAAGAAATAATTGTAATGTTTAACAATATTCTTCTGCTCTTTCTCCTATTTATGAGAATATTTTTGGGTGTGTGAACTTCCTAATGCATTTCTCATTTCATCACGACTCCTTCTACCTTCTTAGCTCAATTTAGCATTTGAATTGCATATGTAATGTTAGTTTGCTGAATTTAGGATGCTATGGAGTAATTCCTTATGAAAGTACATGTCCATTTTTCATCTTTCTTTTTATATTTAACATGTTGTACAAGCACATTTCTTTTGGCATTCATCTCGATGTTGTTGATAGAATTTGCTTAAATTGTTAATAGTTCCATATCACGTGGTTAAGTATAAAATTATTAAATGGTTGGTCTGGAGCCATAACTTAATATTTTTTATTGAAAATTGATTTGACCACTAGTATATTTGATAAAACGCTTGCCTCCCTTAGGTAAATTGTTTAATAAGTAATATTAAGTCCAATAGATTCATTTGAATCAAGCAGTTCACATAGTTTGTGATTCCCATAGGTGGTGGCAAACAATTACTATGGTCAAGTAATGTGAATGATTAAATGACTCCTATAAACCTTTAAGCAGTTTAGTGAACTTTTGGTGCAAGATTTTTTTTTGAGCTTCCTTTATATTTGAGGGAGTATGATGCTCAATGTGAATTTTGGCATGCTCTCACATGCATGGGATATAAATAAGAGATATGAGGCTTTAGGTTTTTCAATATATTTGTGTAAAAATTACAAGTGGTTAGTTGTCACTCATAAGCCTATGCTTAGGAGATTTAAATGTGGTAATAATTAATGTATTTGAACCTTGCTCTATCAACCTTTAGTTCAATCCTAAACAACATATTATTCTTGAACTTTTCATTATATACTTAATATATTGTAATTTTTTTTATAATTCATCATAATTCTAGGTTGGCACTGCTAATTTAAACACAAATTTTCTATTAAATGGTGCCTTAATTGTTGAAAGTGAAACACACTTGTGTACAGATCATTATCATCAAGGTCAACTTTATGAACTTTGCAACAAAAGCAATTGATTTTTCTTTTCAAAGTAATGAGAAAGTCCAAGGGATGATTTATTGGTCTTAATGCTTAGGCAAAGTAACCTCTTACTATTTTTTGTTCAATGTAAATGCTCTATTTACAACACTTTTTGTTATGGGTAATCAAACAGCAAAATAGGACCATACATTATTCCATTTTCTTACATGGTAGGACACCATGATTATCAACATACAACAACAACAACAACATCTAGCCTTTATCCCACTACGTGGGGTCAGCTACATGAATCCTTTTTCTCCATTGTGTCCTGTTAAAAGTCAAATTCTCATTTAAATTATTTAAATCTTGATGTTGTTGTTGTTGTTGTTGTTGTTAGAATATGTTTCAAAGAAAATTTTAGCTCCAAGAATCTCTTGTGAAATCAAACATTCATTGACAATAACTTAAAAAGCTTGTTGAATCTGATAATCATAATTTAAAAGGTTAACAATAACAAGCATTCAAGTAGCTTAAAGATACAAGCATGTTTCAAATATTACAAATGCAATATTAGTCATAAGTGAAAGTTCAATAGGGATATTAAGCCCTGATGAACTAGTCCCGAGGCTAACCAAGAGGGGGGGGGGGTGAATTGGTTATTTAAAAATTTGAGAACATTAGTGAAAATCTTTTCTAAGATATGCAGTGGAAATAAGTAAATACTCAAACAAAAAGATTAATTACAAATTTCACCCAAGTAGATAATCACAGAAAAACTAAAGTGCAGAAAGTAATCAGAAAGAACACACCAAATTTTTATAGTGGTTCGGTCAACTTGACCTACGTCTACTCCCCGGAGCCTCCCCTCTGGGTATTGCACTAAACCAAAGTGTCCCTCCTTTTGCTCCCACAGCAACGCGAAGAAGCCTGTACAAAAACTACTTTTTACCGACACGGTGAGGCAGAGAACCTGACCTCCTTTCGCTTCCTCCTGAAGAAGGCAGAGAACCTCGGACTCCTTTCACTTCCTCCTGAAGCAGGCAGAGAACCTGAACTCCTTTTGCTTCCTCCTGAAGCGGGCAGAGAACCCGGATCTTCTTTCCCATGATCCTCTCGCAAAGCACTCCAACATGATGAAAGATGACGAGCGGAGAAGATGGCTCTGATCCTTGCTTGGAGAAACCTTCGTGAACGCCTCACAAACTCCCCCTCACAAGATCCTCTCTCTCTCTCCTAAACTCTCTCTCTCTCTAGGGTTTCTCTGGAAAGGGAAGTGGCAAAAGATCTTTCTTGTTCGAAGAAAAATATCTTTAAAAGGAGGGCTCTAAAATTGCCCTAAATCTCAACTGGTCGGCAAGAATCATCCAGGTCGATCAAAATATCATCATGTACGATTAATTTTAACTCAACTATTTCAGGCTGGATGATCAGTAGAAAAAATTGTTTCGATCGTCCCATACGATCCTGTGATCTTCCCGAATGATTAGTGCAAATCCAGGAATTTATCCAGAAGACAGCTCTGGTCATCGAGAAAAACTTGTGCTGGATGACCAAAAAATGACTTGATCATCCAGGACGATACGGATATCGTCCTGTACGATTAGTTCAAATAGTGGCAAAATCATCCTGATGACCGCTCTGGACGTACAACTGAAACACACTAGACGATCTTGATCGTCCCAGACGAGCTTGCGATCGTCCTGGATGATATGATCATATCAATTAAATATTAATTGCTTTCCTTAATTACCAGACTAATTTAGGCATGATTGTACTGGATCATCCAGGATGATACACGTATCGTCCAGGACGATCAGACTAAATATCTTAAAATAAAAACTTGATCGCCCTAATTAGGGTTTCTGTTTTTACTTGATCGTCTAGGACGATGTGAATATCATCCAGGACGATCTGAATAAAAATTGAACAGAAACTCTAATTCACTCAAGCTCTCCCTCTGAGTGTGTGTTTGCAAGGTTACTTAGCTAGGGGATCAGTTATATTATAATTGACTCAAGAAAAGGAAAATAATATATTTGGACACCCTTGGACCCGATCTTGAGTTGGCTTGAGTTGCTCTTGTTCTTTTGTTCCTGAAATGGGTTAGCCAAGCAAAACACAATAGAAACATATTTGTCATCATCAAAATCAAATTCGCAACAATCTCCCCCTTTTTGATGATGGCAAACATATGTGCAGTAGTTTAAAAAATAAAAGAACTAGGAGATCGAAAAACAAAATTTTCCAAATTTCATTGAATAACCAGAATAGTACAGGAAACATAACTACACATGAAGTAACTGACACATGACAAGAGCAAAAGCTACTACAACTGAAATCAAGAATAAAAAACTACTACAACTGACTCCCCCTTTTAACATCACAAAAAGGAGGAGGGCAAACAGAAAAACAGAAACAACAGTACAAACAGAAAAAGAAAAACATCTACAATACATAACACTAAAATGGAGGAGGATCCTGATCAGAATGAGGAGGTGGCTGTGATAGTGTAAAGTAATTGTGAATGGCTACAAAGTGGGCTCCAATCCAGGTAATGTCCTGGTCGTGCTGCTGTTACTGCTGAGCGGCATAGTCAGTAAAGTGCTGCAGGTCCTCAGTGTGCCGCTGCTCCTGGGACATGCTGAATGGTCCGTGCATCCTTAAGGAGGGAAGTGCAAGCATTACCGTGGTAGGGTGTAGTCATGTTTCGAAGAAAGTGATTGGCGACACTCCAATCATAGTCAGGGTAAGTAATAAGAGTGTGGAGTTTGTCGCCCATCACATAGAGTTGAAGGATATTATAAAAGTCCTGAGCAGTGAGTTCTACAGGATGATGATTCACATAGGAGCGGAGGGTGGAATAGTTAGAAGAAATGCACAGATTGGCAAAAAAGACTTGAAGAAGTTTAATGCTAAACGAAAAGGCCAGAGTAAGGATGAAAGTGAGGGAGGTGTGCGCAAAAAGATCAAGAACAGGATAGGTAAGGGTGTGAGGGTTTACTATTTTCGACTGTGTGATCCCCACCTCACGATAGCGCTCGAAGGCAGCCTGATCGGCTGCATTGGGAAAGCGAGGATCAACATTCCCCCGTGATGAACTCGCACCCTTTTGCCTCGAACACTTCTCGCCAGCCATTAGAAAGAAAAAGTGAAGGAGAGTGGAAGGAGATGTGTGAAAGAAAAGATAAAGAAATAGCTATTTAAATAAGAGTCATCCATATCGTCCAGTACGATCGCGAGATTTTCCAGGATGATAGGAGCATTTATGATGGCCAGGACGATTGATCAAAAAGGCGATCATATCGTCCAGGACGATCAGAGATCATCCAGGATGACTAGACACAGACGATCGTCCTGAGGAGTCAGGCCGGACGACCGTTGACGAAAAGTATCATCCAGGATGATTAGATGGATCATCCAGGATGATATGCAATAAATACATCGGACAGGCCGAATTTGAATCGTCCAGCTTCTGACACGTGGATCATCCGGGATGATATAGTGGATCATCGAGGATGATGACCAATAATTGGCACAATTGAAGTAGTTCGATCAGATCAGGAAGATATGGATCATATGGTCTAGGATTATATAAGGATTGTCTGGGATGATCACCAATAATTGGTGTACTTAGTAGTAGGATCAGTGTGGGGATGATTTGAATGGATCGTCCAGGACAGATGATGGATCATCCAGGACGAAGAAGATCATCCAGGATGATATGGTGATCGTCCAGGACAATGTGAAGAGAATAGGAAAGAGATGGAGGATTGAAATAAACGATCAGGATCCCAAACACACAAACAGTAAAATGAAAATAAAACCAAAGTGAATAAAATACGAAATGGGAACACAAAAAACAACGATTTTTTTTTGATTAATCTACTACAGTAAATCAGAATTTTTCCTTGCACACGCATAAGAGGATGATTGATAACGCTGAAATCCAGAAAAAGTTAGAAAATTGACTTTCTTAATTCCCACCTCGGACACCTTATAGATGCAAATTCCCTTTAAAACAAAAATCCAATTCAGAAGAAAAGAAATTAGATTTGAAAAGAGATCCTTTCAAGCCTCATTCCAGAAAAATATCTGATATAATAGAATTACAAAGTAATAAACAAGAAATCAGGATTTTCAAATATTAAGTTGCGCACAGATTTTTCTAAGGCATTTAACGATCTGAAAAGTAAGAATGCTTGGTTGGGCTCATTTTGTACCTCTTTTTCAATTTGTTTGGTGCTTTGCGCATCTTTTGATTTTTGATACACTTTGTATTTCTTTGAGTTTAGCGACATTTCACATCTTTTCAGCTTTGGGCTCATTTTGTGCCTCTTTTTCAATTTATTTGGCGCATTGCGCATCTTTTGTAAGCTTTCTCCCTCTCAAAGTCGTTAAAGGACCTCAGCTGTAAAATTACCTTCCAGACATAGGAGACGCTCTCCACAATAAGGAAGAGTAATTCACAAAACAAAAACCATACGTCGTATGATAAGTGCAATCACTTGGTTTTGAAAACCATAATAATGACTCAAGACTTTAAAAACACTATTTATATAAGGTAGATTACTGTAGGAAGATAAAATAAATCTCTATTTCAAAAACTAATATTTTAATTTTGAAGAAGATTTTTAACTAAAAGAAATAATACACCAGTAAAGGTGTTAGAGGAAGAGAAACAATCATCAATGTTTCTTCCCTTTAACAGATCCAGTAGAATCAATCACTGCTTACCAGCTTCCAAATAAAAACAAGGTAAAACTCTCAGTCAAAAATTTAGTTTTTTCAGCAGTAGTGAGCAGTGATCTAATTTTGAAAGGAATAAAATAGTAAATTAAAAAGCAAGTAGGAAAGCACATCAAATTAAATACTCAGATTAAACTAACAAGACTAAACTGAAAATCAGCAGAAAAATAAAAAAATTAACATAAACCGGATAATCAAACCAAACAACTAACTAACAGAAACAGAATGAAAAATAGACACATCAGAAATCAGAATTAATCAGAATTAAGCATTTATATCAATCACACCTAGTCTGGTCCTCAAAATCCTGAATGAGTCAAAGACCAGTGGTTTAGTAAATATGTCAGCCAGTTAATTTTCAGTTGCTACATGATGTAGCTCAATATCCCCATTTGTAATGTGGTCCCTAATGAAGTGATGCCTTATATCATTGTGTTTGGTTCTAGAATGTTGGATTGGATTCTTAGAAATGCATATGGCACTAGTATTATCACACAGAACAGACGTTGTGCCCACAGGTAATCCTAAATCCAAGACTTGTTGCTTCAACCAAAGAACTTGGGCCACACAACTCCTTAAGGCAATGTACTCAGCTTCAGCAGTGGAAAGTGCAATTGAGTTCTATTTTCTACTGGACCAGGAGACTAAAGACTGTCCTATGAATTGATAAGTTCCATAAGTGCTTTTTCTATCCACCCTACACCCTGTAAAGTCAGAATTAGAATATCCAATGATCTCAAAAGAGGTGCTATGCCTAGGGTACCAGATTCCTAGGTTTGGGGTCCCTAAAAGATATCTAAGAATTCTCTTAACAGCAGTCAGGTGGGACTCTTTTGGATCAGCCTGAAACCTAGCACAAAGATAAACACTAAACAAGATATCAGGTCGACTAGCAGTCAGGTAAAGCAGTGATCCAATTATTCCTCTATACTTCTTCTGATTAATAGATTTTCCACGTGAATCCTTATCTAACTGAACAGAGGAGCTCATGGGAGTTTTGATTGGCTTGGCTTTGTCCATTTCATTTCTTCAAAATGTCCTTAGTGTATTTAGATTGACTGAGAAAGGTTCCATCATCCAATTGCCTTATACTAAACCCAAAAAAGTAGGATAATTCTCCCATCATACTCATCTCAAACGCCTTACTCATTGTTTTAGAAAACTCATCACATAAATATTTATCAGAAGATCCAAAGATTATATCATCAAAATAGATCTGGACAATAAGTAAATCATCTCCTATTCTACTCAGAAAAAGGGTGGTGTCTATGCTCCCCTTAACAAACTCTCTTTCTAACAAAAATGTGCTAAGCCTCTCATACCAACCTCTGGGTGCCTGTTTCAATCCATATAAGGCCTTTTTAATTTATAAATATGATTTGGATATTGGGAACTCTCAAAACCTGGAGGTTATTCTACAAAAATATGCTTCTTTATTACCCCATCTAAAAAGGCACTCTTGACATTCATTTGAAACAACTAAAATCCCTTATAATAGGCAAAGGCTAGTGGCACTCTAATGGCTTCCAATCTAGCTACAGGGGCAAAGGTCTCCTCAAAATCAATCCCTTCAATCTAATTATACCCCTTAGCCACCAATCTTGTCTTATTCCTAACCACCACACCAAAATCATTCATCTTATTCTTAAAGAGCCACTTGGTTCCCACAATATTTTGATTTCTAGGTCTTTCCACGAACTCCCAAACATCATTCCTTATAAATTGATTCAATTCTTCTTGCATAGCTAAGACCCAAACTCATCTAAAAGGGCTTGATTGATATTGGTGGGTTCAGTCATTGAGATAAAGGTAGAGTGGTTTACTTCCTTCCTAAGTCAATGCCTAGTCCTAACACCTTCAAAAGGGTCTCCTAAGATCAGTTCTTTAGGATGACTCGAAGAATATCTCCAATCTCTAGGCAGTGTGGTTTGAGGTTCTACCCTTTCCTCCATATTTACATTTCCAACCCCTTGGGTAATATCATATACATCTTCTTCTTCTTCAACTCTAGTCACCTTAGGATCAGATTTATCAAACACCACATGAGTTGTCTCTTCCACCACCAAAGTCCTCTTATTGAACACCCTAAAGGATTTCCCCACATTAGAATAGCCTAAGAATACTCCTTCACTAGATTTGGGGTTAAATTTTCTTAAGGATGATTTCCTGTTATTCAGAATGAAAATCTTACAGCTAAAGACATGGAGGTGGGACAGGTTTTAAGTTCTACCCTTAATGATCTCATAAGGTGTTTTATTCAGATTTGATCTCACATTCACCCTATTCAGCACATAACAGGCAGTGTTCACCGCTTCAGCCCAAAAGTATTTTGGAAGTGAATACTCAGCAAGCATGGCTCTAGTGGCTTCCACTAAGGTCCTGTTCTTCCTTTCAGCTACCCCGTTCTACTGAGGGGTCCTAGGAGCTGAAAAATTATGACTAATCCCTTACTCCTCACAAAAACTTCCAAACTTTACATTCTCAAACTCTCCACCATGATCACTATGAATAGTCAGGATCTCACAATCTAACTTCCTCTGAATCTAAGTGGAGAAGGACATAAACTCATTAAATGACTCAGATTTATGTGACAAGAATTTAATCCAAGTGAACCTCGTGTAGTCATCTACAATCACAAACCCATAGACTCTCCCCCCTAAGCTGGCAGTGCTAATGGGTCCAAAGAAATCCATGTGAAGGACTTCTAAAGGTCTAGAGGTGCTAATGTCCTTAACAGAGTGAAAGGAGGACTGGACTTGCTTCCTTAACTAACACGCATCACACAGGTGGTCCTTACTGAACTTAAGCTTGGGCACACCTCTAACTAAGTCCTTTTGGGTGACTCTCCTAAGGGTTTTCATACTGGCATGACACAATCTCCTATGCCACAACCAAGACTCATCAGGAGATGTGTGAAAAAAAAGATAAAGAAACAGCTGTTTAAATAAAAGTCATCCATATTGTCCCGTACGATCGCGAGATTTTCCAGGATGATAGGAGCATTTATGACGGCCAGGACGATTGATCAAAAAGGCGATCATATCGTCCAGGACGATCAGAGATCATCCAGGATGATTAGACACAGGCGATCGTCCCGAGGAGTCAGGCCGGACGACCGTTGACGAAAAATATCATCCAGGATGATTAGGTGGATCGTCCAGGATGATATGCAATAAATATATCGAACGGGCTGAATTTGAATCGTCCAGCTTCTGACACGTGGATCATCCGGGATGATATAGTGGATCGTCGAGGACGATGACCAATAATTGGCACAATTGAAGTCATTCGATCAGATCAGGAAGATATGGATCATATGGTCTAGAATGATATAAGGATTGTATGGGATGATCACCAATAATTGGTGTACTTAGTAGTAGGATCAGTGTGGGGATGATTTGAATGGATCGTCCAGGACGGTTGATGGATCATCCAGGACGAAGAAGATCGTCTAGGATGATATGGTGATCGTCCAGGACATTGTGAAGAGAATAGGAAAGAGATGGAGGATTGAAATAAACGATCAGGATCCCAAAACACAAACAGTAAAATGAAAATAAAAGCAAAGTGAATAAAATACGAAATGGGAACACAAAAAACAACAATTTTTTTTTATTAATCTACTCCAGTAAATCAGAATTTTTCCTTGCACACGCATAAGAAGATGATTGATAATGCTGAAATCCAGAAAAAGTTAGAAAATCAACTTTCGTAACTCTCACCTCGGACACCTTATAGGTGCAAATTCCCTTCAAAATAAAAATCCAATTCAGAAGAAAAGAATTAGATTCGGAAAGAGAACCTTTCAAGCCTCATTCCAGAAAAATATCTGATATAATAGAATTATAAAGTAATAAACCAGAAATCAGGATTTTCAAACACAAGCTTTTTAAAATATTAAGTGATATTAAGTGGCGCACAGATTTTTCTAAGGCATTTAACAATCTGAAAGGTAAGAATGCTTGGTTGGGCTCATTTTGTACCTCTTTTTCAATTTGTTTGGTGCTTTGCGCATCTTTTGATTTTTGATACACTTTGTGTTTCTTTGAGTTTAGCGACATTTCACATCTTTTCAGCTTTGGGCTCATTTTGTGCCTCTTTTTCAATTTATTTGGCGCATTGCGCATCTTTTGTAAGCTTTCTCCCTCTCAAAGTCGTTAAAGGACCTCAGCTGTAAAATTACCTTCCAGACATAGGAGACGCTCTCCATAATAAGGAAGAGTAATTCACAAAATAAAAACCATATGTCGTATGATAAGTGCAATCACTTGGTTTTGAAAACCATAATAATGACTCAAGACTTTGAAAACACTATTCATATGAGGTAGATTACTGTAGGAAGATAAAATAGATCTCTATTTCAAAAACTAATATTTTAATTTTGAAGAAGATTTTTAACCAAAAGAAATAATACACCAGTAAAGGCATTAGAGGAAGAGAAACAATCATCAATGTTTCTTCCCTTTAACAGATCCAGTAGAATCAATCACTGCTTACCAGCTTCCAAATAAAAACAAGGTAAAACTCTCAGTCAGAAATTTAGTTTTTTCAGCAGTAGTGAGCAGTGATCTAATTTTGAAAGGAATAAAACAGTAAATCAAAAAGCAAGTAGGAAAGCACATCAAATTAAATACTCAGATCAAACTAACAAGACTAAACTAAAAATCAGCAGAAAAATCAAAAAATTAACATAAACCAGATAATCAAACCAAACAACTAACTAACAGAAACAGAATGAACAATAGACACATCAGAAATCAGAATTCATCAGAATCAAGCATTTATATCAATCACACCTAGTCTGGTCCTCAAAATCCTGAATGAGTCAAAGACCAGTGGTTTAGTAAATATGTCAGCCAGCTAATTTTCAGTTGCTACATGATGTAGCTCAATGTCCCCATTTATAATGTGGTCCCTAATGAAGTGATGCCTTATATCAATGTGTTTGGTTCTAGAATGTTGGATTGGATTCTTAGAATTGCATATGGCACTAGTATTATCACACAGAACAGACATTGTGCCCACAGGTAATCCTAAATCCAAGACTTGTTGCTTCAACCAAAGAACTTGGGCCACATAACTCCCTAAGGCAATGTACTCAGCTTCAGCAGTGGAAAGTGCAATTGAGTTCTATTTTCTACTGGACCAGGAGACTAAAGACTGTCCTATGAATTGATAAGTTCCATAAGTGCTTTTTCTATCCACCCTACACCCTGTAAAGTCAGAATAAAAATATCCAATGATCTCAAAAGAGGTGCTATGCCTAGGGTACTAGATTCCTAGGTTTGGGGTCCCTAAAAGATATATAAGAATTCTCTTAACAGCAGTCAGGTGGGACTCTTTAGGATCAGCCTGAAACTTAGCACAAAGACAAACACTAAACAAGATATCAGGTCGGCTAGCAGTCAGGTAAAGCAGTGATCCAATTATTCCTCTATACTTCTTCTGATTAATAGATTTTCCACTTGAATCCTTATCTAACTGAACAGAGGAGCTCATGGGAGTTTTGATTGGCTTGGCTTTGTCCATTTCATATTTCTTCAAAATGTCCTTAGTGTATTTAGATTGATTGAGAAAGGTTCCATCATCCAATTGCCTTATGCTAAACCCAAAAAAGTAGGACAATTCTCCCATCATACTCATCTCAAACTCCTTACTCATTATTTTAGAAAACTCATCACATAAATATTTATCAGAAGATCCAAAGATTATATCATCAACATAGATCTGGATAATGAGTAAATCATCCCCTATTCTCCTCAGAAAAAGGGTGGTGTCTACGCTCCCCTTAATAAACTCTCTTTTTTAACAGAAATGTGCTAAGCCTCTCATACCAAGCTCTGGGTGCCTGTTTCAATCCATATAAGGCATTTTTTAATTTATAAACATGATTTGGATATTGGGAACTCTCAAAACCTGCAGGTTATTCTACAAAAACATGCTTCTTTATTACCCCATTTAAAAAGGCACTCTTGACATTCATTTGAAACAGCTAAAATCCCTTATAATAGGCAAAGGCTAGTGGCACTCTAATGGCTTCCAATCTTGCTACAGGGGCAAAGGTCTCCTCAAAATCAATCCCTTCAATCTAATTATACCCCTTAGCCACCACTCTTTCCTTATTCCTAACCACCACACCAAAATCATTCATCTTATTCTTAAAACCCACTTGGTTCCCACAATATTTTAATTTTTAGGTCTTTCTACTAACTCCCAAACATCATTCCTTATAAATTGATTCAATTCTTCTTGCATAGCTAAGATCCAAAACTCATCTGAAAGGGCTTGATTGATATTGGTGGGTTCAGTCATTGAGATAAAGGCAGAGTGGTTTACTTCCTTCCTAAGTCCATGCCTAGTCCTAACACCTTCAAAAGGGTCTCCTAAGATCAGTTCTTTAGGATTACTCGAAGAATATCTCCAATCTTTAGACAGTGTGGTTTGAGGTTCTACCCTTTCCTCTAGATTTACATTTCCAACCCCTTGGGTAATATCATATACCTCTTCTTCTTCTTCAACTCTAGTCACCTTAGGATCAGATTCATCAAACACCACATGAGTTGTCTCTTCCACCACCAAAGTCCTCTTACTGAACACCCTAAAGGATTTCCCCACATTAGAATAGCCTAAGAACACTCCTTCACCAGATTTGGGGTCAAAGTTTCTTAAGGATGATTTCCCGTTATTCAGAATGAAAATCTTACAGCCAAAGACATGGAGGTGGGACAGGTTTTAAGTTCTACCCTTAATGATCTCATAAGGTGTTTTGTTCAGATTTGATCTCACATTCACCCTATTCAGCACATAACAGGCAGTGTTCACCGCTTCAGCCTAAAAGTATTTTGGAAGTGAATACTCAGCAAGCATGGCTCTAGCGGCTTCCACTAAGGTCCTGTTCTTCCTTTCAGCTACCCCGTTCTAGTTAGGGGTCCTAGTAGCTGAAAAATTATGACTAATCCCTTACTCCTCACAAAAACTTCCAAACTTCACATTCTCAAACTCTCCACCATGATCACTATGAATAGTCAGGATCTCACAATCTAACTTCCTCTGAATCCAAGTGGAGAAGGACATAAACTCATTAAATGACTCAGATTTATGTGACAAGAATTTAATCCAAGTGAACCTCATGTAGTCATCTACAATCACAAACCCATAGACTCTCCCCCCTAAGCTGGTAGTGCTAATGGGTCCAAAGAGATCCATGTGAAGGACTTCTAAAGGTCTAGAGGTGATAATGTCCTTATCAGAGTGAAAGGAGGATTGGACTTTCTTCCTTAACTAACAGGCATCACACAGGTGGTCCTTAGTGAACTTAAGCTTGGGCACACCTCTAACTAAGTCCTTTTGGGTGACTCTCCTAAGGGTTTTAATACTGGCATGACATAATCTCCTATGCCACAACCAAGGCTCATCAGCAGCAGTTTTTAAGCAAATTGAATTTTCAGCTTTAATGTAACTTACATCCAGCTTGTAGACATTATTGATCCTTTATTCCTGCAAAACAACCTTATCATTTAAGCTTAAAATGCAGTAAGTGGGCAGAAATTTGATGCTGCATCCTTTGTCATAGAGTTGACTAATGCTCAGTAAGTTGTGTTTCAGTCCATCTATAAGCAAAACATTGTCAATTATAAAACTCTTTGAATCACCAATTATACCGGAGCCTACCACCCTCCTGGTGGTGTTATCTCCAAGTGTAACCTTACCTCCAGCCCTGGCCTCCAACGAAATGAACTGATTTGTATCTCCAGTCATGTGTCTTGAACTTCCACTGTTCAGGTACCACATGCTCTCACGAGGTCTTGTGTGAGAGCACACCTACAAAAGCATCAAACATTAATTTTAGGAATCCAAACAGGTTTGGGTTCCTTCTTATGAAAAGAAGAATATAATGTATGTGTGCTATGCTGTGAATAAGGTAATTTGAGCCTCCATATCTAATGTGTACTACAGTGAACAGTGCAGGTGTGGAAAATGTGTCCTAGCATGCCACATAAAAAACATCTAACACCAGGAAAAGGGTTAACTAATTTACATGGGTGATAGTGCCTCTTCCTAGGTGTGTATGAAGCATGCTTTAATGAATTTGCAACATATTTTTTAAAAGGTGGCAATACATAAAACTGTTCAAAAGTAGGTGGTTTTTTATTCTTCTCAAAAGCAGCAATTTTCACTCTTAAAAATTCATTTTCCTTATTAAGACTAGCAATTTCAAAAGTCCTTGCACTTTCATTACTTTCTAGGTCACATGCCACATCATTCAATTTCTTAAAGGCAGCTTCTAATTCAACATACGATGTTTTTAATGCATCATGCTCAACAATTAAATCAGAATGCTTTTATTCAATTCATCAAATTCATCAAGTAAAGACATGTGATTGCAATCAACAGTGGAATGATCCTTAGTCAAAACATCATGCTCTTTTTGCAAAGTCAAATAATCCAATTTCAAGTTAGCATGGGTTTTCTTAAGCTTCCTATACGATGCATGATTTTTTTCAAATATTTTAAATAACTGATCGTAAGTAAGCTCACATACCTCTTCCTGGTCAGACTGACCAGGATGATCATCAGCCATCATACACAAATTTGTTTCCTCCTCTTCAGCTTCAGTCTCAGAAGAGTCGGATGCAGAGTCTACAGAGTCTACCCAGAACGCCTTCTGAATCCGCTTCTTGTCTTTCCTGAACTTGTGTTTCTCCTCGCCCTTCTCCTTGCTCGGGTGAGCTTTAAGTGTAGGACAATCAGCCTTAATGTGTCCAGGCTTCCTGCATTCAAAACAGAAAGTGTCAGATGAACCTTTAAAATTCTTGCTGGACTTACCCTTATTCCACTTCTGAAAGATCTTGTGTTTCTTCCTTAGAAAGCTTTTGAATTGCCTTGTGATCAAGGCAACGTCATCGCTATCAGACCCAGAAGAACTAGTATCACTCTGGTTGGCCTTTAGTGCCACTATTCTCTCCTTCTTCTTTTAACCAGCATTAAGCTGTCTTTGGTTCACCCTTTGCTCATAAGCAATGAGTGATCCAAGTAAGCTATCAATAGAGTAAGTATTTAAATCTTTAGCCTCAGTGATTGCAGTTATCTTAGCATCACATGAAGAAGGAAAATATTTAAGAATTTTGTTCACTCTTTCGTAGTTTGTAAGTTCTCTTCCTAAGGCATGCAAGGAAGTGATAATTTTAGTGAATCTCGTATACATTTCAGAAATGGTTTCACTAGGTTTCATGTGAAAAAATTCACAGTCATGAAGCAAAATGTTTAACCTAGATTGTTTGAATTTAGTTGTACCCTCGTAAGTAATGCATAATCTATCCTAAATCTCTTTACCAGTCGTACACATAGATACACGCATATAATCCTCAGATTTTAAAGCACAAAAAAAATAGTTCAAGCATTTGGCATTCAATTGTGCTAAATCACTATCATCAAAATTACAGTCAGTAAAGGGCAGTTTAGTTTTCACATTGTTAACCAATCTAAAAGGTGGTTCGTATCCATCCTTAACTAGCATCCACATGCGATAATCAATTGATTCAAGAAAAGTGGACATGCGAGTTTTCCAAAAATTAAAAAGAATATTATCAAATAATGGAGATCGTGTAATTGAATAACCTTGAACAGTATTACGATTACCAAAGTTAGCCATAGATCAAATTCAAAAGTTTTTAAACTTAAATTTTTTGAATCCCGCTCTGATACCACTTGAAAGTTCAATAGGGATGTTAAGCCCTGATGAACTAGTCCCGAGGCTAACCAAGAGGGGGGGTGAATTGGATATTTAAAAATTTGAGAACAACAATGAAAATCTTTTCTATGATATGTAGCGAAAACAAATAAATACTCAAATGAAAAGATTAAACACAAATTTCACCCAAGCAGATAATCATAGAAAAACTAAAGTGCAGAAAGTAATCAGAAAGAACACACCAGATTTTTATAGTGGTTCAGTCAACTTGACCTACGTCCACTTCCCGGAGCCTCCCCTCCAGGTATTGCACTAAACCAAAGTGTCTCTCCTTTTGCTCCCACAACAAGGCGGAGAAGCCTGTACAAAAACTCCTTTTCACCAACACGGTGAGGCAGAGAACCTGACCTCCTTTCACTTCCTCCTGAAGCAGATAGAGAACCTCAGACTTATTTTGCTTCCTCCTGAAGCAGGCAGAGAACCTGAAGTCTTTTTGCTTCCTCCTGAAGCGGGCAGAGAACCCGGATCTTCTTGCTGATGATCCTCTCACAAAGAACACCAACACGACGAAATACGATGAGTAGAGAAGATGACTTTGATCCTTACTTGGAGCAACCTTTGTGAACCCCTCACAAACTCCCCCTCACAAGATCCTCTCTCTCTCTCCTAAACTCTCTCTCTTTAGGGTTTCTATAAAAAGGAAAGTGGCAAAAGATCTTTCTTGTTGTCCAGAGAAACTTGTGCTGGATAACTGAAAAATGACTTGATCATCCAGGATGATACGGATATCGTCCTGTATGATTAGTTTAAATAGTAACAAAATCATCCTGATGACCGCTCTGGACGTACAGCTGAAACACACTAGACGATCCTGATCGTCCCGGACGAGCTTGCGATCATCCCGGATGATATGATCGTATCAATTAAATATTAATTTCTTTTCTTAATTACCAGACTAATTTAGGCATGATTGTACTGGATCGTCCAGGATGATACACGTATCGTCCAGGACGATCAGACCAAATATCTTAAAATAAAAACTTGCCTAACTTGATCTGGCAGCTGAGAGTTTCTAATTTGAGCATATTGTCCAGTACAATGTAGGGATCGTCTAGGATTATCTGCTTAATCAGACACACTTAACTTGGTCACCCTAATTAGTGTTTCTATTTTTACTTGATCGTCCAGGATAATGTGAATATTGTCCAGGTCGATCTGAACAAAAACTGAAAAGAAACTCTAATTCACTCAAGCTCTCCCCCTGAGTGTGCATGTGCAAGGTTACTTAGCTAGGGGATCATTATATTACAATTGACTCAAGAAAAAGAAAATAATACATTTGGACATCCTTGGACCCGATCTTGAGTTGGCTTGAGTTGATCTTGATCTTTTGTTCCTGAAATGAGTTAGCCAAGCAAAACACAATAGAAACATGTTTGTCATCATCAAAATTAGATTTGCAATAATAAGTAGAATCATAAATTCCCCATAAAAAAAGGAAAAGTCTCAATCTTTCCTATGAACCAAAACTGATTCAATGAGCACTTTAGCGATACTTTTTTTCATGAATTCTGATGAGTCAGTATAAATGTCAGCTGTGACCTTGGAGACAAAATTAGTAAAGCTTGTCAAGTTTAAGATTGGCCTAATCAATGACAATGGGATGTTATCTGTTGACATGAATTATCTATTTAAAAATTTTTAATGTTCTTCCACCATTTTCTTAAGCTCCTTGCATGCTTCCATCTCAGAGTAACCATGCTCTTTAGCATAGCATTGAACTAATTAAGCAACATGATTCCTTTTTTGTTCATTCTGAAATAATTAAAACGAGAATATTATTGAGTGCATTATATGGTCAAAATGAATATCTAGTGGATTCTTTAAAAAAAATGACAAAAATTACTTTTAATATAGGGGAAAAAAGCTTGTTTGGAATATCATAATTAAATAACATAATTTTTTTAAATATAGTTAGTATTTATTAGATCATCAAACTTGACCCTAGTCGAACCATCAAACCATTAACCTTTAATTCTTACAGTTTGTTGACCGGTTCAAATTTCACAACCTTGCTAAAAATATTCCAGGACACTTCTACAAACCTTGTTGAACTCTACCTAATTGCTTATGCCAGGCCAGTTTGCCTAGCTTAGCTTCATAGGTCATAGATAAAAATTATACGTGGCTTCATAGGTTAAAAATAAATTTATTGGGTTTTCATTAAGTTAATGACTTTTCAATAACATGTATTGTCATCCTACAAATAGACAAAGCATTGAACAATAAAGCTCTTTCATTAATAGTGTTTGCAAAGTCTAATTTCAAAGAAAATAAAAGATTGATCTCCATTGTGTATTGTCATTTTAGTTTTCATTTGATCATATGGAGAAGGCTCAACAATGGTGCTCTTACTAAAAAATGAAGTGAGCATTTTCTCCTATGAAGAAGAGTTGTGAGGATTTTTATGCCTTCAAATAGGGAACGAGTTTATTGACTAAAAAGAAGAATTATAAATAGTGAATGTATGTTATTAAGGATCAAACCACTTATAATTATTAATTTTTATAATATAAATAGTGAATTTATTTTATTATTAATATTCCAATTTAGTTAAAATTATTATAGGGATTGAGTTTTTGCCACTTTATCTAAGCTGTGGGGACTTACTTGTCCATAACTTAAATTTTGAAAAATGTACCTCAAGATAATTACCATGTTTAACAATATCCTTTTGAAGTTTCTCCCATTTATGATAATATTTGTGGCTATGTGAATCAATGCAATTCTCATTTCATCGTGGCTAAGTCTACCTTTCTAGATCAATTTAGCATTTGAATTACTTATGGAATGTTAGCTTTATGAATTTAGGTGGTTATGGAGTAATTCCTTATGAAGGTACATATCCATTTATCATATTTCTTTTTATATTTAATCTCTTAAGTGGTCATATACATGGATATTGTTGTTGGTATTGATCTTGATGTTGTTGATGGAATTTGCTTAAATTTTCAATAGTTCTATATCACTTAGTTAAGTATAAAAATATCAAGTGATTGGTTTGTATCCATAGGCTTGATATTTTGCATTGAAAATGGATTTGACCACTAGTATATTTGATTGAATGTCTACCTCCTTTATATAAAGTTTTTAATAAGTAATATCAAGTAGATCAAGCAGATCAATTTGAAAGAGCAAATGACTCCTACAAACCTTCAAGTGGTTCAGTGAACTATTAGTGGAAGATATTTTTCTGAGCTTCTCTTAATATTTCAGGGAGGATGATGACCAATGTGGATTTTTGCATGCTCTCATATGAATGGGAGGTTAATAAGAATTATGAGGCTTTAGGTATAACCTATTATTAATTATTAAAAACTATATTAGTGTAAAAATAACAAGTGGTTACCCATAAGCCTATGCTTTGGAGATGAACATGGGATTAATAATTAGTGTATTTGAACCAAGTTCTATCAATCTTTTTTTTCAATCATCAACAACACAATATTCTTGAAGTTTTCATTGGGTCTTAATATATTTTAAGGTTACTTTATGATTCATCATAATTCTAGGTTGGCACTACCAATTTAAACACAATTTTTCTAACAAATAGTGGTCTTAATGGCTCAAAATGAAGCACACTTGTGCACAAATCATTATCATCAATGTCAACTTTATGTACTTTATAATATAATTAGTTGATTTTTCTTTTCAAAGTAATGAGCAAGTTCAATAAAAGATTTAATGGCCATAATGCTTAGGCAATGTAACCTCTTATTATTTGTTGTTTAATGTAAATTATCTATTTATAACGCTTTTGCTGTGGGTATTCAAATAGCTAATTAGGATAATCAATTATTCTATTTTCATACATGGTAGCAAAAAACAAGAAATCAACAAAATGAAAAAAGAAATCTTGCAATTAATATACGGTGTCTTCTAAACCATTAATTAAAAGTTGCTACTAAGAAAATTTTAGCTCAGTGTATCTTGTGAAATCAAACATATTATTTGATAACAACTTAAAAACTTATTTGATTTGATAATCATAATTTATAAGGTTCACACTAACAAGCATTTTGGTAGCTTAGAGATACAAGCATGATTCGAACATTACACATGCAATATTATTCGTACGTAGAATTGAAAATTCCCCATGATATAAGAAAAATCTCAATCTTTTCTAAGAACCAGAACTGGTTCAATGAGCACTTGAGCGATAGTTTTCTTCATGAATTCTGATGAGTCGGTATAAATATCAGCTGTGTCCTTGTAGTCAAAATCAGTAAAGCATGCCAAGTTTAAGACTGGCTTAATCAATGATATTGGGATGTTATCTATTGACATGAATTCTCCATTTATAATTTTCCAATGCTCTTCCACCATTTCTTTAAGCTTCTTGCATGCTTCCATCTCAGAGCAACCATGCTCTTTGGCATAACATTGAACTGATGAAGCAACATGATTCCTTTTTTGTTCATTCTGAAAGTTCAATTACAATGAGAATACTGATGAGTGCATTATATGATCAAAATGAATATCTAGTGGACTAATTAAGAAAAAAATGTGAAAAATTTAACTTTTAGCCATACATTTTAAAAATATTACTAATGAGGTCAATCTCTCTCTCTCTCCCCCCCCCCTCTCTCTCTCTTTATATATATATATATATATTTATATATATATGATGTATGTAATCTATAATAGTAATATTTAACTTTGATAATCTTGATTATTGCTATAAAATATGGAATACATTGTGATTTAAATACTGGGAATATACCTTGTTGGAGTATAATAATTAGTTGAATTTAAGATATAAAAATATAGTTTTAAATAGATAAACAAATCTTTTAATTTTTCTAGGTAATGCTTTCTATCTTGTGAAATGATGATCTATAGATCTTTTTGATTTTTTCTTCAAAAACTAAAGGTGACCCCTTACAATTCCATAAAATGACACATAGTTAAAAAAAATATATGCAACTAAAATTAGTTTAAGATTTCATGTTCTAATTTATTTCCTAAAATGCCACATAGTTCAAAAACATATTTTAGAAGTTGATTGCATTTTTTTTTATTTTATGCTACAAATGAAATTATCTTTTTTTTTTTAATATAATTTCTAATGATGACAGATAAAAGATGTCCTTAATATCAAATGTGTATAACTTACTTGATATGAACCAATATCATTCATAAGCCTCCCAATTATATTGATAGATTTGAGTATTTTAGGAAGGCTGGCAACCCATTCATATGTATCCTTTGAAATCACTTCCTTCAATCCAAGATACGAAGCACAAGTGATTAATGAGTACCCAGCTGTAATAAGTGTTACACTCAGATGTTCCTCAAGCTTAGGAACATAGCAGATGCTTGCCCATTTTGATTCCTGAAGGTATGCACGAGCCATTCGCTTGAACTGAAATTCAAAGGAACAATCAAAACAAAAGTAATATGATAACAATATGTTTCATTATATAATAAAATACTAGAAATTTATTTGTTGGTTATAGTCATTTTTTGAGTATAACAACATCAAGCCTTTATCCCACTATGTGGTGTCGACAACATGAATCCTTTTTTTCTCTATTGTGTCATGTTTAGAGTAAAGTTCTTATTTTAATATAGTAAAGAAAGATCATTTCTAATTTTTTCTAACAAAATCATTTTAGGTCAACTTCTACCTTTCAAAATCTAATACATCTACTCTCCTAACTGGGTCAGCGGAAGGCCATCATTTTATGATAAATACAAACTATCGATCATTATTTTAAAAATGTAAGAAAAAGTTAGCTATTGTAACTCTTTCTAAATTTACTACCTCATCTATAAGGTAATGGACTCGAAAAGAATTGTGTTGGGGAGAAAGCTCATCCTCAATTTCCTTGAAAGTATTGTAAAGTACAAGGAAGAATCGTTGCATATATTCTGGCAACATACTAACTCTTTCAAGGTCCCACCTGTAAATTAAAATTTTAGCATAAAAAAGTATTGAATTAGTTTGTATATTATAATGTTAATTTTTTTACCTTTCTATTACATTGGTGAATAACTCGAGTTCTTCCAGTGTCCCATAAACATCATAAATATCATCAGTTGCTACAACGAGGGGCATCACCTTTGACATAATCACTCTAGCATGTGAATAGCACGGTTCAGAGTAAGTTGCAAGCATCCAGAAGTAGGATTCTACTATTCGATCACGCATAAATGGTAAGTGTTTGGAGAAGCCTAACCCTTTCCACCACCTGAATCCACATGAATGAGATATTTTGTAGGATATCAATTATAACTATCTTAATTACAAATAAATGCTAAAAAAAAAATAAAAGAAAAACTTACTCTGATATCATTCAAACCTCCTCTTGATGAATAGATTGAAATATATTGAAATAAAATATAGCAAAATCAAGCAGCTTTTGATTGCACAATCTATATTTGTCATATATTTCTATATAATTTCTAGCCTTGAGCCGATCAATTCTTCTCACCAATGGCAATTCTAAAGCATTTCTCACCATCAAAATGAAAGATGGATCCATCTTGCATATTAATGACTCTAACTGAACCCTTGAAAAAGTTTTAGCTTTCTCTAATATATCTTCATCAGGAAATCCAAGATAAGCAGCTTCATATAAGCTTAATAAAGCTTTCACGTTGTTGCATAAACAATCCTGGAAATCTCCATTATCATCCAAAAACCTATTGAATACATCTGCAAGATGTTCAAAGATAAATGATTTATATTTACTTTAATTGCATTTTTTAGTTTTATAATGTTATAATATTACGTACCAGAAGTTATGTGATATCTTTGTTGTCTTAATAGTCGAAAATGAAGTGCAATTGCATATAGATCATCATCATCAAAGTTGATCTTATGAACTCTACATAATATATCATCGATTTCCTTTTTAAAATGATATGCTGCTCCAAGACGTTGAATTAAGTCAATAAGTTCAAGTGATTGCAATGGATCAATGGCATTGGTGAGAATTTTCCTTATCTCAATTTGGAGCCCTTCATTCCTTTGTTTTTGTTCTTCCTGTATTTTTTGTTACAAAATAGAAAAGTACTTAATTTAGTCTATAAGAAGTAGGGAGAATCATAATAACATCAACAAAAATTATTTATAAATTACTTAATTTATTTTCTATGCAGTTTAAAAAAGATGGTCAGTAGCTTTTGGCTCCTCGATATTAACTCATGTTTCAAAGTATTAACATACTTTTAAAAAATTATGAATATATAAATATAAATATATATATATATATATATATATATATATATATATATATATATATATATATATATATATATATATATATATATATATATATATATATACCCCATAAATATGACTTTTAAAAAAAAAAATTATTCTAAACACACTCTTAATTTTTAAATATTTTATTTTTATTTTAAAAATAAATCATATTATTTTTAGTTTTTTTTAAGAATCATTTTATTTTTATTCTAAACACACTATTACAACTACCATCACCACTATTGTATAAACAAACTTTTTCAATTTTTAATAAATTTAAAATATTATATTTTTTAGATGTCAAATTTTTTTTTTATTTAACATCAAAATATAATAAATTAAAATAAAAAAAAAGAGCAAACCCAAACTGCCCCTTAACTATAGATTTCCTAATCATGACAACAATTTTATAAAAGCTATAAATGACTTTTGAAGATGAGAATAACATATCCTTTTTTGAAGAGGATAAATAATAATAACTTAAATAATTACCAGACTCATGTTTGCTTCTAATGGTGAATAATTGATGAAATAATCTCCTCAAACAGTCGGGTGGAAATCGACATATTGTCGAGCATTTTTGATAGGTAAAGGAAGAGCTTCCATTAAAGTCTCTCTAGTTAGAAAGGAAGAGATGCTTAGAGAAGATTTTGGTAGCTAAATGCACTGATAGTGCTCATAATTTATAGTGCTCACGAGTGATGGGATGTGATCTATTATTAATTTTATTTTTTATTTACGATTTAATCTTTTATATTATAATTTGAAAAAAAATAAATTAGGCATCTTAAAAACATTTTTTAATTTTTATGGCGGCGACGATGATCTCAATGTAAGTGCTAGTCGTGGTCAAGGGGGACAATGATGCTGGGCAGAGACAGTGGATGACTAGCAATGGTGGTGACCTTTTTTTAGTTTATTTATTTTATTTTTATTTTTTGTTTTTTTAGTGGTGACCTTAAATTAATCGAAGTAGTTGGTGGCAATGCATTACTTTTTGTCAAAATCTGATAACAATAATTAAATCATTAGAATAAGTTTTTTATTTTATGTTTTTGATGAGAAGTGTTATTGTTTGGGAACATTCAGCTTTATTATACTATGTACTAATTCAAATTTTGTAATTATAATTTTAATTCTTTAATTTGGTTTTGTTGTATGTATGGTAGATTCAATTAGATAATTTTGTTATCTGAGTATGTGAGATGCATCTATCTGTTATAATTTCGCTGTTTAAATACTGTGTTGTTATGAATAAGAAAAATTAAATGAAATGCTATATTTTAAAATTTTACTATAGATTTTGATGGAACAACGACTGGCACAAACAATAACAATTTCTCAATATTTTTTTCAATAAAAAAAAGACTAGGAGAACTAATTATAGTACATGTAATCATTGCCCAATAATTTACTTCTACTTTTTCTACCTCATTTTTGTCTACTTCCTTCACGAGGAGAACATTCCATGCATATGGCCTCATTTTATAATAGATAGCTTATATATTCATTATATAAGCACATTCTTCAAATTCGTGAGAGGGAAATCATTTGTAACTTTCAATTGTGTCTAATGACAGTTATTTCAATAGGGAAAAAGCATAATTTTTTTTACTAGTTATATATATATATATATATATATATATATATATATATATATATATATATATATACAGAGACCAACCAAAATGCGCCACAACACCCCTGCTCGGTACCGCGGCTCAGTACCGCTGACGTGGCTGTACCTGATTCGCCTTCGGGTGTAGAGCTACGTTCGGCGTCTGCATAGAATAATTTCTATTTCTTGAGAAAGATTTTGGCCACTGTTTTATTGTTGTTTTTAAAAAAATTTAATACTAAAAAACTACTTTATAAAATAATAAAAAAATTATCCCAAACAAAACTTCCATGTGTGATATATGTGGTTCTTAGTAATGGAGTTCAAAAGCATTTTCAACCAGCTCAACCTCTCACTTATAAAACTATATATTTTATAACTTTAAAAGTTTCACATACAATGAATGGAACGATTTAAGTAATGAATAAAATATATATTGATTCATCACCACATATAATGAATACTTAATAGTAAGTGCTTAATAATAAGAAAATTGTTTTTAGCGTGGAAGCTATGTGGACAAAAACCCACTACTTCAATTCGGATCAAAATTGAACTTAGAAAAAAAAAGCAGCGAAGTAATTTACAGTTGAAAATGAATAAAAAGGAAAAGAAAAAGATAAATATGTAGAAACTAATCAGAATTTAAAATAATTTTAAAAAAGTAATAGTTTAAATTATGTGGATGGGAGAAATTTATATCATTTAGTATTATATAACCAAAGTTAAAATTATAAAATTCTCAGCCTTCCACATTATATTCTACCACTAGCTTTTCAGAATTTCATCGCTCTTATTTGCATCATCCTCAATTGGTGCCACTAGGTCATTCTCTTTATATTATTTAGCTTTCATGCAATTTAAAATAAGATTTGGAAAATCATCCCTATCATGTAGAATAGATAACCTCCATTTGCCTCCAATACCTTATAATGCCATCCTTCTATAACTTATGTTCATATGAAACCTCCACTTTAAGTGATGAACTAATACTTCTGCTTCAAGTGGCCTTCATAAGCTTAATTTATCATATTTTCATTTCCTTCATGCATTTCGATCTCAACCCATCAAGGAATACTTATTGATAAGATAAAAGCTATAATTTTATTTTCCTATGATTATGTTATTTTGATGTTGTTATCCTTATGTTTTGTTCATCAAATTATAAGAAAATCAAAAGAAATTGGACCAGTGCTGCATTTCGAGAACTCAATCCAGCACCACAGCACCAAGCCTTCAGTGTTGCAGCAGAGAGCTTACCAAAAATTGCTGGAGAGCTTAGTGCAGAGGTGCTATCAAGTAAGTGCCTCAGAGCCAGAGAAAAATCAAAGCGCCACAGCGCCAAACCGCATAGCACCGTGATGAAAGTCAAATTGACTGCTAAACCAAAGAGACTATTAGGGAACCAACGCACTGCCTCCACGAACTTGGAGGATTCATGTGTAGTATTTTTTTGTGAGTATGGGTTAGTTTGTGGGAGTTGTATAGGGGAGTGTGTAGTTTTTTTGTCTTGTACCTGAGTACTATATTAGAGTGGAGCAAAACAAAGGATTGAGCAAAGGATTGTAGCAATACTTCTGGGTCATTTCTGAACCTTACTTTCTCTTATTTTAACTTCTATCATGTGTTTGTACTTGTGAATTATTTTGCAAAATAAAAAATTTGTTTTGTATATTGTTTTGTTTTCTATGAGTTTCAACTCCTCAATGAGTAGCTAATCAACATTTTTGAATATGTGATGAATTGAAAGGCACGTATTGCTTAGAGGAGGATTTAATGTTTATTCAATCACATTATTTTTAACTTCTCCGTACTTCAATTTATTTATATATATTGGTCATATATAAATTAAAAATATGGTGTTATTTTGAGCCACAGTGGAGGAATTAAAGAACAACTAGGGAATTTAAAATGTAGTCTGACCTTAACATTGATATATAGTATTTAGGATTATGGGATCTTGTCATCAGCGCAATGTTATCATCACCTTCAAATAAAGAATTGTCACTTTTAGAACCAACAACCTTTAGACCAACTATTTTCTCTTTTCTTTTCTCACCTACATCAATCTGCCTTTTGACTCACTCCTTACTCATAAGAAATGAGTGATCCAAGTAAGTTATCAATAGAATGAAAATTCAGATCCTTGGATTCAGTAATACCAGTGATCTTAGCATCATAGAAATTAGGTTGACAATGTAGAATTTTAATAACCTTTTGAGAATTGGTAAGTTCTCTACCCGATGCATTCAAGGAACTGATAATTTGGGTGAACGTAGTATACATTTCAGAAATAGACACACTAGGTTTCATGTGAAATAGTTCATAATCAAGGAGTAGAATGAAGGTGAAAAATATCGTTCCTATACTAACATCCACATGTGATAATCAATAGATTGAAAGAAAGTAGACATGCAAAATTTTCAAAAAACAAAAGAAATATTATCAAATAAAGGTGGTCGTGTGATTGAATACCCTTCTACAGTATTATGATTACCAAAAGTAGCCATAGATCATTTTTTAAAAATTTTCTAAAAGTTAGTTTTTGAATCCTGCTCTGATGCCACTTGAAGGTTTGTGTAGGTTATTAAACCAAAAGAAACCAGTCTGAGGCTAACCAAGAGGAAGGTGGGAGGTGAATTGGTTATTAAAAATTTTAAACAAAAAGAAAGCACCTTAATTGCCTTAATGCAGAAGCAAATTAAAATTATGATAACGAAAATTAAAAATTTGTCAACCACAGAGTAAACCACAGAAAAATAAAAGTGTGGAATAATAAAAATAAAACATACAAAAAATTTTTAGTGGTTTGATCCAACCTGACCTATGTCCACTCTATGGAAGCCTCCTTTTTAGGTATTGCACTAAAAGTAGTGTCTCTCCTTTTTCCCCTACAACAAGGAGGAGAAGCCCATATAAAATCTTTTTCACCAATCGAGTGAAGGAAGAGAACCTAAAATCCTTTTTCACCCTCCTAGTAAAGGTAGAGAACCAAGAATCCTTCTTCACCCTCTTGGTGAAGGTAGAGAACCTACTATCCTTTTTCTACCTCTTGGAGAAGGTAGAGAACTTGGGACTGTTATTACAGAATGTCTTCTTAGAGCCTCTAAAGGATAAGAATAGAAGCTTGAAGAAGAGGAGGAAGAACTTTGCTTGGAGTAACCTTGTGAATCCCTCATAAATCTTCCTTACAAAAATCCCTCTCTCTCTCATCTCTCTCCCAAAGCTCTCCTACACACCTCTTTGCTCCCTCACAAAAACACTTAGTAGCCAAAAGTGTCTCAAATAGGACAATATGAGAGTTTAAATAGAGAGCCTCCAAAAAAGCCCAAAATTTCAATCTAGCGCTTCTGGTCATCCAGTAAGATCCAAGATCATATTGTACGATTAGTTCAAAATAGCACTTTCAGCCAGTATGAAATGCAACCCACTGTATGATCATTTTAAGTGTTTATATTAATCATCCCGTTCAATTGGGCACATTGTCTTGTATGATTAGTACAAATATATAGCTAATCATCCAATACGAGGGGCAACATTTAATTATTGTCCAGTACAGGAATCAGGTTATACATTACGATCATGTCTGATCATTCTATACTATCAGTACAAACACATAGCTAATAATCTAGTATGAGGGGTGGCATTTAATTATCATCCCATGTAGGAATCGAGTCGTATAGTACAATCATCTTCGATCATTCTATATGATATGATTGAATAATTTAAGCATAATTAAGCACCTAATCACTAGATCAATTTAGGCATGATTGTCATATATAATATAGTACGATGCATATCATACGGGTAATGATAGTGGATAACTAGAAATGTAAGTGCAAGTCGCAGTTAGTGGGGGTGTTGATGGTAGGCAATGATAGTTGGTAACTAGCAATGGTGGTTACTAGGGTCAGCAAAGATCCTGATCGACTGTAACAAATTGAGAGTGGTGATTAAATTCTGCTCAAAATTAAATAAAACAAAGGAAAAAAATTAATTGAAGATATTTCCATTAGACGTTAAATTAATCGAAGTAGAGAGCCCGGTGAGGTTGGTGGAAATACATTTTTTTTGTCCCAAATATGGGGACAATAATAATTAATGATATAGTTATGGGGTCAAATTTTGCGTTCAATTTAAATTATATTAATAATAATAATAATAATAATAATAATAATAATAATAATAATAATATTATTATTATTATTATTATTATTATTATTATTATTATTATAAGAAAAATGTTTTTAGCGTGGAAGCTATGTGGAAGAAAACCCAATGCTTTAATTTCGATCAAAATTTAACTCTGAAACATTTTTGTAGAAATTAATCAGAATTAAAAAATAGTTTTAAAAAATTAATAGTTTAAATTATGTGGATGGGAGAAATTTATATCATTTAGTTTTATGTAATTAAAATTAAAATTTCTCGAAAAGTTAATGACATAGAGGAGAACAAAATGAGTATGAAAGTTTACATATAAAAGAATTTTTTTTAAAATAATATACAATAAATACTATATTATTTATGATTAACAAATCATAATTTTTTAAATCTAAATTTTTATAAATCCTTTAATATCTTAAACTTTTGAAACTTAAAATTTATGAAAATAGTCAAAAAATACTATGAGATGTCTGAAACACACTAGCAAAAATAGTTTGTAAAACAAATATCCGATGATTTGAAAAAGTCTGCTTTACAATGATATCCTTATTTATTAAGGAATATAAATCCAATAAGGAACCTCTTATTTTAAGATCAATATTGCTAATAAAAAATATGTTAAAATGTACAGAAAATTGAATATAGAATGCTCTCTAATGTGGTGAAGTTAATTTGTAAATCATTTACTATTGCAAGCTTTCCTCTCTATATATTATCTAGAATTCATGCAACAGGAAATAAGATTTGGAAAATCATCCCTATCATTTTGATTAGAGAACCTCCATTTGCCTCCAATACCTTATAACGCCATCCTTCTACGAACTATGTTCATATGAAACCTCCATTTTCAGTGATGAACTAATACTTCTGATTCAAGTGGCCTTCATAACCTTAATTTATCATATTTTCATTGCCTTCATGTATTTCCATCTCTATCTATGAAGGAATACTTATTGATAAGATAAAAATTATTATTTTATTTACTTATGATTATGTTATTTTGATATTGTAATCCTTATGTTTTGTGCATGAAATTATTAGAAAATCAAAAGAAATTGGATCAGTGTCGCATCTCCAAAACTCAATCGAACCCCATAGAACCAACCCTTTAGCGTCATAGCAAAGAGCTTATCAAAAATTATTGGAAAGCTTAGTGCCGAGGTGCTATCAAGTAAGTGCCTCAGAGCCAGATCAAAATCAATGCTCCACAGTGCCAAACTGCCCAGCACCACAACTAGTGAACTAAAATGACTATTTGGGAACCAACGCACCGGTTTAATAGCATCACAGTGCAACAAAGCCAATACTGTAGCACCATTTTAAAAAAAATAATCATAATATAAATTCTTACCTTATTCCTTGTGTGGAGAGTTGGCAAATTGGAGGATTCTTGTGTAATGTTATTTTGTGAGTATGTGCAAGTGTGTGAGAGTTGTATAGGGGAGTGTGTAGCTTGTGTTTCTTGTACCTGAGTACTGTATTGATGTGGAGAAAATAAAGAAGTGAGCAAAGGATTGTAGCAATACTTCTAGGTCATTTTTGAACTTTACTTTCTCTTATTTTAAATTCTATCATGTGTTTGTAATTGTGAATTATTTTGTATAATAAAACATTTGTTTTGTATATTGTGTTTGTTACAAGTTTCAATGCCTCAATGAGTCACTAATAAACTTTTCGGAATTTGTGATTAATTGAAAGGCATGTATTGCTTATAGTATGATTTAATGTTTATTCAATCATATTATTTTTAACTTCTCTGCAGAGATTAAGTCATATAATACTATTGGCTCTAATTATCCTATACGATCTGACTGGATCTATTAATTCAAAATTATTCCTTAATTAAAGGATTAATTTAGGCATGATTTAATTATATCATCCAGTACGATACCTACCATACTGTACGATTAGTATAAATTTTGGATTTTAAAATATTACCTAAATTGTGATTGCTGGCTAAGATCTTTATTTAAACTGATCGTTCTGTACGATAAGTATCATACTGTATGATTAATTCAACTGGCTTTAATTATCATAATTAGTCATTTTAATGATTATCTGAATAGCTGATCATATAGTACGATATGTATTATATAGTATGATTTGTTCAAAAAGTTATAGTCCTAATTTTCCCACTATCTCACTCCCATGGGTGTGTGTGTGCATAGTCACCAAGTTTAGTATCACCAATTGCTTAATTTTACTCAAAATATATAGAAATAAGAAAAAGAAAAAATACAAGCTCTTCAAGACACTTAACCCTATTCTTTCCAATCTTGAGCTGATTTATTTTTCACAGTATATGGTGAACATGAAATGTTTGTGTACAAGAAAAATAGATATGCAATAATAATAATAGGAGATAACATAATAATGAATCTAATAGTATTTGTTATTATCAAAATCATAAGACTTGGGTCCAGATTTGTAACAAAAACTATCGATGGAATTTTAATTTTGAAGTCGAACACATCATTATGAATGATACATCACCGCGAGAGGCAAATGCATCATTCCCTAATGGGTTCAAATAACAAAACTATGAGTTCATCCTGATTATGATAGTTAAATTCAAGGAAGAACTAAATATAACCCTGAAGGGTCAAAATGGCATTCGATTAAGTATTTGGCTATAATAATCTTGATGATGTATCATTAATTTCATATTCAAAGGCATATTAACAAATAATATATCTTTCCAGGGAAAGAAAATATCACTCATTATCCATTGTTTAAATATGACGATAATGATCGTCGTTGATTTTGAATTTCCCCAAGAGAATTAATTATATTTTTAAAATTAATCTAGTGTCTATCAATCTCTTATGAGCGCAAGCACTTATAGCTAATTACATCGTAAGAAACTTGATTTTTCTACAAAAACTCTTGATTAAAATAATGGTAGAAAATTTATTTAGAATTTTGAAGGATTGATATTAGAGAAGTGAGGCTGGAATTTTTAGTTGGGATTGGATCAGATTTGAGCACTTATTTTTTGAAAGCCAATGGAGGAAAAGTATGAGGCATTTTAGAAAGATTGATGGGCTGTTATTTAAAGAAATACCTCAGTCTACCCTATATATTGAGCTTTAAATTTTTATTTGAAGAGAAGTATTAATTTGAGTTATCAATTTATTAGAAAGTTGAGATTATATTCCTGAGGTTGGGGTCATATGATTTTGAGTCCAGCCTGAATCCTCGATCTATATTGGGAACTAAATAATAGTGGCCTAAACTTAACTAATATAATATAAATTTAAACTTATCCCAGCCTGGATTGTGGAGCCAGCTAACCACCTAGTGCTTCAAAACCATGAGTCTGATCTTTTATGAAAGATTGATGGGCAGTTATTTAAGTTTTGAGGAATTGAAGCTGATGTCTAGAGAATGTCCTAATTGGCCCCATGACTTATGTAGGTTGATTATGTCTAAAAAATGTAATTAAGATTTTTTGACTCTTTAAATAATTTCTAATATAATGCATGCTAGTTGACCATGAATATAAAAATGATATAAAGTAGTTTTAAAAATGGCTTTAAAATAGATTTTATTCCTAGAGACTGTACAACATCCCCTTGATAAAAATGTACCCTAATAAGCTATGTGGTTTACCAGAACCCGCAGGTACTGAGGTGCCTGACAAAGAAGAGAAGATTCAAAATGAATGCATGTAAACTCCCTGGTCGTTCCCGAGCTTACTTCTTAAAATCATTTGATTTCTATGTGAGCCTAATATTTTTTCATTTTATTTATATAGAAAAAGTTTTTAACATACCCTCACATGCCTCTGAGGATTTCCAGGCTAAATAAAAAATCTACATACAAGAAAGAAACCTAAAAAAATATATAGCTTCTAAAGTGTAATCAATGTAAATAATCAATATCAATTAATCATTAAACAAATATAGAGTCTATATGGCAAGTGCCACTTAATTTATAACCTAGGGTCTTCAAAAATTAAAAGTAACTGGGTACCCCTACCAAAAACCCAATCCTTAAAATGACGTAAGTGATTTTGAGAGAAGGATGTTCTAAGTGTCTAAACTTATTTATCCTATTTCCTTCTACGAGCTCCTTGGATTCGTCGGGTCTAAGTATCCAAATGAAAAAAAAAAACTCCTCCCCAAAGGGAGTTTCTTTTCTCTTGGGATTTTCAAATCATCCTAACTTAAATCTCCAAATGAAAGAAAACTCTACCCTAAAGGATGTTCTTTCCTCTTTGGATATACAGTAGGACGGTTAATATCCCACCTCAAAAATCAGCTATCACAACTCCATTACATTAAATTATAGATGCAAAATGTAAAAGACTATACTTTAAAACAAGCTATAAGGTTATCCTAGGAAAATAAAATTAATAATCCCAAGCAGCTATATATATATATGCTAAAATTAAATTCATAGCTACACTTGGTCATGCTCTTTCAATTTCAAGGGGGATTTATATTTTAGCACCTACAAAAAAATTGTTAGTTTAAACTTTAATTTGGACCCTTTTATTTTAACTCTACATGAGTATGGCCACCTGTAGAAAACACTTTTATCATCTAGATCATTCCTAATATAGGAGTAATTTAACGCCCATCACTTCAATTCACAGATACTATAATAAAATTAACACATCAATCAAAGCACCATATAAATCAATAAATTGTAACTAGCATTCAGTGAAAATCACAAAAAATCTAATACACAACAGTAGGAAAGTAAACATTGGCCTAGCCTAAAACTAAATTTGGATGTCCTAGCAAACCATATAAAGTGCATGTATCAGGCTGTGTGGCTTGAATATGTCCTATGCTAGGTAGTTGTTTAAGTTATCTAGTATTTTGATATTTTTGTAAGATTAAAGGGGGTTTTAGTTTGAGTTTAAGTTTTAATATTTTGATGTTGATTTTAAGATGTATTTTAAATTTTGAGTGTTTATTACCTTTATTTATACCAGGGTTGTGAGGTTTATTTCATCTTCCATGGGGCTAAGTTAATAGCCTTGTAGGCCCAGATTACCCCATTCAAACCAATGTTATTAATTAATTTAATTGGTTGAAATTAAGGGGCTCATCATTTTAAATATTGAATTAATTAAATTTTCCATCAATCAATTCATGGCGTTGTCACAGCGAGCACGAGAAACTAAGCATCCTTAAGATAAGTAGCCCTACAGCCAAAGATAGTCCATCTTAAAAACAAAGTTGATGTAGTTGAATAAGGATTTTAATTTTGTTAATTATTAATAATTAATTAATTTTAAAGTTTTACACTTTATTGAATCTGTTCGTGGTATTGTCATAGTGGGCATAACAAACAGGGCCTTCTTAGGATAGTTTCTTGCAAATCTGGATTCAAGGATTATATTTTTGATGATAACAAATATTTCTATTTCTGTTTGATTAACTAACCTTTCAGGTTCACAAGGTCAATTATAATTCAAGCCAACTCAAGATCGAGTCAGTCTGTCTTTTCAATATAATTTATCACTTTTCTTGAGTCAAATGTAATATAATGGATCCCCAAGCTAAGTAACCTTACACACACACACTTAGGGGGAGATTATTAGTGAGTTAGAGTTTCAATTCAATATTTGTTCATATCATCCTAGATGATAGTAATATCATCCTGGATGATCCATTGAAAACAGAAACCCTAATTAGGGCATCCATGTTAAGTCGGTCTGATTAAGCAGATCATTCTAGATGATAGTCCCATCATATAGGTTGGTATGCTCAAATCAAAAAATTTTAGCCGCTAGACTAAGTTAGACATGTTTTTATTTTTAGTATTTTGGTTTAATCATCCCAGACGATACGTATATCATCCTGGATGATTCATTATAATCATGCCTAAATTAGTTAGATAATTCAAGAAAGTAATTAAGGACTAATTGATAAATTACATCATCTTGGATGATTACAAGATCATCCTGGACTATCAATTATAAATCCTTATCGTCTAATGTATTTCACCTAGATGACCCAAACTATATGCCAGACAATATTGCCATTTTGAACTAATCATATAGGATGATATCTTTATCGTCCTGGATGATAACTTATTTTTGAAATCATCCAGCATTATTGTCCTGAATGACTCGAACTATGTGCCAGACGATATTGGGTATTTTTGAACTAATCGTATAGGATGATAGAGATATCATCCTGGATGATCAAGTCATTTTCTTTGGATCATCCTGGATGATCAAGTTATTTTTTTAGATCATCCAAACTTTTCCCTTGGATGTCCCGAATTATGTGCTGGATAATATTCCTGATTTAGAACTAATTATCTAAGATGATTGTAGTATCATCTCAGATGATCAGAATAAACCATGTCTTTTAATCATCCAGAGGAACCAGATCATCCAGGCTAAAAAGGGCTTATTTACGCTAATCATATAGGATGATCGACTGATCATCCTGGATGATCTTTGATGGCAAGTTGAAATTTAGAGTAATTTTTGAGCCATTCTATTTAAAATCTCTTCCTTGCTACTGTTGAAATCTTTTATCGCCGTCGTCACCTAAGAGATTCTTGAGAGGGAGAGGGAGAGTTTGGGAGAGGGAGAGTGAATCTTGTGAAGGGGAGTTTGTGAGGTGTTTACAAAGGTTACACCAATTAAGGATTCAAGTCATCATCTCCAGTCATCATCCCTTGTCCCTTGGTGTCTCTGTGGGAAGGATCGTTAGTAGAAAGATCAAGGTTCTCTGCCTGCTTCAGGAGGAAGAAAAAAGAGGTAAGATTCTCTGCTTTCTTTAGGAGGAAGCAAAAGGAGGTAAGGTTCTCTACATGCTTTAGGAGGAAGCAAAATGAGTCTGGGTTCTCTGCCTCATCGGATTGGTGAAAAAGAGTTTTGTAAAGGCTTCTCCACCTTATTGTGGGAGCAGAGGAGAGTCATTGAGTTTTAGTGCAATACCTGGAGGGGAGGTTCTGGGGAGTGGATGTAGGTAAGGTTGACCAAACTACTATAAAATCTGGTATTTTCTTTCCTTTACTATTCTGCATTTTAATTTTTACACTTTATTTTCTATGGATGATCGTGTGATTAAAGTTATTATTTTATTTGATTAAGCATCTACACATCAACATGAAATTATAATTATTTTAAAACATTCAAAAAGGTTTTCAAAATTATTTTCTCAAGAATTTTTAAAACTACCAATTCCCCCCCCCCTCTTGGTTAGTCTCAGGCTAGTTCACAAGGGCTTAACATCCCTAACGAACTTTCAAGTGGTATTAAAGAGGGTTTCATAAAATCAAGTTTTAAAAACTTTTGAATTTGGTCCTTGGCTAACTTAAGTAATAAAAACACCACGGATAGGTATTTCATTACTCGAGCACCCTTGTTTGATAACATACCTTTTAATTTTTAGAAAACTCGCATGTCCACCTTTTTACAATCGATCAATTATCATATATGGATGGTTGTTTAAGATGGTTATGATGCACCTTTCAGACTTTTTAATGGTGTTAAAACTGAGCTTCCTTTTACTGAATGGATGTTTGATGATCGAGAGTTAGCACAACTGAGTGCAAAATGCTTAAACTATTTTTTTATGCATTAAAATCTGAGGATTATATGTGTGTCTCTACTTGTATTATGGGTAAAGAAATCTGGGATAGATTATGTATTACTTATGAAGGCACATCAGAAGTTCAGCAATCTAGGTTGAATATCTTGCTTTACGACTACGAACTCTTTTGCATGAAACCTAGTGAGTCAATATCTGAAATGTATACTAGGCTTACATATATTGTCACCTCCCTGCATGCCTTAGGAGGAGAGCTCACTAATTATAAAGAAGTTAACAAAATCTTAAGATGTTTGCCTTCTTTTTATGATGCAAAGATAACTACGATCACTAAATCTAAGGATTTGAATACTTATTCTATTGATAACTTACTTGGATCACTCATTTCTTACGAGCAAGGAGTGAACCAAAGATAACTTGATGCAGGGGAGAAAAAGAAAGAGAAAAATGTGGCGCTAAAGGCTAATGATATAGAGATTTACTCTTCTGGGTCTAAAAGCGATGATGTTGCCTTAATTACTTGGCAATTCAAAAGCTTTCTAAGGAAGAAACACAAGAACTATCAGAAATGGAACAAAGGTAAGTCTAGCAAAAATTCTAAAGGTTCTTTTGATATGGTTTGCTTTGAATGTAGGAAGCCTGAACATATACAAGTTGATTGTCCTACACTTAAAACTCACCCAAGAAATGTGAAGGGTAAGGGGAAGCCCAAGTTCAGAAAGGGCAAGAAATAAATTCAAAAAACTTTCAAGGTGATTTTTGTATCTGACTCCTCTAAGATTGAAGCTGAAGAGGAGACTACAAACTTGTGTTTGATGGCAGATGAACATCATTGTAATTCAGACTAAGAATAGGTATGTAAACTAACCTTTGATCAATTACTTGATGTTTCTGAGAAAATCCATTCATCATATAGGAAAATTAAGAAAATGCATGCTAGCCTGAAATTGAAACTCTTGAACTTGCAAAAAGAGCATAAAGTTTTACTTAAGGATCATTCTTCACTTGATAGTAATCACATGTCATTACTTGATGAATTTGATGAATTAAAAAAAAGCATTCTGAATTAATTATTGAGCATGATTCATTGAAAGCATCGCATGTTGTATTAGAAGTTATATTTAAGGAATTAGAAACTTATGCATTTAATGTTGAAAGTAGAGAGCATGTATTGAGAGTGAAAATTTTAATTCTGGATAGTTCAAACAAATTTTTTGACACTGAATTAACCACTCTTATAAAATATAAATAATCTCCATCACTTGAAGAATTTTATACACAATCATCAAAGCATGCACCATACAAACCTCAGAAGAGGCACTATCGCCCACGTAGATTAGTTAACCTTTTTCCTGGCATTAGATGTTTCTCTTGTGGCATATTAGGACATATCTCCCATACTTGCACTGTCCAATGTAGTATATATTAGGTGTGGAGGTGCAAATTGCATGATTTATAGCATAACACATATGTATTGCATTCTTCTTTTCATAAGAAGGAACCTAAATTTGTTTGGGTTCCTAAATCTGACATTTGATAATTTTGTAGGAGTGCTCTCACACAAGATCTTATGAGAGCATGTGGTACGTGGATAGTGGATGTTTAAGGCATATGACTGGAGATACAAATCAATTCATTTTGTTGGAGTCCAGGGCTGGTGGTAAGGTCACTCTTAGAGACAACACCACTAGCAAAGTGGTGGGCGTAAGTATAATAACAAACTCCAAGAACCTTTTAATTAAAAATATTTTGCTTATAGATGGACTGACACACAACCTACTCAGCATCAGTCAACTCTGTGATAAAGGGTTTAGCATAAAGTTCCTGGCAAGAACTAGCATTATCAGGTTAAATAATAATACTATTTTGTAGGGCAAGATGATCAACAATATTTATATGCTTGATTTAAATAACATTGAGTGTGCTACATCATTTTGCTTCAAAACTGCTTCTAATGAGTCTTGGTGGTGGTATAGGAGGTTATGTCATGCTAGAATGAAAACCCTTAGAAGAGTAACCCAAAAAGACCTAGTTAGAGGTGTCCCCAAGCTTAAGTTCACTAAGGACCACATGTGTGATGCCTGTCAACTAGGGAAATAAGTCCAATCCTCTTTCCACTCCATTAAGGACATCAGCACCTTTAGAAATTTAGAAGTACTTCACATAGATTTATTTGGACCCATTAGCACTGCCAGCTTAAGGGAAAAAGTCTATAGATTGGTGATTTTTGATGACTACTTGAGGTTCACCTGGATTAGAGTTCTATCACATAAAACTAAGTCATTTGATGAATTTAAAACCATCTCCACTTGGATTCAGAAGAAGCTAGGTTATGAGATCTTGACCATCAATAGTGATCATAGTGAAGAGTTTAAAAATATGAGATTTAGAACTTTCTATGAGAAGCAAAGGATTAATCACAACTTTTCAGCTTCTAGGAGTCCTCAGCAGAGTGGGATAGCTGAAAGAAAGAACAAGACCTTAGCGGAAGATGCTAGAGTCATGCTTGCTGAGTATTCACTCCTAAAATAGTTTTGGACAAAAGCGATGAACACAGCCTGTTATTTGTTGAATAGGATGAATGTTAAATCCAATCTAAATAAGATACCCTCTAAGATCATTAAGGGTTGAACTCCAAACCTGTCCCACCTCCATGTTTTTGGCTGTAAGGTCTTCATTCTTAATAATGGAAAATCATCCTTAAGAAAATTTGACCCAAAATCTGAAGAAGGAGTGTTCTTAGGATATTCAAGTATAGGGAAATCCTTTAGAGTGTTTAACAATAGGACATTGGTTGTGGAAGAGACTACTCATATAGTGTTTGATGAATCTGATCCTAAGGAGTCTAGAGCCGAGGAAGAAGATGAAATAGGAGAGATTACCCAAGGAGTAGAAACTGCAAATATGGAGGAAAGGGTAGAACTTGAAAATACTTTGCCTAGAGATTAGAGATATTCTTTGAGTCATCCTAAAGAACTAATCTTAGGAGACCCTTCTGAAGGTGTTAAAACTAGGCATGGACTTAGGAAGGAAGTAAACTATTCTTCCTTTATCTTAATGAATGAACCACTAACATCAATCAAGCCCTTTCTAATGAATTTTAGATCTTTGTTATGCAAGAAGAACTTAACTAATTTGTGAGGAATAATTTCTAGGAGTTAGTAGAAAGACCTAAAAATCAAAGTGTAGTGGGAACTAAATGGGTCTTTAAGATTAAAATGAATAATTCTGGTTTGGTGGTTAAGAATAAGGCATGATTTATGGCTAAGGGGTACAACCAAATAGAAGGGATTAATTTTGAGGAGATCTTTGCCCCTGTAGCTAGATTTGAAGCCATTAGAGTGTTACTAGCCTTTGCTTTTTATAAGGGATTTAAGCTTTTTCAAATGGATGTTAAGAGTGCCTTTTTAAATGGGGTAATAAATGAAGATGTGTTTGTAGAGCAACCCCCAGGTTTTGAGAGTTCCCAATATCCAAATCATATTTATAAATTAAAAAAGGCCTTGTATGGACTAAAGCAGGCCCCTAGAGCTTGGTATGAGAGGCTTAGCACTTTCCTACTGGAAAGGAAGTTTGTTAAGGGGAGCATAGATACCATTCTTTTTTATGGAATGTAGGAGATGACTTACTCATTATCCATATCTATATTGATGATATATTTTTTGGATCTTTTGAACATAAGTTATATGATGATTTTTCTAAAATAATGAGTAAAGAGTTTGAGATGAGTATCATGGGAGAATTATCCTACTTTTTGGGGTTTAGCATAAGGCAAATGGATGATGGAACTTTTCTTAATCAATCAAAATACATTAAGGACATCATGAAGAAATATGAAATTGATAAAGCCAAGCTAATAAACACTCCCATGAGCTCCACTGTCTAGTTAGATAAGGATTTAAATAGAAAATCTATTTATCAAAAGAAATATAGAGGAATAATTAGATCACTGCTTTACTAGCTGACCTGATATAATGTTTAGTATTTGTCTCTATACTAGATTACAAGCTGATCCTAAAGAATCCCACTTGACTGCAGTTAAGAGAATCCTTAGATATCTCTTTGGGACCCCAAACTTACGAATTTAGTATCCTAGACACAGTACTTTTTTAGAAATTATCAGATATTTTTATACTGATTTTGTAGGATGTAGGATAGATAGAAAGAGCACTTCTCGAACTTGCCAATTCATAGGACAATCCCTAGTCTCCGGGTCTAATAGAAAACAAAACTCTATTGTACTTTCAATTGTTGAAGCTGAGTACATTACCTTAGGAAGTTGTTTGGCCCAAGTCCTTTGGTTGAAGCATTAAATTTTGGATTTAGGATTATCTATTGGCATAATTTTAGTTATATATAATAACACCAGTGCCATCTGCATCTCTAAGAATCCTATCCAATATTCAAAAACCAAATTCATTGACATAATGCATCACTTCATTAGGGTGGGACTATGTTACGAAAGGGGACATTGAGGTACATCATATAACAACTAAAAACCAACTGGCTGACATCTTTACTAAACCACTAGCCTTTGAAAAATTCAACATTTTAAGGACCAGATTTGGTGTGATTGATATAAATGCATAAATTTAATGATTACTGATTTTTGAAGTTTCTATTTTTTATTTTTCTTTTATTTTGTTTGATTTAATTATATGTTTTCTTTTTAGTTTTTTTATTCTCTGCTGATTTTCTTTTATTGTTGTTGTTTACCCAATTTTATTATTTATTTTTATGTACTTTCCTATTATTTTTTATTTACTATTTATTTTCTTCAGAATCAGATAACTGCTCACTACTGCTGATAAACAAGATTTCTAACTGAGAGTTTTACCTTATTTTTTATTTTGAAGCTTATAAGCAGTGATTGACTCCTCTGAAAAAGTTAAAGGGAAGAAACCTTGATGATTGTTTCTCTTCCTCTAGCTCTTTTAATGGTATATTTTTCTTTTTGAATAGAAATCTTTTTCAAAATTATAACGGCTGGACTTTGAAATAAATATTTTTTTTATCTTCATATAATAATCTATCTCATATGAGTAGTGTTCCAAATCATTGAATCATTGTTGTATTTTCTTAATTAAGTGGTTGCATTTATTATATGAGAATGATTCTGCTTTGTGGATTAATATTCCTTATCTAAGAGAGTGAGTCTTCTTTTCTTCTCTTATATCTAAAAAAATAATCTCACAATTGAGAGTCTTTTAGAGATTTTGAAAGAAAGGAAGCTTGCAAAAGAGGCACAAAATGAGCCCAACAAAAGATGCGGAATGTTCGCCACTGAAATTGAAAAGATATACAAAGTATATCAATAATCAAAAGATGCACAAAGTGCGGTAAATAATTGAAAAAGAGGCACAAAATGAGCCCATAAAGAAATAAGCTTTCTCCCCTTTCAGATCTTTTAAAAATCTTAGAAGAATTCATGTGCCACTTAATATATTTAAATGCTTGAGATTGAAAATCATGATTTCTAATTCTTTAATTTGCAATACTATTTTATCAAAATTTTTTCTAGAACATCGTATAAAAGGATCATGTTTCTTTTTCTAACTTTTTCTCTTTTGAATTAAATTTTTGTTTTAAAGGAATTTGAACCTGTAAGGTGTCCGAGGTAGGAGTTACAAAATCGATTTTCCAACTTTTATGGATTTCAACCTGTAAATTTTTTTTTATTGGCTTTTGAATTGAAAATTAAGTAAAAATTCTGATTTATTAGTGTGGATCGATTCAAAAAAAAAGTTCTTGGTTTTTTTTCCTCATTTTTATTTTTTCTTTGGTTTGATTTGGATTTTTTTGTTATTTTTGGGTCCCCTGATCATTCCTCTCCATCCTTCATTTTTTTTATTATATTTTTTTGTCACATTGTCTTAGACGATCCCCAAATCATCTTGGATGATATGATCAAATTATCCCCATCCTTAACCAATGGCTGATCTGAACCAATTATTAGTGATCGTCCTAGATGATACACCTCAGCATCCTGGATGATCCAAATAGTAGCAGTTAGATGACTTGAATTTAGTCTGTCTGACTCATTTATTGCATATCATCCTGGACGATCCACCTAATCATCCTGGATGATACTTTTCAAAAAAAGTCATCTAGCCTAACTCATCTGGATGTTCTCTTATTTCTAATCATCATGGACGATATCTGATAGTCCTAGATGATCCGACCACCTTTTTGACCAATTATCTTGGATGCAATTATTGTTACCTATCATCCTGGATGATCCCACAAACATCCTGGACAATATGGCCTATTTCTATTTAAACAACTAATTTTAGCCATCTCTCTTCACCAATCTCTCTTTCTACACTCATATAATCTTCTTTTTATGGCTGCTGGCAAAATATATAGGCAGCAGGGAGCAAGTTCCACTAGGGGCAATGTTGATCCCCGCTTCACTGATGTAGCCGATAGGCTACATTCCATCGCTATGTTGATGTGGGGATTACTCAGTACAAAATAGTGAATTCATGCATCCTCACCTATCCGGTACTAGACCTCTTTGCTCACACCTCACTTACCTTCATTCTGACACTTGCCTTTTCTTTTAGCACTGAACTTCTTCATGTCTTCTTTACGAATCTTCGCATTGATCGTGATTATAACGCCCTTCGCGCCTTTGTTAACAGACGACACATAGAGTTAACCACTCAGGATTTTTATAACATTCTCCAACTTTCCATCACTGACGATAAGCTCCACCTCTTTTCCTCTGATCATGATTTTAACTGGAGTCTCACCAATTATTTCCTTTGAAACACCAATACCCCCTATGATGATAATGCTTGCACTTCCTTAGTCAAGGGTGCTAGAATAATCCAGCACATCCTTCAATCTTCTACTATTCAAAAAGCTGGTGACCGCATCCATATTTCTCCCATGCTATCAATCACTACCTACTACATCATGGCCCATCATGACTTCAATATTACCGATCTTCTCTTTTACTATATTAAATATTTAATTAGTATTAGGGATCCAGGCTACAGAAGACATCCCAACTTAACCTTAGGACACATTATAGCCTATGCTTTTGAAACTAACTGTCACCTTCAATATATAGTTCCAGCAAATGTCCCTCCTTCTACTCCAACAACTCTTTCCATGTTCATTATAGCACTCATCTTAATCCAGAGCCCAGCATGGATGTTGAGGGAGAAGAGGAAGAAGTTGCTCCTGAGCCTGTCCCTGCACCTGCTCCTCTCCACCTGGAGTCACTATTGGATCACCTGGTGCATAGATTTGACCAGTGGGAGGTTCGCTTTGACTCCTACATGGTTGCACAGAAGCAGCAGAATGCTGAAGATGTTGATCACTTCAATGCTTATATTGCCCAGCAGCAGCAGCACGACAAGGATATGGCCTGGTTTGGAGAATAGTTGGCCACCATTCATAAGTCTGTTTAAGCCACCACCACCTCCTCCTCCACCAGATTAGGGTCCCTCTTATTTTTAGCTTAGTTGATTTACCTGTTTGTTTTTTTGTGATGTTTTTTGAACTATTTTTCTATGCATTTTCTATTTCCTCCTTTTTAAGATGTCAAAAGAGGGAATATTTTGTGTTGTTAGTATTCTGGGTTATTATACTTTTTGAGTTATTATTATAATATTTGCATGTGCTAATAGAATTTGCATTTGTTAGTTTTCCTTGCTCTGTATTTTATTTGATGAATTGGAAATTATCTAACAAATATTTTCCATCATCAAAAAGAGAGAGATTGTTGCAAATTTAGATTCAGAGATTATGATTTTAATGATAACATACATTTCTATTTCTATTTGATTACCTAACCTTTCAGGTTCACAAGATCAATTATAATTCAAGCCAGCTCAAGATTGAGTCAGTCTGTCTTTTCAATGTAATTTTTTACCTTTCTTGAGTCAAATATAATGTAATGGATCCCCAAGCTAAGTAACCTTACACACACACACTCAGGGGGAGAATTTTAGTGAGTTAGAGTTTCTATTCAATTTTTATTCATATCGTCCTGGATGACAGTAATATCATCCTGGGCGATCCATTGAAAATAGAAACCCTTATTAGAGCAACCATGTTAAGTTGATCAGATTAAGTATATCATTCTGGATGATACTCGCATCATATAGGATGATATGCTCAAATCAGAAAATCTCAGCCGCTAGACTAAGTTAGGCATATTTTTATTTTTAATATTTTTGTCTAATCATCCCGGATGATAGGTGTATCATCTTGGATGATTCATTATAATTATGCTTAAATTAGTTAGATGATTAAAGAAAGTAATTAAGGACTGATTGATCGATCACATCATCCTGGATGATCGTAAGATCATCCTAGATGATCAATTACAAATCCTTATCGTCTAATGTATTTCACCTGGATGACCCAAACTGTATGCCAGATGATATTCTCATTTTGAACTAATCATATAGAATGATATCTTTATCATCTAGGATGATCAGTTATTTTTGAAATCATCTAGCATAGTTGTCTTGGATGATCAAGTCATTTTTTTTAGATCATCGAGACTCTTTCACTGGACATCCTGAACTATGTGCTGGATGATATTCCTGATTTAGAACTAATTATCCAGGATGATCGCAGAATCATCCCGGTCGATTAGAATAAATAATGTCTTCTAATTATCCAGAGGAACCAGATTGTCCAAGATAAAAAGGCTTATTTATACTAATCATATAGGACAATCAACTGATCTTCTGATCATCCTGGATGATCTTCGATGGCAAGTTAAATTTTAGGGCAATTTTTGAGCCCTTATATTTAAGATCACTTTCTTGCAATTGTTAAAATTTTTTGCTGCTATCGTCACCTGAGAGATTCTTGAGTGGGAGAGGGAGAGCTTGGGAGAGAGAGAGAATCTTTTGAGGGGGAGTTTATGAGGTGTTCATAAAGGTTTCTCTCTGCAAGGATTCCATTCATCGTCTCTAGTTATCATCCCTTATCCCTTGGTGTCTCTGTGGGAAGGATCATCAAAAGAAAGATCAAGGTTCTCTACCTGGTTTAGTAGGAAGTGAAAGGAGGTAAGTTTCTCTACCTACTTCAGGAGGAAGCGAAAGGAGGTAAGGTTCTCTGCCTGCTTCAGGAGGAAGCAAAAGGAGTCTGGGTTCTCTGCCTCACCAGGTTGGTGAAAAGGAGTTTTGTGAAGGCTTCTCCGCCTTACTGTGGGAGTAGAAGGAGAATCACTGAGTTTTAGTGTAATACCTGGAGGGAAGGCTCTGGGGAGTGGAAGTAGGTTAAGTTGACCGAACTACTATAAAATCTACTGTGTTCTTTCCTTTGTTGTTCTACGTTTTAATTTCTGCACTTTACTTTCTATGGATGTTCGTATGATTAAAGTTATAATTTTTTTTGATTAAGCATCTCCACATCAACGTGAAATTATAATTATTTTAAAACATTCAAAAATATTTTCAAAATTATTTTTGCTCAAGAATTTTTAAAACTATAAATTCACCCCCCTCCCCTCTTGGTTAGCCTGGGCTAGTTCACAAGGGCTTAACATCCCTAACAAACTTTCACACTTAGCCCCATAGCTCAAGGTAGTCCATCCTAAAAACTTTATCTTTGGAGTACTTATTGTGTATTTTGGTTGGTTAACTAATTTTAATTATTAGACTGATGTTTACTTTTAATTAACAATTGAATTTTTGGTATTTTTATAGCTTATTTAATGCATATAATCAAAGGGTCAAAATTTAACTTTTTAAATTAAGTTAAGTTCTGGAGTTTTGATATTCTTACTAAATATTAAACCATAGGATGAGTAATTAGACGCTAAGTTTGTAGGATTTAGATTCTTAAATTAAGTTATGAATTTTTGAATATTTGATGCAAATTTAAACATAGTTGACTAAAATATTCACATTTTTTTTACTTTGACTTATTTCTAGGGGTTGATATTTTTAATAAATACTAGAACCTTAATGGAGTCTAATGCCTTTGAGTTTGTTCCATTTAAAATATTTTGGAATAAATTATGAAATTATGAAATTTAAGAATTAATTGAATTTTTAAATTACTTTATTAAGGAGGCTTTAATGATTTCACTCCAAACTCATTCCAAGCATCATGAAATCAGTCCCAAAGGTGAAGGATGACCTATCAGAGTGTTTTCAAGTGTTTGAAATTTATTTAGAATTAATTAAATATTAATTTTCATTAAAAATTAAAATAAGCTTAAATTAAGGGTCCAATAATGGGGCTTTTAATTTTCTTAAGTAGAGGGATAAATTATGATTTTTTTTAAATTCCAGGGTTAATTAAGTGGTAATTTTAACTTAATTAAATTTCTAACTTAATGACTTTTTAAATCAATGAACTCCTAACCTAAGGTTGGTAATGTCACTAGGTTTATATATTTTGAGTTTTACCCCTATTGGGTGTAGGTTTGATTTTCTAGAATTTTCCTAAATTACTAAAACTTGTACTTAAATATTATTCTTAAGTGTCCCTATGTTGTGTAGGTTTGAAATGAAGGTTTTCTAACCTTTAACGTAGACATAATCAAACACACCACATCAATCAAGTGACCTAAATCTTGGCGCATTGGAAGGGGTAAGTTTCCAAATATTTGGGGTAACCCATAACCAAATCTTTTGAGACTTCACCCAAAGCAGACTTCCCCACATCATTATTTTGGAAGTACTATGGTAAGGTGGATACTTTCCATTGCACTCATTAACCATGTCCAAATGCAAGCAAAAATGCCTAAATGAATGGCTATGAAAAGCAACATAAAGGGTACATACAAATGTCCTGAACTTGCAATGGACTTGATTAATCCATCACACCCATAATTAAGCTCTGGTTTAAAACTTTCATGAAGAGGTTTGATTAAATGATAAGATGTTAAAATCAACAACCAATGATTTTTTTCCAAAAATATAAAGTTAATTATAGTTAAACATAACTTGAACTAATGTAAAATTAATTAACTTTAATATATAAGTCTAAAGTTCTTAAAAAATACACTATAGACTGGGTATGACATAGCTAATCATGCAACCTAATTTTAAAGTGATTTGTTGAGTATTTAGAGGATAATTAAGGAAATTGACAAAACTTTAAGAGTGAAATTACCCTAAGAATACTAATCACCAGGGACTAAAATTAATTTTAAATGAAAGAGAATAAAATTTTGACCAATTTGAGTGGTTGCATATAATGTTTGGCCAAATATTTGATTTATAATGATTTTTTGAAAATTCTATGAATAAGAAAGCATTTAAAATCATTTTAAATGATTTAAAATTAGCAGTAGTGGGGGGCACGCGGGGGGGGGGGGGGGGGGGGGGGGGGTTGGCGGGGTGTGGCAGTGGAGCACCTTCTAATTCACTGGCTCAAACCAGGGGCAATGATTACACGGTGGCCATTGATGACCAATGATTATGTCGTTGACAATCATTGGTCAACTATAAGATGCAGAGATGAGACCGCATGTGTCTCACTTATTCATGTCAGCAAGAGATCACAGCCATCCATCTGCACGTGGTTTGTATGGATGGTCATGATTTGGATTGATTAAATAGTGAAATGGTGAAATCAGGGCTATTTATCGTGTGATCAACTACCTAAAAATGTACAAATGCATGGGCTATGTTATTAACCCAAAGATTAAAAAAACTAGCTTGTTGTCTTAAAATACTCAATCAATTCAAATGAAATTTAAACTAGAGCTTAAAAGATGAAGACCGTTCATGGGGGAACATTCATTTGGCTTAAAATGTGCTTTTCAAAAAGCTATTTAAACCAATGTAGAGAATGCTAGGGTTGAGGATTTACCGAGGTTTACTTGGTGATTTTGAATGTTCAGGGTCTTTTTGAGCTTATAGACTTTCCACATACAGTCCAATAGAAGGAATCGACGGTTGAAATGGCCTAGATCTCAGGCATCAAGCCTAGGATGGATAAGGTGGTATATTAGCAAGAAACCTAATTTTTGTAGTGGAAGTGTGGAGGGAGGTCTCTGGAGCAAGAATGAAATAAGAGATCGGTTGGAGAGGGCTTGGGGGCTGAGATGGAGTTGCATGTGTGAAATGAGTCCTTTTCCTACCTTAAGCCCTAGGGTTTAAATTGGATGGACTTGATGCATTACGGCCCTCCCTTGGATCATGGATAAGTATCCAAGGCCACTGGGTGGATGGGGAAAAGGCTGGAAGAGCCTTATGGCCATTGGTGGCTCTTGGAGAGAAGGGGACCACTTTTGCCATTTATGGCCAAGCCAAGGCTTGGACTTGGCTTGAGGGAGGCTAGAAAAAATTTTAGAGCTGATTTAGATGGGTTAAAGCAAGTAGTTTGAAGAGAAATGGTTGTGGGAGGACTTTTAACTACTTTGACCCCATCCAAAGGCTCATATTGATTGTTTGCCTAGTCAACTAGTCAAGTTAACTGGGGAGGTGGGCATAGGGCATTGCATTTGCTAGTGATTGCGTTGAGAGAAGCTTGGAGCCCCTTAAGGTTTGGTAAAAAATAAGGAAGTTTGACTAAGTATTTGAGTTGACTTTGGTTAAACTTGCAAACATTTGACTTATGGTGAGTTTGAATGTATTTAAACCATGGAATGGAATGAAATTAAGGGATTGATGGGGTTTGGTTGAGTGCATATGGGAATTTGATAAAAAGCATGGGATTTTTACTACACTTAATTGGTTGACTTGGTCAAACTCATCAAGGTTTGACTCACTAATTATTTGGAGATTTTTAGATCATGCATTGGAATGGATTTGAGAAATTGAAGGTGTTGGTTCCATTAGGTGGAATGATTTGACCCAAAATAGGTCAAATTTGACCAAACTTGTGTCCAGTTGACCAAGTAAACTATTGACTTGGTTATAGTGGCCAATTAGGTCCACATCACTAGGAAAGGTGGTCAAGAGGTACTAAGGAGGTTCAGAGTGGATTTTAAGCTTGATTAAGTGTGGATACAAGCTTATTATTTATTTGGTCAACCTTGATTGTCTTGGTCAACGAGGTCAAACCAAGAGCTGAAGTTGGGTCCAACAAAATTTATTTGATGATTAGAGGCCAATAGAGGTGGTTTCATGCACTAGGGTGGTCATTTGAGTTAAAACCATTTGGATCCTTAAGGGGCTATTTGGTCAACATGGGTTGACATGGTAAACCATGCATGACCAAGGCTTGGATTTGAGTACAATACACTCTTGATGGTGTTTAGGATGCATTAAAAGAGGTTTTATGGTTTAATTTGACTGGGCCATATTGCGGTTTGGAGAAAATTCCAATTTTTCCCTTAAAGGGCATTTTGGTCATTTTGACCCCTAGTCAACATTGGGTCAACTTGGGTCCACTAAAGTATAGTTTAATGTTTAACATTTCGAAACAAGGGTTATGGACATGTTCAAGTATTTTGGGGAAGGTCTCGAGGTCAAATTCTACAAGGTCGAAGGTATATTGGCATAATTTATAAATATTTGAGGGTTTTGTAGCATTTGGATTTCAATTAAGTTTCTAGGGTTAGATGTGTCAGATTGGAATAAAATTTGGAGGGTAGACCTTAGAGATATGCTTAATAAATATTCAATTGATAAATCAATTATTGGGGGTTATTTGACTAGGTTTTGAGGCGATTGAATAATCACCCAAAAAGGGTTTTAGGACATGAGACCATAATCATGGATTTTGATCTAGAAATTTGGATTTGAATGTAGTTTTGGGTCTGATTGATCAAGTCTGATTTATCCCCCTCAATCAAAATTAAGTGAATGATTATTGATGATTGGATATGATTGAGATTTGACTGAAAATGGATTGGAGATTAATTTAAGGCTAGATGATTGAATGCTAGATGATTGAAGTCTGGATTGAAATTTGTTTGGGCTCTAGATGATAGAAACCTAAATAATTGTAAACCATAAGATAAATAAGTAAGAGTCTTGATTGATCCTGATGATGTCATGCTGAAATGAGATCAACTTCCTTAGCATGGTGGGATTTAAGACTACAGTCGGAGTGTCATTCGAGACTGACCATGCACGTCTTTCTTGATGTGGTGGGCAAGAGAAGACTCCTAAAATTTCTCCTAAATGGGGGAGACTTTGGTAGGCTACTAAAATTTGAACAAAACATGAGACTTTTTTTGAACTTGAAGGAACTAAGTACATGTGACTTTACTTGAACGCAAATAATAACGAACTCGAATTTGAACTAAGCACGGTGAATATAAACTTGAACACAACATGACCGTAAGAAACATAACTTAAATTAATGAACAATTGAGGCAAATTTCAATTTGATAAATGCACAATAATAATCTGAACACCAAATTCTATATAAGAATTTAAAATATTCTGGCTAATGTCAATAAGCAGGTAGAGGACTCATTGCATGTAAGGAATGATGAATACATGTAATGTTCGCACAAACATAATAACCTGTTTATGCAGGAGAGATGTGTAGTGAACACACCAAAAACGGGCAAGAATGAATGCGGTGTATATCACGAGTTATTCATGAATAGGGTGTAGAAGATGCACGATGGATGAGGCATTCGATAGTTAATATTAACACATGACCAAGAATATCATGCCTCACAAGCAGTGAAGGTCAACACACAAATGAATACACCGGTGACATAGGTATGATGTGCAGTGAATGTGGCAATACTCTGCGGATGAAAAGAGAATGCATTTCAGCAATAAAATTGAAGTTAATGATAGTCTTCGTAGTAGTCTTGTATGAAGATGTAGTATTCCCCACTACATCCACTAAAGGAAAATAAGGTAATACAGGAATAATTTATGGCGGAAATCACTATGCCAGAAACAATGACGGCATTATCAGTGGAATTATCTGTCGGTCCATTTACGGTGGATGTTCCGATAGAAATAGCGTCGGTAACTTACCGGTAGCGAAACCGTCGATGTTAGTAATTTACCGACGCATATTCTGCCAGTAATGTCCGGTGGATCTTTCAGCAAATTTACCGCTGGGTTAATTAAAACCCGATGAAGTATTAGCGGTGGATATGCCGCCGGTAAGGGTACCGGTGGATATTCCGTCAAAAAATACGCCGGCATTTCCAGTATATCGGCCCCTGCCCTCAACTTCAGGACATTCCGCACCTATTCGACTTCGCTCCTTCAACGAAATTTCACACCTATTCGACTTCGCCCCTGCCCTCGAGCTCGCTTACTGTTTTCTCCTTCGATGACATTTCATACCTGTTCGACTTTGCGCTTGCCCTCAAGCTCTCTTGCTGTGTAGGTATCTTTCTCCGTTTCATATACTTCGCTCCTTCACTGTTCGAATTCGCTCCTTTGACGAAGTTCGACTTCGCTCCTTCAACGCAGTTTAACTTAGCTCCTTGACGTTGTTCGACTTCGCTCCTTTGACGCTATTCAACTTTGCTCCCTCGACGATGTTCCAAACGGGAGCTCGCTTGCTGTGTAGGTAACTTTCTCCCTTTCACATAGTTCAAGTTTACCTTCAACTTCCTTTATAATCTTATCAAAAAGAAGAATATATTCAGCAAAAAGCATGCACCAAGGTACATCATCTTGTGAGAACATCCATAACTAAAGGAAAAAGATATGGCTTTAATGCTGATCCTTGATATATATAACCCAACCTAAATAGGAAATACTTAACCTGATTGTGATGAGAAGTATGCAAGGGAGGGCTACGGTGTCACACTTTAGTGACATGTCGCAAGTTAATCTTTTTGCTGTAAAAATTAGGCAAGCGTTAACTTGGTTGAAGTCTAAGAATAAATTTATCACGAGAAACTTTGAATGGGAAAATAACACTCGAGCTAAATAGTTGATTTTTGTGCTAATTATGCTTTTTTCATATTTTTTTGGGATGATATTAGTTGTAATAATATTCCTCCTTCCTTTATTTCATTATTAAAGGAGGAATGTGATTGGGATTCAATTACTGAGTAGGTTGTAACTAGTTATTTTTAATAAATTGCTAAGTACATTTCTTCCAAAAAATAAAAAAATGAAAATTTTTCACTCAAAGATTGACCTCCATGATTTAAGTTTTCCTTCAACTCACTCTCGACTCTTATCAACAAAAAGAATATCATCGACAAAAATCATACATTAGGGTACATCCTCTTGCAAATGTTTGATAAGAACATCCATGACTAAAGTAAATGATATGGTCTTAAAGTTGATCTATGATATAATTCAACTGAAATGGGAAAAAATTTTGTCAAACCATCTTATATGTGAACGCAAGCAAGCTCTTGTATGTATATCATTTATAATTTGAATATAAGTAGGATTAACTTTTTTTTTTGTCTAGAACTCTCCAAAGTATTTCTCTTAGAACTTTATTATATGCTTTTTTCTCCATCAAATCTCTCAATAAATGTACATTTTCCATAGTAAACTTACCCGGCATGAATCCAAATTGATTATGAGAAACATTAGTATCACGCCACAACCTACGCTCCATTAACTATTAGAATATCACTGCATTATCGTATGACAAGTAATTGTAACTTATATTCTTATTGTTAATATTATATGTAGGCTATATATTATTGATATCAGAACTCAAAGAAGTTGGATGTATAATCGATTGGCACAAGGATGAAGGACATTAACTGATGAGTTCATTAGGGGTGTGAATATTTTATTCAGACAGCTTCTAAACTACCCAGCTTCATCTCAGATGGAAAGTTTCGTTACCCATATTCTAAACATAAAAATCAGGTGCACCTTAGCCCAGATGACGTTACTGTTGATCTATATCATCGAGGCTTCATGCCAGAATATTGGTATAGGACTTCTCATGGTGAGTATGAACCACATTTTGATTCTCAATGCTGCCCATCGACAAGTGCTACTAGGGATGAGGAAGAGCATATCATACCTAATCTTGAGGACTTAATTCATGATGTAAGTGGAGCATAATTTGAATAATATACAAAAGAGTCACCTAATAAAGAAGCATAAAATTTTTATGATTTGTTGCATGCTTCCAAAAAACCAATATGGAAAAGTTGCACCACTCACTCAGAATTATTTGTTCCTGTTAAGATGTTAAGTATCAAGGCAGAATATAATGTCCCCCATGATTATTTTAATCAATTTATTGAACTGCTCAAAGAAACCAATCTAGCAGATGACATAATTCCTATAGATTTATATCGGACTAAGAAGTTAATTTCCAAGCTTGGTTTGACATATAAAAAGATAGATTGTTATGTCAATGGATGTATGTTATTTTATAAAGATTTCCAATCAGATATTACATGCCATCATTGCAATACACTGAGATTTAAACCAAAATCTATCACAAAAAGAAAGTTGAAGGAAGTACACACCAGTAGGTTGTTTTACTTACCCATAATTCCTAGACTGCAACGATTATATGCATCAATAAGATCTGCTGAACATATGAGATGGCATAAAAAATATGTCTCACAAGAAGGGTTTATTGCATATCCATCAGAAGCAGATTCCTGAAAACATTTTAATCGTACATATCCCACATTTACCTCAGAATTAAGAAATATAAGATTAGGTTTATGCGCAGATGGTTTCACTCCATTTAGTCAGTCTGCTTCACCTTACTCTTGTTGGCCCGTCATACTTACACCATATAATCTTCCACCAGAGTTGTGCATGACTACTCCTTATATGTTCGCTTATCATTCCAGGGCCACATAATCCAAAAGTAAAGATTGATGTATTCTTACAACCGTTAATTGATGATTTAAATTTATTATGGGAAGAGGGAATAAGTATGTATGACATCTCCACCAATCAGAGCTTCATTATGAGGGTAGGATTACTTTAGATAATTGGTGATTTTCCCGCGTATGGAATGCTCTCAGGTTGGAACACTTCTAAAAAATTAGCTTGTTTACTTTGCATGGAATATACAAAGTCATTCACTTTAAAGCACAGAGGGAAGAACACTTGGTTCAACTGTCATCGCATGTTCTTACCTACAAATCATCTTTTCAAGAGAAATAAGGATGGTTTTGTCAAGAATAAAATGGTTATGTCGCTGCCTCCTCCTAGATTAACTAGTGAAAAAATATTTGAAAGAGTCAGATCCATCCCCACAATAGTGGAATCTCCAATATTAGCTGATTACAAATTGCCAGGATATGATGTCAACAACAATTGGACTAAGAAAAGTATTTTTTGGTCATTACCATATTGGAGGATAAACTTGATTAGACATAACTTAGACGTGATGCATATAGAGAAAAATGTGTTTGATAATATATTCAATACAATCATGGATATCAAAGATAAATCCAAAGACAACATAAAAGTAAGGAAGGACTTAAAGGAGATTTATTGGAGGAAAGCATTAGAATTGAGGGATGGGGGAAATAGAAAATTTTTCAAACCAAAAGCTCCATTCACGTTGACTTTAGAGCAGAGGCGAGCTGTTTGTGAATGGGTAAAGAGTTTATAGGTACCTGATGGATATTCTTCAAATCTAAGAAGATGTGTTGACGTTAGAACTGGGAGATTATTTGGTATGAAGAGTCATGACTGTCATATCTTTATGCAATGTCTATTGCTAACTGCCTTTTGTTATCTATCGGATCAAATTTTGAAGCCCTTGATCGAGCTTAGTATCTTCTTCAAAAATTTATGCTCTTCAAAATTAAATACAGAGCACCTGATTCTTATTGAGTAGCATATCCCTTTTATTCTGTGAAAACTTGAGAAGATATGTCCTCTAGCTTTCTTTGACTCTATGGAGCATCTGCCTGTATATTTTCCATATGAAGCTAGAGTCGTTGGACCAGTTCAGTATCAGTGGATGTATTCTTTTGAGAGATACTTAAATAAACTTAAGAAGACTGCTAAGAACAAAGCGCATCCTGAAGGCATAATATACGAAGCATATTTAATATACGAGACAACTCAATTTTTCTCATATAACTTTGAAACAACGTCACAATCAAGTCATAGCACTGCACCTGAAATGTTGGTCAATCCTCAAATTTATCTTTATTCAACGGTAGTGGTGAGCCCTTAGGCGCTAGTACCATGGACTATTTGACTGATAAAGAGATGCGAGTTGCCACTTTATATGTCTTGCTTAACTGTGATGAAGTTGAGTCATATCTCAAGTAAGTATGAATAAGCTTGCTCAAAATTTTGTTACTCATACTTACATTCAATCTAAACCTTAATATTTACAGGAGTTTCATTGATGGATTGAATAAAATAGAACAAGTAGAAGTCCAAAAGATAGTGGAATTAGAATTTTCTATTTGGTTTAAAAATATGGTATATATTTTGACTATTCATTTCAAGTACTATAGCTTTAATAAGTTATTAAGCATGTTATTGACATACTTTACCTACTAACTAGGTACATGCTCAAGGTTATAATTTGTAATATCATGGACTACTTGATCTAGCTTGGAGACCAAATAGAGCTGTAAAGTGTTATAAAAATTTTTTAGTTAATGGTTATAAATTCCAAATCAAATATTGGTGTGAAGATAGAAAAATAGATAATTCTGGTGTATGTGTTAGAGGGAATACCCATACAGGTGATGATTCTGAGTATTATGGGGTATTACAAGAAATATTATAGTTAGAATATCCTGGTGTTGGAAATAATGTGTATCTATTCAATTATGAGTGGTTTGATCCAGTAAAGAATAGAGGTACTAGAATATATCTATTGTACGGTATAACAGAAGTTAAATGGGGTAAGAAATATTCAAAGTTTGACGCATTCATCAATGCTAGTCAGGCAAGCCAAGTCTATTTTGCTAACTACCCAAGTGGAGTATGAGGCAAACAAGATTAGCTCGTAGTTATGACAACCAAACCCAGGGGAGTTATTGAAAAGACTACTTCAATACCACTAGCACATCAAGAAGAGTTTATGTTAAACATACAAGATGTTGCTAATAATATGGAAGATCAAATTACAACTACTGAGAGTGGGTTACAGTTAGAGAAAGTGGATTTAAACATAGAGGACATTTATGATGAGTCTGATAATGGTACAGAAGTTTCATCATATGAAAATGAATCAACATAAGGTAAATGAATTTTGACTAAAAATGAAATTTTTGTACTTATATTTAGTTATTTATTATGTTATTTTATATTTAAAAGTTTTTTGAACTTATATTTATTTAATTCCTGTGCTATTTTATATTCTATTTTTATCATAATTTTTGTTACTATTATTTTTTAAATATTTGTGCAGATGGCTTCAGGTGATGATCGTTATAGAGGATTGATAAAGAATATATTTGGTAGGCGCAGCAAGAAGGTTGCTGTTAGCAGGCCTGTACGTACTGAGGGCACCTCTTCATCTCAGCCTGCTACTCAAAGTAGCCTAGCCCGCCTATACCTACTCCTGCAATCAGTAGCCCATAGTTCTACTCACCAGACCCACACTTACCTTCACCGGAACTTACACAGACTACTCCTTTCTTCCCCTATTACCCACCCCTACCTTCTCATGGTGCCCATCCTCCATATCTATATCCATATCCACCATATATCCCACCACCACATCAGCCCGCTACAGCACCACCTCAGCCAGCTATAGGCGGACCTTCTTACCCAGCTACAACAGAGCAGGCGATAGAGGGTCGCATGTTGATTGAACCTGACGGTGACACGTAACTACTAATTTTATTTCAGCCATGTAAATAGAATTGAATTAGTTTTTTTGACAACTAACATATTACTTTCAGGTTTCATCCATCAAAAGAGCCTACACATAAAATACTGGACATAATACGGAGCAGATACGATGCTCCTTATATTTTGTGGAAGAAAGTCCCGAAAGAAGTATGGGGCATGTGGTATAGAGAGTTTGAGGTATATTATTGTATAATTTTTTTATATTATATCTAATTTACATAAGCTAAAAAAATTATTTATTCTTTATTGTATGTGTTTAAATACAGAAAGATTTTTATTGGCTGCTACAACATAATGATAAAATTAGAAAGAACTTTGAGAAGTGTGGCTCGACTCACATGCGAGACATGTTTACTGATATTAGAAAGTCAGGCCAACATCCACTCTAGATTGGTGAGGGTGTATGGGCAGAGTTGAGCTGTGCTTGGGCTAGCCCAGATTATAGTAGAAGGAGAGATCAAAATAGATAGAATAAAGCTTCTGATGTTGGGGGTTGGGTAGTTCCCTTCATACAAGAGGTTCTATTCTTCATATTGAGCACAAAAGATATTTGGTAAGAAATTTTAAAATATTTTAATAATTTAATTTAATTAGAATACTAATATATGTCTATTATAGAAATAGGTGCTGGGTAGAGAACCGACTCCTGTTAAATTGCATAGTCATACCCACAAGCGGTAAGAGGACCAGTATTGGGTTGACGACGTGCTAGGAAAGCCTATGTAAGTATATAAGTTTAATTTTGGTAATATTACGTATAAATTACATAACTTTTTATTAACTTTTATAGGAAGAGTATACACGGCTTCGAGAGAGTCAGGCTGCAGTAGGTGAAGCTTCTTCTGCTGGATCAATAGAATATTCTAACTACTGCACCTGGACACAAGTAGTAGGAGGAATGCAGCACGGTAGAGTATACGGGTTAGGTTCGCAGGCCTATGCATATGAAGGACAGACATCTAGTGGCTCTAGTTTTTCTTCTAGTACCCAGAAGTCTTTATATACCCAACAGATAGCTGCCCTTATAACTGAGCTTGAACAAGTACGAAAAGCACAAGTTGATTGGCAGATGCAAATACAGTAGCAGCAGATGCAGCAGTAGTAAGCTAAAATATTAGAAGAAATGAGAAAGATGAGGGAGCAGATGAGTAGTGGGAGGAGTACAACATCAGCTGAGAATGAAATTGAATCATAGTAGATGTTATTTATCTATTTTACTGATGTGGACATCTGTATTTATGTGTGTTTGGACATGTTTATCTATTTGTTGTTTGAACATATTTAGATATTTGTTGATGATACTCTTCTTGTATATGTTTATTGTGTACATGTTTAATTATTTGTTATCTGGATGATGCTCTTCTGGTTTATGTGTAACTACTGATGTTGTAGATCAGAATTGGATTTATCAATATATATTATGTTGTATTTTTTTGTATGCTGGTGTAAATATGGAAATCACTTTTCAAAATATGAAAGGTTTTTTTTCTACAGGTTTCTGGTGGACTATCCATCGAAATTGTTGTCGGTAATACGATATGAGAACATTTCTGGTGGAATATGCGACGGAAACTCCGACAGCTATTTCGACGGTGATATCCGATGGTGCAAATTGGCATCGATTCTTTTGCGATGGAATATCCTCCGGTAAGTTCGACGAAAGATTTTCACCGGTAATTCCAGTGATGTATTCACTGGAACACGATGACAGAAAAGGTGTCGGGTTGTTAATGGCTGCTTTTCCTGTAGTGATCAAGTTGTAAACACCACAAAGGAGAAATGTCCTAAAGGATTTAAGTATAGTCTAAATGATTGTAAAGAGATTGTAGATGAATATAGCTTAGCCAATAGTTAACATCAAGATACAAATAAGCATACTGATCTGCATGCAACCAAGGATAGAAGATCATAGTGAGTGCAAATACCCACTAGTAGTGATGGAAAATTTGCAGCAAGTGCAGTAAACTACCTGCAAACATTGAAAGCCAATATATAGTGGGCATAGAAAGTTGTCGATGACATATGTGAGAAAATAAATTGTGAATGTAGCTCACCTAATAGTTAATATTCGTACATAATGTCGACACCGATGTACGTAAAATAAGGAAGTTACAAAGAGATTAATTTCCAAGCCATCGATGCCAGTTAATTTTCAAACAAACACATATCAAATTCTTGCAAAATGATGATGACAGATATACAAGGGATATGAAAGATAGGTGGTGAATGTGACCATGCCTCACCATCAATGTCAAAGTATAAGTAAATTTACTTGACCTTACAAACAATGAAATATGGAAAGGATATCTAGGGATGAAGCATGAAGGGTGTGCAGAGAGCTGCAATGCACATTGCATATCACATATAAGCATGGTGTGATGGATCTTTCACAAGCATGGAATAGAAGATTATGGCGAATACAAAATCCTTACTAATAATAATGGAAGTTGCTTTAAATGCACAGTAAAACATATATGCGGGTGATGAAAAATAATAAGAAGTGGATGCTATAACACTTCATAACCGATCGTCACTCAAAGTCAAGAAAATACACCACCCTCACACAAGTAAATATAGAAGACCTCCAGTAGGTTCTAGCATCTACAACAAATATGGGAGATTTATCAGTGCATGATGGCCTACCTACCTAAAGTAGAAAACAATCCATAATGCCACGCCACACCATTAGATCCATAACACTCATGCAAGTGGACCAAAGGCATTTACAAAATCTCAAATGGAGCATAATACACAATGAAATGGCAGTTGCCCGCACAATCGATCAATATTAAACATTTTAAAATACCCCAACATATACACTGCAATATATATACAAATAAATATAAAAAAATGCATATGCAATCATGTACCTGTATGGGCCCGGATGAGCGTGTTGTATTTAAGACATGACGTCTGATAATACTGCATAGGTTAAGAAATGAAGTTAAGTTCAAGTTCAATCCTTCTCCTTGATAGGATGGGAGTAGACACAACTTGAACCAATGAACAAATCTATGGTCACGGCATCGATAAGGATATTTAGTTTTATACCTTCAATACCTATGACAAGGAAAATTTACCAATAAAGGCACAAAGTCAAAAGTAAACCTGATTCTCTATCAGCAATTAAATAGAGTTGACAAGTTTCAATAGATATTTATAAAAATATATGCCTAATTATCTGCATGGGCTCTGATAAGCATGTTATGGGTAATACGTGAAGTCTGAAGATATTGTGCAGGTTAAATGATATATTTAAGTTTGATCCTGATCTTTCTTTGTAAGTAGATAAAAGTCGATATGGCTTAAGCTATTAAAAAAATATAAGATCACAGCATCGAGCGAGATATTTATTTTTATACATTTATATTAGGCCTTCAAGGCTGATAACTTAGAAAATTCAATAATAAAAGTATAAAGCCTATGAAGAACTCGATCCTTTGTCAACAAATAGATAGAATCAACAAAGTTCATCATGAAAATAAAATTGCCCATAAATACCCGAATGATGCCGTGTTGAATGTAGATCTCAATCGTAGGGGTTAATTTAAAATATTCAAAATTCCTCCCAAACACTCATAAAATTAAAACTCCTATAAAATACCAAGATCCAAATATTTAAAATGAAAATCAATCATAAAATCTTAAAGCAAAACTCATCTACCTTATGTATTAGTTTATCAAGGTGGATAATTTAAAAACTACTTCAGCTCATAAAGAGCTAATCTCTGATCGTGAATATCACAAAAATTCATTTCAAATAGTTTCTTGCTAGAAAGAATGTGGAACATGTCCTCTAACACATAGTTTTATTACCAAATGGCACCGTAGTTAAATAGTTATGACTGTGGCACTCTGAACTTGGTGATTTGCTATGAAATGACACCACTAAATTATGGTTATGACTAAAGCCAGTAAGCTACCCAATGGCACAAAATTATTTAGATATGAATCAATAGGATATAATCAATACGACATAAAAATGGGCCTCGATGAGCTAGTTATATTTACGTACATGACGTGTGATGATGCTGTGCAGGTTAAGAAATGAACTTTAGTTCAAGTCCAATCCTTCTTCTTGGTAGGACAGGAGTCGACACAACTTGAACTAAAGAATAAATATACAGTCGCAACATCGATCGAGATATTTGATTTTATATATTCATTAGGTCTTCAAATCCCATAACAAAGAAAATTTACCAATAAATGCACAAAGCCAATAATGCATAAGATTCTCTGTCTGTAATTAGACAGAGTTGACAAGGTTTAATAGATAATTATAAAAATATATTCTTCAATAGATAATCATAAAAATATATTCATAATTTCCCGTATGGTTCCAAATGAGCGTGTTATAGGTAACATGGGATATCTAAGGATGCTACATAAGTCATATGATAAATTTAAGATCGAGCCCAATCTTTCTGTTTGAGTAGATATGAGTTGGCATGGCTTAAACTACTAAATAAATATACAATTATGATGTTGATCGAGATATTTATTTTAATATATTCATATTATACATTTAAGATTGATAACCAAGAAAATTTACTAATAAAGGCATAAAGCATGTGAAGAACCCAATCCTCTATCAGCAAATAAATAGAGTCGGTAAGGTTCAACCCGTAAATAAAATTCCCCATAAATACCCCGATGATGGTCATGTTGACTGTAGATCTAAATCATAGGGGTTACTTTTAAATATTCAAAATGCCTCTAAAATTTTCACAAAATTCAAAATTCCTAAAAAATACCAAGATCCAAATAATTAAAACTGAAATCAATCATTAAATGCTTAAAGCAAAACTCATCCACCCTCCATAATAGTTTATCGAGGAGGATAATTTTAAAACTACTTCATCTCATAAAGAGCTAATCACTAGTCAAGAATATCACTAGGATTCATTATTACATGGTCTCTTACTAGTAAGGACATAGCACGTATTATCTAACTGGTGGTTTTATCGCCAAATGGTACCGCATGAAAATAGTTATGCTCGGAGCCCTCTGAACCGGGTGGTTTATCACCAAATGGCACCCCTACATTATTGTTATGGCTAGAGACCGTAAGCTCCATAATGGCACTAAATCCTTGAGGTATGAATTAATATTATATAATCGATAGGGCATAAAGCCCTCTATCAGCTAAGGTTGATTCAGATTTGTCCTCTTAACTAAATATTCCCTCCCAAGTCTATAAGGTACCCTTGAACGGAGAAACCTATGGCTACCGAATAAAATCGTTCTATCTTGTTTAGTCAACTACCTCCTCTAACTAAGTAGACCAGGGACCATGATAGACCAGAATGATGAAACCATGGGATCTTGATCGGGCTTATCATCATTCCCCCACTATCCACATTAAGTGCAATATAGTGCACTTTTAATTTTAAATTTTAAATCTTTAAATACCAATCAATGCTTCTACTATATGCTAGATACATACTACATATCTAATTAATGATTAGCCTTAATCAAAAGTTCCCTCTCATTATCAAGAGTGGTAATTAACTATAGGGGCTTACGCCTATAGGAAACCAGAACTCATACTATAATGTCCTCGCAAAATGAGGGAGAGATCTCTGAGTAGTGTCTTATTTCAAATCAAATCTGCCTTTTGAAAATTTACCCTAGAACCAAATTCAATGAAACTTCCCCAAAAAAGAGAGGAGGCTGGGGCTCAAATATTTAGAGCCCATAAATTTCTGGCGACTCCACTTGGGATTACTTCTCTTTCCATATTTGGCTAGTCATCTAAGTGCTATATGTTGACCTCATTTTTATATGAGATCACTAGGGCTAATTTAGACGTTAGGATCTACCTAAACCCTTGATCATTCTAGACCCTAGGATCAACCCAGATCTTAGATCAATCCAGATCAAATTCAGATTATGAGACCAAAATCTAAGATTCAAAGGCCCTATCCTAAAAGGCTTTTTAAGTGATTTTTCAAACACTTCAAACCCTAATTAAATGACCCCTGATTCATGACATATCAATTGCATATTGATTATGCTTATCCCTAGGGTCTACCCTCCAAATTTGAGCTCATTCTGAGGTCTCTAACCCTAGAAACTAAATTGAAACCCAAAGGATATAAAACCTTTAATTATTTACGGCCTATGCTACTAAACCTGCAACCCAGGGGACCTTAACATTAGAGCCTTCTCTAAACCCTCTAATAACATCCAAACCATTAATTATGATTGGTTGAGTAGTAAAATATATTTTGGTGGATTCATTTTGATCCCTAGATGACCAGAGGTCAAAATGACCAAATTGCCCTTAAAAGGGCAATTTTGGAGTTTTCTATAGACTTCAACAGGACCTTTTTAAATCAAGCATCAAAACCACTTCAAATGCATCCTAATCATCATTAGGAGTACATTGGAGTCAAACTTTGACCCTAGTTAAGCCTGGTTGACCAGGTCAACCTAAAATGACCAAAATACCCCTTAGGAGTATGAATAGTCATTTTGAATCAATTAACCTTATTTTTAGATGGAACCACATCCATTCAACTCCAAATGTTAAACCAAACCTGTCGGACATAATCCCATCCCCTAGGTCAACCTGGTTGATTAAGTCAACCAGGGTTGACCCAAATGCCCTCTAAGGGCCAAAATAATCATTTTGACTGAATTAAACTCTCCAAATTTTGGGATCATCTCTAATAGACTCAAGATATCATTTCAAATATGTTGAGCCAAAACCTAGGTCTTGGGTCAACCTTTTTGACTAAATCAATCTCGGTTGACCTAATATCCCCTTAAGGGTTAAATGGGCCAATCCAACCCATGTGGCCCATTCAAACCCTCTTAAATCCTCAAATCTATTTTATTGCATGCCTTAAACAAAATTCAGCCCATAATCTAAACTTACCCTATCCATTAGTCATCCAAACTCAAGTGAAGTTGACCAAGTCAACTTAATATATTTGGTCAAACTTTGTTTCTTGCATATGTGTGTGCTCTAAGGTTTTTCCAAGCATTTCCCCACTTTTTCCCAAGCTCGAAAAGCCCTTTTAGGGAAGAGAGAGAGAGATAGTGAGAGAAAAAAAACTTTCAACATTTGATTTAAATCTAGCTATCAAATGTTCGTGAAGTCTTCAGTAAAGTTATAGAGGAACTCTCCTGCTTTCCAACAAGCCCAAGAACATCAAAACCAGATGTTTAGATTGTAAGTTATCCCATTTTAAGTTATATGATCAAACCTTATTTTCTCCCCAATATTAATGCATGGAGCCTTGAAACTCAATGGGTTGAAAAATTAGGGTATCTAGATCCTGTGTTTCAAATTTCATTAAATTTGGATGGTTAGATCAAAATTTATGAGGGTTTAAAGTTTTAGTTCAAAAATAAACTTAAAAACCTGGGTCAATTTTGGTTGTCCGTTCTTTTGAACTGGGCTGATCGGATAGCTCTGATCTACAAGCCTTCCCTGGGGATCGAACCCAGGTTCATCAGCATGAAGGCGTGGTGATGTGGATAAATCTTGGCCGTTGATCCAATTTTTTGAATCAAAATTGATTTAAAAAATAAATTTAAATATTCTAAACTTTAGAAATTCACCAAAAATTCATTTCTTGTCCAAGCTTGATGTTCTTAGGCTCGTTGGAACTATCTCAAGTTCAAGTTTATTTTAAAATTTATTTTTACTAATTTGGGTCACTATATAAAAAGTTATTTAGCTTTTAACTAAAATTGAATTTTTTGATAATTCTCAATCTAGTGATTTGATTAAGTTTATATTTGGACAGGATAAACTATGGTGTGATACTCACATGCCGAAAAAAAATTTAGCTCTGTATAATGGCTTGATTCTGGTCAATTAAATTTTCAAAGTTTTTGGCCAAATTTTGATCCAAAATTTGGGAATTTATAACCCAGACACCATTTAGAATTAGGCTTGCATTTTTTTATGGTATGTGTAATTTAGTGTCAAGGTTAGATGACTAGAGATTCAAACCTAATTGAACACTAGTTACATCTAAGAAAAATAATTAAGGACTTGGTCTAGCTAACTCAGAAAAATTCAAGGAAATTATATATATACCTAATAGAGGTGAAACTTCAAAACATTAAACTTAGTGATATTTTACACCTTAGGTCCAAATTTCACTAGATTTTTAGGTCATTAGCCCTCTTAGTCAAAAAATTAAGCAAGTAAAAATTCAGCTCTCTAAGGGACCCAAAAACTTCAAAAAATTATAATAAATAAATATTAAATTAAAAAATTATAAATAATACATCATAATAATAAAAAATTGATCCTCTATTTAGAAAAATAAAAGCCCTATCACTGGACTTATAATTATACTTTACTTTAAATTTTAGCATATATTTAATTAAATAAAATTATTAAAAATTATTAAAAATTCTAAATAAACTCTAAACACATAAAAACACTCCCATGAGTCATCCCTGACCTTTAATAGTGATTTCATATAGTTTAGGATGAGTTTGGATCAAAACAATCAAAACCTTCTTAAATAAATTAAAAAATTAATTAATTAACCAAACTTTGAAAAATTGTAACTAATTGTAAAAAAATCCAAATTGAGCAAACTTAGTGTCATTCAACTCGATTTAATGTCTAGTATTTTCTAAAAATAACAAACCAATAGAAATATGTCAAAGTTAAAAAGTCATTTCTCTGGTCAATCGTAGTTCAAATTTAGGTCAAAACATCAAAAATTTATAACTTAATATAGAAAATTCTAAATTGGGCAAACTAAAAGGCACTGTACTCTGAGCTACGGGGATTAGTGTCCTAAGAAGGCCTGGTTCCTCGAGTCTGGTGGCTCAATGCCACCAACAGATTCAATGGAGTCTAAAACCTTAAAATTAATTGATCATCAATAATTTAACCAAAATTAAAATGTCTTAATTCGACTACATCAATTAGGTTTTTAGGCTGGATTACCTTGGACTACGTGGCTATGTGTCCTAAGGAGGCTTAGTTCCTCGAGCCTGTGTAAGAATGCCACAAACAGGTTGATGGGATGCTTAACTTAATATAATCTATAAAATCAATAGCAAATCTATTTAATTAAATTATATTGGTCTATTAATTTATAACTATTTAAATTTATCTAGTCAATCAACCTTAAAATTGTATTTTAAAATAAACCTTAACACGTTAATATTTGAACTCTAATTATATTTACCCTTCAACCTTTAATAAACCCAAACATTAGACAACTTTAACTAACTATCTGATATAAGACATATCCAAACCACATAGCCTACTACACACACTTAGATGATTTACTAGGGCAACACTTCTAGATTTAGGCTAGGCCAGTGTTTACCTTTCTACTGTGTACTAAGATTTTCTATTTTTTACTGCATGTTTGTTATTAATGTTGATGTGATTGTTCATTTAATTTTTATACTCTGTGATGTGATTGATGAGCATTACATTTGCCCCTAGGTTAGGGATGATTTATGCTAATTCAATCTTATGTAGGTGGCCATACTCATACAAGTCATTTAAAATAAAAGGAGGCAAAGTCATAAATATTAAATTGCTATAGGTACTACTGCTATACTAGACCACCCTGTTTAAATTAAAAGAGCATGACCAAGTGTAACTGGTTTAAGTATTTTAATTTCTATATATATTTGCTTGGGATGATTTAATATTAACTATTTAGGATAACCTTTTATGTTATTGATTCTAGATTTTTAATTTTATTTAATATAATTTAATTTCAATTAAGTTGTAATTATTAAAGTGATAATTTGATATGGGATAAATATCCAATCTGAAATCCAATGAAAAGAGAGACATCACCTAGGGGAGTGTCCCTCTTTATTTGGATATCCAGAATAGGATACTTTCGATATTCAATGGGAAAAGAAAATACCCCTTTTGAGGGGGAGTTTCTTCTCATTTAGATATCTGGACCTGATAGATCTAAGAAGTTCACAGAAGGAAAAAAAAGTGAAGATTGAGAGTAATCCCATTTTCAAATTCACTTGAGTCTTAGGAGTAGAATCCAGGTTATTATTAGTATACCAGGACACTTTACTTTCTGTAGACCCTGAGTTATAATATTAAGTGGCATTTGCCACATTGACTTTTAATTTGAATATTAATTTAATTGATTTGATTAATGATTGATGTATTGATTATGATATAGGATTACATGCTTTTAGTAGTTTTTTGGAAATTTTACATGACAATCTTTGATTTTGCCTGGAACCCGATCGGAGGTTCATGAGGGATAGTTAAAACTTTTTCTATCCAATCAAATTTAAAAATTTTTAAGCTGACTTAGAAATTCTAATACTTTTAAGAAGTAAGCTCGAGATCACCAAGGGTTTGCATAATATTTTTTTGCACCTTCTTTTTTTTGTTAGGAACCTCCCCGCCTGTGTGTTTTGACAGACCTAGCAAGAAACCTATTTTTAAGCTTTTTTAAAATTTCATCCCCAACTCCTTAAACTTATTGAGAGTGTAGATCTATCAAGGGGAATATGTGAAATCTCTAGGGAAAATCCTATTTTTAAGCTTTTTAAAAATTTCTTCATATTTGATTTAAGCATTCATTGAGTCTACTAGCATGCACTGCATTAGAAATAAATTAAAATGAGTCAAAAATTTAATTGCATTTCCATTAAGCTTCATATTATCCAATATAAGTCAAGTGGAAAGATAAGGATATGCTCTAGATGTCAGCCCCAACTCCTTAAACTTAACTTAATCAAACATCCCTACCACTCTTACATAAAAGACCAGACTCAAAATTTTAAAGTGCTTAAGTGGTTTAGTTGACTCCCCAATATTGGCAGGGGTAAGTTTAGATCCTACATTACATTAGCTAGGTTCGAATTACTTATTACCAGTACCTAATTTAGATTTAGGTTCTGAGGTAGGCTTAGGCTATAAGACCTCAATCTTCGAGAATCTAATCCTAACAATCTAATAAAGTTGACAATTCAAATTAAAATACCTTTCAATCAAATTAAAGACCAACATTTAGGATAGGCTAGGGTACTTATGAAATAATTTAGAATCCCAAAGTAATTGTTAGCATTCTTCCTTTGACCTCCAGGAATAAGTCTTCCACTTTGATCCAATCCCTATTGAATTTCACATCCTCACCTTCCATGATATCAAACTTTAAAATTTTAAAATAAAATTTCTACCGCTAGTTTAGTTAAGAGTATTCGTAGGAAACCTTAGTTTCCTATGATGTAATTAACTACGAGGGCTTACACTCGTAGGAGATTTGTAACCCAGATCAAATCATTTTTTTTAAATCAATTTTTTCAAAACTTAAAGTAATTCTCTTGAAAAAATTTGAGTCAAAATCAATGATCTTTATCGTTATTTTCAGATGATTAATAATTGATATCTTATTTCCTTAAAAAATATATCAATTATTATCATAACTTTGATTATGAAGTTAATGATATTTCATCAAAATTATCATAGTTAAATACTTGATTGAATGATCATTTTGACCCTTTAGGGTCACATATTGTTCTTCCCGAATTCGACTACGGTAATTGGGATGAACTTTCAATCCTATAAATTGAACCTATTAAGGAACGATATTTTCTTTCCTCTTGGGGTAATATATTATTCATAATGATACGTTCAATTTTAAAATTAAAATTTAATAAATTAAATCGCCCAAAGATAATTAACCTTTTCTAAAATAATAACTTTTTAATCAAATATTATAGTAATAGAAAAAAAATAATGATAATACAGGCATCTTCAATGAGCTGATACATCAAAAGGTTGAATGCCATATGGATGACCTAATCGATAAGAGCTAAGACCAAAAAGACCATCTAGATGACTTAGGAATTATATTTGAGAGAATCAAAAAAATTTATCTAAAAATTAACCATCTCAAATACGCCTTCGATGTCTCATCAAGAAAATTTTTGGGGTATGACGTTCGTCTCTAAGGCATCAAAATTGACCCCAATAAAATCAAATAAATCATGGAAATGCCACCGCCAAAAAACGTCCATTGATTTTGCTCCTTGTAAAGGAAACGGGATTTCATTCAGTGATTTATATCGAATATGTCGGGTAGGTGCCACCATTTTCAATGTTAATGTAGAAAGATGTTTTCTTCAAATAGGAGACAGAGTGCGTGGAGGCCTTTGACAGTAATAAGTGATACTTGTAAATTCCTCCCATTCTTGCATCATCAACTCTAGAGAAGCCTCTTATCCTGTACACAATAGCCCTAAAAGAGTCCCTCAGAGCATTATTGGCATAGCATAATAAAGAAGATATGGAGAATGCACTCTACTTAATCAGTTAGAGGTGGATTGGAGCAGAAGTATAGTATTATCCAATTGAGAAGGATTATCTGGCATTTATTTTTGGCTATCCAAAAACTCTGCCACTATATATAGTCTCATAAAATTATACAAATATCAAAGATCAATACGTTGAAGTTCTTGATGACAAGATTAACATTGACATGTCACCTAACTAAGTAGGTAAGGAAATTACTGCAGTTTAATATCATGTACATGCCATAAAAGGTGATGAAGGGGTAAGCCTTAGTAGATTTTCTCACCGCGCACCTAGAAGTATATATTCTCTACTCAATGATGATTTTCCCAATAAAAAAATCTCACAGGTCGAGGAATAGGAGAAATTACAAGCCAGAGAGATACACTTCAACAGAGCTTCATCGATTAAACCAGCCTAACTATCAAATCTAGCAAAAGCTTAAGCTAGCATCAGTCTCATTTTATAGTGCCTAAAGGAGGTATAAGGAGGTTTTTCATTCAGTTTGATTGAACCATAAACCAATAATGAGTCTAAAAATTAAGCTCAAATAATAGGTTTGGATATTGTAATCTCAATTATAATCCAGAACTTTCTAATCTATAGTGACTCTCAACTTATGATAAATCAACTTCTTTGCATCTACATAATTTATAAGCCAGAATTTGCCCATTACCATTAGTGAGCTCTCGAGCTTCTAAAATAAGTGCCAAATTTTAAGATTGCTCATGTTCCTCGAGGTTAGAATGGCAAAGCAAATTGTCTGGCCAAATTAGACATGGAGATGGCAAATACAGACGACAAGAAGATTATACTAATTAGAGTCTACACTCATCGGGTCTAAGAGCCAGTGATCCTATAATTCTTATAGGTAGTGGAATATGAGATTGAAGCCAGTAGGATATAAATCTGGTTGATCCTCAATCTCCTCAATAAATCATTATTAAAAATCAACCAGATAAAGATCAAGCAGCCAAAAGGAGATGCAAAGCTAGTTTGACCTCAAGATCAAGGTGGCATTGCTTAGGTATTGAAGAAGAAGATGATTAGAGGTAACCTTTCATTGATAATTTTAAAGAAAGTAAAGTCCAAATAAATAAATCTCTAGCCACACAAATTTAAAAGAGAGCATTGTGATTTTTGTTTATCAATGACACATTATATCGATGGGCTTTTGATCAAATGTGGCTAAAATGCCCAGAGACTAAGGAAGCTGATAAAGCGGTGGTAGAATTCCATGAAACATACTATGGTACGCATAAGTCAAGTCCCAAAATGGCTGCTAAAATTAGACAGATTGGTTATTATTGGCCAATAATGGTGAAGGATTGTATTGACCATACTTAGAGGTACCACAGGTGTCAGATTCAAGGTGATGTTATACATCGACTGCCAAATCCACTACACCTACATTAGTGTCCTGGCAATTTTAATGCTAGGACACTGATATAATAAAGCTAATAGATTTATTGTCATCAGCTAGACATTGCTTTATATTGGCAGTAACCAACTACTTTTCTAAGTGGGCAGAAGTAGCACCATTTAAAGAAGTCACATAAGAGCATATGATTAACTTCTTAACCCATAACATTGCCTATAAATTTGGGGTACCATGCTGTATAATCTCAGATAACACTATGGATTTTAAGAGTACAAAAAATTTTTTAAGTTTGTCTATCGACACAAAATTAATTGGCAATATTTATCCATTTACAACTTGAGGGAAAATAGCTTGGCGGAGGCCCTTAACAAGACGTTGGTGAAGTTGTTGAAGAAGATAACCACTAAGAATAAAGGAGAGTGGCATACTGAGATGGCAGAGGCACTATAGGTGTATCATACTGTTACAACTTAGTTTTTAAAACTATTTTTTTTTATGTTATATGAGTTTTTGATGATACCAAAAGATTATTATGTTGATTACTTTTTCTCCTAAGATATATTGAATATATTTTGTTTGTGTTGTTTCTGTGTACTAATATTTCAAGAAAATTGTACTCCTGACAGCCAAAGACTTCAAGATGAATTAGATTAGGGTTTCTTGTAATTGAAGTCTATACTTTTTTTATTTTTATTGAGTCTTATAGAGTGTGATTGTAATTGGGTAACCGTGCACACACACACTAGTGGAGTGACTAAAATCTTAAATTTTAAAATTAATCATACTGTATAATTTATAGATCATACCAGATGATTTGACATGTAGTTCCTCCAAAATAAAGCAAATCAAATAATGCATGAAAATTTTTAAGTCATGTTCATACTGTAGGATCCTTGGTTCATACAGATGACTCATAGAGTACTAAATGGATGTGTACCAGATCATCTTAGTTGAACTTATAATTTTTTGATCTATTTATTCTGTATAATTTTTGTTCATCTTGTATGATTTATGTTCATACAAAAAATTCACAAGCACGAAATGGTGATATCCACTTTCATACCAAGGAAGACATCATTTGTTTTAAATGTTCATACTATATGATGTGGGGTTCGTATAAATGATTGACAGAGTATAAAATGAGGTTCGTATATAATCATACCAGATGAATGAGTTTATTTTTGAATTGTTCATAATATATGATGTCAGTTCGTACAGATGACTGATAGAGTACAAAATCAGGTTCGTACAGGATCATTCCGGATGAATGAGTTCATTTTTGAACTATTCATACATACGATCATCAATCGTACTCTATGATCAGAGTCAGTTCAACTTAAAATTTTTAGTTTTCTGGATGATTTTTCTTGTCCTTTAGATATAAGTGTCCAAAAACTGACTATCCATAGATCTTGTTGTAAATTTCTCTTGAGTGTGCCTTATGAGTGTATTTGGGAGAGTGTCTTGAGATTGAAATGTGATAGATCTTATGAGAGGGATTTGTGAGGTGATTTACAATGGTGTCCAATGGTGAGGATCTCTTGTTTGTTCTTCATAGTTCTTCCCTTTTTCCTTGAAGGCTCTTGAGAGAGGATTTTCAAAGGAGATCCGGTACTTTGCTATCACTAGGAGGGTGAGAAAGGATATTGGGTACTCTGCCTTCACCAGGAGGGTGAAAAAGGATGTTGGATTCTCTGTCTTCTCCAGGAGGGTGAAATAGGATGAATTGGTATGCTGCCATCACTTGGAGGGTGTAAAACGGGTCAGTTCTCTGCCACACCAGGTTGGTGGAAGAGAGTTTGTAAAGGCTTCTCCGCCTTACTATGGGGGAAAGAGGAGAGACACTATTGAGTAGGGCATTACCTGGAGAAGGAGTCTCCAAGGAGTTGATGTAGGTCTAGTTGGACCGAACCACTATAAAATCTGGTGTCATCTATTTCATTACTTTTTACTACTTTTTATTTTTTTGCAGTTTTTAAATTTTTATGAACGAAAAATATCTTTGTAAAAATGATTATTTTGGCAATTGTAATAAAATTTATTATTGTGCTCAAAATATTTAATCAATTTTTTAAATAACAAATAAATTTTAAAATTACCATTCACCCACCCCCTTAGTTAGCCTTGGGATAGTGCAGTAGGTCTAACAACCTGCATGTACTTTCAAGTGGTATCAAAGAGAATTTCAAAAATTAAAGTTTATAAAAAATGATTATGGCGAATTTTGGAAACCATAACACTCCTGAAGGATATTCGATCACTAGACCACCGCTGTTTGATAACAATCCTTTCAACTTTTAGAAAATTTGCATGTCCACTTTTCTGCAATCAGTTGACTATCGCATTTGGACGTTAGTATAGGATGGTTATACTGTTCCTACTAGACTTGTTGATGGCATTAGGATTTAAACACTATTTACTGATTGGACATTAGAGGAAAAAGATTTAGCTTAGTTAAATGTAAAATGTTTAAATAGCTTTTTTTGTACTGTTAAATCTGAAGACTACATGGGTGTTTCAACCTATGAAATTGGAAAAGAAAATTGGGATAGACTTTGCATTACAAATGAAGGAACTAGTGAGGTGAAATATTCTAGATTGAACATTTTATTACATGACTATGAACTTTTGTTGCATGAAACTGAACGAATCAATTAGTGACATGTATACTCATTTTATATAGATAGTCACCTCATTGAATGCTTTAGGTTGAGAACTAACAAATTTAGAAAAAGGAAATAAAATTCTATATTTTTTACCTACTGCTTATGATGCAAAGATAACTAGCATAGTTAAGTCAAAAAACTTAAATGTATATTCTATTGATAATCTACATGGATCACTAATTACTTTTGAGCAAGGTGTGAATAAAAGATAGATTGATGTAGGTGACAAGTGGAAGGAGAAGAATATCGCATTGAAAGTGGATGACTTAGAGAGTGATCAGTCACAGCATGATGATGAAGATGATATTTCACTCATGACGCAACAATTCAAATTTTTCCTGAGAAGAAAGCAAAGGACACATCAACAGTGGAACAAAGGTAAGTTTTATAAAAATGCAAAAGCTTCTAATAATGTAATTTATTATGAATGCAAGAAGCCTGGACATATCAAATCAGACTGCCTGAATGTCAAAGCCAATCCTAACAAGGAGAAGGTTAAGGAGAAAAACCAATGTTAGGAAGGGCATGAAGAGAATACCAAGAGAATTTTGGGTAGACTCAGCATCAGATACCTCAGAAATAGAAACAGAGGAAGAAGTCACGAAGTTATGCTTTATGGCAGACAAACTTGATCATTCAGATCAAGAGGAGGTATGCGAATTATCCTATGATGAGTTATTTGAAGTTTCTGAGAAAATCCATACTGCATACAGGAAACTCAAAAAGTTGCATGCTAAGTTGAACATAGAATTTTTAAATTTACAAAAAGAACATGAAATCCTTAATGATCACATATCAATTGATAGCAATCAGATGATATTATTGGATGAGTTTGATGATTTGAACAAATAGTATGAACTATTGATATCATCACATATTGAACTTGAAGATTTGAACTTAAAGCAGATTAAAGATGAAAATATGTAGCTTGTGGAGGATCAACAAGGAATTGAATCAGTGCTTTTCTAGTTTTTCAAAAGAAAGTGGAGAGCCAGAGATTATGATCTGTCGGGTTGGCCTGATCCTAGTCCAAACCAGCAAATTAGTCTTCAGGTAGGCGGTAAGCTAGATGCAGAATTTACTTTTTTAGAATGCTATGAAGCACTTCAGCAATTGGCTAGCAATAAATCACCTGGCATTCACGGTATGACTGCTTCCTTTTTTAAATTCTACTGGGAAATTGTTAAAGATGACACTTGGAGAGCTATAGATAGTTTTTTTTCAAATTAGTGTCTATGAATCCAAGGTGGAAGGAAACTCTCATTGTTCTTATCCCTAAAGCTAGAAATCCTTTGAATCCTTCACAGTTTAGACCAATCAGTTTGTGTCAAATTATTTATAAGATTTCTGCTAGAATGTCATTGAACAGATTGAAATGGGTTATTCCTAAAATAATTTCAGAAGACCAGGTGGCTTTTATCCCTAGAAGATCCATGTCAAACCACTGTTTGTTAGCCTAGGAAATATTTCATAAGTTTAGATTTTCCATATCAAGGAAGGGACTTATGGCAGTCAAGATAGATATGGAGCAAGCGTATGATAGCATGGGATGGCCTGCATTTGCAAAAACCTTGGAGTGGTTCAGTTTTCCTCATAGATTTTCTAAATTGATCATCGAATGTGTGGTTCAGGCTAGATTTTCTATCCTTGTTAATGAAAGAATGTCCAACTGGATTAAGGCTGATAGCGGCTTTAGACAGGGATGCCCGCTGTCCCCATTTTTATTTATTATGTGTTCTCAAATTTTCTCTAACTCCATTCTCAAGAAAGGTGTGGAATTGGGTGTTAAGATTGTGCCTCAAGCTGAGAAAATTTCATGTTTATTATATGCTAACGATGTCCTCCTTTTCTCTAATGCTTCTATCAAAGGAGTGGATAATTTGAAGGAGATTTTTTAGGAGTATTGTGGATGGGCAGGGTAGGTAGTTAATTATAAAAAGTCCCTTGTTGTTTTTGGCAAATCCGTGGATATAACATTAAGAAGATAGATTTCCAAAAGGTTGGGATTGCATGTCAAGGAGTTTAAGTATTTGGGAGTGAAGATAGCTTTAAGAAGATTGAAGTCAGTGGATTTCATTAAAATTCTGGACCATGCTCTTGAAAATTTTAATATTTGGGGGAACAAATGTCTTTCGTTATCTTGGAGAATTCAGCTCATTAATTCTTCTATCTATCACTTTCGATATTTCTTACAACACATTCTTTGGTGCCTAAAGGTGTGTTGATGAAGCTTGAAATGTTTTGTAGAACTTTTTTGTGGCATAAGGAGAATGGGAAGAATAGCTTACACTATGTGGCATGGTCTAATCTATGCAAACCGAAGCTGTTTGGAGGTGCAGACATCAAATCTATCTTAAACAAGGTTAGAGATTTCAGAGCTAGGTTGGCTTAGAGTTTTGTCCAAGATGATTCCACTCTTCTTAATCATAATTTGGCTGTTAAATATGGTAAGGAGTTATGGTATGGGCACACCAAAGGAGGAGCTTCATCGACCTGACAAATTATTCTTGATGGTGCTTCCCGTCTTAAGCCAATTATAAGATGGAGGATAGTTGATGGTAAGAATGTTTGCATTCTTGATGACACTTGGATACTGGATAGAGAATTGAATAGATGGCCTACATTCGTGGATCATGTGGCTTTGCATGGTTTGAATGTGAGTACACTTCTTAATGCTGACGGCCGGTGGAGTATGGCAGAAATTCAAAAATGCTTCAATGAGGACTTGACTTCATTGATTATGAAGATTCCTATTGTCTCTAATAAGGAGGATGATCATGTTGAATTAATGCACCAGTATTCGGGTAAGTGTACTTCGTCATTGGCTTTTCTTGCTAGGATGGAAAAGGCTTCGGTGGGAGATAATGTTGAAATGTAGGAGTGGCTTTTAAATTTGAAACTCAAGCCAAACATTTATTATTTTTGGTGGAGGCTAGGTAAAGATGCTATACCGACGAATGAATTCTTACACTATAGGAAGCTAGGTGAGGTTATCTCGTGTGCTAGAGGATTTGATGATGTTGAGAATGTATCTCATATTTCCATGAGGTATAAGTTCCTTATGGAGATTATTATGAAACTCAGGGTTTGGGGTTTCAATGTTCCAATTTTTCAATCTTTGGAGGAAGGCATTATGGTTCTTAGAAGGTTGTCTATCAAGAATTCTGGCATGGCTTGCTTGTATATGACTGCGGTTTTCATTTCCTGGAAGAATAGGAATGCGGTGAAGCATAGAGAGAAGGTGTCATCTGTTGCTGTTACCGCAAAAAATGCTCTGTTTGTAGCTATGCAACCTCAAATTAATCCATTACTAGAAGACTGGGATGTTATCCTCCATCTGGAGTTTATAAATTTTTGGCATCCCCCACCGCTAGGATGGATTAAGATCAATGTTGATGCCTCCTTACAGAGCTCTAATCTTGGAGGGATTGGAGGAGTTATCTGAGATGACAAAGGGAGATTCTCAATGGCCTTTGGTAAATAGATGAATCATTGGGATATAGCATAATTGGAGATGCAATCGGTTCTTTGCATTAGTGAAATTCTTCAAGATTGGCTTTTTGAATACAAAGGTGTGGTTGTGGAAGGGGATAATGTAAATATTATATAATTCATTCCTGACTCGATGAAGGATTCCAATTGGAAGAATGAGAGCTTTTGGAATAAGGATCTTTTGTTTCTTCATAGCTTTAATAATATTTTATTTCACTCAATTCCTAGAAGTTGTAATAGAGTGGCAGATTGGTGTGCCACAGTTACTTTTTGGGATAGATTAAATTTTTCTAACATTCCTTCTTTGTTTAGTTTTTTACTAAAGAAGGAATGTGATGTTTTTCTTTAGTAGTTTGTAATAGCCCTTTTCATTTAATGCTATTTTCTAATTGCATCTTTAAAAAAAAAAAACATATTGAACTTGAAAATGATTGTAAAGATTTTATGAAAGAAGCTGAACATAGGGAAATTGATTTGAGAATGGAAGTTTCAATGTTAAAAAATAGAAACTCATATCTAGAACTGAAAATGAAGGCTATTGTAGAAAATAACCGAGACCCACACTTAAACAATTCTATGAGTCTAAGCAAATGGAAACAAGTTCAAAACCTAGGAAGAGACATGATAACTCACATAGATTGGTAAATCCTTTTCCTGGTATTAAATATTTTTAATGTCGAGTCATTGGACATATCTCACACGCATGTACTATTCATCATAGAACACATCTTGTGTAGGGAGCTAAGCTGCATAAATCACAGCATATCATACATACATCTGGTTTATCATTGCCACGAGGTGAACTGAAACTTGTTTGGGTTCCCCTATCTAATGTTTGATCTTTTAGTAGAAACACTCTCATACAAGACATCTTGAGAGCATTTGGTACCTAAACAATGGATGTTCTAAGCATATGACTAGAGATGCAAATCAATTTATAACGCTGGAAGCCAAGAATGGAGGCAGGGTAACACTAGGAGACAATACCATAAGGAAAGTGGTAGGTATAGGTATGATTAACAATATGAATAATTTTTTCATTGAAAATTTATTATTTGTTGAAGGCTTAAAATATAACTTATTGAGCATTAGTCAGCTTTGTAATAAAGGTTATAGTGTTAAATTTTTTCCCACAAGCTGCATTATAAGCCAAAATGGAATTGATATGTTGTATAGTAATAGGGTAAATAATGTATACATGATTGAATTGAAGTTTATTAAATCTTCTAAGTCCTTTTATCTTAAAATAATTACTGATGAATCATGGTTATGGTATAGAAGACTTTGTCACGCAAGCATGAAAAATCTTAAGAAGATTACCAAGAAAGAATTGGTTAGAGGAATACCCAAACTAGACTTCACTAAGGATCACCAGTGTGATGCATGTCAATTAGGAAAATAGGTGAAATCATCCTTTCATTCAATTAAAGATCTTAAAACTAGCGAACCTCTAGAAATTATTCAAATGGATCTTTTTGGATAGATTAACACTATAATTCTAGGAGATAAAGCTTTTGGGTTTGTAATTATTGATAATTCTTCAAGATTCACTTAGGTCAAATTCTTATTTTATAAGAGTGAATCATTTGATGAATTTAGAAGTTTTTGCACTTAAATTTAGAGAAAGCTAGGGTATAAAATTTTCTCAATTCAAAGTGATTATGGAGGATAGTTTAAAAATAAAAAAGATGACGATTTTTATAAATAACAAAGAATAGATCACAATGTTTCAGCACCTAGGACCCCTTAGAAGGATGGGGTTGTCGAAAGGAAAAATCAAACTTTGATAGAAGACGCTAGAGCCATCTTGGCATAATATTCACTTCCAAAATATTTTTGGGATATAACGGTTAGTATGGTGTGTTATATTCTTAATAGGGTGAACATTAGATCCAAATTAAATAAGACACCCTATGAACTTCTTAAGGGTAGAACACCTAATCTTTCACATTTGCATATTTTTGGATGTAAGGTGTTCATTCATAATAATGAAAAAACTCCTTTAGAAAAATTTGATCCTAAATTTGATTAAAATATTTTTCTAGGATATTCTAGTGTTAGCAAATCCTAAAGGGTTTTAAACTAGAGAACTTTTGTAGTTGAGGAGTGTACACATGTAGTTTTTGATGAATCTGGCATTTTGGAAGAGCCAAGGTTGGAAGATCATATTGAAGATATCTTTCAAGGAATTGAAAAGATAAATTTGGAAGATAATATTGGAATACAAAACCCTTTTCCTAGAGAATGGAAAGTTTCTATGAGTCACCCTAAAGAATTGATTTTAGATGAACCTAGTGAGGGTGTTAGAACTAGGCATGGACTTAGCAAAAAGTTAAACCATTTTGCTTATATAACAAAGATTGAACCACTTATATAAATCAAGCACTTTCGAATGAATTTTGGATTTTGACCATGCAAGAAGAGTTGAATAGATTTGTTAGAAATAATATTTGGGAATTGATTGAAAGGCCTAATAATCAAAGTGTTGTTGGAACTAAGTGGGTGTTCAAAAATAAAATGAATGATTCAGGTGCTGTGATTAGAAATAAGGCAAGATTTGTGGCCAAGGGGTATAATCAAATAGAAGGAATTGATTTTAAAGAAACTTTTGCCCCTGTAGCTAGGCTTGAAGTGATAAGGGTATTACTAGCCTTTGCCTATTTTAAAGATTTTAAATTATTTCAAATAGATATTAAGAGTTACTTTTTTAATGGGGTGATACAAAAGAATGTTTATGATGAGCAACCTCCAAGTTTTAAAAATTCCAAATTCCCTAATTATGTGTTTAAATTGAAAAAGGTATTATCTCGACTAAAATAGGCACCTAGGGTTTGGTATGAGAGGTTAAGCACTTTCCTATTAGAAAGATCATTTGTTAAAGGAAGTGTGGACACCACTCTTTCTTAAAAAGGGTAGGAGAAGAAATACTCATTATTCAAATAAATATTCATGATATCTTGTTTGGATCCACTAATAAAAATCTTTATGATAATTTTTTTAAGACAATGAGTAGTGAACTTGAAATAGGTTTAATGGGAGACTTGAGTTATTTTCTTAGTTTTAGCATAAAAAAAATGAGGAAGGAATATTTCTTAGTCAGTCAAAGTATATTAAGGACATTCTTAAGAAATATGAAATGGATAATGTTAAACTAATGAGTACACCAATGAGTTCCTCAGTGTAGTTAGATAAGGACCATAAGGGAAAATCTATTGATCAAAAGAAATTTAGAGGAATAATTAGATCATTGCTTTACTTGACTGCTAGTTGACCAGATATCATGTTTAGTGTTTGTTTATGTGTTAGATTTCAAGCTGATCTAAAGGAATCACATCTAACTGCTGTTCAGAGAATTCTAAGATATCTTTTAGGAACTCAAAACTTAGGGATTTGGTATCCTAAGCATAACTCTTCTTTTGAAATCATTGGATATTCTGATTTAGATTTTACAGGATGTATGGTTGATCAAAAAAGTACTTCTAGAACTTGTCAATTCATAGAAACTCTTTAGTTTCTTGGTTTAGCATAAAATAGAACTCAGTAGCCCTTTCTACTGCTGAAGCGAAATATATTACCTTAGGTAGTTGTGTTGCACATATTCTTTGGTTCAAATAATAACTGATTGACTTAGGATTTTCAATTAGTACTATTCCAATTTTCTATGATAATATAAGTGTCATATGCATTTCAAAAAATCCTATTTAACATTCTAAAACCAAGCATATTGATATAAGGCATCATCACTTCATTAGAGATCATGTGACTAAAGGAGAAATTGAATTACATTATGTTATCATTGAGAATCAACTTGCAGACATTATTACAAAACTATTAGCTTTTGATACATTTAGCACCTTAAGAACCATATTAGGTGTTATTGATCTTAATGCTTAAATTGAATATCTGCAAATTTGATTTGTAATGTATTGGTTTGTCTATTTATTTTCTTAGGTTGTTTGTTAGAGTTTGTATGTTTGTATGTTTTTCTTTTGTTTTGTTTGTTTTATTTATTCTTGGTTATTTTTTTCTTTTTTGCATGTCATCGGATCATGAGTGATTGATTTTTTAAGATTTTTTTTCTTTTCTTTTTCATTTTTCATGTCTTGTTTTAATTATTTTTCTTCATAGTGTACAAAATGTTTTTTCATACTATATGAATCCTGTAGCATGCACACGGTATTTTTCTGAGTTGAACACATGAAATGAGATTTTTTTATGCATAGGTACTATACGATGACATCATCATCTATACGGAATGGCTTTTCTTGTCTGTATGACTGGGTACGGTTCACCAAATGTTTAGTTCTTTATGTCACATCATACGTTCGAAATTTAACTTTGTCTGTATGATTCTGTTGTCAGTTTTTCATGTGGACGAACCTAACTATCATAAAACAATCTTTAATATTCTGATCATCCTGGACAAACAGGTGTTCATCTGTACGATCGTCTGGTCAAAAAGCCTATACAAAATGACTCCTCGGGAGTGGCAATTTAAAAAATGTTGTTTCTTTTTTATCTGTTTTCATTCATACGTATGAAAATAGTTTCATCCCTTATGATTGAATTTTCATACTATACGATTAGGTTATTTTCTTGAAATTAGAGGTCATTTGTTGAGTTTTTCTTCACCATTCTCTTTCAATCTCCATCTTTTTTGTGTCTTAAACTTTCCAAATGCAAGTAGTAGCAAGAGGGCACGTCTTTCCAGAGGATCTTTCTCTCGCACTAGAGAGGTAGATGACAACTTTCTTTCTAAGGAAAATGAGGAAGCTTTCTTTCGTTATATTGGAGCCAAGATTAGCCCCTCTCGAATGCTTATTCAAAGCGATATAAACTTCTCAGTTATGCCCCTTTCCTCCTCAACTCAGTTCTCTTTTATCCTAACCTTGATCTATACCTATAATTGAGAAACCTTTCAAACTTTTCTTGTAAACATGAAAATGAACCAAGACCAGACTAGGATGACCTCTTATGTGTTTAAGCAATGAGTTAAAATAACAAAGGAAGATCTAGACAACTTTCTTCACCTTAGGACTTTAGGAGTTAGAGCACATACCATGACCTCTAGAGCAGATTATGATTGGACGGATATAAATCAAACTCTTAGAGGTGTTGCACAAGTAAGCCATCTTCCTCATGTGTATTCCCTTAACCAAAATACTAGGATCATCCAGCACATTTTGAGAACCTCTATAATTCTAAAAGCTAGTGATCGTATAAATATGACCCCTCTTTTATCTACCATCACATACTTGATCATGATTGAAACTCCTATTGATGAAGCCCAATTAATCGTCAACTACATCTACAAACTTTTTGATATTGGACTTTTTTACAATAGGAGGAAGAAAAAAGTGGCCTTAGGACATCTAATTACCTACATTCTGGAAAAGAAATTAAACCCGGTCTATCCTGAACCTCCAAAATGAACTTCCTGTTTACTTTACTGATCTCTCTTTTTGTGTACTTTTTGCTTAGGATCAAAGTTCTAAGGGAGACGACTCAAAGGGAGAAGAAGGGGCACCTGCACTTGCACCTGGATTCGATCAAAATTTCTAACAAGAAATGGTCCAGTATTTTGACAGACTAGAAACTCATTTTCATTAATGCTTTGATCAAATTTAGAATCACCTGAACCAGCAGTATGCTAGATATAACAAATACATGGGGTGGATCCGAGGGAAAATTGAGTCTGTCAACACTAATGTAGCTACGATCAATAGTTACTTTACGACGTTTAACCCTCAGCATGCACATGGTATTTTTCTGAGTTGAACACACAAAATTGAGATTTTTTTATGCATATCGTACTGTATGATGTCATTATCATCTGTACAAAATGGCTTTTCTTGTATGTACGATTGGGGATGGTTCCCCAAATGTTCAGTTCTTTATGTCATATTATACGTACGAAATTTAACTTTGTTTGTATGATAATGTTGTCAATTTTTCATGTGGATGAACCTAACTATCATAAAATAATCTTTAATATTCTAATCATCCCAGAAGAACAAGTGTTCATCTGTATGATCGTCTGGTCAAAAAGCTTGTACGAAACTACTCCTCGGGAGTGGCAGTTTAAGAAAAGTTATTTCTTTTTTGGTCGTTCTCATTCGTATGTATGAAATAGTTTCATCCTGTATGATTTTAAAATTGTACGTATGATTGAATTTTTGTACTGTATGATTAGGTAATTTTCTTTAAATTGGAGGTCATTTGTTGAGTTTTTCTTCACCAATCTCTTTCAATCTCCATCTTTCTTGTGTCTAAACTTTCCAAATGCAAGCAGTAGCAAGAGGGCACGTCTTTCCAGAGGATCTTCCTCTCGCACTAGAGAGGTAGATGTCAACTTTCTTTCTAAGGAAAATGAGGAAGCTTTCTTTCATTATATTGGAGCCAAGATTAGCCCCTCTCGACTCCTTATTCAAAGCAATATAAACTTCTCAGTTATGCCCCTTTCCTCCTCAACTCAATTCTCTTTTATCCTAACATTGATCTATACTTATAATTGAGAAACCTTTCAAACGTTTCTTGTAAACATGAAAATGAACTAAGACAAGACTAGGATGACCTCTTATGTGTTTAAGCAACTACTTGAAATAACAAAGGAAGATCTAGACAACTTTCTTCACCTTAGGACTTTAGGAGTTAAAGCACATACCATGATCTCTAGAGCGGATTATGATTGGATGGATATAAATCAAACTCTTAGAGGTGTTGCACAAGTAATCCATCTTCTTCATGTCAATTCCCTTAACCAAAATGCTAGGATCATCCAGCACATTTTGAGAACCTCCATAATTCTAAAAGTTGGTGATCATATAAATATGACCCCTCTTTTGTCTACCATCACATACTTGATCATGATCGAAACTCCTATTGATGAAGCCCAATTAATCATGGACTATATCTACAAACTTTTTGATATTGGACTTCCTTACAATAGGAGGAAGAAAAATATGGCCTTAGGACATCTAATTACCAACATTCTGTAAAAGAAATTCAACCTGGTCTATTCTAAACCTCCAAATGAACTTCCCGTTCACTTTAATGATCTCTCTTTTCTTGTACTTTTTTCTCAAGATCAAAGTTCTGAGCGAGATGACTTAGAGGGAGAAGAAGGAGCACCTGCACTTGCACCTGGACAAGATCAAAATTTCTACCGAGAAATGATCTAGCATTTTGATAGACTAGAAACTCATTTTCATCAATGCTTTGATCAAATTGAGAATCACCTGAACCAGCGTATGCTAGATGTAATAAAGACATGGTGTGGATCCAAGGGAAAATTGACTCTGTCAACACTAATGTAGCTACGATCAATAATTACTTTACTGTATTTAACCCTCAGCCACCTCCATATTAGGGTCCCTCAGGATATTAGTTATACTTCTATGTTGTAATTGCTGATGTGTTTATGTATTTATTATTGAGATGTTTTTCTATGATTTTAGTGATTTTATGTGTTAGTATCTTAAAGATGTGGTTGTATGGTTTTAAATGATGAATGAAATGATGGAATGTTATCATGAAATGTTTATGTTTTTGGAGACAAATCACTTGTGGTTGATCTCTAGAATGGAATTTTAAATTACTTTACTCAACTAATTAATTTCCTTGCAAAATTTAATCTCTCAAAATTGTAATTACATTATGATTGGATGTCGATTAGAAGATTAATCTCATGTTCTCATAGACAAATATTACTTAGCTATAATTATTGTAAAATATATGTCTTATCTTTATTTTATTTCTTTTTCATTGTGCTTATTTTTGTTAATTATTGGATTTTGTGTTAAAGATTTATTGATATGGAAATACTAAAAATGTAAAAAGATGCAAAAAATATACCACTTATTTTAAAAGATGCACAATATTCGCCAAGTGAAAAGAGGCACAAAATTAGCCCTAACTACAAAAGATGCACAAAGCGTGCCACATACAATTGAAATAATGCGCAATGTCGCCAATTGATACCGTTCTTTCCTTTATCATTCTATTTCTCACATAAATCCATATAATGTCACTAATCTTCATTATTGAATTAGAATATTATTAATCTTTATTTCATCATTTTTGCAATAATTATTTTTATTATTTGCTATGTCTAGAACAAACTGTGAACCTGGTTGACTTTTGTTATCATAGTTGTTCTTTGATTTAAAATTTGTGTTTTTTCTTTTTAGCATTAGGAAGTTAATGTTGTATTTGCAATTACTTTAAAATCTCCTTCTTCATCAACTCATTTGAATTTTCCACAGAAACTTAACTTTTCAAAGAATACTTCACTTTTTGTTGTTGTCAAAAGGGGGAGTCAAATATTGTTTGATTTTGTTTGGTGTGTTTGATGTTATTTGATGTGTGTTGTTTGATCTGTTTTGATATATGTGTGTATGCTTATTTATTATGTGATTTTTGTAATGTGTTGGATTTTTTTAATTTAATTTAGTGTTGTGTTTTTTGAACTTCATTGGAATTCATTATTTTAACTTGGTCATTCATTTAGGGGAAGCTTGGAAAAAAAATTGCTTAAATGTTAACTCAAATAATAAGTGTTTGCCTTAATAAAAATGGGGGAGGTTGTTGCAACTTAGTTTTTAAAACTATATTTTTATTTTACGTGAGATTTTGATGATACCAAAATATTATTGTGTTGATTACTATTTCTCCTAACATATATTGGATATATTTTGTTTGTGTTATTTGTATGTACTAACATTTCAGGGAAATCATTCTCCATATAGTCAAAGACTTGAAGATGAATTAGATTAAGGTTTCTTGTAATTGAAGTATGTACTTTTTTTATTTTTCTTAAGTCTGAGAGAGTGTGATTGTAATTAGGTAACCATGCACACACTCACTGGGGGAGTGACTAAAATCTTAAGATTTAAAACTAATTATACTATACAATTTAAAGATCATACCAGGCTATTTGACATATAGTTCGTCCAAAATGAAGTCAATCAAATAATGCATGAAAATTTTTAAGTATTATTCATACTGTACGATCCTTGGTTCATACAAATGACTCACAGAGTATGAAATGGATGTGTACCAGATCATCCCAGATGAACTTGCAATTTTTTGATATATTCGTATTGTATGATTTATGTTCGTCCTACATGATTTATGTTCATATAGATGATTCACAGAGTACAAAATGGTGATGTCCACTTTCGTACCAAAGAAGACATGATTTATTTTAACTATTCATATTGTACGATGTGAGGTTCATATAGAAGACTGATAGAGTACAAAATGAGGTTCATACACAATCATATTAGAAGAATGAGTTCATTTTTGAACTATTTGTATTGTACGATGTTAGTTCGTACAGACGATTGATAGAGTATGAAATCAGGTTCGTACAGGATCATACCAGATGAATGAGTTCATTTTTGAATTGTTCGTATGTACGATCATCGATCATATTGAACGATCGGAGTCCGTTCAACTTGAAATTTTTAGTTTCCTAGACAATTTTTCTTATCCTTCATATATAAGTGTCCAAAAATTGACTATCCATAGATCTTGCTATGAATTTCTCTTTAGTGTGCCTTAGGAGTGTATTTAGGAGAGTGTCTTGAGATTGAAAAGTAAGAGATCTTCTGGGAGGGATTTATGAGGGGATTCACAAAGGTGGCTAATGGTAAGGATCTCTTATTTGTTCTCCATAGTTCTTCCCTACTTCCTTGAAGGCTTTTGAGAGAGGATTTTCGAAGGAGATTCGGTACTCTGCAGTCACCAGGAGAGAAAGGATGTTGGGTACTATGCCTTCAACAGAAGGGTGAAAAAGGACATTGGGTTCTCTTCCTTCACCAGGAGGGTGAAAAATGATGAGTTGGTACGCCACCATCCCTTGGAGGGTATAAATGGCATCGGTTCTCTAGCACACTGGGTTGGTGAAAGAGACTTTGTAAAGGCTTTTCCGCCTTGCTGTGGGAGCAAAAGGAGAGACATTATTGATTAGTGCAATACCTGGAGAAGGAGTCTCTAGGGAGTGGAGGTAGGCCTAGTTGGACCGAACCACTATAAAATATGGTGTCTTCTATTTCTTTACTTTTTACTACTTTTTATTTTTTTACATTTTTAAAATTTTTATGGTTGAAAAATATCTTTGTAAAAATTATCATTTTGGAAAATGTCATAAAATTTATTGTTGTGCTCAGAATATTTAATCAGTTTTCTAAAAAACAATAAATTTTTAAAATTACCAATTCACCGCCCTTTTGGTTAGCCTTGGAATAGTTGTAGTAGGTTTAACAACCTATACGTACTTTCATGTACTACTTATAAGATGTTGACCAAAGCCACTCCTTATATACTGGTGATTAGGGTCAATGCTATGCTATCACTAGAAATTGAGCTATTGTCACTTTAGGTAGCTATCCAGCATGATCTCACTCAGGAGCAAAATGCTCGCCTGATAATGAGAGAGCTCAACGTATTCAACATAATTAGACTATAAGCTTAATAGAACTAAAAGATTTATCTAGTAAGGATGAAAAAATCATTTGATCAAATGGAACATCATTAAGCATTTCAAGAAGGGAAATTTGTCCTCCTACTGAGAAGGCCAATCAACCCACACTAAAAAATAAGTGATAGTTTATATCTAACTAGGAAGGGCTCTTCATCGTCGAGAAGGTATACCTGGGAGGAGCTTACCAACTTATCAATCTGCATAGTCAGAGGCCCATGCTGTCAATAAACGGTCGATTCCTAAAGAAGTGCCACATATAAAACTGCCCTAAAAATTATCATGTTTAATGTACTATATATTTCATACTTGTTTATTAGTATATACATCCTATATTTTAAAATTTTCTTGTGTTACAAGAATGCATTTATAATATCCCTCAATAATCCTCTTTATTAGAGGGGGAATTTTTAATATTTATTTGGTTCGATATTGTTCCTCATGCTGAGATCTTTAAAGAAATATTCAAAATTTGAAAGTACAAAACCTATTTATAATTCCCCATAAGATAGTGGGTATTTTAAATATTTATTTGGGTTGACATCATGCTACATATCAGGATTCACCAAATAAATATTTAAAACTTCAAAACATCAAATTTAACCTATCTAAAATCTTCCTACAGTTAAGAGCATTTTTAAATATTTATTTGGGACATCGTGCTTTACCCTAAGATCCCCAAATAAATATTTAAACAACATTGAATATATTTTTTGGGCCAACATTGTCCTACATATTGAGATCCTCAAACAAATATTTAAAAAATTATCAAACATATTATTTGGATCAACATCGTGCTTCACATTAATATACCCAAATAAATATTTAAATCAAAATTGAACATATTATTTGGGATGACATTTGCTACATGCCAAGATCCCTAAATAAATATTTAAAAAATCATCGAACATATTAATTGGGCTGATATCATTCTTCACACTGAATTCCCCAAATAAATATTTAAAATCATCAAATACAAATATTCCCTTAAGTAAAGGAATATGATGACTTCTTTTCCAAAGTATATGCAGGCGATTCTCCAAAAAGTTTGGGACACTACCTTTTCCACATACCTAGACTTCAAAGTTTAGGAAAGATTTTTTTTTTATGACAACACGCTCTAGCAAGTCATGCTAGGGTGTTCTTCGATAGCTTGAAGCTTTAGGCTTGAATATATATATGAGGTCAGACGTAATAAGCTCAGATGTGGCCCAGTCACTGACAGCTCTATATACTCAATAAGCTATAAGAACGGCTATAATAGAAGAACCCCCATTTAATTAACCCGTCTATAGGGACTGTTAAAAACATGAAGGCTTAATTGACTCGATAAATAAAAGTGGTCAGAATCTGAGAAATTTTGCTAATTATTCGGAGAGTCAATGTTACAATAAAAAGATGTGTATTCCTCCAAATAAAAGGATATAATAACTGCCCTTTTTAAAATATATGTAGGTAGTTCTCCAAAAAAATCTAAGATATCGCTTTCCCTACTTTGCTAAGACTATGAAAGTTAAAAAAGAAGACTTTTATGACAACATACTTCAGCAAGTCAAGCCATAGCAGCACAAGTCTTTCAACAGCTTGAAGCTTAACATTCAAATGGGTGTAAGAGGTCAGACTCAACAAGCCCAGATGTGGCTGAGTCGCTGGCAGCTCTACCTTCTCAACAAGCCATACGAAAGGCCCTGGTAGAGGAACCTCCATTTAATTAACACATTAGTAGAGACTGTAAGAAGTATAAAGGCCTATCTGACTTGATGAGTTTAAGTAGTAGTAGTCCACTAAATTATCCAAGGTGATTGGAGAGTTAAAGTTAGAGGTGGGAGGATGAATCTTAATCAATAGTTATCGAATATGTGTAAGCTCTGAGATCTCAAACCATGAAGGATGACTTTAAATCCATAAACTCCAAAAAATCTAGCTTAAGGAGTGCGTTTCTATATAACTCAAGTCTAAAGCCTCAGCGGGTGTATGAGGTCGGACTCAATAAGCTAATATATGGCCTAATCACCGGCAACTCTGTCTACCCAGCAAACTATAAGAAAGGTTGTAGTAGAGGAACCTCCATTTCAACAGTTAGATGATAAGAAATGTTAAATCCTAGCTCAATAAATCTGATAGGTTCAAGTAACCCATAATAAAGTCTTTTCAACTGGTTAAGGGTTAGGAAATTAACAACATTTGGTACTACCCGTTCAACCCAAAACCTGCAAATCTTTCAATAAATCTATAAAGCACAAAGTAAGGATAAAAAGATTTCTTCTTTAATAAGCCAACCAAAGCACAAAAGCAAAGGACCAAAGAAATTATCTCAAAGTTCACAAAAAGCCTCAGGTTAAATTAAGAAGATTCTGTCATCAACAAGTCCATTATGCATAAATCTCTGGACCAACGACTCCTCACCTTTGACCTTATATAAACCTAAAGGGTTTAGGTTTATGGCATTTAAACCTTCATCAAGCCAACCAAAATAAGAAGAATGGGGCAGAAGGCTTACAAATCTCCTAACAAGGTAGTAAAGTTAAATTAGATAATCCATTACAAAGTCTGTCGCACAAAGCATAGGGAAGAAGGAATCAAAATCTTAGGACTCAAGCTAAAGTTGTGAAAAGAGTTCCATGAATGGCACCTATAATTGTCCCTAATTATTGGTGGTATTTTTAATATTTATTTGGCTCGACATCGCACCGCATGCTGAGATTCCTAAAAAATTTTTTAAATTCTTATCAAAGTGCAACCATGAAGATAGCTGTAGAAGACTTGAAGCAGTTGAAGTCCTGCTAGTTGATGAATCTATAAATCTTAAGCAAATCTGAACAACACTAGTAATCATACAGCTAAAATATTTCATCCACACATGATTGAAGAAAAGAAAGATGTTGAGCCATTATGAATAGGCTAAAAGCTAAAGTGATGGTGGTAAAATGGAATAAGAGATATTGAAATCTTTTAATGTTGGCCTTTAAAGATCCATGAAGATAAAAAACTAGTGTAACATCTAAACAAGCTCTTGGAGATCAACAAAATGAAAATCTTAGCGTGATATCCAATCAAGCTCTTACAGGTCCACAAAATAAAAACCCTCAGTGTGACATCCAAAATGAATATCTGGAGATCTACAAAGTCAATCAGCATATAATAAATGTAGTTAGCTCTAAACATGTACCATATTTATTAGGGGGCATTTATTGACCATTATACATCAAAACATGTAAGAAGAGGTGAAAATAGTGATTTAAGAAATGTGTGTGTTGGTGCGGCGCATCACTTTATGGGCCAAACAATGTTTGATTACCAAATGGACTACATCATTATAATAAGGACATTAAATTTAACTAAGAGGGAATCCCATGCAATCAAATCGGATGAGATTGATCCAAAGAGATAACCGACACCCAAAATTGACATGTGATATCCTCCAAATAATGTTTGACCACAAAATGGATTTTCCTGTTGCATTTGAAACATCATAAATACCTAGAAATGACCATAAATTTGTTCAATTAAAGTCACACTAGAAGATTGAACTGGGTCTCGAGGCAATGATACATAAATTAAGACAATTGACATGCGACATTGCCTAAATGACGTCCAATTACAAAATGAACTTTGCCATTGTATTTGGAATGTTGACAATACTCAAAAATCACTATAAATTTAACCAACTAAAATTATATGGTGAGATCAATGCGGATACTGCGGGAACAACATGAAAATCAAGGAAATTGACATGTTATATCACCCAAATGATGTCCTATCACAAAATGGACTTCACCATTGAACTCAGAATGTCGACAATACCCAAAATAAACTATAATTCTACCCAACAAAAGTCCCACATATATTTGAGCATTCGACTCATTTCTATCATTTTAAATTAATAATAATGATTATAATAATAAATTATTATTAAAATTTTTATTAATTTAATTAAAATTTAAGTTAAAAATCATTATCAACTTAGATCTACACTTACCTCAGATGTTCTGCTCTGAATCATGCACAAATCTCTTCAAATCCTGGCTATACAGTCCGTAAATCCCATGATAGTAGGTCATAATCGTAGCTCACCTTGATCAATTTCTTAGCTCATCATTAAAAATAAAGCTAGAACCAAACTCCATACTCTTCTGGCTCCCATGAATAAACCACCGTCTAACTCTTCAACCTGTCTATTGTGCCAACTTACCTCCTCCCACAATCGCACTCAAGTGGACCTCCAACTTATGATTCTCATCCAGCCTCACATCCCCACACTTGATCTAATGCAGGCAGGAGGCCGACACTTCCCTTCCCTATTATTCATCCTTACAAACCACAAACCCCTCTTCTGTTAATGTCAACGAAAACATGATGAAGAGGGCAGAGCTCACGACATGGGCTTGTTGGACAGTTTTGGCTAATAAGGTCTTGTAAAGTTAGCTCCACAAACACTGATGATTTGAATAAGTATTGTAAAAGTTATTAGAGTCTACCTTAACAACTTTCATGGGAGAAGGGTTTGGTGGTCCAATCATGGAGTAGCTCATTAGCATTGGCTTTGAGTACTTGAAATACCAAGTGAGATGGTATACAGACATAAAGGAGGAGCTGGAAAGGTTGTGAGAGAACCACCCCAAAATCTAAGCTATCATCTTTGATTCTAGCCAAGCACAAATCAGAGATTAAAACTTGGCTCTTAATAAAGGACTATGTCATTTACGAGATGCCATTGATGAGGTAGATGATGTGCTCGATGATTTTGAGTATATGAAGCAAGAATAACAACTAACCAAAAACTAGAAGCAAACAAAGTTGCATTCCTTCGTGAGCTCCATAAAGAAAGGACTCCTTAAAATTTATAAGTGTGCTCTCTAAATTAATCCCAATTTGAAGAGGCTGGAGAATGTTGTAAAGAAACTTGACAAAATTCTGCTGATGTGGGTAATTTCTTTCATCTTTTAGAAAGTATAAAGTAGGTGATGCAAGAGCAGCTGCTTATGTTATACAAAATAAGTGAAGAAGGATCTTTGCCTAAAAATGATCTAATCAGTCGAGGTAAGGATAAGGAGTTTGTTATAAGATGGTTGAGGAAGCCATTAAATGAACATCAAACTCGTATCACTGGTAATACTTTATTCTGTGACAATATTTCTTTTCTATCTATAGTGGGCTTGCATGGTGTGGGGAAAACAACTCTCTTGTAGCATGTCTATGAAGATGAATGGATAAATGAATTCAATCTTAAAATGTGGGATTGTGTTTGTAATAACTTTGATGCAAAAAGAGTCATTATATATATGTTAGAATCCCATCAAATGAGGAGGCCTGATTTGGAGTCACTTGATGCATTTCAAAGGTGTCTCATATCTTAGGAGATGTTTAAGAAACTATTACTTATAGTAGATTTGGGAGAATGTGTTTACCCCTCTGGCTTTTGGAATGGAAGAAAGTAAGATTTCACTAATGTGCTTCGAGCCTTGTGAATAACTCACAGTGACCTTGACCCATTCTTTAATGTTGAAGACACTCCTATCATCGCCCCGACATCACCGTCGACCCCCTGCACAAGTATAAAATTTCAAACCCTCCAAAGTCCTACTTTTGGGGCTTGCAGTGCGGCGAGCAACCACCCATGCATGCTTTCTTAATACGATGGGCGGAAGCTCACTGTAGTTCTTTGGAAGAGGCATGTAATCCTCGTGTGAAGTTTTCTTACCACGGTGGGGAGAAAGCTAAATACCTCTATGCACCTCAGTGCCGGAGGGGAAACAACTGTGCATTTTCAACCAAGTCTGAAGACTTATGCATGCCTTTCTTTGTCTAGTGGGATTGAAGACTATGACTATGGTGTCACTCGACACCAACTATGCACATCTTTCTTAATATGGCGAGCTTGCTAAGACTCCTGAAATTTTCCCTAAATGGAGAAAATGCTAGGAGGCTGCCAAATTTTGGACTAAATAAGGGACTTGATTTGAACTCGAATGAACTAAGTACATGGGACATTACTTGAATGTAAATAACACGGAACTCAAATTTAAACTAAGCACAGTGAATATAAACTTGAACTCAACATGACCACAGGGAACAGAACTTAAATTAACTAGCAACGAGCAAAATTTCAATTTGATAATTATATAATAAAAATGTCAAATGCTAAATAAGAATTTAAAATATTCAGATGAATGTTAATAAGCAGGTAGAGGACTCATTGCCCATAAGGAATAATGGATATATGTAATGTTTGCATAAACATAATAACCTGTTTGTGAGAGAGAGATGTATAATGATCACACAAATGAGGGGCAAGAATGAATGCAGTGTATGTCATGAGTTATTCATGAATAGGGTACAAAATATGCACGATAGATGAGGCAATTGATAGTTAATATTAAAACATGAACAAGTATATCATGCCTCACAAGTAGTGAAGGTAAACATACAAATGATTACACCGGTCTTCTATGACATAGGGCTGATGTGTAGTGAATGTGGCAATACTTTATACATGACAATCGAATGCATTCAAGCAATAAATCTGAGCTTAATGATAGTCTTCATAGCAGTTATGTAAGAAGACATAGTAATCCCTACTATATCCACTTGCAAACACCACAAAGGAGAAATGTCATGTAGGATTTAAGTAGAGTATCAATAATTATAAAGAGATTATTGATGAGCATAGCTTAGCCAATAGCCAACATTAAGATATAAACAATCACACTGATCTGTATGCAAGCAAGGATATATGAACATAGTGAGTGAAAATAAGCACTTGCAGTGATAGGAAATTTGCCGCAAACACAGTGAACTACCTGTGAATACTGAAAGTCAGCATATAGTGGGCATAGTCTGTTACCAACAAAGTATAGAGGAAATTAACAGTGAATGCAGCTCACCTATAGTTAATATTCATACACAATGTCAACACCCATGCAAGCAAAATAAGGAAGTTACGAAGTGGTTAATTTCCTTGCCATTGATGCTAGTTAATTTACAAACGAACACTTATTAGATTCTCGCAAATAATGATGACCAATATATAATGGATACAAAAGAAAGGCGGTTAATAGATCTTCTACAAGAATATAATTGAAGATTGTGGGATATTTAGGGATGAAGCATGATGGGTATGCAGTGAGCTATAATACACGTTGCATATCACATACTAGGGTGGTGTGATGGATATTCTACAAGCATGGAATAGAAGATTCTGGTGAATACAAATGTTTACTAACAATAATGGAAGATGCACGGTATGCATAGTAATACATATAAGTGGGTGATAACCAATAATAAGTAGCGGGTGCTTTAACCCTTCACAGCCCATCGTCACTCAACATCAAGCAAATACACTGCCATCCCACAAGCAAATAAAGAAGACCTCTTATAGGTGCCAGCATCTGCAGCAGCCACAGGAGATTTCTCAGTGCATGATGGCCGACCTACCTAAAATATCAAATAATCCATAACTCCACGCCATAGCATTTGAACTGCAATATTCATGCAAGCAGGTAAATGGCATATACAAACTTTTAAATAGAGTGTTGGACACAATCAATTAATAGTTGCCCACACAACTGATCAACATTAAACTTTTTAAAATATACCTGACACAGACACTGTAATATGTATACACACAATTAAAAAAATACATGTAAAATCGTATACCCGTATGGGCCCTGCCAAGCTTGTCGCATTTATACATATGATGTCTGAGAATGCTATGCGGGTCAAGAAATAAACTTAGGTTCAAGTCTAATCCTTCTTCTTGATAGGATGGGAGTCATCATGACTTGAACCAAAGAATAAATATACAGTCGTGGCATCAACTAGGATTTTTATTTTATGCATTCATATTAGGCCTTCAATGCCCTTTACAAAGAAAATTCACCAATAAAGGCATAGAGTCAATAAAGTACTCGATCCTCAGTAGCAATAAGGAAGTCAACAAGGTTCAATAAAAAATTAGAAAATTGCCTCCCTAAATACCCATATAGAACTCGACTAGTGTGTTATGGTAATGCATGATGTTTGAGGATGCTATGCGGGTTAAATAATAAATTTAAGTTTGAGCCTGATCCTTATATTCAAGTAGATAGGAGTCGATATATCTTGAACTGTCATACAAATATACAGTCATGATGTCGATCGAGATATTTATTTTTATACATTTATATTAGGCCTTCAAAGCTAATAAACATTAAAATTCACTAACAAAGGCATAAAGCCTATGAAGAACTCAATCCTCCGTCAGCAAATAGATAGAGTCGATAAGGTTCAATCCGCAAGTGAAATTCCCAATAAATACCCAGATAATGTCCATGTTGAATGTAGATTTCAATCGAAAAGGTTAATTTTAAATATTCAAAATGCCTTCTAAATGCTCACAAAATTTAAAACTCCTAGAAAATACAAAGATCCAAACATTTAAAACTGAAATTAATCATGAAATGTTTAAAATAAAACTCATCCACCCTCCGTAATAGCTTACTAAGGTGGACAATTTAAAAACTAATTTACCTCAAAAAGAGCTAATATCTAGTTGAGAATATCACTAGATTTCATTCTCAAATAGTCTCTTACAAGAAAGGATGTTGCACGTGTCCTCTAATCGATGGTTTTACAGCCAAATGGCACTACAGGCAATCAGTTTTGACTGGGGCCCTATGAATTGGGCGGTTTTCCATGAAATGACACAATTAAAATACGGTTATAAATAGAGCTCATAAGCTCCCCAATAATAGTAAATTCTTTAGATATGAATCAATAGGATATAATCGATAGGGCATAAGGCCCTCTATCAGCTAAGGTGGATTTAGATATGCTCCCTTAGACAAATATTTCCCCCCAGGTCTATAAGGTACCCTTGGATAAAGCAACACATGGCTATTGATATGGATCATTTTATCTAGTTGGGTCGACTACCTCCTCTAACTAAGTAGACTAGGGACCAGGATGGCCCGAGGTGATGAAACCATGGGATCTTGGTCAGGCTCATCATTATTCCTCCACCATCCTCTTTAAGTGCAAGATGGTACATTTCTAATTTTAATGATTAAATCTTCAAATGCCAACCAATGCTACTACTATATGCTAGATACATACTGCATATCTGATTGATGACTAGCCTTAATTAAATGTTCTCTCTCATTATTAGGACGTGTAATTAACTATAAGGGCTTATGCTTATAGGAAACCAGAACTTAGATATAAGTCCTCACAAAATGAGGGCAAAATCTCTGGGTAGTGTCTTATTTCAAACCCAATCTACCTTATGAAAATTTACCTTGGAACCTAATCAATTAAAACTCCCTCAAAAGAGGGGAGGCTGGGGTGCTAATTTTCGGATCACACATCCCAATAAACTAAAATGGCCCTAAGACTTCTTAATATTACCATTCTCTCACTAGTCCTTTGCTTTCTCTCCTTTCTTTCTCCAAAAGTTCATGACATGGAGGAGAACAAAATGAGTATGAATGTTTATATGTATAAGAATTTTATTAATTTTATATAAAATAAATAATATTATATATATTTATGATTAAAAATCATCATTTTTTAAATATAAAAATTAATAAATTCTCTAATATCCCAAAATTTAAAATTTTAAGATTTATGAAAAATATTCAACTAATAGTACATCATGATATCCTAATTTATTAATGAAGTCTTAATAAATATCTTAATATACTAATTTCTTATCATAAAATAAACATCAGATGGTTTCAAAAAGTCCATTTTTAGAATGACATCCTACTTTATTACGGAAGATAACTCCAATAAGAATCTTCTTATTTTAATATTTATCATACCAATAAATAATATGCTGAAATATATATAAAATATAATATAGAATTCTCTATAACGTGGTGAAGATAATTTTTAAATCAGACATAAATTAAATTCAACCAATTTAAATGAACATAAAAAAAGTTAATTTCAACAAAACATAATTCGATAAATGGCACTTGAATTCTCTCAAATCAAAAACCACAAAAAATCAAGGAATAAATTAGGTATAATATCACATATGAAATCTCACTAAAAATTAGAAATATAAAATAAACATGCTAGTCTTACTATGTTCAAATCAAGCCATTATAAGTATATTCAAATACCATGGAAGCAATTTTTAAGGGTGAGAGGATTAAAACCTCTTATATGGACCTTGTTTACACCTTCTGCATGAAATCCTACCACTAGCTTTGAGAATGACATCTCTCTTTTTTACATCTTTCCTCAATTATAACAACTAGGTCCTCCGATCCTCTACTACTGAAACTTTCTTCTCTTAATATTATCTATCTTCCTTACTACATGAATTAAGATTTGGAAAATCATCCCTATCATGTAGATTAGTTCACCGCCATTTGCCTGTAATGCCTTACAATGCCAACATTTTACCAACTTATGTTCTTATGAAACCTTAACTTTAATGGATGAACTAACTTCTACTTCAAGTGATCTCTATAAAATTAATTTATTATATTTTCATTGCCTTCATGTCTTTCCATCACCATCCATCAAGGAATAACTATGAATATATAATATTGTTCCAACATTTTTATTATGCCATGTCATCTCCACCTAGAGGGGGATGATTCTAGCCATCATCAATGACTTTCATGACCTTCATGTATCACATTGTCAACATATTGAGGCTATGTCATCTCCGCTTCTATAAGAAGGAATATTCTTATTGGCCTTTGGTCAGTGCTCAATATTTTTGTTCCATTTGGCCTCCCACCGTAAGAACAAACTTCATTTGCATGAAGAATATTTCTATTATTACATCACAAACCAAAAAAATATATAATGATAAAAGATAGCTTTCATATTCATTGTATAAACACATTCTCTAAAATTACAAGGGAGCAATAATTAATAATATACATGTGTGACTCATGAGAGTTTTTTTAAGAAAACCCTCTTAATTTCATTTTATTTGAGATTTTTAACATAAAAAAATACATTCTTGATGCACATTACTTCTCCATATTTTATGTGGGATGTTGTATGACATGATTATTCGACAAGTTTTATGTTGGTTGTCGGCTACCTAACGCAACCCTCCACTTTTCCCATCCAAGACTTGGGACCTAGTAATGGCAGTGTTGAAGGTAAACTTGAATTATGGAGGTCAACCTTAGAGTATAAAGGCTTTTATTTGAGTAGATCTAAAACTAAATATATGGAGTGTAATTTTAGTAATAATAGTTCTTGTGGGGGGATTATAACTTTGGGTGATCAATTCATTAGTAAGAGTACACATTTTAGATATCTTGGGTCTATTGTTCAGAGTAATGGTGAAATAGATGGGGATATTGTTAAGTAGAATTCAAGTTGGATGATTGAAGTGGTGGAATGCATCGAGCTTATTGTGTGATGGAAAGGTCCCCCTCAAACTTAAGGGGCAATTCTATAAGATGGTGGTTAGACCTGCAATGCTTTATGGCACAAAATTTTGGCCATTAAAAAGAAGCATAATATTAAGTTAAGTCTTGCAGAGATGAGGATGCTCAGGTGGATGAGTGGCTTTACTCTTAGAGATAGGATATGAGATGAGCTTATTCATGAAAAGGTTGGAGTAGTTCTAGTGGAAGATAAGATTAAAGAGTCTCCTTAGATGGTTTGGTCACATATAATGGTAACCTTCCGATGACCTGATTAGGAAAATAGATGTAATAGATTAAACTTATGTTAAGAAAGGTAGAGGTGGACCTTAAAAAGACTTGGTTAGAAAATATTAGAAATGACCTTTCTTTATTATATTTAAATGAGAATTTAACTTTTAATAGGGTATGTAGCCAACCCAACGAACTAGGATAATGGCTTCATGTTCTTGTATGTGGGATGTTGTATATAGTATTGGTGTTCAAAGAATTTGTTTACCTACTCAATCTCACATAAAATAAATGCAAATTATTTTTACCACATAGCATTGTATAAATTAAAAAAATAAAACAACACTTCATATATATATGTATTTGATGCCTTTTGGAGATTAGCTTTTATGATTGAATGGAAAATATCTCTTATTATTGTGGTCTTTCTTACTCATTTCAAAATTTCTTTTTAAGGAATTTTATGCTGACCTATCATCCCTTTTAGATAGGTACTTCTCTTTTCTAACATTTCTTTATGTCATTTCTCATTTCCTATATATCATTTCTATTTCTTCCAAACAAGTCGTTAAGAAAGGCAATGACTAGCCTAGCAGACCTAACCCGCCATGTCGATATGTCTCGTTAGAGCCAGTCATTTGGTAAACCAAACGACTGAAATCATTTTTAATTTTTAATTTTTTGGTTTTGTTTTATCCAAAATAATTAGCAACGAACATCATTTTAACAATTTGTCCCATTATTAAATGGTTGGTCTAGAGCCATAGACTCAATAGTTTGTATTGAAAAGGGATTTGACCACTAGTATATTTGATTTAACGCCTGTCTCCCTTAGGTAATTTTTGTAATAAGTACTATTGAGACCAATAGATTGATTTGAATCAAGTAGTTCACATAGTTTGTGCTTTCCATAGGTTGTGGCAAACAATGACTATGGTCGAGAAATGTAAAAGATCATACGACTCTTACAAACCTTCAAGTTGTTTAGTGAACTATTAGTGAAATATTTTTTCTAAGCTTCCTTAATAATTGAGGGAGGATGATGCTCAATGTGTATTTTTGCATGCTCTCATGGGATATAAATAAGAGATACGAGGCTTTAGGTTAAACTTTTATTAATTGCTGAAAAATATAATAATGTAAAAATTACATGTGGTTAGCTCTCACAATGTTCGCCACCTAGTTGCCAAGAAAGTGCCATCCATTGGAGGCAATGAATCAAGTAGTAAGAAGTCTTAATTACTAAAAAAGGCCACCATAGGCCAAGCAGAATGAAGGAATCAACCACCAAGGTTACCAAATAAGACAAAGGCCATCCAAGGGGGCATGCAGAAAACTTACCTCATCATTATCCGACCCCAAGCCAACTAGATCAACCAAGTAGATGCAACAGCAAACAACCACCCACTAAACCAATACCAGCTAAAAAAAACAAAACCAAAAGATGATAAAAAATCAGGTCATACCAACAAGCAATAAATGAAAGAGACAACCAAATAAAGAGAAAGAAAACTTCTTTTTTGATATACACAGGCCTTTCTTACTAACAACATTGTTAAAATCATTATCCTTGATGTGGCTCACATTCAAACCATACAAATCCTAAAAATCATATCCAGGATCATCATTATCTTCCCCAACACCCTGATTAGCTGATGGATCACACTCAACCAGTCAATCAGAATGATTCACATAGGAATCCTTTAATTTTATACCCAAATGAGCTATCAAGGCAGCCATTTTGTTAATTTTATGAAACAATTATTCACAAAATATGATTGATGAGAAAAAATCTTACAATAATTCATATCATTGATCAGTTTGATTAGCATATGCTTAGCATTAAGTAAAGTCACCAAAAACTTGCTAAAAAGTTTAAGATTAAAGAAATATTTTCCAATAACTTCCAGTGGCTACCTACGATCAAGAAATTTTCAACTAAAGAAAAGCAAAGGGAGCAACAAGGGCCAAGATTTCCTCCTTAGAAATCCATAACGAAGGTAAACCATGAAAAGTAGAGATTTTAAGGTTCAGAAAAGCCACAAAAGAGGCAGCCCCCGATGGCATCAATAAAAGACTTAGGATTAGGATTACCAGCCAAAAAAAAAAGAATCAAATACTTTCACTTGATTAGCCGCCATCTGTGGAGGTGAAGGAGGCAAGATCAACGAGAAACAAAAAACCAAAATTAAAGATAAGAAAAGAAACATTTAGCAGAGAGGGAGAGAGCACTTTATTTTGATCAAGACCATACGATGAGCAGGCACACCGGTGCTGGGAACAACTAGGGTAAAAAATTGTAGTAGAGCCGACAAGTTTGATCTTAAAGTAACCATGAAAACTCTGTGTGAGAATTTGGGTTAGGGTTTTGTTGTTGCGTGAGCCAAACCAGTAATATTTAAAATTTCAGGTATGTTTAGGGCAGCTTTCTTCCTACTTCATTTTTCAAACTGCAACCACAATTTCTTTTTAGCTATTGCTTTTTCATTGCTTTCCAAAAATATTGTGCTAAAAGTTATTTTTTAACAACAGTTTAATTTTGGTTTTTTCATAACATCTTTAAAATCTTTAAATTCAAGCATTACCTCTTACCTTACAAAATATTTTTTGATTTTTTTATGTATTCTAAGAGGATTCTCCAACCTAATCTGCATAAGATCTATTTAAATAAAAAAAACTAAAGGTTAAGATCATGAACTTTGGTCAACAACTTTATTTAAAAAAACACTCTCAATAAAATTCCAATTTCTGTTAATTTTATATATTTGGCCTCCAAATATTTATCAAACTTTACTTTCCATGGTATTAAATTTGTGATTCATTCAAGTTAATTTTTTATTTTATTAACAAGATAGCAACGATGATCATTCAAAAATTGAAGGTCAGACTTGATACATCGTTAAAAAATTATCTTGATCGGGCACGAATCTCAAGGCAAAATCTAGTTGGAAACTTCAAAAATTAAAATTGGAACCATCTGAACTCCAATTTTAGAAAACTTATAGTCAAACTGAACTTTTCAGAAATACGAACCCAACGACACCAAATTCAACCCAATTCGAGCCCAAATGGGTCCAAATCAAGGGTCTGAAGCACTATTGGAAGGTTCAAACCATAATTTGGATTATCAAATGATCTCCAAATATGACGTGTTTATAGTCAAATCTAGCATCTCGATGAGACAAATCCAACGAGCCCAAGATTGTCAAATTCTGATAACTCTAAGGCCTTCAAATGTCCAGCGAACGGTTCACGATTAAGGGATTCAACATCGATCGTCCATTCAAACCACTCCCCAATCGCCCTTGATCTTCCTCCTATTCATAAGCTATGCCACTCAAGGAAATCTATAAATAGAGCCCCCCTCCTCTTTGAAAAGGAACCCTAAGCTTAAGGATTCAATAGAGAGAATGGAGATCGCTCTTGCCTCCTTGACCACCGTCGGAGTTTCGCCGGACCACTACCGGAGTTCCACCGGACCATCGCCGGAGGCCCTGAGTTCCACCGGACCACCACCTGAGGCCCTAGCCTCCACCGGAACACCACTTGATGCCCTGAGCTCCACCGGATCACCACCTGATGTCCTCAATTTCACCAGAATATCGCCTAATGTCAGAGTTCTATCGGACCACATCCTGACGTCCTCAGTTCTGCCAGACCACCACCTAACGTCAGAGTTCTGTCAGATCATCGCCTGATGCCCTAAGCTCCACCACACCACCACGTAATGTCAGAGTTTCCTCAGACCATTGCCTGACGCCCTGAGCTCTGCCAGACCACCACCTGACATCCTCATTTCTACCGGACCATAGCTTGATGCACTGAGCTTCGTCGGACCACCACCTGACATCCTCACTTTCGCTGGACTATGGTTTGACACCCTGGGCTCCATCAGACCACCACCTGACATCCTCAGTTCTGCCAGACCATCGCCTGACACCCTTAGCTCTGTCAGACTACCAACTAACATCCTCAAATCCACCGGACCACCTCCTGACACCCTGGGCTCTACCAGATCACCACATAAAGTCCTTAGCTTCGCTGGACCACCACCTAACATCCTCAACTCTGTTGGACCACCACCTCATGTCCTCAGCTCTGCTGGAGTATCTCCTGATGCCCTGAGCTTTATCGAACCACCACCTGATGTCCTCAGCTTCGTTAGGCCATCGTCTGATGCCCTGAGCTCCCCCGGACCACCACCTGACATCCTCAACTTTGTTAGACCACACCACCTAAGGAATAGAGATCTTCCAGACCACTACCTAGGGCCCAAAATTCTGCCAGATCACCGGGTGACCCCGAAGTTATACCAGTGCGACATCAAACTTTCACATACCCCTGACTTCAACCCTACAGTTGATAGTTGTAACCTGATCACCCTTAGAGGCGAGTCAGCCCCCTATAATCTACTTAAGTTCTAGTGGAATTATTTCAATTATACCAGGCCCCGTGATTTTTCCCCTTTCTAGGGGTTTCTATGTAAAAAAATTGTGTTCTCTATACGTGAGCTGGATATCCGTGCAATGCTAAGACGTAGGATTAATACTCTACCACTGCATATATTCTTGACAGCTATAGTTTAGTGCCATCTATGGGAAATTTTAGTCCCACTATTTTGTAGCACCACTGCAATGGCCAACAGGCATAGTGATCGCACTTGGGAGCCTCCCGCTCCAACTTACACCAATCTAAGAATCAGTTTATGAGTTTGGGATGCCATGTATCCGCCTCTTTTTATCCTAGGATGAAAAATGCTACTAGAGAAAGGACATCAGTACCATCCCTAGAAGATCATATTCAAAGAATGAAGGAATCTCAGAACGAGATCCTTCAACTCCTACGAGAGACCAGATAGCTGGCACTAGCTCCACAAGAAGAGCTCCTTCTCCCTCGAGATCAACCCCGGGTGGAGAGGTTCCACTAGAACATCTTCATGTCAAGATTCATTTGCCTTCACCAAGGATGCATCCTCCATTGCATCAAGAGAATAAACTTGCTGACACAGCAATCTCTACCCATCCTTCACACGTAGGTCAACAACCTCGCATTTCTCCAGATGTTCCTGAGGACTTAGCCCCACCACACATTATTGGACTCCCTCACAATGTCATACTGCATGAACTATGAAGATTGGTTCAAGAAGAGTTCTCCATAGGAGGTGCAAGATAATCTCTTTATCAGCGAGACTTCCAGGAGTCCTCACCCCTGGCTGAAGCCATCCTTCAACACATCAATCCCTACAAAGGGACATCTAACCCATACGAGCATATCGATCACTATAGGACCATCATGCATATATAATGAGCCTCAAATGTGCTCATATGCCAAGCTTTTTCTGCTACCCTTAAATGACCAGCTCGAACGTGGTTCTACTCGCTCCCAACTGGAATAATTTCTACATTCGTTAGATTGGCTAAGATGTTTATCGAATAATTCATCACTAATTAAAGAATTGCTAGGGATTCTTCTCACCTCTCTGGGATCCGCCAAAATGAAGGAGAATCATTAAAGGAGTATTTCCAAAGATTTTCCACTTAGGCTCAATAAATTCCTGGATTAAATCCTGAATTACTAAGAGGCATTTTCTTGGAGGGCTTCATCCAGGCCCCTTCTACTCAGCACTTATGCGAGATAGGGTTCCCTCATATGCTGACTAGATCCATCATGTAAAGGTGCAAATATCAGTGGATGAAGCTATTAATGCCCATAGGAAGCAATTTGAGCAAACTCCTGGAAAGCATAAAAATGCCCCTACAATAGAGGACTCTTGCTCACAATGAAAGAAAAACTTCTCTCCTAGACCCCTAGTACCACGATGTGAGTTTCAGGAAGAGGAGGAATATACACAACTCAATGCCCCTCGAGCAAAAGTGTTGATGGCCATTTGAGATCAAGAAAATATTAAGTGGCCAAATACTTTAAAGCCGAATGTAGGAAATTAAGATCAATACTGTCATTTCTACCGTAGTCATGGACACACTACTGAAGCTTACAAATAACTCAAGGATGAGATTAAGAGGCTTATCCGCCAAGGATATCTCCAAAAATTTATCCAAAGCGTACCTACTCGAGATGATGTTGGGGATCAAAATCAATAATAACACAGACAACTATTGAATAATATTCAAATGGTTGGTGAGATCAAATGATCACATGGTGTATGCATTTGTAATAGTAGCCATCTTATTTTATTATGTCTCTTTTGTAAGTAGGGTGTCGCTCTGATATCCCTATTTTTTTCCTTCTAAGTAAAACATTGTGTTGTCCCCATACGTATATTGTATATTTTTAGTATGGTGTAACACTTCTATCCCTAGGTTGTACTAAGAAGTTATTATCTTACACAATATAGTGGTGTATTGTGCATTCCATTTTGATAATATGTACTATTTAAAAAGAATAAAAATGATGATAATGAAAAACTACTGACGAATATAGTCTCTCTATCCGTGATTTGAGAACTACGTAATCTTTATTATGTCTCAATCACTGGATGATCAAACCCATGGGGATTCGATTTGACCTATTCCATATAGGTTAACATCATTGAGTAGGGCTCTAACATAAAACCTCGAAAAGATCAAACATCCTAGGAGGATGTCAATCAAATCTTAATCCATGATTCGAGAAATACATAATCTTTATTGTGTCTCAATCATTGGATGATCAATCCCAGGGGGATTTGATTTTGACCTCTTCCACACCGGTTAATGTCATTGAGCATGGCTCTAACATGTATCCTTGGATAGGTCATATATCCTTTGTGGATTCTCTCGACCTCTTCCACACTAGTTAACGTCATCGAGCAGGGCTTTGACATATAATCTTGGATAGGTTATACATCCTTGGTGGATTCTCTTGACCACTTCCACACAGGTTAACATCATCAAACAAGACTCTGACATACAACCTTGAATAGGTTATACATCCTTAGTCATACATTATTAGTGGATGCTCTCAACCTCTTCCATGTAGGCTCATATCATTAAGAAGCCTTTGACGTCGAGCTTCATCCCATTGCTGGGCCTCTACCTATCATAGAACATTCATCAGACTCTTGCCTAATGCTGAGTTTCATCTCATTGCTAGGTCTCTACCCATCAAAGAACTTTAGTTGGACTTCTACCCATTGCTGAGTCTCTGCCTGTCACAGGACTTTTGTTGGACTAGTACCCATTAATGGACTTTCATTAGAATTCTACATGTTGTCGTACTTCTACCCGTCATAATTTTGCCCGATGTTGAACTTCCTCCTGACATCAGACTTCTTTTCGATGCTAAGTTTCCTTCCGTTGCTGGACTTAAACCCTCCACTAGACTTTCATTGGACTTCTACCCATCTCTGAACTTCTTCCCAACGTCAGACTTCTGTCTGTTGTTAGACTTGCACTGACTAACGTCGGACCTCCATAAGATCTCTAAAAGAAAATGGGGGAAAATCTCTTTGTTGTAGTGAGGAACCCTGGCCCGGACAAGGGATACCGCCTATGCAGGGCCAGTGGAAGGCCTCAAATAAAAGAAGGGAAGGTAGAGGGGGAGAAGGGCGAATTGGGAGAAATCTCTTTCTTACAATTAGGGGCCCTGGCCTGGACAGGGGATACCGCCTGTGCAGGGCCAGGGGAAGGGCTCAAATGAAAGAAGAGAGGGCAGAAGGGGAGAAGGATGAAAGGGGGAACCTCCTTCTTGCAGAGAGGGGCCCTGGGCCTGAACAGGGGATGCCACCTGTACAGGGCCAGGGGAAGGTCTCAAATGAAAGAAGAGAGGGAGAGGAGAAGAGAGGTGCAAGTTTTGAAGGCCTATGGGGGGTTTATTTATAGTTCAAAGAGTGGCATTTTGGAAATTTTGAAAAAAAAAAGAATGAAACAAAAAGAAAAAAAAATTATTATATATATATATATAATTAGGCACGAAAAGGTCAAATTGGACGTTTTTGGGGTCCTCAGAACTATTTTTTGACGTTCTAGACTCAATTTTGGACCTTTTGAAGTCATTCGGGACCTCTACAAGCAAGATTGGTTATTTCCAAATTTTAAGTAGCATCGAAAAATTCTTTGAAGGCTGTGACATTTATTTTTGGACTCCTAGAGCTTCAACATTCGAAAATAGGGGGGAAACTGATACATCGTTAAAAAATTATCTTGATCGGGCACGAATCTCAAGGCAAAATCTAGTTGGAAACTTTACAAATTAAAATTGGAACCATCCAAACTCTTATTTCAGCAAACTTATTGTTAAACTGAATGTCTCAAAAATACAAACCCAACGACACCAAATTCAACCCAATCCGAGCCCAAATGGGTCCAAAGCAAGGGTCTGAAGTGCTATTAGAAGGTTCAAACCATAATTTGGATTATCAAATAATCTCCAAATATGACATGTTTATACTTGAATCAAGCATATCAATGAGTCAAATCCAAAGAGCCCAAGATCTTTAAAATCCAATATCTCTATGGCCTTTAAATGTACAGCGAATGGTCTACGATCAAGGGATTCAACATCATCCATCCATTCAAACCAATCCCCAATCACCCTTGATCTTCCTCCTATTTGTAGGCTATTCAACTCCAAGAAATCTATAAATAGATCCCCCCTCCTCTTTGGAAAGGAACCCTAAGCCTAAGGATTCAAGAGAGAGATCGGAGATCGCTCTTACCTCCTCGATCATTGTCGGAGTTCCACCGGACAACCGCTGGAGGCCATGAGTTCCACTGGATCACCTCCTGAGGCCCTAAGCACCATTAGACCACTGCTTAACACCCTGAGCTCTGCCGGATCACCACCAGACGTGCTCAGTTCTATCGGACCACCGCCTAATGTAAGAGTTCCACTGGACCATCGCCTGACATTCCCATTCCGTCGGACCACTGCCTAACATCGTAGTTCCTTTGGACCACTGCCTGACGCCCTGAGCTCCACCAGAATACCGCCTAACGTCAGAGTTTGGTCGGACCACCGCCTGATGGCCTGAGCTCCACCAGACCACCACCTGACGTCCTCAGTTCGGCTTGACCATCGACCGATGCCCCAGGCTCCGCCGGACCACTACTTGACATCCTCAATTTTTCCAGACCACCACCTAACGCCCTTAACTCCATAGAACTACCACCTGACATCCTTAGCTCTGCCGTACCACCACCTGATGTCTTCAGCTCTGTCGGACTATCGCCAGAAGCCCTGAGCTTCCCCGAACCACCACATGACATCCTCAGCTTTGTCAGACCATTGCTAGATGCTCTGAGCTCCTCCAGACCACCACCTGACATCCTCAACAACGTTGGACCACACCGCCTAAGGCCTAGAGTTCTAGCAGACCATCACCTAGGGCTCGAAATTCTGCTAGATCACCGGGTGACCCCAAAGTTCCGCCAGTGCAACATCAGACTTTCACCTACCCCCGACTTCAACCCTACGATTGATAGTTGTAACCTCATCGCACTTGGAGGCAAGTCAGCCCCTGTAATCTACTCAAGTTCTAGTGGAATTATTTAAACTATGCCAGGCCCCATGGTTTATCCCCTTTCCAAGGTTTTCCACATAAAAATCTTGTGTTCTCTGTGCGTGAGCTTGATATCCAAGCAATGCTAAGACATAGGATTAATTCTCTACTGCCGTGTATATTCTAGCCCACAACAAGACTATATATTGAAAATGATCATTTTCTCTTTCATATTTATAGAAAGAAATTTTTTTTAAGATGCACAGTGTTATACTCTGATTTGAAATTTAATGGAAAATAATGATAAAAAAATTATATAAAAGATTTATATTTATTTATAAAATGGCATGGTCACCCAAGAAATTAACAAGATTTTGTAAATTTATACTTTATTTGAGACAATTTTTTTAATTGCTTTTAAAAATAGTTTTTAGTTAAAAAATCCTGTGTTTAAAAACTTTCCTAAAAAAAATAGTTTCCAAAAACAGTTAAAAAATTGGCTCAAATGATGTCTTTGTTACAACTTTTTATAGTTTTCTAAATTAACTTTTTGGTAAAAATATTTTAGATTAAAATTAATATGAAATCAGGTGTTGTTGGGCTTACTATCTGATTAGAGAAGGCCTTCAACTATTAATGCCTATGACACCAATAATCCAAAGTTGTACATCAAAGCCAAGTTGCAGGCAGCACAAAAATTACTAGAATAACTAATATATAAATATTTAATTAAATAGTAGAAGAAGTCGGTAAATAAAAAATAAAATAAAATTGATATATACAAACAATAATTAATATTTTTAGCCTTTGATAAAAATTTAGCACGTACAAGAAAAAAAATTGTAGGAGACTACTATAAAGTTTCTATGCGGATAATCCAAGAAGGAAAAAGAATTATTGGGATTGACCCAATTTTGATAATTCACTATAGAATAGGAGATTTGAAAAATTATCCCTACCTCATAATTAAAGAAGGGATTATGTTAGGAACAATTAACTGATTCACATATTTAAAAGTTAACAATAAAGTTAGATCTGTATAAAAGTTTAGAGATGATGGCAATGATTGTCGGTGGTGATCATCGATAATGATAGTTAAAAAATTCGAGAGAACTCCTTAGTTCCTCTACTCTTGAACTTCTCCAGAATTTAAAACAATCTTTCACGTAAACTTTGTTCTAAAAAATAATTTAAAAAAAACAGTACAATAATGTTATTTCTCTTTAAAAATTTAATGCAACAATTTTAACTAATGCAAATGATAGTGACTTAAACTGCAATAAATTAACAATAGTTAAAATTATTGGAATTTAGAGTGATTTTCAAACCGCTGTTACCAAATATTGTCTTAGATGTAATTATTTTAGTTCTATCGAAAAATATCATAAAATTTTTTTTATTTTATTTGGACAATCACGTTCATTACAATAGCTGTATGGTTGCAATTATTTAGGTGTTATTTGGGATGATTTTTTATTTTTATTTTTTAGATTTCATGTTTTGTTTTATTTTATTTATTTTTTATGAAATAAAAATATATTAGATATTTTAAATAAGGGTCATTTTTGTTCATCACATACTACATAAGGTAGTAATAGACGGTAGTAATTCTTAGTGGTAGTCGAGAATACTCAAGCCCGAGCTCGATTAATTTAATAAATGGGTTAAAAAAATCATCCTAAATATTATGCATTTATTAAACTAGAAAATCCGAATCTAAATTTTTGGGATCAGATTTTAGTTGGACTGACAGACCATATCATTTATTAATACCCTTTTTTGGACATTTGGACCAATTAAGGTAAACTCTCACACACATCAATGAGCATACTACATAATGTTTTGCTCTGATAGGGTTTTTCCTGCCCTAGCTGCTCTCCTCTGTGTCACCTTCCTCGTGACATCCAGCAGTTGATTTAGCTTCACGGAAGTCCCCATTTTCAATCCCTTGAGCTTTTTTGTGGTGTTTTGGTTTTTTTCTTGCTCGATTTTTCCTCTTTCAGCTGGCTTTGTGTGTTAATAGTGGTTAACCATTCGAATGATCCTAATTTTTTGAATGGGAAGAGCTCTTTTCGTTCTTTTAGAGATGCTTTATGTGGTATTTCTCCATCTTCGAACTTCCCTGACCTCAAAATCTCCTCTCACCATGGGTTACCGTCATTATGGATTTTAGAAGAGGAAATTCTTGCACTTGCTGCCGTATTTGAGTTCACTTTGGTTGGCAAATTTTTGGGTCGTAGACCCTCTCTTGATGCAATTAGAAAATTTTTCTTTAACCTCAAGCTCAATGGTGATTTTTCAATTACTCTTCTCAACCTGAAGCATGTATTGATTAAGCTTGTTAATGATCTGGACGATTGTAAAGTATTTGCTCATTGTTCTTACTTTATGAACAATTATTTTATGAAATTATACAAATGGACTCCAACTTTTGATATTAAAGTTGAGTCCCCTATTATTTTGATTTGGGTTTCATTTCCCAAGCTTAGGCCTCATCTCTTTTCTCCCTGAATCCTTCATGGTCTTGGTTCTCTATTTGGCTAGCCTTTAAAAACTGATAATGCGACTTTTACTGGCTTTCAGTCCTTTGTCGTGCAGGTTTTGGTTGAGTTAGATGTCACCATACACTTTTCAGATAGGGTGTGGGTTGGTCTCAAAAATGTGGGTTACATTAAGTTTGTAGTTATGGCTTCTTAGTATTCTCATTGTAAATTTTTGGGGCACTCAAAATTGGAATATAGAATTTTACATCCTCATCTTCATAATACTCCCAGTGCTGTTAATATGGGTGATAGGGTTTCTAATGTAGTGCATGGAACTATGCTTAGTAATGTTTCTGTTGATTTACCATTGCATGTAAATTTTGATCATGCTGTTGCAGGTCATTTAGTTGATGAGCCTTTGAGACATCCTTTGATTGGTGGTGATGTGGGGTATTCGGTTTGGCCCGAATTGGTGGTTTCAGATGACCATGTGGTTGATCCTGCTATTGTTTCCACTTCAAAGAATATTATGGATTTGGCATGTTCTGTTCAAGAGGCTTGTGGGGATATATTAATTAAATGGTTGATAAAAATTTGGCTCTAACTCCTGATGGAGAGTTTATAATTGTTACATCACCTATTAATGTTACTGTTGAGAAGGATCCTATGGAATTTGTTCTTGCTTCTTGTCATAATAATTTGGATGAGATGCACAAAGGAGTGTGTGATGTTAATACGATGGTGTTGAATGATCAGTCTCGCAATATGTTTATTGCATCTCATGACTAACCCTTGGCTAGTTTCGAACAGGTTTTGTCGCATAATATTGTGCTTACGAATGAGAATGTTCCATTAATTAATGTTCAAATTTATCTTATTTCTAATGATACTTTTAAAGATTAATTGGCTTTGAAAATGATAAACACTTGAGTGGATCAATCCAATTGGTTGGATGAGTCCTCATCGGATTGTGAGGGTGTTTAGGAAGATTTGGATGAGCATATGGATGAGTTTCAGGAGATGTATAGCTTAAATGTGATCACATTGTTGAAAAAGCCTTTTTCCCATAGTGGTGGAAAACATCATAGGAGAAAAGCTAAGAAGAAGTATTTTTTTTTTATGTTGTTGGCTCACCTCTTGGTTGGTTTGGTTTCTTGGTTGTGGTGCTTTGTTTTACTGTATTAGCTTTTGGGTTGTTTGCTCATTTGGGGTGTTCTTATTAGTGACAAGGCTATAAGGTGTTGGCTGGTTGTCTTTCGGCTAAGGGGTTTGAGTTTAGAGTCGGTTGGGATGTTCTCTCTGTGGCTGGTTCTGTAGCCTGGAGCTTTTGGCGGACCTTTTGCTATATTGGCCTTAACGTTTTTTTGGTTGATGTGGCTTGGAGCTTATGTCCGAGCTTTTACTTTGTTGGCCTTTATTTCCTTTAGTTGTTCTTTTGGTTAGCTTTGGTATTCTTTTTTTTGTTTTGTTTCTTGTAACAGGTTGGAACAATGACTCTTAGTTTTAATTTTAAATGCTATCTTTTCAGGGACCTTTTATTTCATTAAGGACTTGGTAGCCATGCTTTAAACTCTCACACACATTATATATACAAACTTTAAATTCAATACCTCATGATTGATAAGCTGGTAGCCTAAATTTTCAACCAATAAATTAAGATGAATAGTGTATTTTAATAATACCCCTATTTTCTTAATTGTGTAAAATATTTTGTAAGGTAAGACTTTGATGATTCTAGAGAATAACAAAACAAGAAAATGATATTTTGGTACAATGTGGAGATTCATGCTAAGAAATCCTTATCATGAATAATGAATGATTCAATGTTACATTCACCTTATTATCATGTGAAGAAGATTCCTTGTTGATTTTATCATGTGTTCATAAAATCATATAATAACTTTGTCTCTTATAATTTTGTTGATTTTTCTATGTTTATAATTTTTAAGTTGGGCCAAAACTCCATTAGTAGTTACTTTCATATACTTAGATTTTTTGAACTGCATTCACAGCCACAAATTCAAGTGAGCCACTGATAAAAGCCATGAAATATGTCTCTCATATAGGCCACACAAATTAAGAGTAAAATAAATATAATGATAGGATATTATTTTGGTTTAAGTTTTAAGGAATACTAAAAATTAGGAGAGGATGAAAAACAAAAAAAGAGGTTGGCAAATAAGGAGATAGGTATCACATGCTCATTATATATATGTGGCTCATATGATGATTATTTTTAACCATTGAACTTAATTCAAAAGTACTGTAGTATTACTATTTAAAAAAATAATAAAAATAATTTATTTTGCATATATGTCACAAATATAACTATTCAAAAAATAATATTGTGTTTAACGCCTCAATAAGATAAACAAAATAACACTAAAGGTCAATAGTTCACAAAATAATCTTAGGAAATCTACATATTGGTGAGCATTTTTCATAGGTAGAGGAAGAGCCTCCATTAAAGCCTCTCTAGCTAGAAAGGAAGAGATTCTTAGAGAAGATTTTGATGGCTAAATGCACTCATAGTGCTCACAATTTATAATAGCATGAGATTGAGTGATAGGATGTGATCTATTATTATTATTATTATTATTATTTTAAGATTTTATCTTTAAATTATAATTTGAAATATAATAAATTAGATATCTTAAAAACATATTTTTATTTTTATGGCGGCGGCGATGGTCTCAGTGTAAGTGCCAGTCATGGTCAGTGGGGGTGTTGATGGTGAGTAGTGATAGAGGGTGACTAGCAATGGTGGGTGACATTAAATTATTTGAAGTAGATGACCCAGTGAGGTTGGTGGAAATGCAATAATTTTTTGTCCAAATTTGATGATAATAATGATTAAAGATATAGTTATGGGGTCAAATTTTGCTTTCAATTTAAATCATTTTATTATTATTATTATTATTATTATTATTATTATTATTTTTAAAGTTCAGCCTTTTAGTTCAGTAGCCATCATGGGTATTAGAATTGAGGAGTTAGTAAGCAAAATGTGGCTTCTCTAATAGATGAATTAGAAAGGAAGCAGCAAATACAAACTGAAATGTAGTAACACCAAGGCTCAGTTGCATCGCCTGTAGCAATCTCAGGAGCCCAACAAGAATGAGGAGAAAAATCATGAGAAGATGTTTTTTCTTTTATGTTTTTGATGAGAAGTGCTATTGTTTGGGAACATTCGATTATATTATATTATTTACTAGTTCTAATTTTATAATTATAATTTTAATTATTTAATTTGGTTTAGATTTTTGTATGATAGATTCAATTAGATAAGTTTGTTATATGAGTATGTGAGATGCATCTATATGTTATAATTCCGTTGTTTCAATACAGTGTTGTTATGAATAAGAATATTTGAATGAAATGCTACATTTTAAAATTTCACTATTGTTTTTGATGGAACAACGGTTTGCACAAACGATATTAATTTCTCAATATTTTTTCCAATTAAAAAATTTTATAAGGAAAACTAATTATAGTGTACGTAATTAGTGCCCAACAATTTACTTCTATGTGAGAGATTTTTTCGTGAAGAGAGCAGAGGTCAAAATAAGTTTGTGTTTTTAGATATTGTGAATGGCTTGAACAAGATCAACGAGGAAAGGGCAACAACCAATCACATACACAAAAAGAGCCAGACATTGTTCCTTACTATCTTCTGACACCTTTCTTTTGAGAAATAATCTATTTCACTACCACACATGACATATAAGAGTGAATTCCAATTTTCTAACAAGGTTTCTCATATGAATTGAGAAAGAATTTTTTAGAGAGAGAATGTCCAGATTTCTAGAGATGTAAAGAGATTATTTTTTAAATTTTAATCTTCTCGGGTTCTCTGCCGACTCTTCGGTAGTGAGTTCGGGCATGGTGGCGGGAGGCCGCCGGCCATCTGTGCCATCGTCAGAGATCTCTAATGTTCAGCGTCTGTGTTCTGACCTTGATATCGAAGAGGAGAATGTCCATCGACGGAAGGAAAGAGGAGAACTGGTAATCACAGAAAGGACTATTGAGCATCAGAAAAAAATTGTTCATGTTGAAGGTAAGGGAAAGAATGTTGTTCCAATGAAGGAATGTAAGTTTATTGATTTTCCATATTTAAAAAGCTTCTATCCTGATCTGGAGGCTTCCTCATCGGGAACAAAGATCTTTGTTAATCACTATGGGAATTCAAATGCAATCTCTATCCCTGACAGCAAGATAAATGCGAATTCCCTTTCGGCTGTTGGCAAAGGTTTTCATATCCCAATCAAGTCACAAGTTGATTCAAATAGGAACGAATCTATGGAAAATCAAATGAATAATAGTTCTGATTTGGTGGAAGTGAGGAATTGCGTCTTAGCTGAACTGGGAGATTGTGTGGAGAAGCATGTGAATTCTGTTCAATCAGGAAGTACCCATCTAAGATTGAATTCAGGCATATTGGATAATGAGGAAGCGGGTGTGGACAAGGTAGCTGATGTTATGCTCAAGAAAACTATTTCTGAAATGAATACTAATCCTTGGAGAACCAAGCCATACATTAAGTTAAACTTCAATGTAGAGGATGTAGTGCTGTCCGAGGATGGTAAGGCAGTGAAGTTATGTGAAGATATGGAGAATTTGAATGCTAGTAGGTTATCTAATTCCTTAGTGTTCAAAGTTTTTGGAAAGGAAATTCCTTCACACTTGGTGGCATGGGAAGTGAGCCGACAATGGAGCAAACTTGGTAATTTCCACTTCACTATACTAGGGAAAGGCTAGTTTTTGTGTTCTTTTAAATCCAATGAAGTAATGGAGGAAGTTCTAACTGGAGGGCCATGGTTTGTGAATGGGCACATAATTGGTATGGAAAAATGGGAGCCGAATTTTCACCATTAACTATGAAAGGATTGACTTCTCCAATATGGATTAGGATGCCACACCTCCCTCTTCATTGTTTGGATGAAAAGAACATTGCAAGGATTGCTTCTATGATAGGTAAACCTCTCATGCTTGAGGGGAATTTATTCCAATGGGGTAGATGTGAATTTGCACGAATTTGTGTTAGGGTGAAGATTGATCAAAGACTTCCTTTAGGAGTGTGGGTGGATAGTATTTCAGGAAGGTTTTTTCAAAAAGTGGAGTACGAAAAAATATCATCCTTGTGCTGCCAATGTGGATTGATAGGCCATGTTAAAGCTGAATGTAATAAAGCTTGTGTTGTTCCTAAGGAAGTGGTGGGAGCTAGCAATGAAGGTGGAGAAGGGGCTGTTTTGGAGAAGGGGCCAGAAATAATTGATTCTACTACTTATGTTCCTTGGGTTCTAGTTAATAGAAATAAAGGAAGAAGGGTTGCACCTTATAGAGAGGTTGCTAAAGCTGCAAATCTATAGTTTGGGAAGAAAAAAATTGTTCCTAATCCTTTTTTGCAAAAGACTCAAAAAGCTACTCAAGTAGAAAAGAAGCTGGCTGTCCATGATAGGGAAATGTGTCTTAAAGTTGATGGTGGAAAGGACTTGGAGAATAGTAATGGGGAGGAGATTATTGTGAAGATGGCTACTACTGAACCTGCTGTTGGTGTGATGAGTCTGGAAGCAAATGAAGCCACTAAGGTGACGCTTGGAGGTGGTATGGAGGAAACAAAACATGATTCTTTAGATGTTGGGTTACTTGTTTCAGTCAGTGCAGGTGGTGATCAAGGCAGGAATGAAGATGGGAAGGGATTCCTGCGAACTCAAGTAGATCCTAATGGATTACTTACGAACTCAGGTATTCCCTATCTTAAAACTGACGGTAATCTTAGCAGGGAACTCAAATCATTGAGTAATGAGAATATTGAAGTATTGGGAGCTTATGAGGATGAAGATGCTGAGGAAGGAGAAATTTTTAGCAAAGAATTGGGAAGTAAAAGAAGCTTGATTATTCCTAGTAGTGGGGAGCCTAAAACATGTCAGATTGAGGGCATGGACCATTCGGAGCTGAAGGTGGCTGTTAAGGAAAGTTCTTCATCTGGTAAGAAAGTAAAGCTATTAAAAGAGCTCAAATCTTTAGGCTCAAGTAACATAATTGCACATAATAGAAAGATGGAGGGTGGAAAAGTTAAAAAGAATGGGGGTTTTACCCCCGATCTTAAACAATGATGTCTATTCTTTTTTGGAATTGTAGGGGAGTCAAGAAAAAAGAGGCTTCCCACTATCTTCGTAGTTTAGTAGGGGACTATGGTATTTTTTTCATAGGTCTATTGGAAACAAAGTTATGCTCGCTGGATGCTTTAGAGGTGAAGAGAATCATTGGTAGTGAATGGGATTTCTCTCATGTCAATGCTATAGGTAAAGCTGGTGGTATATTGGTTCTTTGGAGGAATAAAACTTCTTCCTTTAATATCTTAAGATCTTCATCTCAATGTATTGTTGGTTGTCTTAAAAGTCCCAATGGAGATTTGTGGAATGTTTCTACTGTTTATGCTAACAAGGACAAATATGAAAGGAGGAAATTATGGGAGTTAATTGAAGGCTACACTCCTAAGGACATGCCTTGCATTTTAGGAGGTGATTTTAATTGTGTACTTTCAAAAATTGATAAGATGGGAGGGAAGAGGTTTGTGTTTTCTCAAGGACCTCAGGAGATGAAGGAGTTTCTTACCAATAATGATCTTCATGATATTGGGACTGTTCGACCAAAATTTACTTGGTGCAACAATAAAGAAGGGAGTGCAAGGATGTGGGAAAGATTGGAAAGAATTTGCCTCAACACAAAAGCGTTAAGTTTGATTCCTTTTACTGTAACGAAACACCTACCTAGAGTAGCCTCCGATCATTGCCCTCTATTGCTTAACCTTAATTCAAATGTGAGGAAGCATAAAACCTTGAAGTTTGAAAATGCTTGGTGTTCTTATGTGAAAGTTCGATAGGGATGTTAAGCCCTAGTGAACTAGTCCCGAGGCTAACCAAGAGGGGGGGGGGTGAATTGGTTATTTAAAAATTTCACGATAATAATGAAAATCTTTTTATAACATGCAGCGGAACCGAATCAAAACAACGATAAAAAGATCAACCACAGATATTCACCCAAGTAGTTAATATCAGAAAAGTAAAGTGCAAAACTGAATCAGAAAAGCAAACCAGATTTTATAGTGGTTCGGTCAACTTGACCTACGTCCACTCCCCGGAGCCTTTCCTCCGGGTATTGCACTAAACAAAAGTGTCTCTCCTTTTGCTCCCACAGCAAGGCGGAGAAGCCTGTACAAAAACCTTCTTTTCACCACACGGTGAGGCAGAGAACCCGACCACCTTTCGCTTCCTCCTGAAGCAGGCAGAGAACCTTCGAACTCCTTTCGCTTCCTCCTGAAGCAGGCAGAGAACCTTCGAACTCCTTTTGCTTCCACCTGAAGTGGGCAGAGAACCTCGGATCTTCTTGCGAACGATCCTCCCACGACGAACACCGACTAGACGAAAGACGACGAGCGGAGAAGACTACTCTGATCCATGCTCGGAGCAACCTTAGTGAATCCCTCACTAACTACCCCTCACAAGATCTTCTCTCTCTCTCCCAACTCTCTCTCTCTAGGGTTTCTCAGGGAAGGAAGGCAGCAAAAGATTTTTCCAAAAATTGGAAAAAGTTCTTTTAAAGGAGGGCTTAAAATTTGCCCTAAATCTCAACTGGTCGGCCAAGATCGTCCAGGACGATCGGTAGATCATCCTGTACGATCAGTTCAAATTCAGTTGTTTCAGCCTGGACGATTAGGCTCTTTTGGACGATTAGTAGAAAAAGTTGTTCATATCGTCCCGTACGATCCTGCGATCGTTCGGGACGATTAGTGCAAATTGAGGGAAATCGTCCAGAAGACAGTTCGGGTCGTCGAGAGAAATCTGTGCTGGACGACCAAAAAATGACTTGATCGTCCCGGACGATAGGGTCATCGTCCGGTATGATTAGTTCAAAAAGGCCCCAAATCGTCCTGAACACAGTTCGGGTCGTACAACTGAGATGCACTAAACGATCATGATCGTCCGGGACGATCCTGCGATCGTCCAGGACGATATGATCGTATCAACCAAAAATAAATTGCTTTCCTTAATTACCAAATTAAATTAGGCATGATTGTACTAGATCGTCCGGGATGATACACGAATCGTACGGGACGATCAGACCAAGTATCTAAAAATAAGAACTTGCCTAACTTGATCTGGCGGCTGAGAATTTCTGATTTGTGCATATCATCCCGTACGATCCGTAGATCGTCCCGTACGATCCGTAGATCGTCCAGGACGATCTGCTCAATCAGACCCTCTTAACTTAGTCGCCCTAATTAGGATTTCTGTTTTAACTGGATCGTCCAGGACGATGTGGAGATCGTCCAGGACGATTTGAACAAAAATTTTAAAAGAAACTCTAATTCACTCAATCTCTCTCCCCGAGTGTGTGTGTGCAAGGTTACTTAGCTAGGGAATTAGTTACATTACAATTGACTCAATAAAAAGAAAAATCATACATTTGACACACTTGGACCCGATCTTGAGTTGGCTTGAGTGGCTCGCGGTCTTTTGTGCCTGAACAGATTAGCCAAGCAAAACACACTGGAAACATGTTTGTCATCATCAAAACTAGATTTGCAACAATCTCCCCCTTTTTGATGATGGCAAATATTTGTAAAGTAGTCTGAAAATAAAAGTAAACTAGGAGATCAAACAAACAAACATTTTTTAAATTTTCATTTAACAGCTAAAACAATACAAGAAACATGACTCAAAAAATAGAAACAAACACGACTACAACTGACTCCCCCTTTTGACATCACAAAAAGGAGAAGGAAAAATAGAACACGGAAATAAAACATAAATAGAATAACTACAAAACAGGAAAATCAGAATTTTTCCTTGATTTTAGATTCAAAAACCAATGACAGGACGATTGACAGCGCTGAAATCCAGAAAAGGTTGGAAATAATCAACTTTCGTAACTCTGACCCCGGGCACCTTATCGATGCAAACCTCTTTCAACACAAAAATCCGATTCAAAAGAAAAGACATTAGATTTGAAAAGAGATCCTTTCAAGCCTCGTTCCAGAAAAATATCTGATATAATAGTGTTACAAAGTAAAAAATCAGAAATCGGGATTTTCAAAACTCAAGCTTTTGAAAATATTAAGTGGCGCACAGATTTCTCTAAGACATTTAACAATCTGAAAGGGAAGAAAGCTTATTTTGGGCTCATTTTGTGCCTCTTTTTCAAATTGGTTGGCGCTTTGCGCATCTTTTGATTTTTGATACACTTTGTGTATCCAATTTGACAATTTTGCATCTTTTCAGTTTTGGGCTCATTTTATGCCTCTTTTTCAAATTATCTGGCGCACTGCGCATCTTTTATAAGCTTTCTCCTTTTCATAATCATTAAAGAGTCTCAGCTGTGAGATTATCTTCCAGACATAGGAGATGACTCTCCGCAGTAAGGAAGAACGATTCACAAAACAAAAGCCATACAACGTATGATAAATGCAATCACTTGGTTTAGAAAATGAAACTAATGACTCAAGACTTTGAAAAACACTATTGATATGAGGCAGATTACTGTAGGAAGATAAAATAATCTCTATTTTAAAAACTAACATTTTAATTTTGAAGAGGATTTTTATTCAAAAGAAACTACACACCAGTAAAGGAGTTAGAGGAAGAGAAACAATTATCAATGTTTCTTCCCTTTAACAGATTCAGCGAAGTCAATCACTGCTTACCAGCTTCTAAACCAAAATAAGGTAAAAACTCCCAGTCAAAAATTCAGATCATTAGAAGTAGTGAGCGGTGATCACATCTTGAAAAGCATAAAATAGTAAGTGCAAGATATGAACCAGTAAATAAATAAAAACAGGTAGAAAATCACAGCAAAGTAAATACTCAAATCAAACTAATAGTAAGGCTAACACAGAAATCAGCAGAAGAAATAAAATCAACTGAAAGCAAATAATCCAACCAAAACTAACTAACGGAAATCAGAAATCAGAATACCAAAACTAACTAACAGAAATCAGAAATCAGAATACGAAAACTAACTAACAGAAATCAGAATACCAATCAGAACAATCATAAATCAGCAGTCATCAGAATCAAGCATTTATATCAATCACTCCTAATCCTATTCTCAAAATGCTGAATGTGTCAAAGGCCAGTGGTTTAGTGAATATGTCAGGCAGCTGATTTTCAGTTGCTACGTGATGTAGCTCAATATCCCCTTTTGTAACATGGTCCCTAATGAAGTGATGCCTAATATCAATGTGTTTGGTCCTAGAATGTTGGATTGGATTCTTAGAGATACAGATGGCACTAGTATTATCACACAGAACAGAAATTGTGCCAACAGGTACTCCTAAATCCAAGACTTGTTGCTTCAACTAAAGAACTTGGGCCACACAACTTCCTAAGGCAATGTACTCAGCTTCAGCAGTGGAAAGTGCAACTGAGTTCTATTTTCTACTGGACCAGGAGACTAACAACTGTCCTATGAATTGACAAGTCCCAGAAGTACTCTTCCTATCAACCCTACACCCCGCAAAATTAGAATCAGAATATCCAATGATCTCAAAAGGTGCTGTGCCTAGGGTACCAAATTCCTAAGTTTGGGGTTCCTAAAAGATATCTAAGAATTCTCTTAACAGCAGTCAGGTGGGACTGTTTAGGATCAGCCTGAAACCTAGCACAAAGACAGACACTAAACATGATATCAGGTCGGCTAGCAGTCAGGTAAAGCAGTGAACCTATTATCCCTCTATACTTCTTCTGATCAATAGATTTTCCATTTGAATCCTTATTTAACTGAACTGGGGAGGGCATGGGAGTATTGATTGGTTTGTCTTTGTCCATTTCATATTTCTTCAAAATGTCCTTAGTATATTTTGATTGATTGAGAAAGGTTCCATCATCCGTTTGCCTTATGCTAAACCCCAAAAAGTAGGACAATTCTCCCATCATACTCATCTCAAACTCCTTACTCATCGTTTTAGAAAACTCTTCACATAAATATTTATCAGAAGATCCAAAAATTATATCATCAACATAGATCTGGACAATGAGTAAGTCATCCCCTAATCTCCTCAGAAAAAGGGTGGTGTCTACGCTCCCCTTAACAAACTCTCTTTCTAACAGGAATGTGCTAAGCCTCTCATACCAAGCTCTGGGTGTCTGTTTCAATCCATATAAGGCCTTTTTTAATTTATAGACATGACTTGGATATTGGGAACTCTCAAAACCTGGGGGTTGTTCTACAAAAACATCTTCTTTAATTACCCCATTTAAAAAGGCACTCCTAACATCCATTTGAAACAGCTTAAATCCCTTATAACAGGCAAAGGCTAGTAGCACTCTAATGGCTTCCAATCTAGCTACAGGGGCAAAAGTCTCCTCAAAATCAATCCCTTCTATCTGATTATACCCCTTAGCCACCAATCTTGCCTTATTTCTTACCACCACACCAGAATCATTCATCTTATTCTTAAAGACCCACTTGGTTCCCACAATACTTTGATTTTTAGGTCTTTCTACTAACTCCCAAACATCATTCCTTACAAATTGATTCAATTCTTCCTGCATAGCTAAAATCCAAAATTCATCCGACAGGGCTTGATTGATGTTGGTGGGTTTAGTCATTGAGATAAAGGCAGAATGGTTTACTTCCTTCCTAAGTCCATGCCTAGTCCTAACACCTTCAGAAGGGTCTCCTAAGATCAGTTCTTTAGGATGACTAGAAGAATATCTCCAATCTCTAGGCAACTCTGTTTGAGGTTCTACCCTTTCCTCCAAATTTGTATTTCCAACTCCTTGGGTAACCTCAATAATCTCTTCATCTGCTACTTCAGATCTAGACTCCTTAGGATCAGATTCATCAAACACTACATGGGTTGTTTCTTCCACCACCAACGTCCTCCTATTGAACACCCTAAAGGATTTTCCCACACTTGAATATCCTAAGAACACACCTTCATCAGATTTGGGGTCAAATTTTCCTAAGGGTGACTTCCCGTTGTTCAGAATGAAAACTTTACAGCCAAAGACATGGAGGTGGGACAGATTTGGAGTTCTACCCTTAATGATCTCATAAGGTGTCTTGTTCAGTTTGACTCTCACATTCACCCTATTCAGCACATAACAGGCAATGTTCACCGCTTCAGCCCAAAAGTATTTTGGAAGTGAATACTCGGCAAGCATGGCTCTAGCGGCTTCCACTAAGGTCCTGTTCTTCCTTTCAGCTACCCCGTTCTGCTGAGGGGTCCTAGGAGCTGAAAAATTGTGACTAATCCCATGATCCTCACAAAAACTTCCAAATCTTTCATTTTCAAACTCCCCTCCGTGATCACTATGGATGGTAATAATCTCACATCCTAACTTCCTCTGAATCCAAGTAGAGAAGGATCTAAACTCATCAAATGACTCAGATTTATGTGACAAAAACTTAACCCAAGTGAACCTCGAATAATCATCTACAATCACAAAACCATAGACTCTCCCCCCTAAGCTGGCAGTGCTAATGGGTCCAAAGAGGTCCATGTGAAGAACTTCTAAAGGTCTAGAGGTGCTAATGTCCTTAACAGAGTGAAAAGAGGACTGGACTTGCTTCCCCAACTGACAGGCATCACACAGGTGATCCTTAGTGAACTTAAGCTTGGGCACACCTCTAACTAAGTCCTTTTGGGTGACTCTCCAAAGGGTTTTCATACTGGCATGACACAATCTCCTATGCCATAACCAAGACTCATCAACAACAGTTTTTAAGCAAATTGAATTATCAGATTTAATGCTACTTACATCCAGCTTGTAGACGTTGTTGATCCTTTGCCCCTACAAAACAACTTCATCATTTAAGCTTAAAATACAGCTAGTGGGCAGGAATTTGATGCTGTATCCCTTGTCACAGAGTTGACTGATGCTCAGCAGGTTGTGTTTCAGTCCATCTACAAGCAAAATATTATCAATCATAAAGTTCTTTGAATCACCAATTATACCTTTGCCTACCACCTTCCTGGTGGTGTTATCTCCAAGTGTAACCTTGCCTCCAGCTCTGGCCTCCAGCAAAATGAACTGATTTGCATCTCCAGTCATATGTCTAAAACATCCACTGTCCAGGTACCACATGCTCTCACGAGGTCTTGTGTGAGAGCACACCTATAAAAGTATCAAACGTTAGTCTTAGGAACCCAAACAGGTTTGGGTTCCTTCTTATGAAAAGAAGAATGCAATGCATGCGTGCTGTGCTGTGAAACAGGCAGTTTGGGTTTCTGCACCCAATGTGTACCGGTGAACAATGCAGGTGTGAGAAATATGTCCTAACATGCCACATGAAAAACATCTAACACCAGGAAAAGGGTTAACTAATCTACGTGGATGATAATGCCTCTTCCTAGATGTATATGAAACATGCTTTGAAGAACTTGCAACAGATTTTTCAAAAGGTGGCGGTGCATAAAACTGTTCAAAAGTAGGCGATGTTTTGTTCTTTTCAAAAGCACTGATCTTTACTTTCAAAAACTCATTTTCTTTCTTTAAACTTGCAATTTCAAATTTCAAGGTTCCCTTGCTACTTTATACTTCACATGCCATTGTATCTAATTCTTTAAAAGCTCTTTCTAAGTCCACATGCGTAGTTTTCAATGAATCATGCTCAGAAACTAAATCAGAATATTTTTTATTCAACTCATCGAATTCATCAAGCAAAGACATGTGATTTGAATCAAGTGTGGAATGATCTTTAACTACAGAATCATGCTCTTTTTGCAAAGTTAAGTAATCTAATTTCAGACTTGCATGAGTTTTCTTAAGCTTCCTATACGATGTATGAATTCTTTCAGAAACTTCAAATAATTGATCATAGGTAAGCTCACATACCTCTTCCTGATCCGACTGACCAGGGTGATCATCAACCATAAGACACAGGATTGTTTCCTCCTCTTCAGCTTCAGTCTCAGAAGAGTCGGATGCAGAGTCTGCCCAGAACGCCTTCTGAATCTGCTTCTTGTCCTTTCTGAACTTTGGTTTCTCCTCACCCTTCTCCTTGCTTGGGTGAGCTTCAAGTGTAGGACATTCAGCCTTTATGTGTCCAGGCTTCTTGCATTCAAAACAAACAGATTCAGATGAACTCTTAAAATTTTTGTTTGACTTACCCTTGTTCCACTTCTGATAGTTCTTATGTTTCTTCCTTAGAAAGCTTTTGAATTGCCTTGTGATTAAGGCAACATCATCGCTATCAGACCCGGAAGTGCTAGCATCTGAATCCTTGGCCTTTAGTGCCACTGTCTTCTCTTTCTTGCGTTCACCTGCATCAAGTTGCCTTTGGTTCACCCCTTGCTCGTAAGCAATAAGTGATCTAAGTAAGCTGTCAATAGAGTAAGTGTTTAAATCTTTAGATTCAGTAATAGCAGTAATCTTAGCATCATAAGAAGCAGGCAAACATCTTAGAATTTTATTCACTCTTTCGTAGTTAGTAAGTTCTCTACCTAGAACATGCAAAGTGGTAACAATCTGAGTGAACCTTGTGTACATTTTTGAAATAGTCTCACTATGTTTCATGCGAAAAAATTCATAATCATGTAACAAGATGTTTAACCGAGACTATTTGACTTTAGTTGTACCTTCGTATGTTATGCATAATCTATCCCAGATTTCCTTTCCCGTTGTACAAGTAGAAACACGCATATAGTCTTCAGATTTTAAAGCACAAAAGAAACAGTTCAAGCATTTTGCATTTAACTGTGCTAAATCACGATCATCAAACGTCCAATCAGTAAAAGGCAGTTCAGTTTTCACATTATTAATCAGTCTAAAAGGTGGTTCGTATCCGTCCTTAACTAACATCCACATGCGATAATCAATAGACTGTAGAAAAGTAGACATGCGTGTTTTCCAAAAATCAAAAAGAATATTATCAAACAACGGTGGTCTTCTAATAGAATATCCTTCAACAGTATTACGATTGTTACAGTTAGCCATGGATCAAATTCAAAAGTTTTTAAACCTAAATTTTGAATCCCACTCTGATACCACTTGAAAGTTTGATAGGGATGTTAAGCCCTAGTGAACTAGTCCCGAGGCTAACCAAGAGGGGGGGGGGGTGAATTGGTTATTTAAAAATTTCACGATTACAATGAAAATCTTTTTATAACGTGCAGCGGAAACGAATTAAAACAACGATAAAAAGATCAACCACAGATATTCACCCAAGCAGTTAATATCAGAAAAGTAAAGTGCAAAACTGAATCAGAAAAGCAAACCAGATTTTATAGTGGTTCGGTCAACTTGACCTACGTCCACTCCCCGGAGCCTCCCCTCTGGGTATTGCACTAAACAAAAGTGTCTCTCCTTTTGCTCCCACAGAAAGGCGGAGAAGCCTGTACAAAAACCTCCTTTTCACCACACGGTGAGGCAGAGAACCCGACCTCCTTTCGCTTCCTCCTGGAGAAGGCAGAGAACCTTCGAACTCCTTTTGCTTCCTCCTGAAGCAGGCAGAGAACCTTCAAACTCCTTTTGCTTCCACCTGAAATGGGTAGAGAACCCCGGATCTTCTTGCGAACGATCCTCCCATGACGAACACCGACTAGACGAAAGACGACGAGCGGAGAAGACGACTCTGATCCGTGCTCGGAGCAACCTTAGTGAATCCCTCACTAACTCCCCCTCACAAGATCTTCTCTCTCTCTCCCAACTCTCTCTCTCTCTAGGGTTTCTCAGGGAAGGAAGGCAGCAAAAGATTTTTCCAAAAATTGGAAAAAGTTCTTTTAAAGGAGGGCTTAAAATTTGCCCTAAATCTCAACTGGTCGGCCAAGATCGTCCAGGACGATCGGTAGATCGTCCTGTACGATCAGTTCAAATTCAGCTGTTTCAGCCTGGACGATTAGGCTCTTCTAGAAGATTAGTAGAAAAAGTTGTTCATATCGTCCCGTACGATCCTTCGATCGTCCGGGACGATTAGTGCAAATTGAGGGAAATCATCCAGAAGACAGTTTGGGTCGTCCTGAGAAATCTGTGCTGGACGACCAAAAAATGACTTGATCGTCCCGGACGATAGGGTCATCGTCCGATACGATTAGTTCAAAAAGGCCCTAAATCGTCCTTAACACAGTTCGGGTCGTACAGTTGAGATGCACTAAACGATCATGATCGTTCGGGACGATCCTGCGATCGTCCAGGACGATATGATCGTATCAACCAAAAATAAATTGCTTTCCTTAATTACCAGATTAAATTAGGCATGATTGTACTGGATCATCCAGGACGATACACGTATCGTACGGGACGATCAGACCAAGTATCTAAAAATAAGAACTTGCCTAACTTGATCTGGCGGCTGAGAATTTCGGATTTGGGAATATCGCCCCGTACGATCCGTAGATCGTCCAGGACGATCTGCTCAATCAGACCCTCTTAACTTAGTCGCCCTAATTAGGATTTCTATTTTAACTGGATCATCCAGGATGATGTGGAGATCGTCCAGGACGATCTGAACAAAAATTTTAACAGAAACTCTAATTCACTCAATCTCTCTCCCTGAGTGTGTGTGTGCAAGGTTACTTAGCTAGGGAATCAGTTACATTACAATTGACTCAATAAAAAGAAAAATCATACATTTGACACACTTGGACCCGATCTTGAGTTGGCTTGAGTGGCTCGCGGTCTTTTATGCCTGAAACAGATTAGCCAAGCAAAACACACTGGAAACATGTTTGTCATCATCAAAACCAGATTTGCAACATTATGAAGCTTCTAGGGGTGTGGTGACCAACGCTTGGAGGAAAAATGACTTTGGTGATTCATCTGATATACTTCAAAGGAAATTGAAAAGGTCTTTAAAAAACCTTTTCTTTTGGAGTAAAAGCAAGTTTAAAGACAACAACAAGTACTAAGAGGAGCTACAAAGGGATATTTATCCTTACAAGAAGAGGAAAGCATTAATGGTTTGGATTCAACAAAGCTATTGGTTTTGAGAAGGAAGGTGAATGATCTCAATGTAACTCTTGCTAGACTTGCTATGTGGTGGAAGCAACGTTCTAAATCTCATTGGTTAGAACAGGGAGACCGAAACTCACATTTTTTCAAGCCTTTGCATCAGCTCGACGGAACAACAATACGATTAAGCAAATGGTTGATTCCCATGGTCAAGTACTTACGCTCCATAGGAAATTCAAGTGATTTTTGAAGATTTCTTTAAGAAAAAATGGAGGATAAGACAATGTCTGCTATCCAAGCTACCTGGTTTTCTTGAGGAAGGATTGCTGAGTGAAGTGCAGAAGTCTTTACTATCTACAGAAGTTACTAAACAGGAATTGCTCTCGGTGGTGATGAAAATGAACAACAATACAGCACCTGGTAATGATGGAGTGAATCTAGGTTTTTTTAAATACTTTTGGAGCATTGTGAATGAAGAAGTGTGGAATGCTATCTTTAAATATTTCAGGACTGGTGTTATGCCAGATTATTGGAAGGAGACTTTGATAGTTCTCATTCCAAAGAGCTCTAATACTAACAAGCCAGGTATGTTCCGTCCTATAAGCTTGTGTCAAACCCTTTACAAGATGGTTGCTGGTCTGATTTTGAATAGGCTTAGAACTTATCTTCCAACTATTATTTTAGAAAACCAAGGTGCTTTTATTATGGGTAGAACGATTTTAGATAATTGCCTTGTGGCTCATGAATTAGTCAATAAGCTGAAATTTTCAAAATCAAAACCTGGATTTATGCTTCTCAAACTTGACATGGAACAAGCTTATGATAGCATGAGTTGGGAAGTCCTCTATAGAAACATGTGTGATGTTGGGTTTCCTGCTGGTTTCATTAATCTTATTAAGGAATGCATTTGCTACCCGCTATTTTCTATTATCTTCAATGGGGAAAAAAGTTGATGGATTAAGGCCGAATGTGGCTTCAAGCAAGGGTGCCCACTATCTCCTAGCCTATTTATTATTTGTTCTGAACTTTTGTCCAAAGATTTAGTGGAAAGAGGCAATGACATGGGTATTAAACTTGCTCCTAATACTCCAAAAATAAATCACTTGCTTTTTGCGGATGATATTTTGATAGTAGCTAAAGCTTCTTGTAGAAATGCAAGGATTATTTCGTCTATTCTAGATGATTATAGTGGCTGGACTGGGCAAACCATCAACAAAAACAAATCTATGGTCTTATATGGTAGATCTGTTACTTGGTCCAAAAGGAAGAAATTGAAATATATGCTTGGCTACAGAATGGTGGAGGAGTTCAAATACCTTGGGGTCAAGATGGCTATCAGAAGATTGAATGCAAGTGACTATAGTGAAATTCTAGAGAAGGTAATGGATAAGCTCAATACATGGGGATCAAGAAATTAATTTATGGCTGGGAAGCTTGTGTTAATAAATTCAATCTATTCCTCCATTCCTTTATTTAGTATGGCTCATTCTTTGATTCCTAAAAGCATTCTCAAAGATTTGGATAAGTATTGCAGGAACTATTTGTGGCATAAAGAGCATCAGTGTAATGGTATGCATTATATCCCTTGGGATAAACTGTGTACGCCGATCAATCTTGGTGGTCTTGGCATTCAAGGGCCAACTGAGAGACAGGGTCCGGTTAGAGCTCGTGTTGCTTGGAATTATGTTAAAAGGAAAGAGGGCCTTCTTACCAAAATTCTAGTTACCAAATACGGGATGGATATATGGAATAGCGAAGTTAATAGATATTCTTCTCCTACTTGGCGTATCATCAAAGATGGAGGAATGTTCTTAAAGCCTATTACAAGATGGAAGATCTCTAATTGTGAAAGAATCAACATCCTCAATGACAATTGGATTCTTGATTGCAATCTGAATAGATGGCCAGCAATGTGTGATTTTGCAAATCTAGAGAACAAAGATGTCTCTTTTTTAGTTAAAGATGGAAGATGGGATGAGGAATTGCTTAACAAAATGTTCTCTGAAGACGAGAAATATCATTCTAAGAACACCCATTAAAGGAGCGGAGGAGGAAGGCACCTTAGAACTAATGCATTCTTACTCCGGTAAGACTATTGCTTCTTTGTCTTATCAAGCTTCTATAAAGTGTCCTGAAATTCAAAACAAAATGGGTTAGCTTCGTAGAATGAAAATCATGCCTAAAGTATTCTTCTTCTGGTGGAGACTGGTTAACCAGGCAATACCTACGAAAGTTTGGATGTACAGAAGGAAATTGTCTGAATCTGCTAACTGTCCAAGAGGTTGTACTGCTATGGAGGATATTGATCACATTGCTGTCAAATGTATAAAGCTTAAAGAAATTTTTCTTCTTTAAATAAGGGTGGTATTGTATTACCATGCTTCAGTAATTTTTCAAATTGCATTAATAAGATGGAGAAGATGGCTGATTCTAACCCAGGAATTGTTAAACTATATATATGAGTGGTATACCATAATTGGAAGGAAAGAAACCTATTTACGCACGATAGTAAACCAAGGGGTGAAGGTTTGGTTGCAGCTCAAATTTTGGCTGATTTTGTTCAACCGTTAACTATTCCAATTGGTATGAACTGGGAAGTTAATCAGCAAATGCTGTCTAAAACTTTGTTTCCTCCACCTACTAATTGGATTAAACTCAATGTTGATGCGTCTCTAATGCAAAACAAGGAAGCATGCATTGCTGGAATCTTAAGGGATCACAAGGGAAGATTTTTGATGGCTTATGGAAGGAAGTTGGTGCATTGGGATATCTCAATGTTAGAGTTAGTTTCTATCCTCAACTTCAAAGAGGTTATCAAAGATTGGATGGTGGAGAAACAAGGTATTGTAATTGAAGGAGACAACAAAAATGTTATCAGGTTACTCAAACAAACTATTTCCTTGAAGAATTGCAGCAAGAAGGTTCATAAAGTGGATCTATCCTTTCTTGATGTTTTTAAAAATGTAATTTTCCATTTCACTTCTAGGGAAGGTAACTGTGTTGCTAATGCTTGTGCCCATTCAGCTTTAGAGGGCGATTTTCTTTGGGAACATTTTCTTGTTGATGTCCTTCCATCAAGTGTTTATGACTTGATTAGGAAGGACTGTGATAGATTAGCTATCACTTAGGCTTGTGTACTTCATTTCTTTCTGTTTCAATGCTAATTGCACTCCTTCAAAAAAAAAATTTACTTCTACTTTCTCTACCTCATTTTTGTCTTCTTCCTTCAGGAGGAGAACATTCCATGTAACTGGCCTCATTTTATAATAGATAGCTTATATATTCATTATATAAACACAATCTCCAAATTCATGAGAGAGAAATCATTTGTAACTTTCAATTGTGTCTCATGATAGTTATTTCAATAGTGAAAAGCACAATTTTTTTTCTTTTTCAATTTTTTTTTCATAGAATGAATTGTGTTCCAATGCACATTTTCTCCTATTTAGGCTTTTTTTTGAGGAGAAATTATTATGTGCGGACGCTGAACGCCATCCAATGACCAACCAAAATGCACCACGACATCCCTGCTTGGTACCGTGGCTTGGTAATGCTCGGTACAACGGCTCAATACCGCTGACTTGCTGTACCTAATTTGCCTCTAGACGTAGAGCTGCATCCGGCGTCTGCGCAAAATAATTTCTCCTTTTTGAGACAGCTTTTGGCCACTATTTTATTGATGATTTAAAAAAAATAATACTAAAAACTACTTTAAAAAATCATAAAAAATTGTCCCAAACAAAACTTTAATGTGTAATGTGGTTCTTAATAATGGAGTTCAAAAACATTTTCAACCAACTCAACCACTCTTATAAAAACTATATATTTTATAACTTTAAAACTTTCCCATACAGTGAATGGAATGATTTAAGCAATGAATAAAATATATATTGCTTCATCATCACATACAATGAATACTTAATACTAAGTGCTTAATAATACGAAAAATGTTTTTAGCGTGGAAGCTATGTGGAAGAAAACCCACTACAATTTGGATCAAAATTGAACTCTGAAACGTATTTCATGAAAAAAAAGGCTGCGAAGCTAATTAAAATGAGTAATTTAAAAAATAAAATATATTAAAATGTAACTACAAATCAGTTGAAATTATACAAAAAAAAAGAAAAAGATAAATATGTACAAATTAATCAAAATTAAAAATGGTTTTAAAAAAGTAATAGTTTAAATTATGTGGATTGGAGAAATTAATATCATTTAGTTTTATATAATCAAAATTAAAATTATAAAATTCTCATCTATCCCGATGAACCACAATGGCTCTATGGCTTCTCATTATTAAATTTCTCCAAAAGTTAATGACATGGAAGAGAACAAAATGAGTATGAAAGTTTATATAGAAAAGAATTTTACTAAACAATATAAAATAAATAATATATTATTTATGATTAAAAATCAAAATTTTTTAAATATAAGTTTTTATAAATCCTCTAATATCTTTAAATTTTGAATTTAAAACTTATGAAATAGTCAATAAATAGTATAAGATGTCTGAAACACACTAGCGAAAATAGTTCCTAGAACAAATATCAGAAGGTTTCAAAAAGTCTGCTTTACAATGATGTCCTAATTTATTATTATTTTTTTTTTGAAAGGAATGCACATGGCAACTTTATTGAAAAACAACTACTTACAATTACATTCCTCCTTTAACAAATTGAGAAAGGAAGGAGGAATATTATTAGAGCAAATGTCTTCCCAAAAAAAATTAGAATCAAGAGCTAAGTTAGCACATAAATTCACTAACTTATTACAATCTCTATTTGCAAAAAGAATTAAAACTTGATTGAAATTTTCAAGAAAGCTCAACTCCTTCGGATCTATCAAGTTCTCCTTTACTTCAACCTTATTCAAAACATCTTGGAAAAGTTTGACAACATTAAAGTTATCACTTTCAATAAGGATTCCATCCGTTTCCAACATCCAATCCTGAATGACTTTCTTAAGAGAAAGAACAGCTAAAATATCCACTTGAGTGCAATCCCAATGTAGACAATTAAAGGCAAAAGCACATAAGAATCTACCTTTGCAATCCCTGAGAACACCTCCAATACCTGCATTGTTTGAACTTGATAATGCTGCATCAACATTAGCTTTGATCCATTTAGGAGGAGGAGGACACCAAGAAGAAGACAGCTTCCACTGATTAGCATCCCAGTTTTCCCAAATGAGATTAGAAGAAAATGAGGCAACTGCATAGCTTAAAGAATTCACTGCAATATAAGATGAGCTATCCTCCACACCATTATGAACAATCTTATTTCTGCTCTTCCAACATAGAAAAACAATAGAGCAATACAGGTTTCCAATGAATAGATTGACTTTGGCAACAAGTTTTAATCCATCATTACATTCTTCTAGGGAAGGGAAAGCATGAATTTCAAAGCCCCATTTAGCAATGGAATTGAATACCTGATGCAGCTTCTTACAGGTTACCGCAACATGTTCAGAATTTTCCTCATCATCACATCCTCTCGGGCAACCATTACCATTCACAAGCCTTCTATATTGAAGAAAATGGTTACATGGAAATGCATTCGTCATCAAACGCCACCAGAACAAAGAAAATCTTGGTATTAATTTCAATTTTTTCATCCCTATCCAGAACTCATCCTTCAAGCCATCAGGATAAGTTGCCTTTATAGCTAAAGCAGAAATAGACATACCCAAATTTTTGAACTGCATTTCCATTTGATCTTTCTGTATTTCAGACCGAATGGGAATAGAAAGGATGATCTTCACAAGCTGCTAGCCGAATAACTCCTTCAATTTACATTCATCCCAATTTCCCTCACATATGAATCCAGAAAGCAAAATCATTTCCTCGGTCATATCTGCCACAAAGGTAGGCCATTTGATGATGCTTCTATTCAAAATCCAAGTATCCATGATTGTATTTATCTCCTTTCCATTAGACACTTTCCATCTAAGAATCTATTGAAGAGATTTAGCTCCACTTAAAACAATCTTCCATGCCGAAGAAGATTGATTCCTGCAATTTGCATTCCACAAAATTGTTCCATATCTTGACGCCAATGTTCTATTTAGAATAGAGTTAGGCTTTGAGATAAAGTTCCAAGAAAACTTAGCTCTCAAAGGGCCTCCTTTCTTCATAATTGATTGCAATCCCCATCCACCTTCTGATTTCGGCATATAAAGAACCTCCCAAGCAACATAATGAAGGCCCTTCATAGTGTTATTCTTATGCCATAAAAAATATCTGCACTTCTTTTCAAAATCATTTAAGACACCCATCAGGATTAAAGCATGTGTGGAAATGAAAGTAAGAAGAGAGAGAAGAGTCGAATTCAACAGAGTAAATTTAGCAGGAAGAGATAAAAATTTATTTCCCCAAGAACTCAATCTATTAACATCTTTAATAAGAAGATTTTGGAAATCAGAAAAGACCATTCTCCTTAAAGCAATTTTAATCCCAAGATATTTCATTTCATGCACCATTTTGAAGCCAGAAAACTTTGAGAGAGCCCTCCTTGTCTTCAACTTGACCAACTTTCCAAAAAGAATAGAAGATTTCATCACATTAATCTTTTGACCAATACATCCACAGTAATTACTAACAATTCTTTTTACTTTCTTCAAGCTCTTAATGTTAGCCTCAAAAAAGATCATTATGTCATCTGCATACATAAGGTGAGATATAAAAGGAGCATTGGGAGCAACTCTTATACCCACCTTCTTCCCTTTCTGTGCAATGGCATTTGTCAATAACTGAGAGCACATGATGAAGACAGAAGGAGACAAAGGATAACCTTGTCTAATTCACTCTTAGCTTCAATCCAATATGACTGACCACCATTCATCATAATAGAAAATTTAGGCTTCTTCACACACTCCATAATAAGGTTAGAGAATTTACTAGGAAACCCAAAACCATGAAGCACTTGAATGATGGTGGACCAACTCATACTATCATAAGCTTGTTCCATGTCAATTTTAATAGCCATGAATCCCTTCTTGGATTTAGAAAATCTAAATTTGCTAAAAAGTTCTTGTGCTAGTAAAATCTGATCCGACATGGATCGGCCTTTAATATAGGCATATTGAACTTCAAAAATAATGCTAGGGAATAACGGAGACATTCTATTCAAATGCATTTTAGCCACAATCTTGTAGATAGATTTATAAAGGCTAATAGGACAAAAATTAGAAGGAGTCATTGGATTATTCATCTTGGGAATCTAAACCACATTTGTTTCTTTCCAATTAGAACATAAAACACCCGAAGTGAAAAGAGAATTGATAGCCAACCAAACATCATTTTTAATAATTTGCCAATAAGCTTTAAGAAAGAAATAGGTAATGCCATCATTACCTGGAGACTTGTTCATTTCCAAATGCTTGATCACATGCTCCAGCTCCTCAAAGGAAAACTCCTTCTCTAATACTTTCTTATCAATATCTCCTAATTTTACATGAAAGGAGGGCCATCCATTTAGACGACATTTGTGCTCTCTCCATTTCTGTTTGAAGTGGTGAAAGAAGATTGTTTCAATTTGAGTTTGATCTTCAATGAGCTCACCATTTTTGTTTTTGATTTGATTGATCTAATTAGCATTTTTCCTAGACGAAGCATAGGAATGAAAAAACTTTGATTTCAAATCACCTTCCTTCATCCAATGCACTTTTGCCCTTTGCCTCCACCAAGTACACAGCTGACCGAGGGTTGAATTGAGCTCATTCACTTTTGATTTCAGAAGAATTAACTTCTGATCCGAGAGTCCACCTTTGCTAGATTCCTCAAGTTGCAAATCAAAAATTTATTTTTTAAGGACATCCTTGAAGCTGAACAAACTTTTATTCTTTGCCTTGCTCCTAAAAAAAAAAGAGCTTTCAAAGCTCTTTTGCATTTGATATTGAGAATATCTTCATGACCTCCCCTAACAGGTTTCATCCAAGAATGGAAAATAATCACCTGAGAAGCAAGAAAAGAAGTCCAGACGTCTTCAAACATGATAGTTTTATTTCTGATATGGCCCTTAGACGCAATATTTAGTAAAATGGGACAGTGGTCCGAAGCAATGCGAGCAAGATGATTAACAACAACAACATTGATAGACTTTATAGCAGCAGAGTAAAGTAAGTAGCGATCCAATCTTTCAAAAATTTGAGCTCCTCCAATTTTATTATTGCACCAAGTATATTTAGGACCAACAATATTAAAATCATGGAATCCACAATTACTTAAAAAAGAGTGCATATCTTGTGGCCCTTGAGAAAAAATAAACTTCTTACCTCCTTTCTTATCTTCTTGAGATAATAAACAATTAAAGTCGCCTCCCACAGCAACAGGATTTTTATTATCAGCTAGCACTTCAAGGCAACTCCACAACATTCTTCTCTTAAAATAATCCCTGCTGCCATAAACAGTTCCAATCAACCAATTTCCTTTATTGACAATATGAAGTTGTCCCAAAACAACTTGAGGATTAGCTTCAATAATAAAGAAGGAGGTGATGTCCGACCTACAACAAGTTAGAATACCTCCAAAAAGCCCATCAGCAGGAAAACAATAAAAGTTCCAATTGTCACCTATCTACTTTTTGAACTCAAGAGCATCAAAAGAAGAGATTTTTGTTTCTACTAATCCAACAAACAAAGCATTATGTTCTTTCACAATCTCCTTAAGGTATCGAGAGGCACTGACTTTCTTAGCCACTCTACAATTCCAAAAAATGATGGAAGTCATTTAGGAGTGATAGTAGGATGTCTTGACTAGCATTTTTTTTTAAACATCAGTTCTTTTATTTCGAGCACACACATTCTTATTTCCAAGTGATCTTAACTCCTTCTGTAGCTTGAATTTCATAGCATCTGTTGAAGTTTTTCTCCCATTAGGAATCAAGCAATCAGCACACTCAATTCCCCATCTTCCTTTTCAATTGAACCAACATTAGATATAACTTTTTTTGAAATCTGATTTTCTTCCACATTCTCCACTTCTAATAAACAGAACTAATTCACATGGTTAAATAAAGGCTTCTCATTACTAACCAAGGAGTTGACAGTCTCTGACTTACTCTTATCAAGTGGATCAACAATCAATTCAACATTTTCAACAACAACATCTGTAACCTCCTCATCAGGCTTAGCATTTACAGCTTTATCTATACTTTTTGGAAGCACAGAACTCTTAGAAAATTTCAACTCAGATTCAACCACAGCATCCTTTGGAAGTTGATTCTTCTTAACATAAATCGTGGCAGGCTTTGGTTGTTGAGATTGTTGAAGGTGCCTTTAGAAGGAGAAGTAAATTTTCTTCTCCTATCATAATCAACGTGCATCCAAGGGCCAAAAGACTTCCCTATTTCATCAGCAACCACCTCAGCTTTGTTCTTCATTAATTTTTTAGCAGCTATAGAGTTCTTCTCCGATCCACACACATTGGATAGGTGACCAATTTTCCCACATTTGAAGAAAAAAGTAGAAATTTTCTCATATTCAAAATTTTGAAAGAACCTACCTCCAGGTCCATCAACGCATACCCCCAAAGGAAGTTATTTGTCTAGAGCTACATGCACACAAACTCTAGCAAATTCTCTTCTCCCCCATTGGAACATGTTACCATCCAAAAATAAAGGCTCCCCCACCAAAGAAGCAATACGACAAATATTAACTTCATCCCAACAAAAAAGTGGTAGATGAGGCATTCTTACCCAAATAGGTGAGGTCAATCCATTTAGAGAAGAAGGATTAAATTTTGGTGACCATTTATCCAACCCCACAATATGTCCTTGAACAAACCAAGGGCTGCCTGCTAAGGCTCCTTCCAAAGCTTCTAAGGTGTGGAATGAACATAGGACCCAACCAAGTCCAAGAATGGTTAGATGAAACTTCCCAAAGTGTGTCTATTGCTGGCGTAATTCCTCAGCAACTACATGAAATAGAATATTGCTACCAAAGACTTTGACCACGATAGAGTTATGAAGCTTTTCAGAATTGGATTTAATATTTGGTTCAAACAGCTTGACGACAACACCATCATCTGATAAAAAGGGTTCATTCTCTTTAAAATTAATATTGATGTTAGGACGTTTAGTCCAAGGATTTCGCGCCTTGTTATCCATCTCCTTTGGATATCCCTTGTTAACCAGGACTAGAGCTTCTTCACTAACAGTGTTCTGGGCATTAACACAATTATATGATAGGCTTGTTCCTTCATTATGAATCAAAGAACATTCCTTATTAATCACATTCCTAAATCCTTTGACGATTAGTTTCAAGTTAGAAGATGTAGATGCCTCAAAATTAAATGTCTTTTTCTCTTTCAAAGGTTTCAGAGTATTGAAGGTGGATTCATCTACAATTTGTTTACCTTTCCTGCAACAGGAGAAATATTTTTTGGAACTTGACCAATAGGTTCTTTGATAACCAGTGGTCCATTGAATCTGCTCTTTTCAAATTGGAAATCTGAAGAAACTTGCTGATCACCAAAGCCATAAACTGATGGTATCTTGCTGGACGACCACCGTCGACTATCTTATACCGTAGATGGCACCTCCTCCATCCGTGAAAGGGCTGCCCAGAAAGGCGGGGAAGAAAAATTTGAAAATAGAACGTGACGTTCTCCCACTAAAGAATGGGACATTCTCTCACTAAAGAACAGGGGATAACAAAACTTAAGATTGGGATTAGGGAATATAACAACAATTATATTCTACCACTAGCTTTGAGAATTTTATCTCTCTTATTTACATCATCCTCAATTAATGCCACTAGGTCCTAAGATCATTTACTATTGCAAGCTTTCCTCTCTTTATATTATCTAGTTTTCATGCAATATGAAGTAAGATTTGGAAAATCATCCCTATCACGTAGATTAAATAACCTCCATTTACCACCAATACCTTATAACGCCATCCTTCTACAAACTTTTGTTCATATGAAACCTCCACTTTCGGTGATGAACTAATACTTTTGCTTCAAGTGGCATTCATAACCTTAATTTATCATAACTTCATTTCCTTCATATATTTCCATTTGATTCCATCAAGGAATACTTATTGATAAGATAAAAGTTATAATTATATTTGCTTATGATTATGTTATTTTGAAGTTGTTATCCTATTGTTTTGTGCATGAAATTATAAGAAAATCAAAAGAAATTGGACTAGTGCCGCATCTCCAAAACTCAATCCAGTACCATAGCACCAAACCTTCAGTGTTGTAGCATAGAGCTTACTGAAAATTGCTTGAGAGCTTAGTGCTGGGGTTCTATCAAGTAAGTGCCTCAGAGCTAGAGCAAACTTGAAGCGCCACAGCCCTAAACCACCTAGCACCGCGATGAAAGTAAATTGGACTAGTGAACCAAAGAATCTATTAGGGAACCAACTCACCGTTTCCACGAACTTGGAGGATTCATGTGTAGTATAATTTTTTGAGTATGTGTGAGTCTGTGAGAGTTGTATAAAGTGTGTAGTTTGTGTTTTTTGTACCTGAGTACTATATTAGAATGGAGCAAAACAAAGGATTGTAGTAATACTTCTGGGTCATTTCTAAACTTTACTTTCTCTTATTTTATATTCTATCATGTGCTTGTACTTGTGAATTGTTTTGCATAGTAAAATATTTGTTTTGTATATTTTTTGTGTTTTTTATGAGTTTCAACTCCTCATTGAGTAGCTAATCAACTTTTTTGAATATGTTATGAATTAAAAGGCATGTATTGCTTAGAGGAGGATTTAATGTTTATTCAATCACATTATTTTTAACTTCTCTGTACTTCAATTTATTTATATATTTAGGTCTTATATAAATTAAAAATATGGTGTTATTTTGAGCCATGATGGAGGAATTAAAGAATAAGTAGGGAATTTAAAATGTAGTCCGACCTTAACATATATATATATATAGTGTTTATAATTATGGGGTCTTGAAATCAGTGCAATGCCATCATTGCCCTCAAATAAAGAATTGTCACTTTCAGAATGATCAACCTTTAGAGCAACTATTTTCTCTTTTCTTTTCTCACCTACATCAATCTGCCTTTTGACTCACTCCTTGCTCATAAGCAATGAGTGATCTAAGTAAGTTATCAATAGAATGAACATTCAGATCCTTTTATTTAGTAATAACAGTGATCTTGGCATCATAGACACTAGGTAGACAATGCTGAATTTTAATAACCTTTTGAGAATTGGTAAGTTCTCTACGTGATGCATGCAGGGAAATGACAATTTGGGTGAACCTAGTATACATTTTAGAAAAAGACACACTAGATTTCATGCGGAACAATTTATAATCAAGGAGTAGTTTATCTAACCTAGATTGTTTTACTTCATTTGTTTCTTCATATGTTATGCAAAGTTTATCCCAAATTTTTTTCTAGTTGTGCAAGTAGATACACGCATGTAATCTTTAGATTTTAATGCATAGAAAAAATAGTTTAAACATTTTGCATTCAGTTAGGCTAAATCTCTATCAGCTATACTTCATTTTTAAAAAAAGGTATTTCAATTTTAATTCCATTTACAAAATGTGAAGGTGCAAAATATCCTTCCTGAACTAACATCCACATGCAATATTTAATAGATTAAAAGAAAGTAGACTTGCGAATTTTTTAAAAATCAAAAGAAATATTATCAAATAAAGGTGGTCATGTGATTGAATACCCTTCCGTAGAATTATAATAACTAATAGTAGCCTTGGATCATTTTTCAAAAATTTTCTAACACTTAGTTTTTGAATCTCGCTCCGATACCACTTGAAGGTTCGTGTAGATTATTAAACCCAAAGAAACCAGGTCGAGGCTAACTAAGAGAGGGGGGGTGAATTGATTATTAAAAATTTTAAACAAAAAGAAAGCACCTTAATTGCCTTAATGCGAAAGCAAATCAAAATTATGATAATGGAAATTAAAAATTTGTCAATCACAGAGTAAACCACAGAAAAATGAAAGTGTGGAATAATAAAAAAAAATGCATAAAATTTTATAGCAATTTGGTCCAACCTGACCTACGTCCACTCCATGGAAACCTCTTTTTTAGGTATTGCACTAAAAGTAGTGTCTCTCCTTTTGCCCCCACGGCAAGGCGAAGAAGCCCTTTAAAATATTTTTCATCATCCGAGTGAAGGTAGAGAACCTGAAATCTTTTTTCACCCTCCTGGTAAAGGTAGAGAACCAAGAATCCTTTTTCACCCTCCTGGTGAAGGCAGAGAACCTGTAATCCTTTTTCTACCTCCTAGAGAATGTAGAGAACCTAGGATGTTTATTATAGAATGTCTTTCTGGATCATCTAAAGGACCAAGACAGAAGCTTGAAGATGAGGAGGAAGAATATTGCTTGGAGTAACCTTGTGAATCCCTCACAAATCTTCCTTACAAAAATCCCTCTCTCATCTCTCTCCCAAAGCTCTCGTATACACCTCTTTGCTCCCTCAAGAAAACACCTAGCAACCAAAAGTCTCTCAAATAAGACAATGTGAGAGTTTAAATAGAGAGCATCTAAAAAGGCCCTAAATTTTAATCTAGGACTTCTGGTCATCCAGTACGATCCAATATCATACTATACTATTAGTTCAAAATAGCACTTTTAGCTAGTATGAACTGCAACCCACTGTAAGATTATTTTAAGTATTTATATTGATAGTCCCGTTTGATTGGGCACATCGTCTTGTATGATTAGTATAAATAAATAGCTAATTATCCAATACGAGGGGTGGCGTTTAATTATCATCCCATGTAGGGATCGAGTTGTACAGTACGATCGTATCCAATTATTCTGTACGATCATTACAAACACATAGCTAATAATCTAGTATGAGGGGCAGCATTTAATTATCATCCCATGCAGGAATCAAGTCGTACAGTACAATCATCTCCAATCGTTCTATATGATATGATTGAATAATTTAAGCATAATTAAGCACCTAATCATAGGATTAATTTAGGCATAATTATCATATATCATACAGTATGATGCATATCGTACGGGTAATGATAGTGGGTATCTAGCAATTTAAGTGCAAGTCACGCTAAGTGGGGGAGTTGATGGTAGGCAATGATAATTAGTAACAAGCAATGGTGGTTACTAGGGTCAGTAAAGATCCTGATCGACTGCAACCAATTGAGAGTGGTGATTAAATTCTTGCTCAAAATTAAATAAAAAAGGAAAAAAAAAACTAATTGAAGATATTTCCATTAGATGTTAAATTAATCTAAGTAGTGGGCCCGGTGAGTTTGGTGGAAATGCATTATTTTTTGTCCAAATATGGGGACAACAATAATTAATGATATAGTTATGGGGTCAAATTTTGCTTTCAATTTAAATCATTTTATTATTATTATTATTATTATTATTATTATTATTATTATTATAAGAAAAATGTTTTTTGCATGGAAGCTATGTGGAAGAAAACCCAATACTTCAATTCCGATCAAAATTGTACTCTGAAACATTTTTGTAGAAAGTAATGAGAATTAAAAATAGTTTTAAAAAAGTAATAGTTTAAATTATGCGGATGGGAGAAATTTATATCATTTAGTTTTATATAATTAAAATTAAAATTTCTCCAATTGTTAATGACATGGAGGAGAACAAAATGAGTATGAAAGTTTTCATATAAAATAATTTTTTTAAATAATATAAAATAAATACTATAATATTTATGATTAAAAATCATAATTTTTTAAATATAAATTTTTATAAATACTCTAATATCTTAAAATTTTGAAATTTAAAATTTATGAAATTAGTCAATAAATAGTATGAGATGTCTGAAAGACATTAGCAAAAATAGTTTGTAAAACAAATATCTGATGGTTTCAAAAAGTGTGCTTTACAACGATATTCATATTTATTAAGGAATATAACTCCAATAAGGAACCTCTTATTTTAATATCAATATTGCTAATAAAAAATATGTTAAAATGCACAGAAAATTGAATATAGAATGCTCTCCAATGTGGTGAAGTTAATTTGTAAATCATTTACTATTGCAAGCTTTCCTCTCTTTGTATTATCTAGTTGTCATGCAATATTAAATAAGATTTGGAAAGTCATCCCTATCATGTAGATTAGATAACCTAAATTTGCCTCCAATACCTTATAATGCCATCCTTCTACAAACATATGTTCATATGAAACCACCATTTTTGGTGATTAACTAAAACTTCTACTTAAAGTGGCCTTCATAACCTTAATTTATCATATTTTCATTGCCATCATGTATTTCCATCTCTATCCATCAAGGAATACTTATTGATAATATAAAAATTATTATTCTATTTTCCTATGATTATGTAATTTTCATATTGCAATCCTTGTGTTTTGTGCATGAAATTTTATGAAAATCAAAAGGAATTGGATTAATGTCGCATCTCCAAAATTCAATCCAGCACCACAGCACCAACTCTTCAGTGTCGCAGCAAAGAGCTTACCAAAAATTGTTGGAGAGCCTAGTACCGAGGTGTGTTATGATTTGGGTACATTTGTTTGTTCAAGTAAATTCTAATCCAAGTTATGTTTTTGATGATTACAAAAGTTTATTGTTTGTTTCCTAACAATTATTTGAGTTTTGTTGTGTGTACTACAGTATTTTTCAGGAAATTCACACTCTAGATTGCTGAAGACTTTAAGTTCACTTATTCACTGTAAATGAAGTCTGTAAATTTTCTTTTTCTTGAGTCTGAGAGAGTGTGATTGTATGTTAGATAACTGTACACACACACACTATGGGGGAGTAAAAAGCTTAAATTTATAAACTAATCGTATAGTACCAAATACCTTTCGTACGGGACGATCTATAGAATATGTCCTCCATATCGAAGCCATATGGCAAGAAAATTTTTCTAAGGCATGTTCGTACAGTACGAAATACCTTTTGTACATGATTTTTTACTGTACAAATCGCTCTGACTTGTTCGTCCATGGGTTCGTACGAAACGAACTAAGCGTACGAAGCGCACCGACTTGATCGTCTAAGGGTTCATTCAGGACGATCTGTTCGTACGAAGCGCACTGACTTGATCGTCCAAGGGTTCGTCCGTAACGAAATAGTTGTACGAAGCGTTCTGACTTGATTGTCCAAACGTTCGTATGGGACAAAATGTTCGTATGAACGGCTCTGACTTGTTCACCTCATGAGTCATACGGGATGAATCGTTTGATGTTTTGAACTATTCGTAAAGTACGATAGTCGATAGTATGGGACGATCGGCACAGATTAAACTTGAAAATTTAGTTTTTGGATGATTTCTCTTGTCCCAAGTATATAAATGACTTAAAACTGACTGAAGGAAAAATCCTTCTGTGAAAATTCTTTTGAGAAGTCTTAGGAGAGAGATTGGGAGAGTGTTTGGGAGTGAGTATTGAGAGATCTTTCAAGAGATAATTATGAGGGGATTCATAAGGTTATCCAATTATAAGGATTTCTTCTACTTGTTCTTCAAAGCATCTTCCTAGTTCCTTGGAGACTTTTGCAAGAGTATTGTTCGAGAGAATTCTGGTTCTCTGTCGGGCTTGGAGGGTGAAAAGTATGATGGTTCTCTGCCGCACTTGGTGGGTGAAAAGGATGACAGTTCTCTGCCGCACTTGGAGGGTGAAAAGGATGACGGTTCTCTGTCGCACTAGGTTTGGTGAAAGTGATTTTGTAAAGGCTTCTCCGCCTTGCTGTGGGGGAAAAAGGAGAGTCACTTGAGTTTAGTGCAATACCTAGAGAAGGAGTCTCTAGGGAGTGGATGTTGGTGGTGTTTGACCGAACCACTATAAATTCTGGTGTTTTCTGTTCACTGTTTACTTTTCCGTATTTTAATTTTCCGTAGTTTATTTTATTTGTGGTTGAATTTTTGTATTCAGATAAAGCACTAAAATCAATTCTGTTCGAACTGTACGAAGTAATTTCGTTATGTACGATTTTCTTTAAAATTTTCCAAAATCCCAAGAGTAAATTTTTAAAGGACCAATTCACCCCCCCCCCCCCCTCTTGGTTAGCCTAGGGACATGAGCAATATATCTAGCAACCTATTCGCACTTTTAAGTGGTATCAGAGGTAATTTCAAAAATCACTGTTTTAAATACTTTTTGAAATTTCGATCATGGCTAATTTTGGAAATAGAAATACTATAGAAGGATACTCGATCACTAGACCATCGTTGTTTGATAATATCCCTTTTGATTTTTGAAAAACTCGCATGTCTACTTTTCTACAATCACTTGACTATCACATATGGATTTTAGTTCAGTATGGTTATACTGAACCTACTAGGATTGTAGAAGGATAAGAGTTCAAACACCTTTTGCAAACTGGACTGTAGAAGAAAGTGAATTAGCTCAACTGAATGCTAAGTGTTTGAATAGTTTCTTTCATGCTTTAAAGTCAGAAGATTACATGCGTGTGTCTACCTGTAAATCAGGAAAAGAAATTTGGGATAGGCTTTGCATCACATATGAACGTACGAATGAAGTGAAATAAACTAGATTATGAACTTTTTCGCATGAAACAGAATGAATCAATCTTTGACATGTACACTCGTTTTACACACATAGCCACTTCATTGCATGCTTTGGGTAGGGAGTTGACAAATACAGAGAAAGTTAACAAGATATTATGTTGTTTACCTCCTACATATGATACAAAGATAACTGCAATAATAGAATCTAAAGATTTGAATGTTTATTCTGTTGACAATCTTCTTGGATCACTAATTGCTTACGAGCAATCGGTGACTCAAAGATAGATTGATGCAGGTGAGAAGTGCAAGGAGAAGAATATCGCTTTAAAGGTGGATGACTCTAAGAGTGATCAATCACTACCTGAGGACGAAGAGGATATTGCCTTAATGACAATGCAATTCAGAAGTTTCCTAAAAAAGAAGCAGAGAAGACGTCAACAGTGGAACAAAGAAAGGTTCCAAAAGAATGCTAAGGCTTCTAATGAAGTTATATGTTATGAGTGCAGGAAGCCAGGACACATAAAGAAAGATTGCCCTAATCTCAAAGGAAATCCAAGCAAGGATAAGGCCGAGGAGAAATCGAAGGACAGAAGGGTTAAAAAGAGAATACAACGAGCTTCCTGGGCGAACTCAGCTTCAGATTCATCAGAAACAGCACCTGAAGAGGAAGTTACCAATTTGTACTTGATGGCTGACAATCTCGACCATTTGGATGAGGATGAGGTATGTGATTTAAGCTATGAAGAATTATTTAAAGTTTCTGAACGCATACACTCTGCATATAGGAAACTTAAGAAACTGCACACTAAGTTGAATTTAGAATTTTTAGAGCTACAGAAAGAAAATGAGATCCTTAGGAAAGATCATGCATTAATTGATAGCAACCACATGACTTTGTTGGATGAGTTTGATGATTTAAACAAACAACATAATCTTTTAAAATCATCTCACACTGAACTTGAAAATGATTTTAAGATTTTTATGGATGAATCGGATTCTAGAGAGCATGAGTTGAAGATTGACAATTCATTTCTAGAAAGTGCTAATGCTTATCTTAAAGTTCAGATAAAAACACTTAAGGAAAATAGAAATTCACCTAAACTTGAAGAGTTTCATGAATTCTACTACAAGATCACTGATTCAAGATCTAAGAAGAAAATTTTCAGGAAGAATAGGTTAGTGAATCCTTTTCCAGGGATAAAGTGTTTTTCTTGTGGTAGTTTAGGGCATATTTCCCATACTTGTGCACTTAAATATAGAACACATTTAGTGTGGAGACCTAAGGTGTATAAATCACAGCATATCACACATACATCTGGTTTAAAATTATCAAGAGGAGAACCCAAACTTGTTTTGATTCCCAAGACTAACGTTTGATCTTTTTGCAGGAACGCTCTCACACAAGACCTCGTGAGAGTATTTGGTACTTGGATAGCGACTGCTCAAAGCATATGACTGGAGATACGAATCAATTTATATCACTGGAAGCTCAGAATTGAGGCAAGGTTACACTTGGAGATAATACTACCAAGAGAGTGGTAGGTACAGGTATAATTGAAACTCTAAAAACTTTGTGATTGAAGATGTGCTATTGGTTGAAAGTTTTAAAACAAAATCTATTGAGCATAAGTCAATTGTGTGATAAGGGCTATCATATAAAGTTTTTGCCTACTAGTTGTGTTATTAGTCTGAATGGAACTATTATTTTGAATGGTGATAGAGTTAATAATGTTTACATGCTAGATTTAAATTCTATTAAACCTTCTACTACTCTGTGTTTGAAAACTGTATCTGATGAATCATGGTTATGGCATAGCAGGCTTTGTAATGCTAGTATGAGAAATCTTAGGAAAATCACCCAAAAGCAACTAGTAAGAGGTGTACCCAAATAAGACATCACTAAAGATCACTTGTGTGATGCATGTCAATTAGGAAAATAAGTGAGATCCTCTTTCAATTCAATTAAGGAAGTTAGGACTAGCATGCCCTTAGAAATTCTTCACATTGATTTATTTGGACCTGTTAGTACCTTAAGTCTAGGAGGAAAAAGATTTGGGTATGTTATTGTGGATGACTATTCTAGATTCACCTAGATTAGATTTTTGAATCATAAGAGTGAATCATTTGAAGAGTTTAGAGATTTTGCCACTTGGATTCAGAGGAAACTAGGTTTTGAAATAGTCACTATCCAAAGTGATCATGGGGGAGAATTTGAAAATGAAATATTTAATGATTTTTGCAAATCTCTTGGAATTGAACACAATTTCTCAGCCTCTAGGACACCTCAACAGAATGGAGTTGTAGAAAGGAAGAACAGGACATTAGTTGAAACTGCTAGGGCCATGTTAGCAGAATATTCACTTCCAAAATATTTTTGGGCTCAAGCAATTAGTACCGCATGCTATGTGTTGAATAGGGTGTACATAGAGTCTAAATTAAATAAGACACCCTATGAACTTCTTAAAGGTAGAAGTCCCAACCTCTCACATCTACATGTTTTTGGATGTAAAGTGTTCATTCATAATAATGATAAAACTCTCTTAAGAAAATTTGATCCAAAATCTGATGAAGGAATCTTTCTAGTTTATTCAAGTGTTGAAAAATCCTATAGAGTTTTTAATAAAAGAACATTGGTAGTTGTGGAGACCACACATGTTGTTTTAGATGAATCTTATAATAATAAAGGGTCTAAGTTGGATGAAGATAAGGTTGAGGTAGTAACCCAAAAACTTGAAGATCAAAAAGTTAAAGAAAGGGTTGAAAAAGAAGATGAAAACTAATTGCCTAGAGAATGGAAATTTGTAAGGAGTCATCCTAAAGAGTTGATTTTAGGAGAACCAAGTGAAGGAGAAGGACTAGGCAGGGTTTGAGGAAAAAAGTAAATCATTCAGCGTTCATTTCAATGATTGAACCCACTAATATAGAACAATCACTTTTCGATGAATTTTGGATTTTGGCTATGCAAGAGGAGTTGAATCAATTCAAGAGAAATGATATTTGGGAGTTAATTGAAAGGCCAAAAGATCAAGGTGTAGTTGGGACTAAGTGAGTGTTCAAAAATAAAATGAATGATTCAGGAGTTGTTGTGAGAAGTAAGGCTAGATTAGTAGCTAAGGGGTATAATCAAATTGAAGGAATTGATTTTGAGGTGATATTTGCCCCTGTAGCAAGACTTAAAGAAATAAGAGTTTTGTTAGCCTTTACCTGTTTTAAAGATTTTGAATTGTATCAGATGGATGTTAAAAGTGCCTTCTTAAATGGGGTGATAGAAGAGGATGTTTATGTTGAGCAACATCCAGGCTTTGAAAATTTTAAATTCCTTAATCATGTTTTCAAATTGAAAAAGGCATTATATGGACTAAAATAGGCACCAAGAGCATGCTATGAGAGGTTAAGTACTTTCTTATTAAAAGGATCATTTGTTAAAGGAAGTGTGGACACCACTCTGTTTGTGAAAAGAATTGGAAAAGAAATACTCATTGTTCAAATATATGTGGATGAAATCATTTTTGGATCAACTGATAAACTTTTATGTGATGAATTTTCAAAGATAATGAGTAGTTAATTTGAAATGAGTTTAATGGGTGATCTGAGTTATTTTTTTGGTTTTAGCATAAAGAAAAATGAGGAAGGTACTTTTCTTTATCAATCTAGGTATGTTAAGGATATCCTCAAAAAGTATGAAATGGACAATGCTAAACCAGTAAATACACCCATGAGTTCCTCAGTACTATTAGATAAGGATCCTAAGGGAAAATCTATTGATCAAAAGAAGTTTAGAGGTATATTTGGATCTTTGCTTTATTTGACTGCTAGTAAACCTGACATCATGTTTAGTGTTTGCTTATGTGCTAGATTTCAAGCTAATCCAAAAGAATCATATTTGACAGCAATGAAAAGGATCTTATGATATCTTTTGGGAACTCAAAATTTAGGAATTTGGTATCCTAAGAATAGTTCTCCTTTTGAAATTATTGGATACTTAGATTCTGATTTTGTAGGCTATAGGGTGGATAGAAAAAGTACTTCTGGGACTTGTAAATTCATTGGAAATTTATTAGTATCTTGGTCCAGTAGAAAATAAAATTCAGTAACACTTAATATAGCTGAAGCAGAATACATTGCCTTAGGGAGTTGCGTTGTACAAGTGCTTTGGTTAAAATAATAAATGGATGATTTGAGTTTTTCAATTAGCACCATTCCAATCTTTTGTGATAACACTAGTGCCATTTGTATTTTAAAGAATCCAACATAACATTCTAGAACCAAGCATATTAACATAAGGCATCATTTTATAAGAGATCATGAAGCGAAAGGGGAAATTAAACAACATCATGTCACGACTAAAGATCAGCTTGCAGATATTTTCATAAAAACCTTAGCCTTTGACACATTTAGCATGTTAAGGACAAGGCTAGGTGTGATTGATCTTAATGCTTGATTGAAAATTCTGCAAATGTTATTTTATATGTATTTATTTGTTTGTTCTTTGGATGTGTTTTATTTTCCTGTATTTTATATTTTATTAGTTTATTGTGTGTTGTCTTTTAAAAGAAAAAAAAAATTTGTTGTTGTGTTTTGTTTCTTGATTGAATGTTGAAAGCATGTAAGATTGGAGAGATTGGAGTTTATTTTGTGTCTATTCGTACAGTATGTTTACCTTATCATACTATACGATTACATCATCATACATGCACTTCATTTGTACGAATTAGGAGGAATCATGGTTAGTGTCAATTATTATTGAGGATCATATGTATGAATATGTCATTCGTCTGTACGATCCACATGTCATTTCGCATGAGGGATGAACCTAACCGTCGCCTGAACGATCTTAAATTTTCTGATCGTCCTGGACGAACACGTCATCTTCTGTATGATCTGAAAGTCAAAAAGCCTGTACAAAAGAACACCTCAGGACAAGCAGTTTACGAAAATCTATTTCATTTTGACTGCTTTCGGTCATCCCGGACGAAGTCAGGTTCGTCTTGTACGAACTAGTTTCGTACAGTACGATCGCAGGCATTTTATATAAAAAGGATGGTCATTTTCATTCATTTCACTTTCATTCCAAAACCCTTTAGAGCTTAGAATTCAAGATGTCAGGCAGTGGCAAAAGAGTACGTGTTGCTAGGGGTCCTACTGCTAGGAGAAACTGGGACGAGAACTTTTTAAGTGAAGAAAATGAGGAAGCATACCTTAGGTATGTTGCGTCTAAGGTTACCCCTTCCCGCATACTATTGCAGAAAAATATTCACTTTGTTGTAATGCCTCTTTTTGACTCAACCCAATTAGCTTTTCTGTTGACTTTAATCTATGCTTTTAACAAGGACCTCTTTCATGTGTTCCTCGCCAACATGACCTTCAATGAGGATCACTCTATCATTTCCTCATATGTCTTAAAGCAGAGAGTAGTGATAACCAAGCAGGATCTAGGGGAATATATTCATTTGAGAACCCAAGGGACTAGGGCTCACACCTTCTCCACTAGACCAGAAAATAGTTGGTCAGAAGTAAACGAAGTTCTTAGAGGTGTAAGCACACCCACACATATTTCCAGGGTAGATTCCTTGAACCAAAATGCAAGAATAATTCAGCATGTGCTTAGGACATCTATCATTCCTAAAGCAGGAGACCGAATAAATATGACCCCACTTCTTTCTTGAAAAACTTTTCTTATTATGACTGGCCAACCTATAGATGAAGCCCAATTAATCTTAGACTACATCTATTATCTTTCTGATCTTGGTTTGGCTAGTATGAAAAGTAAGAAAAATATTACTTTAGGACATGTTGTGTGCTACATCCTTGAGAAGAAATACAACCTAATCCATCCTTGTGGTCCGTCTGAACTCCCACTGTACTTCACTGACATCTCAGATGATGAGCCTTCTTCTGCTTCTGCTCCTTCAACTACACCCTCAACTACATCTGGACCATCTCAAGATTTCTATCAGAATATGGTCCAACATTTTGAGAGAATGGATCAAAGATTTGATCACATGGAGGCACATTTGAAGAAATAAGATGATCAGTATAATAAGAATAGAGTCTGGATTAGGGATCATTTTGACTCTGTGAATACGAACATTGCAACGCTAAACAGCTATTTTGCGCTATTTGGCAATCCGCCACCTCCTCCAGATCAGGGACCCTCTGATTATTAGTATATCTTCTGTTTGGCTTGGTTGGATGTGATTATTGTTGTTCTTTGTTGTTCTTTATTGTGTGTTTGTAGTTGGTGAGTTTGTTTGAGAGTTTAGCAAGTTTATCTTTTTCTATGTGCTGCACCAGAAAACTTGCTATTATGTTTATTTTATCAGTACTTGAATGATGTATTTTGAATTATTTTGAAATGAGCAATATTGTAGTGCTTTTGTGCATATCTTTTGTGTATTTTAACTAGAAATTTTTCTTACACTAACACACTTAACCGTAGTTGATCAGATTTCTAAAATGGGAATTGAGAATTTATTACAATAAAAACCCTGTGCATACAATTAAATTCTCAAAATATTTAGATTTCATTATGATTTGGTGTAGATTAGAATATCTTAATTTATCTCAATTTAGACTTGCATTACTTAGCCTAAATCATTGTATATTTGATGTCTGAATATTACTTATAATTCCTATATCAAAGTGTTCATTATTGTAAAAGTGATCAAGGGATATTGTTGTTGGAAAGAAGCTTATTAAATGAAGATAAAAAGAGCAAATCTCAAAAAGATGCACAAAGTGTGCCATAAAATAAAAGATGCACAATGTCACCAAATTTGAAAAGAGGCACAAAATTAGCCCAAATTATGAAAAAAATGCGCAATGTCGCCAATTGTCCTTTCCTTTTACATTTTCTCCAAATTCACTAATCAATGATTGTCACTTTTGATTTAAAATTTTTGGTAATCTTATTTCATCTTTTGTGCAATTGTTGTGGTTACTTAATCTATCTAATACATTAATATCATAGATCGACTTTTCTTCTCCTCATTGTTATATGCAATTTATATCTTTTTGAGTCTTTACTTGCGCTGCATATGAATTTTAAATTGTAGTCAATCTTTCTTTAACATTTTTCAAATTCACAACTCTTTTGAGTGTCTTCCCTTTTTGTTATTGTCAAAAGAGGGAGTGTTGTATTGTTTATTTGTCTTTGTTTGTTTGATTATATTCTCATGTATGCGTGCTTGTATATTTTCTTGTGTGCATTTGCTTGTAATTGCGTGCTTATATATTTGCTTGTGTGTGTATTTACTTTTATCTTTTCTACTCTTCCCTTATGTATTCCGTGTTAGATCCTCTAACCTCCTCTAACCTCTTATTCCCTTGTGTCATTTAGGGTTTAGGGGGAGCTTAGGAGATCATTTATTTAGGGGGAGTGTACATTTGTGGATACATGTATGGAATAAAGTGAGAGCTTAGGAGACATATTTTTCTTTACCAAACAATAATTATTTTTCCATCATCAAAAAGGGAGAGATTGTTATGAGTTGGGTACATTTGTTTGTTCAAGTAAATTCTAATCCAAGTTATGTTTTTAATGATTACAAAAGTTTATTGTTTATTTTATTCTTCTCCTAACAATTATTTGAGTTTTGTTATGTGTACTAAAGTATTTTTCAAGAAATTCACACTCCAGATTGTTGAAGACTTCAAGTTCACTTGTTCACTGTAAATGAAGTCTGTAAATTTTCTTTTTCTTGAGACTGAGAGAGTGTGATTGTAAGTTGGATAACTGTGCACACACACACTATGGGGGAGTAAAAAGCTTAAATTTTTAAAATGATCGTACAGTACAAAATACCTTTCGTACGGGACGATCTATAGAATATGTCCTCCATATCGAACCCATATGGCAAGAAAATTTTTCTAAGGCATGTTCGTACAGTACAAAATACCTTTCGTACATGATTTTTTGATGTACGAACCGCTCTGACTTGTTCGTCCATGGGTTCATATGGGATGAACTAAGCGTATGAAGTGCACTGACTTGATAGTCCAAGGGTTCGTCCGTGACTAAACACTCGTACGTAGCGCTCTGACTTGATCGTCCAAATGTTTATACGGGTTGAAATGTTCATACGAACGGCTCTGACTTATTCATCTCATGAGTTATACATGATAAATCGTTCGATGTTTTGAACTATTCGTACAGTACGATAGTCGATCGTACGGGATGATCTACACGGATTAAACTTGACAATTCAGTTTTTGGACAGTTTTTCTTGTCCTAAGTATATAAATGACTTAAAACTGACTGAAGAAAAACTCCTTCTGCAAAAATTCTTTTGAGAAGTCTTAGGAAAGTGATTGGGAGAGTGTTTGGGAGTGAGTATTGAGAGATCTTTCAAGAGAGAATTGTGAGGGGAATCACAAGGTTATCCAATTACAAGGATTTCTTCTACTTGTTCTTCAAAGCATCTTCCTAGTTCCTTGGAGACTTTTGTAAGAGTGTTGTTCGAGAGAATTTCGGTTCTCTACCGCACTTGGAGTTTGAAAAGGATGATGGTTCTCTGATGCACTTAGAGGGTGAAAAGGATGACGGTTCTCTGCCACGGTGCCAAACTGCCCAGCACCGCAACTAAAGGCAATTGGACTTGCAAACCAAAATGACTATTAGGGAACCAACGCACCGGTTCAATAGCATTGCAGTGCCACCAAGCCAATGCTGCACTATTAGTTAAAAAAAAAAAAAATTTCACCTTATTCCTTGTGTAGAGAGGTTCGCAAATTAGAGGATTCTTATGTAGTGTCATTTTGTGAGTATGTGTAAGTGTGTGAAAGTTGTGTAGAGGAGTGTGTAGCTTGTGTTTCTTGTACCTGAGTATTGTATTGACGTGAAGCAAAATAAAGGAGTGAGCAAAGGATTGTAGCAATACTTCTTGGTCATTTTTGAACTTTACTTTCTCTTATTTTAAATTCTATCATGTGTTTGTACTTATGAATTGTTTTGTATATTGTGTTTGCTATGAGTTTCATTGCCTTAATAAGTAGCTAATAAACTTTTCTGAACTTGTGATGAATTTAAAGGCATGTATTGCTTAGAGTTAGATTTAATGTTTATTCAATCATATTAATTTTAACTTCTCTGAACTACAATTTATTTAGATATAAGTCATACATAAATTAAAAATATGGTGTGATTTAGAGCCCCAATGGAGGAATTAATAAATAACTAGGGAATTTAAAATGTAGTCCGACCTTAATAATTATTGTTAGTGAGGATCCTAGGTTATGTTCTGGCAAGGTAGACAGAGATGAGGAGTACAATTTCATTAATCCACAGTAACCATAAGAAGTAACCCTCCTAATGCAAGCATGTTCTTTTGAGGATTCATATATTTTGAACTTTACAAAAATTAGAAAACTTTTATTCTTGTATTATGAAGTTTTTAATTTTAAAAATGCCAACACCATTTCTATTAACTCACTAGATAAATATAGTAGTCCAGTAAGAAGTAGTAAAATGAATGTAGGATATTTTTAATTTTTCCTTATGAGATTGACACTCTATTTATCATTTTATTACTTGATATGATAATAAGCACTTGTGTTCTAAAATAGGATTTACACCATAGAAAAATTTAACTTTCGTATGACATTTGATTAGTGAATATAAACATAAGTAAGTTTTAGTGTGGGTGCAAACACAAAACACACACACGGCATGAAGTTTTTGGCGCCATTGCTATGATCAAAATTAGTGAAATTATTATCTTGCTTTACATTTTATACTGCTAAAATAATTTTTTGTTTAATCTTATTTTTTTAATTTAATCTGCTTAAATTTTTACCTACTTAGCATTACTTTGATATCTAATTGGCTTTTACTTCTTTATATTTTACATTTTCTATTATGTTGCTTAATTTTGCAACGGTAGTATCAAATAATTAGTAGAATAATTATTTGACACTCAAATTGAAAGAATATTAAAAAAATTACAAAAATTAGAAACTTTGAAAAAGAATTCATAATGGTTGAATAAATACCTAAAATAAGAAATATATACCGCTTAGGGAATATGCCAACCCTATGATTGAGGGTATTTATCACTTTATAAACAGGCTGAACATATAAGGAAATAATTTTGAACTGAAACTTTCCATTATCCAAATGGCATAAAAATCACAGTTTGGGGGAACAATTTAAGAAGACTCTAATTTACACATATCCAATTTCCTAGAAATCTATGCAATATTGAAATATAATGGTGTTAGTGATAATGTTGTTAACTTAGATTGTTTCCATTTCAACCTGGGGATAAAGCTAAAATGTGGTTTAATAACTTGGAATGAGCTAGCATATAAGTTCTTAGCTAAATATTTTTTGCTATAAAATAACTATTTAACTTAGAAATGACCACTTATTTTACATAGTTAGATAGTGAATCTATTTATGAATCATGGGAAAGATTTAAGAAACTTATTAGGAAATGTCCTCATCAAGCCCTTTGTGATTGGTTAATAATCTATAATTTTTATAATGGCAAGATAAGTTTCCCTTAGAACAATTATTGATGTAAATACTGGTGGTTTTCTAATGTCAAAGTCCTTAGATGAGGCTTAAGCTTTGATTGAAGAGATGTCTACCAAAAATTTCTAGTGTCCCTTGAAAGGAATAAAAACTAGAAAAGTGGGTAGCATTTATGTAACTAATGCCTGATCAAAACTAACTACCCAAGTAGCCTCTATTTCTAGAAAATAAGATAACCTTGGATTTAATTCACCTCAACATTCACCAATAAATTTTGAGGAAAATATTTGTGGAGTTTTTAGTGATCCTAATATGTCAAAAGTATAATCAATTAATGTAGTTAATAATAGAATTAATAATCCATACTCCAACACTTATAATCATGCTTGTAGAAATCATCAAAATTTTAGTTGGAATAATAATAAAAATAATAACACTAATTGGAACTCTTAAAAACCAAATCAATTAGATAATTGGAACCATCCTCCTCAAAATTTTAATAGCCTAAGGCCTAATTATCCTTCAAGATTTAATTCAAATACCCAACCTAAGGATAAGAAGCCTTATTTCAAAGAATTCATTTTGAAAAAGGGTACATAATTGCAAAATCAAGCTATTGCCATTAGGAATATTGAAAATCAATTAGGATAGTTAGTTTGATTTTTTACCAATAGAACTCAAGGAACTTTGCCTAGTAATACTGAAGTAAATCCAAAAGAAAAGGGTAAAGAATAATGCAAAGAAATTCAATTGAGGAGTGGGAATTAGCTAGAAAATGTAACTAAAATTAAACATTAATTTGAGATAGAGTTAATAGTAGAAACCTGCAACCTAAGGAACCACCTCAACTTAAAAAAAAAAAAATCTATAAGAGAGGTAGTTGAAAGGCCACCACCATGATTTCCCCAAAGATTGTTAAAACAAAATTTAGATTAGTTCTCAAAATTTTTGGAAACCTTTAAAAAGAAAACAATTAATATTCCACTTGTTGAGGGCTTAGAATAAATGCTCACCATGACAAAGTTTGTAAAAGATATCCTTGGTAAGAAAATAAGTCTAGGAGATTTCTAGACTTAGCTTTAATTGAGGTATGTAGTACAATTCTATAGAAAATACTTCTTTAGAAGCATATGAACCTATTAGTTTTACCATTCCTATGGCTATAGAAAACAAAATTATGGTAGAGCACTATCTAATGTAGGAGGTTGCAATACTTTAATTCCCTTGTCCAAATTTGAAAGACTTGATCTATGAGAAGTCCAACCTAAGACTATTACCCTTCAATCAGCAGTCCGTTCATTTACCTATTCAAAGGGGGTGAAAATGGATGTGATTGTTACGTTAGATAAGTTTATCTTTCCTATAGATTTTATTGTACTAGATACTAAAGAATATAGAAAGATTCCAATTACCTTAGGTAAACCTTTTCTAGCTAGAAGTAGGTCCATGATATATATGTGAAAAAGGTGAATTGACTATGAGATGCGACATTAGAAAGTGACCTCTAATATCTCATAGTTAATGAAATTTTCTAGTGATCAAAATGAGGATTATCATAGAGTTGACTAGGTGATGATTGTGTAAATAATTATATGGAGGATTTATTGTTTGATATTTCTTTGGATAGTGCTTTGTGTGAGGATGACATTAGAGAGGGAGGTAGACATTTTGTTGACATGATTTGTCAAGCCCCTAGAATTTTTTGGTATAGGTTTGAAGTGCTTGACACCTCATCCATAGGAAAGCCATTGAAACCATTTGTTATTGAGGCATCCATATTAGAAATAAAAGCCCTGCCTTCCATATTTAAGAAGCTAGCATCAATTTAATGCCCTTATCTATATTTAAAAAAATTAATCTAGGAGAAGTCCAACCTACCATTATTATCCTTTAGTTAATAGAATGTTCATTTATCATTTTAAAGGGGGTGATAGAGGATGTGTTTGTTAAGGTAGATAAGTTTATCTTTCATGTAGATCTTATTATCATATATATTAAAGAAGATAGGGAGATACCGATTATCTTAGGTAGACCATTCCAAGATACAAGTAAAGCCATGATAGATATGTAAAAAGGTTAATTGATTATGAGGGTTAAAGATCAAAAAGTGACCTTTAATATCTCAAAGTAAATTAAAATTCCTAGTGACCAAAATGAGGATTTTCTTAGAATTGACTTAGGTGATGATTGTGTAAAAGATTGTGTGGAGGATATATTTTTTGATAGTTCTTTGGATAGTGCATTTTCTGAGGATAATATCAGAGAGCGAGGTAGAAATTCTGTTCAAAATATTTATAATACCCAAAGGAATAATTTTTTGCATGATGATAAGTTTTTATTTTTTTTATGAGCCACTTTTATTTAGGAAGTGTAAAGACTATATTATTAGGTAATGTGTCACTAAAAATGAATTTGAATCAATAATTAGGCAATGTCATAATTTATGTTGAGATTGTTGTAATTTTTTTTCTTCAAGTGAGTTTTTGATGATAAAAAAATCTTATTGTTTGTTTTATTGTTTCTCCTAACATATGCTGGAAAAGTTTATTTTGTGTGTACTAGCATTTCATTTCAGGGAAATCACATTCCAAATAGTGGAAAACATCAAATTAATTGTACTAGAGTTTATTAGTCTTGGAGTCTGTACTTTTTATTTTTTTTTCTTGAGTCTGAGAGAGTGTGATTGTTATTGGGTAACCGTGAACACACACACTGGGGGAGTGAGATAAAAAAACAAACTTAATTTTTAAAACTAATCATCCTGTATGATTTGAGATCGTATGGGATGATTTATATAATTTCTCCTCTAAAACAAACCTGCCTGGTTTACTAGTGAAACCTTTTTCTAAGTATAGATCGTACAGTACGAAATATTTTTTCGTACATCATTTCCAGAATACAAAAACTATGTTTCAATGGTACGTACAGGATCATATGGGACTAACTATTCAATTTTTTAAACCATTTATGCAGTATGAAATGGTTTCGTACATTATCTCCATAGTATAAAATCTGGGTTTAATTGGTTTGTACAGGATCATACGGGATTCATCGTTTAATTTTTTGAACTATTCATACAAAATGAAATGTTTTCATACATCATCTCCAGAGTACAAAATTTGGGTTTCATTAATTTGTACAGGCTCGTACGGAATGAATCGTTCAATTTTTTAAACTATTTGTACAATAAAAAATGGTTTCATACATCATCTCTAGAGTACAAAATTTGGGTCTTATAGGTTCGTATAGCATCATATGAGATGAACCATTCACATTTTGAACTATTCATACAGGATGATATGCGATCGTATGGGATGATCCAATTCCGTTAAACTTGAAATTTTCAATTTTTGAACGGTTTTCTTATCCTTTGTTCTGCCTAAGTGATCTTTTATGAATTTCTTTTTTAGGGCGGAAAAAAGAGTTATTTGGGAGAGTGTTTAAGATTGAGTGTAGTGATATCTTCGAAGACGAAATTGTGAGGGGATTCACAAGGTTATCTAAAGGTGAGGATCTCATTATTTGTACTTTAATTCTCTGCATAATCTCTTTGAAGACTCTTGAGAGAAGATCTTTGAAGGAGAGTCCAGTTCTCTGCCGTCACTAGGAGGGTGAAAAAGGATGCTTGGTTCTCAATCATCACTAAGATGGTGAGAAAGGATTCTGGGTTCTCTACCTTCACTAGGAGGGTGAAAAAGGATGATGGTTCTGCCGCATCGGGGTTTGGTAGAAGAGAAGAAAATTGTTAAGGCTTCTTCGCCTTGCTGTGGGGGAAAAAGGAGAGTCCCTTGGGTATAGTGCAATATCTCGAGAAGGAGTCTCCAGGGGGTGGACATAGGCCTTGTTGGACCAAACCACTATAAAATCCGCTGTTCTTCATTTCTTTTACTCTTTACTGCATTTTATTTTCTTCACTTTTAATTTCTTTATGGTTAAAAAATTGTTTTCTAAAAAATTATTTTTTATTGTGAAATTGGTTTCATTAAATCCAAGAAAATTTTAAAAGTACCAATTCACCCCCCTCTAAGTTAGCTTAGGGACATAAGTAATAGGTCTAACAACCTATTCGCACATTCAAGTGGTATCAGAGCCTTAGCTAATAAATTAAAGTTTTGATTACTTTTTGAAGTTGATCATGGCTAAATTTGGAAACTGAAACACTTTAGAAGGTTAATCGATTACTAAACCACCCTTATTTAACGACATTCCATTTGATTTTTGGAAAACTCGTATGTCAACTTTTTTACAGTCTCTTGACTATCGTATGTGGATGTTAGTACAGGATGGATATAATGCACCTTCTAGAATTGTAGAAGGTATTAGAATAGAAACATCATTTACTAATTGGACTTTAGAAGAAAGGGTCTTAACATAATTAAATGCCAAATGCTTAAATAGTTTTTTCTGTGCTTTGAAATCAGAAGACTATATGTGTGTTTTTACCTATAAATTTGGAAAGAAAATATGGGATAGACTTTATATTACATATGAAGGAACAAATAAAGTGAAATAGACTAGATTAAATATTATATTGCATGACTATGAACTCTTTCTCATGAAAGTCAATCACTGACATGTATACTCATTTTACACATATAGCCACTTCATTGCATACTTTAGGTAGGGAATTAATGAATGTAGAAAAAGTAAATAAGATACTTTGTTGTTTGCGTACTAATTATGATGTAAAGATAACTGCTATAACTGAATCAAAAGATTTAAATATCTATTCTATTGATAATCTTCTTGGATCACTAATTACTTACGAGTAATCTGGGACTCAAAGACAGATTGATGCAAGTGACAAGCGAAAGGAGAAAAATATTACTTTGAAGGTGGATGACTCTAAGAGTGATCAGTCTCAACCTGAGAATGAAGAAGATGCTTCCTTAATGATATAGCAATTTAAAAATTTCCTAAGGAGGAAGCAGAGGAGATGGCAGCAGTGGAATAAGGGTAAGTTCCATAAAAATGCTAAGGCTTCTAATGATATAATTTTTTATGAGTGCAGGAAGCCAGGGCACATTAAGATAGATTACCCAAATCTCAAAGCTAATCCTAGCAAGGAGGAGGTTGAGGAGAAAACCAATATGAAGAAGGGCAAGAAGAGATTTCAGAAAGCATTCCGGGTGGATTCAGCTTCAGACACCTCAGAAGTAGAAGCAGAAGATGAAGTCACAAACTTGTGTCTAATGGCTGACAATCTTGATCATTCGGATGAAGAGGAGGTATGTGACTTAAGTTATGATGAATTATTTAAAGTTTCTGAGAGCATATAGGAGACTAAAGAAACTGCATGCAAAATTGAATTTGGATTACTTAAAATTATAGAAAGAATTTAAAATCCTTATGAAAGATCATGCATTAATTTATAGCAACCCCATGACTCTGTTGGATGAATATGATGATTTAAGCAACCAGCACAATCTATTAAAATCATCACACACACAGAACTTGAAAATGATTATAAAGTTTTTTTGGAAGAATTTGAATATAGAGAAATTGACTTGAGAATGGATATTTCTATATTGGAAAATAGAAACTCATATGTTGAATTAGAGTTGAAAAGTATTAAGGAAAATAGACCTATACCCACACTTGAACAATTTTATAGGTCTAAACAAAAGAATATGAGTTCAAAATCTAGGAAAATATCTTATAATGCATATAGATTGGTAAACCCTTTTCCTGGGGTAAAATATTTTTCTTGTGGTACATTAGGACACATCTCCCACACATGCAACATTCATAATAGAACATATCTAGTGTGGAGACCAAAGATGCATAAATCACAGCATATAACTCATACATCTGGGTTACCATTGCCAAGAGGAGAACCCAAACTTATTTGGGTTCCCAAGTCTAACGTTTCATGGTTTTAAAGGGATGCTCTCACACAAGACCTCGTGAGAGCATTTGGTACCTTGACTGTAGATGTTCGAAGCACATGACTGGAGATATGACTCAATTTATATCACTGGAAGTCATGAATGGAGGCAAGGTTACACTTGGAGATAATACCACCAAGAGAGTGGTAATTACATGTATGATTAGAAATTCAAAGAATTTTTTTTGTAATAAATATTCTATTGGTAGATGGTTTGAAATATAATCTGTTGAGCATTAGTCAATTGTGCAAGAAAGGATATCATATAAAATTTTTGCCTACAAGCTGTGTGATAAGACTTTGTCATGCAAGCATGAGAAATCTTAGAAAAATCACCCAAAAGGATTTAGTTAGAGGAATACCCAAATTAGCCTTCACTAAGGATCACTTATGTGATGCATGACAACTAGGAAAATAAATCAAATCCTCCTTCCATTTAGTCAAGGATCTTAGAATTAGCAAACCCTTAGAAATTTTTCACATGGATCTCTTTGAACCTGTTAGTACTATAAGTCTAGGAGGAAAAAGGTTTTGGTATGTAATTGTGGATGATTACTCAAGATTCACATGGGTTAGATTTTTAAATCATAAGAGTGAATCATTTGAGGAGTTTAGAGACTTTGCCACTTAGATTCAGAGAAAACTAGGGTTTGAAATTGTTACAATTCAAAGTGATCATGGAGGATAATTTTAAAATGAATTATTTGATGAGTTTTGCAAAACCCATGGAATAGATCATAATTTCTCAACTTCTAGGACACCTCAGCAAAATGGAGTAGTTTACAGAAAGAACAAGATATTGATTGAAGCTACTAGAGCTATGTTGGCAGAATATTTACTGCCAAGATATTTTTGGGCAGAAGCAGTTAGTACCGCATGCTATGTATTAAATAGGGTGAACATTGGATCAAAATTAAATTAGACACCCTATGAACTTCTTAATGGTAGAATTCCTAACCTCTCACACCTACATGTTTTTAGATGTAAAGTGTTCATACATTATAATGAAAAAACTCTCTTAGAAAAATTTGATCCTAAATCTAATGAAAGAATTTTTCTAGGATACTCAAGTGTTGGAAAATTCTATGGAATTTTTAATAAAAAGATATTGGTAGTTGAGGATACCACTCATGTTGTTTTTGATGAATTGGATAATTCGGGAGGGTCTAGGTAGGATGAAGATGAAGTTGAGGAAATAACCCAAGGACTTGAAAATAAAAAGTTGAAGAGATAGTTAAAAATAAGGAAGAAAACCAATTTCCTAAGGAATCGAATTTTGCTAAGAGTTATCCTAAGGAGTTGATTTTAGGAGAACCAAGTGAAGGAGTTAGAACTAGGTATGGTTTGAGAAAAGGAGTAAATCACTCTGCTTTTATTTCAATGATTGAATCCACTACAGTAAACCAAATACTTTCAGATGAATTTTGGATTCTAGCTATGCATGAGGAGTTGAATCAATTTTTTAGAAATGATGTTGGAGAATTGATAGGAAGACCAAAAGATCAAAGTATTATTGGATCCAAGTGGGTATTTAAAAATAAGATGAATGATTTTGGAGTGATTGTTAGAAACAAAGTGAGGTTAGTGGCTAAGGGATATAATCAAATTAAGGGAACTAATTTTGAGGTGACCTTTGCCCCGGTAGCTAGACTTGAGGCAGTAAGAGTGTTTTTGAGCCTATACCTATTTTAAAGATTTTAAGTTGTTTCAAATGGACGTAAAGAGTGCCTTTCTAAATGGGATGATAAAAGAGAATGTTTATGTTGAGCAACCTCCAGGTTTTGAAAATGCACAATTTCCCAATCATATTTTCAAATTGAAAAAGGCATTATACGGATTAAAATATGCACCTAGAACGTGGTATGAAAGACTAAGCACACACCTACTTGAACGATCTTTTGTAAAAGGGAGTGTGGACACCACTCTATTTATAAAAATTGTAGGAAATGAAATACTCATTGTTCAAATCTATCTAGATGATATCTTATTTGGATCTATCGATAAAAATCTATGTGATGACTTTTCAAAAATAATGCATAAGGAATTTGAGATGAGCTTGATAGGGGATTTGAGTTACTTTTTAGGGTTTAGCATTAAGCAGGATGAGGATGGAATATTTATTAATCAGTCAAAATATGTTAAAGACATTCTCAAGAAGTATGAAATGGATAAGTCTAAACTAGTGAATACTCCCATGAGTTCCTCAGTGCAGTTAGATAAGGACCATAAGGGAAAATCAGTTGATCAAAAGAGGTTTAGACGAATGATTGGATCTTTGCTTTACTCGACAGCTAGCAGACCAAATATCATGTTTAGTGTATGTTTATGTGCTATATTTCAAGCTGATCCAAAAGAATCAAATCTTATTGCAGTTAAAAGACTAATGAGATATCTTTTAGGAACTCAAAATTTAGGAATTTGGTATCCTAAAAATAGCACTGCATTTGAAATTATTGGATACTTTGATTCAAACTTTGTTGTTTGTAGGGTTAATCATAAAAGTACTTTGGAACTTGTCAATTCATAGGAAACTCATTGGTTTCTTGGTCTAGTAGAAAATAGAACTCAGTATCCCTTTCAACTGCAGAAGATGAATACATTGCCTTAGGAAGCTGTGTTGGACAAGTGCTTTGGTTAAAAAAGAAATTGATTGATTTAGGATTTTCTTTTGGCATAAATAAAATCTTTTGTGATAACACTAGTGCCATATGCATTTCAAAGAATCTGATTCAGCATTCTATAACCAAGCATATTGATATAAGACATCAATTTATTAGAGATCATGTAGCAAAAGGGGAAATTGAAATACATCATGTCGCTGCTAAAGATTAAATTTCAGATTTTTTTTTGTTTTTTGTTTTTTTTAAACTAAAACCCACGCAGGGGCCAACGCATTAATAAAGAAAGCAATTACAAAGTCCTTAAGGGGGCCGTTAGCTCACTAATGCTCAAAAGTGCTACAAAAGAAAGTAAAAGAAAACCTACAAGCCGATAGTCCCTATTATACCAAAATACACAATATCTTAGGTACATTCTAAAGATGCTAAAGCCAAGAATCCAAAAAAAAAGAAAGAAGTAGATATGCATATGAGGAGCAATCTTTCATCAAAAAAGCTTAAGCACTGCCATTTGTAAATCCGTCTGAAAACCACAACAGCTGCACAAAAAGGGCTCAAAATACAGGAAGAAAAAAGATTATCTAAATAAGGATTAGAGAAAAAAGAGTTGATAACATCCATAAACATCTTATTGGTAAGGCAACTGCCATAAGAAGAGAAGACAAGCTCTGCCTAGATATAAGCATCAAAGTGAACAAGCCAATCAGGAGGGTCAACATAATCCTTACAATAAAGCCAAAAAACACCAACAATGAGAACACCAAAAGGATACCAGACAAGCCTGATAATAAAGAAAACTAACCAACACAAATAATCCAAATAAAGCAAAAGGCATATAGAGCTCAGGATAAGATGAAACCAGCAACCATCACAAGTAATAACCCAAGGCCGCTCCATCCTACCACCCAACCTGAACAACTAGAAGTAGGTAAATAGAGCCAAATAGCTGAAAACCCAGCCCCCAACAAAGCACACGAGATGGGACCAGAGACTGCAAAACTCCCTGAGAAAATCACATTGCACCCCACTGGCAAGATCAAACAACCAACCAGCACAGAAACCCAAGAGAAAAGGCCAACATGAGAATAAGCAGAGATAACCCCAGAAAAACTCCCACACAATCCTAGACCACCCAGTGACCCCAGGTGAAGACAAATCTATAGCCAAAGATTACAACCATAACCATCTCTTAATACAAAGAAAGGGGATAGGAGAACAACCAATAGGATTCCCTTCAAAACAAAGGTACAATCATAGCTCATTCCCTAGGCAACCTAAACCATAAAAGTAATAAGCATAACCAAAGAAAAATGCCAACAATAACTCATACAGATCGGAACAAAGGAAGAAAATAAATGCTCCAAGCCAAAACAAGAATAAGATACATAACAAGCCATCTCAAAATGCTCCAAATAAAAGATATCACCAGTAGTAACAAAAGATAGGGCCAAATCAATCTCATAAAATAGCCAGTTGCATCAATTATAAAGGGAATAACCCCACGGAATGCAAACCAACCCAATGTCCACAAATAGATGCCAGTAGCTGTTAACTAATAGCAAAAAAGAGAAATACCTAAATAATAAAATAGGAGTAATACAACATTGAGAGTCCCAAAGGAGGAAGGAAAAAACAAACCAGCTCAAAAAAACCCTAGTCCAAACAACCACCCAAATAAGAGAAGAAAATCGTAAAGGCTTCTCTGCCTTACTGTAGGGGAAAAGAAGAGTCACTTGAGTGTAGTGCAATACCTGGAGAAGGAGTCTCTTGGGAGTGGAAGTAGGTCTTATTGGACTGAACCACTATAAAATTTGGTGTTCTTCATTTCTTTTACTATTTAACCTTTTTTATTTATAGCACATTTAATTTCTTTGTGGTTAAAAAATTGTTTTCTAAACAATTATTTTTTATTGTGAAATCAGTTTCATTAAATCCAAGAAAATTTTAAAAGTACCAATTTACCACCCCCCTCTTGGTTAGCCCAGGGACATAATTAATAGAGCTAACAACCTATTCTCACTTTTAATTTAGAATATGGATTTTATGCTAGAGGTTTTAGAATTGCTCTACAATTTGGGTCACATTGCACCATATACCTGAGATCCCTAAATAAATATTTAAAATCTTATCAAAGTGCAACTAAGAAGTCAACTGTAGAAGACTTGAAGTAGTTGAAGTCCTATTAGCTGATGAATCTGTGAAGCTCAAGAAAATCCTAAACAACACTAATTATTATACAAATAAAATATTACATCCATACATTATTATGGGAAAGAAAGATGTTGAGATGTTATGAATAGGCTAGAAGCCAAAGTGACGGTGGTAGAATGGAACAAGAGATACTAAAATCTACTCACATCGACCTATAAAAATCCATGAAGATAGAAAACTAGTGTGACATCCAAACAAGCTCTTGGAGAGCCATAAATTAAAAACCTCAGTGTGACATCCAATGAAGCTCTTGGAGACCCGTAAAATAAAAACCCTCGGTATGAAATCCAGAATGAATATATGGAGATCCATGAGGTCAATCAACATACAAAAAATGTGGTTCTCTCTAGATGAATACCATATTTTTGGGGGGCATTTATTAACCCCTAAACATCAAAACACACGAGAAGATGGAAAAATGATGATTCAAGAAATGTGCATATAAGCACAGTACATCACTTGAAGGGATAAATGACCTTTGATTGCTAAACACATTGTGCCATTGTAATCATGACATCAAATTCACCTAAGAGGGAACCCCTTGTAGTCAAATCGGATGAAATCAATCCTAAGAATTGACTGACACCAAAAATTTACACGTGACATCACCTAAATGATGTCTGATCATAAAATAAATTTCACCGTTGCATTTGAAACATGGTCAATACATAGAAATGACCATGAATTTGTTTAAGTAAAGTCACACGAGGAGTTTCGAATGGGTCCCAAGATAACGACATTGTCCAAATGACACCAATAATAAAATGGACTTCACCCTTATGTTTGGAACATCAGTAATACTTAAAAATTATTTCCAATTTATCAAATTAAAATTGCATGGTGACATCAATGATGGATCCAGAGGCAATGACATGCAAATTGAGGAAATTGACACACGGCATCACCAAAAAAAATTTTAATCACAAAAAAGACTTCACCCAAATGTTGCATTCGTAACATCGACAATACCTAAAATGAACCATAATTTTACTCAATAATAGTCTTGCTCAGATATTGGTGTGAGCTTCGAGGAGATTACAAATAAATTAAGGAGATTACATGCAAATCGAGTTAATTTTGAGTATCCAACTCATTTATATCATTTAAAAATAATAATAATGATAATAATAATAAATTAATATTAATTTAATTAAAATTTAAGTGAAAATCAATGTCAATTCAAATCTATACTTACCTCGGATATTCTACTATGAAGCCTGCTCAAATCTCCACAAATCTCGGCTTATAGTTCATAAATCCTGTGATAGTAGGTCTTTATCATAGCTCACCTCAATTAAGTGCTTGGCTCATCATCAAAAACAAAGTTAAAAGCATAATCCACTCTATTTTTGCTCTAAAAAACAAACCCTCATCTGACTCTTCAACCCATATATTATGTCGACTTTCCTCCTCCCTTAATCACACTTAACTAAACGTCCAACCCCTGATTCTTGTCCAACCTCACGTCCCCATGCTGTATTGCTCGCAAGAAGTAGGTCGAAACTTCCCTTCTTTGCTATTCTACCTTGTAAACCACAAACCCTCTTTTTTGCTAACGTCAATGAAAACACGGTAATAAGCATTGAGCTCATGATGTAGTCTTGCTTGGCAGTGATGGCCGATAGGGTCTTGGGATGTTATCTCGATAAATGCTGATGATTTGGAAAATCATAGAAAAAATTATTCTTGTCTACCTTGATCACTAACATGGCAGAATGGTTTGGTGGTCCAATGGTGGAGCAGCTCATCAGCATTGGCTTTGAATACCTGAAAGATGAAGCGAGATGGTAGACAGGCATAAAGGAGGAGCTGAAAAGATTGCAAGAGAACCACCCCAAGATTTAACCTGTCATCTTTGCTTCTAGCCAAGTGCAAATCAGAGATCAAAATGTGGTTCTTAACAAATTGCTATGGAATTTAAGAGATTCCACTGATGAGGCAGAAGGTATGCTCGATGAGCTTAAGTATATGAAGCATGAAAAATAAATAACAAAAAATAAGAAACAAACAAAGTTACATTCCATCGTGAGCTCCGTGAAGAAAAGCCTCATCAAAATTGAAAAGTGTGCTCTCCAAATTGATCCTAATTTGAAGATGCTGGAGGACATTGTGAAGAAACTTGATAAAATTCCACTGATGTTGGTAATTTACTTCATCTTTTAGAAAGTACAAAGCAGGTGATGCAAGAGCAGCTGCTTAAGTTGTATAAAATACGTGAAGCAGGATCATTGCCTAAAAATGATCTAATATCGATCGAGGTAAGATAAGGAGTTTGTTATGCGGTACTTGAGGAAGCCATCAAATGAACATCAAACTTTTATCATAGGCAATACTTTATTTTGTGATAATATTTCTCCTCTATTTATAGTGGGCATGGGTGGTATGTGGAAAATGACTCTCTTGTAGCATGTCAATGATGATGAAAGGATAAATGAATTCAACCTTAAAATGTGAGTTTGTGTTTGTAATAACTTTGATGCAAAAAGAGTCATTGCAGATATGTTTGAATCGCTTTAAATGAAGAGGGATGATTTGGAGTCACTTAATGCATTTCAAAGGCGTCTGAAGTCTGAAGTGATGTCTAAGAAACTATGACTTATGCTTGATAGCATTTTGGAGGAGGAGGAGGAGTGGGATAAAAATAATTGGAAGAATGCATTTACCCCTTTGGCTTTTGGAAGGAATGGAAGTAAGATTTTACTAATGTGCTTCGAGCCTCAAGCATCATCAACATTTCCCTTGACCACATCTTTGGCATCGATGACACTCCCGTCATCACCCCACCATCTCTGTCGACCCCACATGCTGGTATAAAATTTGAAACCCTCCAAATTCCTGCATTTGGTTCTTGTAGCATGGTGCCACTTTTGCATGCTTTTCTTAGTACAATGGGAGGAAACTCACTGTGGTGTTTATGATGAGGCAGGTAAACTTCGTACGAACTTCTCTTACCATGGCAGGACAAAATTTAAGTACCCATCTATGCCTCAGTGCTGGCGGGGAAAAACTACACATTTTTAAATAAGTACCACCGAAGACCCATGCACATATTTGTTTGGAAGAAGCTTTCCTTTGCTTTGGAAAGATGCAAAATAAATTAGAATTAAATTTGTTGGGATAATTTGATTTATGGATTTTTAGTTTGAAAGTCGAATATATCGTTATGATTGATACATTGCCTCGAGAGGCAAAGGTATCATTCCCTAATAGGTTTAGTTAACAAAATTATGAGCCCTAATGGGTTTAGTTAACAAAACTATGAGTTCATCTTGATTATGATTGTCAAATTCAAGGAAGAACTATATATGACCCCGAAGGGTCAAAATAAATTTTAATCAAGTATTTGGCAAAAATAATCTAATGATATATTAATAATTTCTTATTTAAAGGCATGTTAAAAATGATATATCTTTTTGGGGAAATAAAATATCACTCATTATCCATAGTTTGAATATGACGATAATGATCATCATTGATTTTGATTTTCACAAAGAGAATTAATTGCATTTTAAAAATTGATTTGGGGTCTTTAAATCTCTTACGAACGTAAGCCCTTATGGGTAATTACATCATAAGAAACCTGGGTTTCCTACAAAAAAACCCTCGATTAAAATATTGATAGAAATTTTATTTAGAATTCTTAAGGATTGACCTCAAAGGAGTGAGGCTAGAATTTTTAATCAGGATTGGATCAAATTTGAGCACTTACTTCTAGAAGCCAAAAGAGGAAAAGTAGAAGGCATTCTGGGATTCTTAAATAATTTAAAAATGCCTCAGTCTACCCTAAGTGTTGTAGTTTAAATTTTGATTTGAAGAGAAGTTTTAAATTGAGTTATCAATTAATTAGAAAGTTAGGATTAAATTCCCGAGGTTGGGGTTTTAAGATTTTGAGTCCGCCATAGATCCTAAATCTATATTGGGACCTAAAAAATAGTGGTCTGAACCTAATTAATGCACTGTATATCTAGACTTATCTCAGTCTAGATTAGCCAGCTAACCACTTAATGCTTCAAAACCATTAGTATGATCTTTTATGAAAGATTGATGGGTTGTTATTTTTTTGAAGAATTGGGGCTGACATCTAGAGAATGTCCTAATTGGCCTCTTAACTTATATAGGGTGATTATACCAAAAAATAAGTAATTATAATTTTTTTGACTCTTTAATTTGCTTCTAATACAATGCATACTAAGTGACCATGTTTGCGAAAATGATATGAAGAAATTTTAAAAAGGCTTAAAAATTATTATTTTTTCATAGAGACTGTACAACATCCCCTTGATAAAACTGGACCCTAATAGGCTAGGTGGTCTACTAGAAGCCGCTAGTGGGATGGTGCCTAACAAGGAAGAGAAGATTCAAAATGAATGCATCAAACTCTAGGGTCATTCCCATACTTACTTTTTAAAATCATTAGATTTTTATGTGAGCGTGATATTTTTTTATTTAATTTAAGTAGAAAAGTTTTTAATTCATCCTCACGATCCTTCAAGAATTTCCAGGCTAAATTAAAAATTGACATGCAAGAAAGAAACTAAGAAAAATATGTAGTTTTTAAAGCATAATCAATGTAAACAATTAATATCAATTAATCATTAAAAAACTATAGAGTCTATGTGGCAAGTGCATCTACAAAAATTTAAAGTGGATGGGAACCACTGACAACAATCTAGATTCTAATTCTAGAAATGACATAAGTGATTTTAAGAACGTGATGTTCTTGATGTCTTCACTTCTTTGTCTTCTTTTCTTCTGTGAGCTCCCTGGATTAGTTAGGTCCAAGTATCCAAAAGAAAAGAAACTCCTACTTGAAGGGGTATTTCTTTTCTCTTTAGATTTTCAAATCAACCTAACTTGAATCTTTAAATGAAAGGGAACTCTCCCTTAAGGGATGTTCCTTCCTCTATAGATCTCATATGAAATGGTTAATATCCCACCTCAAAGATCAACTTTCATAACTCAATTTCATTAAATTACATATAGAAAACTAAAAAGACTGGACTCTAAAATAACCTACAAGGTTTTCCTAGGTAATTAAAATTAATAATCCCAAGTAATTTTATATTTGCTCAAATTAAATTTACAGCCACACTTGACCATGCTCTTTCAATTCAAAGGGGGCTTAGCATTTTAGCACCTGTAGAAAATTTATCAGTTTAAACTTTGATTTGGCCCTCCTTGATTTTATCCCAATATGAGTATGGCCACATGCATAAAACTCTATGAGCATCGAGATTATTCCTAACCTAAGAGTAATCTAATGCTCATCACTTTAATTCACATATTACATAATAAAATAAACACATCAATCAAAGTGCCACATCAATCAATTAATTGCAACCAACATATAGTGAAAACCACAAAAAATTTTGCATAAATCTGCAAGAAAGTAAACACCGACCTAGCCTACAACTAGAGCTGATTATCTTAGTAAATCATCTAAAGTATGTGCATCAGGCTGGGTGACTTAGATATGTCCTATGCTAGGTAGTTGTTTAAGTTATCTATTATCTTGATGTTTATTGTAGGCTTAAGGGGTTCTAGTGTTAGTTAGGTTTTAATGTTTTAATATTAATTTTAAGATGTATTTTAAATGTTGAGTGATTACTATCTTTGTTTACACCAATGTTGTTAAGTTTATTTCACCTTTCTTAGGGTAAGTTAACAGTCTTGTAGGCCTGAGTTATCAAGTAGTAACCAATATTATTAATTAATTTAAGTGGTTGAAATTAAGTGGCTGGTTATTTTTAAATTAATTGCCTGGTTGCTAATTTTAAAGATTGAATTAATTAAATTTGCTATCAATCGGTTCGTGGCATAATCTAGTGAGCCCAAGGAACTAAGCCTCCTTAGGGTATATAGCCCCGCAGCTCAAGATAGTCCATCCTAAAAATAAGCTTGATGTTGTTGAATTATGAATTTTAATTTGGTTAATTATTAATAACCAATTAACTTTAAAAATTTACACTCTATTAAATCTATTCATGACATTGTCATAGTGGGCTCGAGGAACCATGCTTCCTTATGAAAACTTAGCCCCACAGCTCAATGTAGTCTATCATAAAAATTTCATCTTTGGAGTGCTTGTTTTATATTTAGGGTTGGTTAACTGATTTTAATGGTTATATTAATTTTCCCTAGAGTTTTAATTAACTATTAAATTTTTGGAATTTTTATGGATTATTTAATGCATTTAATCAAGGGGTCAAAATTTAACTTTTTAAATTAAGTTAGGTTCTGGAGTTTTGATATTTTTCTTAAATATTAGACCCTAGGGTGAGTAATTAGATAGTAAGTTTGTAGGATTTGAATTTTTCTAGATTAAGTTATGAATTTTTAAAGTTGGGATGCAAATTTGAACTATAATTGATCAAAATATTAACTTTTTGACTTTTACTTATTTCGGAGGGTTTGATATTTTTAGTAAATACTAGACCCTTAATGGAGTATAATACCTTTGAATTTATTAAATTTGGTTTTTTGAAGTTAATTTTGAATTTTTGAAATTTGAGTATTTAATTAAATTTTTAAATTTCTTAATTAAGGTGTTTTTATTAATTTTACTCCAAACTCATTCCAAGCTTCATGAAATCACTTCCAAATGTCAGTGATAACCTATGGGAGTGTTTTCAAGTGTTTGAAATATATTTGAAAATTTTAAATTAATTGAATTATTTAAATTATAACTTTTAATAAAAATTAAGGTAAGCTTAAATTAAGGGTCCAGTCATGGGGCATTTAATATTCTTAAGTAGAGGGTTAAATTCTCGAGAGTTTAATATATTATTTGTATTTTTTGGATATAATTTGAATTAAATATGATTTTTTAAATTCTAGGATTATTTGAGGGGTTAATTTTGACTTAATTAAATTTCTGACTGAATGACTTTTAAAATCAGCAAACTCCTAACCTAAGGTAGGTAATGTTACTAGGTTTTTATGTTTTGAGTTTTGCCACTATCGGGTATATGTTTGATTTTGTAGAATTTTTCTAAATTACTAAAACTTATCCTTAATTATTATCCTTAAGTGTCCCTAAGTTATGTAGGTTTGAAATCAAAGTTTGCTAACCCTTAGCATAGACATTATGAAACATACCTTAGCAATCAAGTGACCTAAATCTAAGTGCATTGAAAGGGGTGAATTTCCAAATATTTGGATTAACCCATAATCCAATAATTTGAAGATTTACCCAAAGCAAACTTCCCATACCATTAGATTAGAAGTGCTATGGTAAGGAGATTACTTGGCATTGCAATCATTAACCAAGTCCAAATGCAAGACAAAATGCCTCAATGAATGGTTATATAAAGCAACATAAAGAGTGCATGCAAATGTCCTAAACATGCATTGGACTTGATTAATCCAACTCACCAACAGTTAAGCTCTGGTTTAAAACTTTAATGAAGAGGTTTGAATGACTGATAAGATATTAAAATTAATACCTAAAGAATTTCCCAAAAATACAAAGTTAATTATAATCAAACATTACTTAAACTATTGTAAAATTAATTAACTTTAAAATATAAGTTTAAAATTCCTAAAAAATTCACTGTAAGTACGGTATGACCTAGTTAATCATGCTACCTAATTTTAGGGTGATTTGATGAGTATTTAGAGGATAATTATGGAAATTGATAAAATACTAAGAGTAAAATTACCCTATGAATACTCATCAGTAGGGACTAAAATTAATTTTAAAAGTAAGGTAATAAAATTATGAGGAATTTGAGTGTTTGCTGATAATTTTTGACTAAATATTTGATTTATTATGATTTTTGATAATTCTATGATAAAAAACATTTAGAATCATTTAAAATTATTTAAAACTAGTGGTGGCGATAGGGAGGCCACACGATGCCTTTTGATTCACCATCTCAAACCACTGGAAATAATTGGGTAGTGGTGCATTGATTACTAATCATTATGTCACTGGCAATCATTGGTCATCAATGAGACACAATAACAGGATCATGCGTGTCTCACTTATCCACATTAGAAAGATATCATGACCATCCATCTATGTGTAGTTTGGATGGATGGTCAATATCTGGCCAAATGAGCCATGTGTTCAGGGATCAATCTTGTGGTTTAATCAAATGGTGGAATGATTAAATATTGGCTGTTGATTGAGCGATCAATGATCTGACAAACATACAAATACATGGGCTATGTTATTAACCCTAGGATTTAGAAAACTAGCTCGTTCTAATAAAATACTCAATCATTTCAAATGAAATTTAAACGATAGCTTAAAACAAGAAGAGCATTTATTGGGGAACTTTCATTTTGCTTAAAATGTGCTTTTTATAAGCCATTTAAACAAATGTGTAGAAGGGTAGGGTTGAGGATTTATCGATGTTTACTTGGTCATTTTGAATGTTCAGGGTCTTGTTGAGCTTGTACACTATCCACAAGCAATCCAGTAGAAAGAATCGATTGTTAAAATGACCTAGATCTTGAGCTTCAAGCCTTAGATGGACTTGTTACAAATCTAGACCCAAGTCTTATGATTTTGATGATGAAAAACTTTATTGGATTTCTTACTTAGCTATCTCCTGATAATTAAGTTTATTGCATTTATGTTTTCCCTGCTCACTAACATTTCAGGTCCACTGTTCACTTGCAACTTCGATCAGCTCTAGATTGGGTATACTAGGATTAAAGTTTGTATTTTTAGCCTTTATATGCTTTTTATCTTTCTTGAGTTAATCATGTATATTCGTGGATCCTAAAGTTGAGTGACATTGCACACACACACTCAAGGGGGTGAGTTAGTGAGTTAGGAAGAAAATGAGTTTTCTGAACTAATTGTACTGTATGATTTATATCAAACTAGACGATCAGTTAACCAGAAAAAATCATTAGTTAGGGCACTTTTGGTAATTGAGATTGATTAAACAAATCATATTGGATGATCCTTATCATACAGGATGATTAGTTATAATCATGATTTCAGCCGCCAATCATAATTTAGGCAATATTTTTAAATTTAAAATTTGCACTAATCATATTATATGATATTCATTATACTGTATGATATATGATAATCATGCCTAATTTGATCTTGTGATTAAGGAAATAATTATGATTAATTTGTTCAATCAAATCGTGCAAAATGATTTGATTGATCGTAATGTACGACCCTGATTCCTATATGGGATAATAATTAATCATCACCTAATGTACTGAATGATTATCTAAGTTATTTATACTAATCATACTGGATAATATTCTAAATTATCCTACATAATCAAGTCATCTATTTGAACGGATTATATAGAGTCTATCTCTTCATATAGTACAACAGGAGTACTTTGAACTAATTATACTATACATTCTTGGATTGTACTGGATGATCAGTGTCAGCAGATTGAAAGTTAGGGCTTTTTGAAGGCTCTCTTTTTAAACTCTCACTTAAGCTTATTCTAAGCTTTTTACTGCTAAGTGTCTTGACAGGGAGAATAGAGAAGGAGTTTAGGAGAGCTTTGGAAGAGAAGAGAGGAAGAGTTTTTATGTGAGAGAGTTATGAGGGATTCATAATGTTACTCCAAGCAAGGTTCTTGCTTGTCTTCTATAAGTCTCTACCTTGATTCTTTGGAGGCTCTAGAGAGACATTCTACAACACTAGGCAGTAGTTTTCTGCCATCTCCAAGAGGGAGAATAAAAGATTCTTGGTTCTCTGCCATCTCTAGGTGGGAGAAAAAGGATTTCAGGTTTTCTGCCTTTACCAGGAGGGTAAAAAAGGATTCCAGGTTCTCTGCCTTCACTAGGAGGGTGAAAAAGGATTCCAGGTTCTCTACCTCACCAAGAAAATAAAAAGAGTAAGCTCCTCTACCGTACTGGGTTTGTGGAAAAGATTTTGTTAGGGCTTCTCAGCCAAGCTATTGGGGCTAAAGGAGAGTCACTAAAGGTTTAGTGTAATACCTAGAACGGAGGTTTTTGGGGAGTGGATGTAGGTTTTGTTGGACTGAACCACTATAAATTTTGGTGTGTTTATTCTTATTATTTTTTATATTTTATTTTTTTGTGATTATCTTTATGGTTGAAAACTCTAATCTTTTTGTTATTGTGAAATTAATTTGCTTCAGCATTAAGTGATAAAATTATCTTTTTTAGATATTAAAAAAGTTATAAATAGATTTTTTTTTTGTTAAAGAAAATTTTAAATTACTAATTTACCCCCCTCTTTATTAGCTCGGGATAGTTCTTTGAGGTTTAACAACTATCATAAACTTTAAAGTGGTGTGAGAGAGGAATTCGAAAACTAAGTTTTAAATACTTTTAAAAAGTGATCAATGGCTAACCTTGGAAATCATTATAATGTGGAAGAATATTCAATCACACGACCACGATTATTTGATAACATTCCTTTTAATTTTTGAAATATTTGTATGTCTACTTTCTTGTAATCAATAGACTATCACATTTGAATGTTAGTTCATGACAGATATTATACTTCTTACTTTATAAATGGCATTACAATTGAACTACTTATTTTTTTAATAGAGTATTGAGGATAGAGATTTAGCCCAATTAAATGGTAAATATTTAAACTAATTTTTCTATGCATTAAAATATGAAGATTACATGCGTATATATATTAACACTACTGGTAAAAAAATTTGGCATAAACTTTGCATAACCTACGAAGGAACTAAATAAGTGAAACAATTTATTTTAAACATTCTGCACCATGATTATGAACTATTTCACATGAAACCTAGTGAGTCTATTTTTAAAATGTATATTAGGTTCACTCAAATTATGACATCCCTGCATGCTTTAGGTAGGGAGCTTAAAAATTCTAAAAAATTTAACAAGGTTTTACATTATCTACCAAGTTCTTATGATGCTAAAATAACTACTATTACTGAAACCAAGGATCTAAATGTTTACTTAATTGATAACTTACTTAGATCACTCATTGCCTACGAGCAAGGACTGAGTCAAAGACAAATTGATGCAGGTGAGAAAAGAAAGGAGAAAATTATTGCCTTAAAAACTAATAATTTTGATAGTGATAGTTCCATACAAGAATATGATGTTGATATAGCGCTGATTAAAAGTTCATTATGGATGTTAAGCCCTTATAAATTAGCCCGAGGCTAACCAAGAGGAGGGGTGAATTGGTAGTTTTAAAAATTCTTAATCAAAACCAATTTTGAAAACCTTTTTGAATGTTTTAAAATAATTTTAATTACACGTTGATGTGGAGATGTTTAATCAAGCAAAATAATCACTTTAACCACATGATCATCCACAGAAAGTAAAAGTGCAGAAATTAAAAAGTAGAATAATAAAAGAAAGAATATACTAGAATTTATAGTGGTTCGATAAACTTGACCTACATCCACTCCCCGGAGCCTCTCTTCCAAGTACTGCACTAAAACTCAGTGACTCTCTTTTTGCTCCCACAGTAAGGTGGAGAAGCCTTTACAAAACTCCTTTTTACCAAGCCCGGTGAGGCAGAGAACCCAAACTCCTTTTACTTCCTCCTAAAGCAGGTAGAGAACCTTACCTCCTTTTGCTTCCTCCTAAAGCAGGCAGAGAACCTTACCTCTTTTTTGATTCCTCTTGAAGCAAGCAGAGAACATCGATCTTGATAGTTCGATAGGGATGTTAAGCCCTTGTGAACTAGTCCCGAGGCTAACCAAGAGGGGGGGTGAATTGATTATTTAAAAATTTCACGACAACAATGAAAATATTTTCGATACTTAGCAGTGGAAATAAGTAAACAAGAATGAAAAGATCAATCACAGATATTCACCCAAGTAGTTAATTTCAGAAAAGTAAAGTGCAAAATTGAATTAGAAAAGCAAACCAGATTTTATAGTGGTTCGGTCAACTTGACCTACGTCCACTCCCCGGAGCCTCCCCTCCGGGTATTGCACTAAACAGAAAGTGACTCTCCTTTTGCTCCCACAGCAAGGTGGAGAAGCCTGTACAAAAACCTCCTTTCCACCACACGGTGAGGCAGAGAACCCAACATCCTTTTGCTTCTTCCTGCAGCAGGCAGAGAACCTTCGAACTCCTTTTTCTTCCACCTGAAGCGGGCAGAGAACCCTCGAACTCCTTTTGCTTCCACCTGAAGCGGGCAGAGAACCCTAGATCTACTTGCCGATGATCCTCCCATGATGAACACCAACTAGACGGAAGACGAATAGCAGAGACGACGACTCTGATCCTTACTTGGAGCAACCTTAGTGAATCCCTCACTAACTCCCCCTCACAAGATCCTCTCTCTCTCTCCCAACTCTCTCTCTCTAGGGTTTCTCTGGGAAGGAAAGTGGCAACAGATTTTTCTTGTTCCAAGAAAAAGTTCTTTTATAGGAGGGCTTAAAATTTGACCTAAATCTCAACTGGTCGGCAAGAATCGTCCAGGACGATCGATAGATCATCCAGGATGATCGATAGATCGTCCAGGATGATCAGTTCAAAATCAGCTGTTTAAGGCTGGACGATCTGGCTCTTCTGGACGATCAGTAGAAAAAAAATTTCATATCGTCCCGTACGATCATGCGATCGTCCGGGACTATTAGTGGAACTCAAGGAATTTCATCCAGAAGATAGTTCGGGTCGTCCAGAGAAACTTGTGCTGGACGACCAAAAAAATGACTTGATCGTCCAGGACGATACGGGTATGTTCTGTACGATTATTTCAAAAAGGGCCCAAATCGTCCTATACACAGTTCGGGTCGTACAACTGAAATGCACTAGACGATCATGATCGTCCGGGACGATCCTGCGATCGTCCAGGATGATATGATCATATCAATCAAAAATAAATTGCTTTCCTTAATTACCAGATTAAATTAGGCATGATTGTACTGAATCATCTAGGATGATACACATATCGTCCGGGATGATTAGACCAAATAACTTAAAATAAAAACTTGCCTAACTTGATCTGGTGGCTGAGAATTTCTGATTTGAGCATATCATCCCGTAGGATCCAAAGATCGTCTAGGACGATCTGCTTAATCAGACCTTCTTAACTTAGTCGCCCTAATAAGGGTTTCTATTTTTACTGGATCGTCCAGGATGATGTGAATATCGTCCAGGACGATCTGAATAAAAAATGAACAGAAACTCTAACTCACTTAAGTTCTCCCCCTGAATGTGTGTGTGCAAGGTTACTTAGCTAGGGGATCAGTTACATTATAACTGACTCAAGAAAAAGAAAAACCATACATTGGGCACACTTAGACCCGATCTTGAGTTGGCTTGAGTTGCTCGTGATCTTTTGTGCCTGAAACGGGTTAGCCAAGCAAAACACACTGGAAACATGTTTGTCATCATCAAAACTAGATTTGCAACAATCTCCCCCTTTTTTATGATGGCAAACATTTGTACAGTAGTTGGAAAAAAACATTAACTAAGAGATCGAAAAACAAATATTTTTTTTTTCAATTTTCATTTAACTAAATCAATACAAAAAACATAACACATAATAAAAAAACTGAAATGACTACAACTGACTCCCCCTTTTGACATCACAAAAAGGAGGAGTGTAAATAGAAATACTAAAACATTAGTACAGAACATAAAAGAAAACAACTACAAAACAAAAAACTAGAACAGAGGTTGATCCTGATCGAAAGAAGGAGGTGGCGGTGGTGGGTTGAAGTAGTGGTGAATGGCTTGAAAATGGGCTCCAATTCAGGCAATGTCCTGGTCATGCTGCTGTTGCTGCTGTGCAGCATAGTCAGTGAAGTGCTGGATGTCTTCGGCATGCCGCTGCTCCTAGGTAGCCACATAGGGGTCAAATCTGGCATCCCACTGATCGAAGCACTGCACCAGGTGGTCAAAGGGAGAGGCAATGCAAAGGGGAGCAGGTGCATCTGGTGCAACAGGAACTGGAATAGCCTCTTCCTCCTCTTCCTCAACATCCGGGGAGGGCTCCGAATGTAGTCGGGTGCTGTGTAGGACATGGAAGGAATTGTTGGTGAAGAAGGAAGGAGGGATATCTGGAGCTGCGGGATATTGCATGTCATATTTGGTTTCGAGGGCATAGGCAATGATATGCCCTAAGGCTAGATTTGGACGACGGCGATGACCTGGATCTCGAATAGTGGTGAGGTGCTCGAGTACCAGATAATAAGGTCGGTGCCATTAAATTCCCTATGGGCCAGGATGTAGTATATGGTCAAGGACAATAGTGGGGTGATGTGAATTCGATCCCCCGCCTTTGGAATGACGGAGTAACGAAGAACATGCTGAATAGTCCGGGCATCCTTAAGAAGTGTAGTACAGGCATTGTCATGATAAGGGGCATTATTATTGCGAAGGAAATGATTGGCGACACTACAATCATAGTTAGGGTCGGCGATTACGGTGTGGAGTTTGTCGCCAGTGACGAAAAGTTGGAGAATGTTATGAAAGTCCTGGTAAGTGAGTTCGACGGGGCGCTGATTTACATAAGAGTGGAGGGTGGAATAATCAGCCGAAATCCGTAAGTTTGCAAAGAAAACAAGAAGAAGTTCCCAGCTAAAAGGAAAGGCGAGAGTCATGATGAAGGTGAGGGAGGTGTGTGCGAAGAGGTCAAGGACAGGATAAGTAAGAGTGCGGGGATTTACTATTTTTGACGGTGTAATCCCCACTTCACAATATCGCTCATAGGCAGCCTGATCGGCTGCATTGGGGAAGCGAGGATCAACAAGCCCCCGGGAGGAGTTTGCACCCTTTTGACGGGAATGTTTGCCACCAGCCATTTGAAATCAAAAGTGTAGGGAAGTAGAAGGAGAGTGGAAGAAAGAGTGTGGAAAATCCTTAAGAAAATTGCTATTTATATAGAAAATGGCCTGACCGTCCCGTACAATCGCGACATCGTCCGGGACGATATGGGCATTTATGATGTCCTGGACGATTGGTCAAAAAAGCGGTCCGATTGTCCAGGACGATCAGAGATCGTCCATGATGATTAGACACAGGCGATCATCCCGAGGAGTCAGGCTGGACGACCGATGACGAAAAGTATCATCCAGGATGATTAGGTGGATCATCCCTGATGATGTGCAATAAGTGTGTTGGACAGGCCGAATTCCAATCATCCAGCAGCTGACATGTGGATCATCCAAAACGATGAAGTGGATCGTCCAGGATGATGGACAATAATTGGTGTAATGCCAGCCATTTGACCAGATCAGGAAGATATGGATCATATCGTCCAGGATGATTTAAGGATCGTCTAGGGCGATCACCAATAATTGGAGTTTTTCAGTAGCAGGAGCAGTGTGGGGATGATTTTGAATTAATCGTCCAAGATGATGTTGGGATCGTCCAGGATGAAGAGGATCGTTCAGGACGATCGGGGTATCATCCAGGACGATGTGAAGAAAATAGAAAAAGATGGAGGATGAAGATGACAGATCAGGATCCCAAAAACACAATCATAAAATTAAAATAAACCAAAAATGAATAAAACTCACAGCAAAAACATAGAAAAGCAACGTCTTTTTTTTTTGATCAAACTGCTCCAGTAAGTCAAAAGAAATTAGATTTGAAAAGAGATCCTTTCAAGCCTCGTTCTAGAAAAATATCTGGTATAATAGTGTTACAAAGTAAAAAATCAGAAATAAGGATTTTCAAACACAAGCTTTTGAAAGTATTAAGCGGCACACGTATTTTTCTAAGACCTTTAACGATCTGAAAGGAAAGAAAGCTTGGTTGGGCTCATTTTGTGCCTCTTTTTCAATTTATTTGGCGCTTTGCGCATCTTTTCATTTTTGATACACTTTGTGTACCTTTTAGTTGGCGATTTTTCACATCTTTTCAGCTTTGGGCTCATTTTATGCCTCTTTTTCAATTTATTTGGTGCACTGCGCATCTTTTGTAAGCTTTCTCCTTTTCATAATCATTAAAGAGTCTCAGCTGTAAAATTATCTTCCATACATAGGAGATCACTCTCCACAATAAGGAAGAATGATTCACAAAACAAAAATCATACATCATATGATAAATGCAATCACTTGGTTTAGAAAATCAAACTAATGACTAAAGACTTTGAAAATACTATTGATATGAGGTAGATTACTGTAGTAAGATAAAATAATCTCTATTTCAAATACTAACATTTTAATTTTGAAGATGATTTTTATCCAAAAAAACTATACACCAGTAAAGGAGTTATAGGAAGAGAAACAATCATCAATGTTTCTTCCCTTTAACAGATTCAGTGGAATCAATCACTACTTACTAGCTTCCAAATAAAAACAAGGTAAAACTCCCAGTCAGAAATTCAGATTATCAGAAGTAGTGAGCGGTGATCAGATTTTAAAAAGCATAAAATAGTAAGTGCAAGATATGAACCAGTGAATAAAAAGCATGTAGAAAATCACATCAAAGTAAATGCTCAAATCAAACAAACAGCAAGGCTAAAACAAAAATCAGCAGAAGAAACAAAATCAATTGAAAGCAAATAATCAAACCACAAACTAACTAATAGGAAACAGAATAACAATCAGAACAATCAGAAATCAGCAGTCAACAGAATCAAGCATTTATATCAATCACTCAAAATCTGGTTCTCAAAATGCTGAATGAGTCAAAGGCCAGTGGTTTAGTGAATATGTCAGCCAGCTGATTTTCAGTTGCTACATGATGTAGCTCAATGTCCCCTTTTGTAACATGGTCCCTACTGAAGTGATGCCTTATATCAATATATTTTGTCCTAGAATGTTGGATTGGATTCTTAGAGATGCAGATGGCACTCATATTATCACACAGAACAGAGATTGTGCCAACGGGTAAACCTAAATCTAAAACTTATTGCTTTTACCAAAGAACAAGGGCCACACAACTTCCTAAGGCAATGTACTCAGCTTCAGCAGTGGAAAGTGCATCTGAGTTCTATTTTCTACTGGACCAGGAGACTAGAGACTGTCCTATGAATTGAAAAGTTCCAGAGGTGCTCTTTCTATCCACCCTACACCCTGCAAAAGTCAGAATCAGAATTCCCAAAGATCTCAAAGGAGGTGATGTGCCTAGGGTACCAGATTCATAGGTTTGGGGTCCCTAAAAGATATCTAAGAATTCTCTTAACAGCAATTAGGTGGGACACTTTAGGATCAGCTTGAAACCTAGTACAAAGACACACACTAAACATGATATCAGGTCGGCTAGTAGTCAGGTAAAGCAGTGATCCTATTATTCCTCTATACTTCTTCTGATCAACAAATTTTCCACTTGAGTCCTTATCTAACTGAACTGAGGAGGACATGGGAGTATTGATTGGCTTGGCTTTGTCCATTTCATATTTCTTCAAAATATCCTTAGTGTATTTAGATTGATTGAGAAAGGTTCCCTCATCCGTTTGCCTTATGCTAAACCCCAAAAAGTAGGATAATTCTCCCATCATACTCATCTCAAACTCCTTACTCATTATTTTAGAAAACTCATCAAATAAATATTTATCAGAAGATCCAAAAATTATATCATCAACATAGATCTGGACAATGAGTAAGTCATCCCCTAATCTCCTCAGAAAAAGGGTGGTGTCTACGCTCCCCTTAACATATTCTCTTTCTAATAGGAATGTGCTAAGCCTCTCATACCAAGCTCTGGGTGCCTCTTTCAATCCATATAAGTCCTTTTTTAATTTATAAACATGATTTGGATATTGGGAACTCTCAAAACCTGGGGGTTATTCTACAAAAACATCTTCTTTTATTACCCCATTTAAAAAGGCACTCTTGACATCCATTTGAAATAGCTTAAATCCTATATAACAGGCACAGGCTAGTAGCACTCTAATGGCTTCCAATCTAGCTACAGGGGCAAAGGTCTCCTCAAAATCAATCCATTCATCTGATTATACCCCTTAGCCACCAATCTTACCTTATTTCTCACCACCAAACCAGAATCATTCATTTTATTTTTAAAGACCCACTTGGTTCCCACAATACTTTGATTTCTAGGTCTTTCTACTAACTCCCAAACATCATTCCTTACAAATTGATTCAATTCTTCCTGCATAGCTAAAATCCAAAACTCATCCGACAAGGCTTAATTGATGTTGGTGGGTTCAGTCATTAAAATAAAGGCAGAATGATTTACTTCCTTCCTAAGTCCATGCCTAGTTCTAACACCTTTAGAAGGGTCTCCTAAGATCAGTTCTTTAGGATGACTCGAAGAGTATCTCCAATCTCTAGGCAACATGGTTTGAGGTTCTACCCTTTCCTCCAGATTTGTATTTCCAACCCCTTGGGTAACCTTAACAATCTCTTCATCTTCTACTTCAGATCTATACTCCTTGGGATTAGATTCATCAAACACTACATGGGTTGTTTCTTCCACCACAAAGTCCTCTTATTGAACACCCTAAAGGATTTTCCCACACTTAAATATCATAAGAACACTCCTTCATCAGATTTGGGGTCAATTTTTCCTAAGGGTGACTTCCCGTTGTTCAGAACGAAAACCTTACAGCGAAAGACATGGAGGTGGGACAGATTTAGAGTTCTACCCTTAATGATCTCATAAGGTGTCTTGTTCAGTTTGACTCTCACATTCACCCTCTTCAGCACATAACAGGCAGTGTTCACCGCTTCAGCCCAAAAGTATTTTGGAAGTGAATACTCGGCAAGCATGGCTCTAACGGCTTCCACTAAGGTCATGTTCTTCCTTTCAGCTACCCCGTTCTGCTGAGGGGTCCTAGGAGCTGAAAAATTGTGACTAATCCCTTGCTCCTCACGAAAACTTCCAAATCTTTCATTTTCAAACTCCCCTCCGTGATCACTATGGATGGTAATAATCTCACATCCTAACTTCTTCTGAATCCAAGTAGAGAAAGATCTAAACTCATCAAATGACTCAGATTTATGTGACAAAAATTTCACCCAAGTGAACCTCGAATAATCATCTACAATCTCAAACCCATAGACTCTCCCCCTAAGTTAGCAGTGCTAATGGGTCCAAAGAGGTCCATGTGAAGAACTTTTAAAGGTCTAGAGGTGCTAATGTCCTTAACAGAGTGAAAGGAGGACTGGACTTGCTTCCCTAACTGACAAGCATCACACAGGTGATCCTTAGTGAACTTAAGCTTGGGCACACCTCTGACTAAGTCCTTTTGGGTGCCTCTCCTAAGGGTTTTCATACTGGCATGACACAATCTCCTATGCCATAACCAAGACTCATCAGTAGCAGTTTTTAGGCAAATTGAATTATCAAATTTAATGCAACTTACATCCAGCTTGTAGACGTTATTGGTCCTTTGCCCCTGCAAAACAACTTCATCATTTAAGCTTAAAATGTAGCCAGTGGGCTGGAATTTGATGTTGTATCCTTTGTCACAAAGTTGACTGATGCTCAGCAAATTGTGTTTCGGTCCATCTACAAGAAAAACATTATCAATCATAAAATTCTTTGAATCACCAATTATACCTGAGCCTACCACCTTCCTGGTGGTGTTATCTCCAAGTGTAACCTTGCCTCCAACTCTGGCCTCCAGTGATATGAACTGATTTGCATCTCTAGTCATATGTCTAGAATATCCGCTATCCAGGTACCACATCCTCTCACGAGGTCTTGTGTGAGAGCACCCCTACAAAAATATCAAACGTTAGTCTTGGGAACACAAACAGGTTTGGGTTCCTTCTTATGAAAAGAAGAATATAATGCATGCGTGCTGTGCTGTGCTGTGAAACAGGTAATTTGGGTCTCCAGACCCAATGTGTACTACGATGAACAGTGCAACTATGGGAAATGTGTCCTAACATGCCACATGAAAAACATCTAACACCAGGAAAAGGGTTAACTAATCTACGTGGATGATAATGCCTCTTCCTAGATGTATATGAAACATGCTTTGATGAACTTGCAACAGATTTTTCAAAAGGTGGCGGTGCATAAAATTATTCAAAAGTAGGTGGTTTTTTGTTCTTTTCAAAGGCACTAATTTTTAGTTTCAAAAATTCATTCTCTTTAGTTAAGCTTGCAATTTCAAATTTTAAAGCCCCATTGCTACTTTCTACTTCACATGCCATGGTATCTAACTCTTTAAAAGCTCTCTCCAAATCAACATGAGTGGTTTTTAGTGAATCATGCACAGTAACTAAATCAGAATATTTTTTGTTCAATTCATCAAACTCATTAAGTAAAGACATGTGATTGCTATTAATAATTGAATGATCTTTAATAAAAACATCATGCTCTTTTTGTAAAGTCAAATAATCTAATTTCAAACTAGTATGGGTTTTCTTAAGCTTCCTATACGATGCATGAATTTTTTCAGATACTTCAAATAATTGATCGTAAGTAAGCTCACATACCTCTTCCTGGTCCGACTGACTAGGGTGATCATTAGCCATCAGACATAAATTTGTTTCCTCCTCTTCAACTTCAGTCTTAGAGGAGTCGGATACAGAGTCTGCCCAGAACGCCTTTTGTATCCACTTCTTGTCCTTTCTGAACTTTGGTTTCTCCTCACCCTTCTCCTTGCTTGGGTGAGCCTTAAGTGTAGGACAATCCGCCTTTATGTGTCCAGGCTTCCTGCATTCGAAACAAACAGATTCAGATGAACCTTTAAAGTTTCTACTTGTTTTATCTTTGTTCCACTTTTGAAAATTCTTATTCTTCTTTCTTAGAAAGCTCTTGAATTGCCATGTGATTAAAGCAACATCATCGCTATCAGACCCGGAAGTGCTAGCATCTTAATCTTTGGCCTTTAGCGCCACTGTCTTCTCCTTCTTTCGTTCACCTGCATCAAGTTGTCTTTGGTTCACCCCTTGCTCGTAAGCAATGAGTGATCCAAGTAAGCTGTCAATAGAGTAAGTATTTAAATATTTGGATTTAGTGATTACAGTAATCTTGGCATCGTATGAAGAAGGTAAATATCTAAGAATTTTGTTCACTCTTTCGTAATTAGTTAGTTCTCTTCCTAGAGCATGCAACAAGGCAACGATTTATAGAAAAAATTGTTCATATTGTCCCGTACGATCATGCGATCGTCCGGGATGATTAGTGCAAATCGAGGAATTTCGTCCAGAAGACAGTTCGGGTCGTCCAGAGAAACTTGTGCTGGACGAACAAAAAATGACTTGATCGTCCAGGACGATACGGGTATCGTCCGGTACGATTAGTTCAAAAAGTTCCCAAATCGTCCTGTACACAGTTTGGGTCGTATAGCTAAAATGCACTAGATGATCATGATCGTCCGGAATGATCCTGCGATCGTCCAGGACGATATGATCGTATAAATCAAAAATAAATTGCTTTCCTTAATTACCAGATTAAATTAGGCATGATTGTACTGAATCGTCCAGGATCATACACGTATCGTCCGGGACGATCAGACCAAATAACTTAAAATAAAAACTTGCCTAACTTGATCTGGCGGCTGAGAATTTCTGATTTGAGCATATCGTCCCATACGATCTAAAGATCATCCAGGACGATCTGCTTAATCATACCTTCTTAACTTGGTCGCCCTAATTAGGGTTTCTATTTTTACTGGATCGTCCAGGACGATGTGAATATCGTCCAGGACGATCTGAACAAAAAATGAATAGAAACTCTAACTCACTCAAGTTCTCCCCCTGAGTGTGTGTGTGCAAGGTTACATAGCTAGGGGATCAGTTACATTATAATTGACTCAAGAAAAAGAAAAATTGTACATTGGACACACTTGGACCCGATCATGAGTTGGCTTGAGTTGCTCGTGATCTTTTGTGCCTGAAACGGGTTAGCCAAGCAAAACACACTGGAAACATATTTGTCAACATCAAAATCAGATTTGCAACAGATCTTCTTAGTGACGATCCTTCCCATAGAGCCACCAAAGGATAAGAGATGATGATTGGAGAATATGACTTGAATTCTTCCTTGGAATAACCTTTATGAGCACCTCACAAACTCCCCCTCACAAGATTCTCTCTCCCTCTCTCCCAAGCTCTCCCTCTCCCTCTCAAGACTCTCTCAAGTGAGGACAGCGGCAAAAGATCTCAATAGTAACAAACAAGAGATCTTAAATAGAATGGCTCAAAAATTGACCTAAATTTTAGCTTGCCATTAAAGATCATCATGTACGATCAGTATAAGAACAGACATATTAGCCTGGGCAATCTATTTCTTCTAGATGATTAGAAGATAAGATTTATTCTGATCATCTGGGATCATCCTTTGATCATTCTAGATGATTAGTTCAAAATCAAGAAGATCATCTAGCACATCAGTCTGGTCACCCAGGAGAAAAGATTGGACGATATATAGAAAAAGACTTGATTGTCCAGGATGATATGTCTATCAACCTGTACGATTAGTTCAAAAATGACCAATATCGTCCAGAACATCAGTCGAGTCATCCGGGATAACTATGCTGGATGATTTCAATATAATAGATCATCTAGTATGATAAATCTATCAATATGTATGATTAGTATAAATATGGCCATATCATCAAGCACATCGGTCGGGTCGCCCAAGAAAGTTATATTGGACGATGAGGATTTATAAATGATCATCCAGGATGATCTTGTGATCATTTGGGATGATGTGATCGATTAATTAATCCTTAATTATTTTCCTTAATCACTTAACTAATTTAAGCATGATTGTAATGAATTATCCAGGTCGATACTATATCATGCTTGATGATTAGACAGAAATCCTAAAAATAAAAACTTGCCTAAATAAGCCTAGAGGATGAGATGTTTTGATTTAGGCACAAAATCCCAGATGATAGGGTATCATCCAAGATGATCTACTTAATTAGACCGACTTAAAATTGTTACTCTAATTAAGGTTTCTATTTTCAATTAATCATCTACGATGATATTTCGATCGTCCAAGATGATATGATCAAAATAGAACAGAAACTCTAACTCACTAAAATTCTCCTCCTGAGTGTGTGTGTGTGTGTGTGTAAGGTTACTTAGCTTGGGGATCCATTACATTATCTTTGACTCAAGAAAGGGAAAAATTATATTTGAACACGCAAAGACCTAATCTTGAGCTGGCTTGATTTGCACTTGATCTTGTGGACCTGAAATGTTAGGCAATCAAACAAAAATAGGAATGTTTGTTATCATCAAAATTATAATCCTTGAATTCATATTTGCAATAATCTACCTCTTTTTTATGATGGCAAACATTTATTAGATAATTTCCAATTCAATAAATAAAACACATAGCAATGAAAAAACTAAGCAATGTAAATTTTACTAGCACAGGCAAATAGTACAGCAACATTGAACACTAATAATCCAAAATAGTACAATAACCCAAAATACTAACAACATAAGCTACTCCCCCTTTTGATAACTTATAAAGTAGGAAACAAAAAAACACATAGAAAAATATAGAGAAGAAAGATAATATAAAACATCACAAAAAAATAAACATGAAAATCAACCAAGCTAAATATTAGAGGGACCCTGATCAGGTCAAGGAGGAGGTGGTGGTAGCTAAAACAGACTGTGAATGGTGGTGAAATGCTCTCCAAACTAGAACATATCCTGATTGTACTGCTGCTGCTGCTGTTGAGTAACATATACATTGAATCGATCAACATCTTCAGCATGTTGCTGCTCCTGTGTAACCACGTAGGAGTCAAAGAGGGCCTCCCACTTGTCAAATCTATTCACCGCTGATCCAATAATGACTGCAGGAAAAGATGAGCAGGTGCAGGAACAGCTTCCTCCTTAGCCTCTACTACATCTGCAGACTTCGGATGGAGATGAGTGTTGTGAAGGACATGGAAGGAGCTATTTATATAGAAGGAGGGTGGATAATTTAGAGGAGTAGGATACTGAATATTATACTTAGTTTCAAGCACAGAAGCAATAAGGTGTCCTAGGGCTAAATTGGGTTTCCCCCTATGTTTAGGATCTCTAATGCTAGTAAGGTGCTCAATGTATCAAAAAATAAGATCAGTAGCATTGAATTCCTGATGAGTCATGATATAGTAGGTGGTGATGGAAAGTAGGGGAGTAATGTGAACCCGATCACCAGCCTTGGGAATTCTGAAAGTTCTGAGGACATGTTGGATGGTCTTAGCATCTTTAACCAAAGAGCAAGAGGCACCATCATGGTAGGAGGCATTGGTATTCCTTAGAACCTGATTAACTTAACTCCAGTTGAAATCAGGATCTAAGGCAATGAGATAAAGCTTTTCCCTAGTGGTAGAGTGCCAAAGATGTTCATGACAATCCAGATAGGTGATCTCGATAGGTCATTTGTTGACATAGGATTGGAGTGAAGTATATGTAGAGTTAATGCGGAGACTAGTGAAGAATTCATACAAGAGTTACAAATGAAAGGGAATAGCCAGGGTTAGAATGAAGGTGAGAGTAGTGAGGGCAAACAAATTGAGTATCGGGTAAGTAAGGGTGCGAGGATTGATGATTTTAGAGGAAGAGATGCCAAAAGTCTTATACCTAAGGTAGGCAGCCTGATCCACTGCATTTGTGAAGCGGGGATCCACATCTCCCCGTGAGGAGATTCCAGTGAGCATCCTGGAGCGTTTGCCACTACCATTGGAGAACTTAACTAAAGGGAAGAGGTATATGAAGGGAGGAAGGAGATTGGAGTGAAGAAAAAATGGTGAACTTGGGCTGAATTTAAAAATTTATAAATATCATCAAGAATGATCGTTATATTGTCCCAAACGATGTGCAGCATTAATGTCGTCCTGGCTGATTGGTCAAAAAGGCGGTCTGATCGTCCAGGATGATCAGAAATCATCTAGGATGATTAGACTCAGATAATCATCCTGAGGAGTTAAGCTGGATGAATTTTGACAAAAAGTATTATCCAGGATGATTAGATGGATCATCTAAGATGATATGAAATTAATGAATCGGATGGGCCAAATTTAAGTTGTCCAACTACTGCCATGTGGATCATCTAGGATGATGAGGTGTATCATCCAGGATGATCACCAATAATTGGCTCAGATTAGCCGTGGGTTCATGATAGGGATGAGTTGATCATATCATCCAGGACAATGTGAAAAAAAAAATTGAAAATTTGAAGGATGGAAAGGAATGATCAGGGGACCCAAAAATCACAAAAAATCAAAATCAAAGTAAAGACAGAAAAACCAAAACAAGTAAAATGAAGAAACAACAAAGAAACTATTTTTTTAATCGATATGCTCAAGTAAATCAAAAATTTTCATTAATTTTCAATTAAAAAGACAATAAGAAGAAATCGACGAGCTGAAATCTAAAAAAGTTGGAAAATTGATTTTTGTAACTCCTACCTCGGACACCTTACAGGTTCAAATTCCTTTAAAATAAAAATCTAATTCAAAAGAGAAGAAGTTAGATAAGTAACATGATCCCTTCATACAACGTTCCTGAAAAATATCTAATAAAATAGTATTGCAAATTAGAGAATCAGAAATCATGATTTTCTCTCTCAAGCTTTTGAATATATTAAGTGGCACAAGAATTCTTCTAAGATTTTTAAGGATTTGAAAGAGGAGGAAGCATATTTTTTGTGGGCATATTTTGTACCTCTTTTTCAATTATTTGGTGCACTTTGTGCATCTTTTGATTTTGATACACTTTATGTATCTTTTAAATTTTATTGGCGAGCATTACGCATCTTTTTAGTGTTGGGCTCATTTTGTGCCTCATTTTTCAGCTGATTGACGCACTTTGTGCATCTTTTGACAAGCTTCCTTTCTTTTAAAACCTCTAAAAGACTCTCAGTTGTGAAATTATCTTCCAAATATAAGAGTAGAGAATAAGACTCACTCTCTGAGATAAGGAACAATAATCCACAAATTAAAATCATTCTCATATGATAAATGCAACCACTTAATTAAGAAAATACAAAAGTTATTCAATGATTTGGAACACTACTCGTATGAGATAGATTACTGTAAAAAGATAAAAAAGATCTCTATTTCAAAGTCCAATTTTCAATTTTGAAAAATATTCTATTCAAAAAGAAAAATATACCATTAAAGGAGTTAGAAGAAGAGAAAATAATTATCAATGTTTCTTCTCTTTAATTATTTTAGAGGAGTCAATCTCTACTTTCAAGCTTCTAAACAAAAATAAGGCAAAACTCTCATTTAGAAATCAAGTTTATCAGCAATAGTGAGCAGTGATCTGATTTTGAAAGAAATAAATAATAAATAAAAAATAAGAGGAAGGAGAATAAAATGGAATAACCAAATCAGGTAAATAATAACAGCAAAAGAAAATCAGTATAAAATAATAACAAAAAAAAGAAACAGATAATCAAATCTAATAAAAATAAAAGAAATGTAAAAAATAGAAAATTCACAAATTAGTAATCATCAAATTCATGCATTTATATCAATCACACCCAATCTAGTTCTTAAGATGCTGAATGTGTCAAAGGCCAGTGGTTTAGTAAAGATGTCAGCCAGTTTGTTTTCAGTTGCTACATGGTGTAACTCAATGTCTCATTTGGTAACATGGTCCATAATAAAGTAATGCCTTATGTCAATGTATTTGGTCTTTGAGTGTTGGATAGGATCTTTAGAGATGTAGATGGCACTAGTGTTATCATATAGAACTGAAATTATGCCAGCAGGTAATCCTAAATCCAAGATTTGTTGCTTCAACCAAAGAACTTGGGCCACACAACTTCTTATGGAAATTTACTTAGCTTCAATAGTGGAAAGTGCAATAAAGTTATACTTTCTATTGGACCAGGAGTCTAAGGACTATCCTATGAATTAGAAAGTTCCAGAAGTACTCTTTTTATCCACCCTACATCCTTCAAAATTAGAATCAGAATATTTGATAATTTCAAAAGAAGTGTTATGTCTAGGATACCAGATTCCTAAGTTTGGGGTCCCTGAAAGATATCTAAGGATTCTCTTAACTGCAGTCAGGTGGGATTCTTTAGGATCAACTTGAAATCTAGCACAAAAGTGAACACTAAATATTATATCAGGTCGGCTAGCAGCCAAGTAAAGTATTGATCCAATTATACCTCTGTACTTCTTTTGATCAATAAATTTTTTATTTGAATCCTTATCTAAATGGACAGTGGAGCTCATGGGAGTGTTTATTGGCTTGGTTTTATCCATTTTATATTTCTTTAAGATGTCCTTAATATGCTTTAATTGATTGAGAAAAGCTTCATCATCCATTTTCCTTATGCTAAACCCCAAAAAGTAGGACAATTCTCCCATCATACTCATCTCAAACTATTTACTCATTATTATAGAAAAATCATCACATAAATTTTGATCAGAAGATCTGAGTATATCATTAATATAGATCTGGACAATAAGTAAATCATCTCCTACTTTCTTTAAAAAAGGGTAGTGTCTACGCTCCCCTTAACAAACTTCCTTTCTAGTAGGAATGTGCTAAGCCTCTCATACCAAGCTCTGGGTGCCTGTTTTAATCCATACAAAGCCTTTTTTAATTTGTAAACATGATTTAGAAATTAGGTACTCTCAAAACCTGGGGGTTGCTCTACAAACATATCTTCTTTTATTACCCCATTTAAAAGGGCACTCTTGACATCCATTTGGAAAAGCTTAAATCCCTTATAACAGGTAAAGGTTAGTAGCACTCTAATGGCTTCCAATCTAGCTACTGGGGCAAAGGTCTCCTTAAAATTAATCCCTTCTATTTGGTTGTACCCCTTAGCCAACAATCTTGCCTTATTCTTAACCACCACACCAGAATCATTCATTTTATTCTTAAAGACCCATTTGGTTCCTTCTACACTTTGATTCTTAGGTCTTTCTACTAACTCCTAGACATCATTCCTTACAAATTGGTTAAGTTCATCATGCATAGATAAGATCCAAAATTTATTAGAAAGGACTTGATTGATGTTGGTGGGTTCAGTCATTGAGATAAAGGCAACATCGTTCACTTCCTTTCTAAGTCTATGCCTAGTTTTGACACTTTCAAAAGTGTCTCCTAAGATCAATTCTTTAGGATGACTTAAAGAATATCTCCATTCTCTAGGCAAAGTATTTTTTCGGTTCTACCTTATCCTCCAGATTTGTAGTTTCTACTCCTTGGGTAATCTCTCCTATTTCATAATTTTCCTCAGCTCTAGACTCCTTAAGATCAGATTCATCAAACACCACATGAGTATTCTCCTCCACCTCCAATGTTCTCTTTAAACACTCTAAATAATTTTCCCACACTTGAATATCCTAAGAACACTCCTTCATTAGATTTTGGGTCAAATTTTACTAAGAGTGATTTCCCATTATTAAGAATGAAGACCTTATAACCAAAGACATAGAGGCGATAAATGTTTGGTGTTCTACCCTTGATGATCTCAGAGGGTGTCTTATTCAGATTGGATCTAAAATTCACCCTATTTAACACATAACAGGTTATGTTCACAACATCTGCCCAAAAGTATTTTTGAAGTGAATACTCAGTAAGCATTGCTCTAGTGGCTTCTATTAAGGACTTGTTCTTTCTTTTAGCCTCCCTGTTCTGCTAAGAGGTTCTAAGAGCTAAAAGGTTGTTACTAATCCCTTGCTCCTCATAAAAAGTTTCAAATCTCACATTTTTAAACTCTTTACTATGATCACTATGGATGGTCAAGATCTCAAAACCTAACTTCTTCTGAATCCAAGTAGAGATAGATTTAAATTCATCAAACGACTCAATTTTATGTGAAAGAAATCTAATCCAATTGAACCTCGAGTACTCATCAACAATCACAAATCCATAGACTTTTCCCTCTAAGATGACAGTGCTAATGGGTCCAAATAAATCCATGTGAAAGACTTCTAAAGGTCTAGACATACTAATATCCTTAATGGAGTGGAAAGAGGATTGGACTTATTTCCCTAGTTGACAGGAATCACACAGGTGATCCTTAGTGAACTTAAGCTTGGGGACACCTCTAACTAAGTCCTTTTTGGTTACTCTTCTAAGTGTTTTCATTCTGGCATGATATAACCTCCTATGCCAGAGCCAAGACTCATAAGCAGTAGTTTTTAAGCAAAATGAAGCAGCACTCTCAATATTATTTAAATCAAGCATGTAAACATTATTAATCCTCTTTCCCTATAAAATAGTATTATTATTTAATCTGATAATATAGGTGTTTACCAGAAACTTTATGTTGAACCCTTTGTAATAGAGTTGACTAATGCTGAGCAAGTTGTGATTCTGTCCATCTACAAGCAAAATATTTTTAAATAAAAGGTTCTTAGAGTTTTTGATTATACCTACGCCCACCACTTTCCTGGTGGTTTTGTCTCCAAGAGTGATTTTGACTCCAGCTCTGGCCTCCAGCAAAATGAATTATTTTGCATCTCCAGTCATACCTTGAACATCTGCTGCCCAGCTACCACATGCTCTCATGAAGTCTTGTGTGAGAGCAACCATGTAAAATTATCAAACATCAGGTTTAAAAACCCAAATAAGTTTTGGTATGCATGCATGCTATGCTATGGATCTTATGATTTGGGCCTCCACACCTAATGTGTACTTTGATGAACAGTGCAAGTTTGGTAGATATGTCCTAACATGCCACAAGTGAAACATCTTATACCAAGAAAAGGGTTTAACTAATCTGCGTAGGTGATAATGACTCTTCCAAGGTTTGAATGATATATGTTTTAATGATTATGTATAAAATTCTTCAAGTGATTGAGGTTATTTATTTTCATAAGAGCGGTTAATTAAGCATTAATTAATTTATTTGAACTATACAAAATTAAATTATCCACTCTCAATGCATGCTCCCTTCTCTTTACATTGAATGCATGAGTTTCTAATTCCTTGAATGCAGTTTTTAATTTAACATGTGATGCTTTCAATGAATCATGCACAACAATTAAATCAGAATACTTTTTTTAGCTCATCAAATTCATCGAGTAATGACATGAAATTACTATCAAGTGATGAATGATCTTTAACCAAAACTTCATGCTCTTTTTATAGGTTCAATAATTCCAATTTCAAGCTAGCATGCAATTTCTTAAGTTTCCTATATGATGAATAGATTTCTCAAAACATTAAGTAATTGATAATAGGTTAGTTCACATACCTCTTCTTATTTAAAATGACCAAGATGTTCATCCGCCATCAAACACAAGTTTGTAGTCTCCTCTTCAGCTTTAATCTCAGAGAAGTCAAATGCAGAATCCACCTAGAAAGCCTTTTAAATCCATTTCTTATCCTACCTGAACTTGGGCTTCTCCTCACCCTTCTCCTTACTTTCGGTGAGCTTTAAGTGTAAGACAATCAGCTTTTATATGTCCAGGCTTTCTGCATTCAAAGCAAACCACATCAGAAGAACCTTTAGAACTTTTGTTATTCTTAACTTTGTTCCATTTCTGATGGTGATTTTGTCTATTCCTTAGAAAGATTTTGAATTAACTAGTTATTAAGATAACATCATCACTTTCAGACCCAGAAGAATCAGTCTCTGTATCATTAGCCTTTAGTGCCATAGTTTTGTCTTTCTTTTTCTCTCCTGCATCAAGTTATCTTTGTTTCACCACTTGCTCGTAAACAATGAGTGATCAAAGTAAGTTATCAATCGAATAAGTGTTCAAATCCTTGGATTCAGTGATCATAGTTATCTTGGCATCACAGGAAGAAGGCAAACATCTCAAAATTTTGTTAACTTTCTCATAGTTAGTGAGTTCTCCTCCTAAGGCATGCAGGGAGGTGATAATTTGTGTGAACCTAGTAAACATTTCATATATTGACTCACTAGGTTTCATGTGAAAGAGTTCATAGTCGTGAAGCAAGATATTTAACCTAAATTGCTTAACTTCAGTTGTGCCTTCATAAGTGATACAGAATCTATCCTAGATTTCTTTACCAGTTGTATAAGTCGACACACGCATGTAATCATTAGATTTTAGTGCACAGAAAAAGCAATTTAAATATTTTATATTAAGTTATGCTATGTCGCTATCATTATGAGTCTATTTAGTAAAAGGAAGTTTAGTTTTAATACCATCAATAAGTCTGTAAGGTGCATCATAACCATATATAACAAGCATCCATGTACGATAATCGATCGATTGTTAAATATTGGACATGCAAGTTTTCCAAAAATTAAAAGGTATGTTATCAAATAGGGGTGGTCGAGTAATGGAATACCCTTCTGCCGTATTCCATTTACCAAAGTTAGCCATGGCTCAAAATTTAAAAGCTTTCTAAAACCTAATTTTTGAATCCCTCTCTGATACCACTTGAAAGTTCGTTAGGGATGTTAAGCCCTTATGAAGGGGGAGGGGGGGGGGGGGTGAATTGTTGGTTTTAAAAATTCTTAAGAAAAATTGAATTTGAAAAACTTTTTGAATGTTTTAAAATAATTACAATTGTACGTTGATGTGGAAATGTTTAATAAATAAAATAATCACTTTAACCACACAATCATCTATAGAAAGTAAAAGTGGAGAAATTAAAAAGTAGAATAAAAAAAGAAAAAAACATACCAGAATTTATAGTGGTTCGGTCAACTGGACCTATATCCACTCCCCGGAGCCTCTCGTCTAGGTATTGCTCTAATACTCAGTGACTCTCCTTTTGCTCCAACAGCAAGGCAGAGAAGCCTTTACAAAACTCCTTTTCACTAAACCCGAAGAGGCAGAGAACCCAAACAACTTTTACTTCCTCCTAAAGTAGGCAGAGAACCTTACATCCTTGCGCTTCCTCCTAAAGCAGGTAGAGAACCTTACCTCCTTTTTCTTCCTCCTGAAGTACACACAGAACCTCAATCTTCTTACTGATGATCCTTCCCGCATAGCTACCAAAGGATAAGAGACGACGACTGGAGAAGATGACTCGAAACCTTGCTTCGAGTAACATTTGTAAACACCTCACAAACTCCCCCTTATAAGATTCTCTCCCTCTGTCTCTCTTCCAAGGACTCCCTCTCCCTCTTAAGACTCACTCAGGTGAGGAAAGCGGCAAAAGTTCTCAACAGTAGCAAATAAGAGATCTTAAATAGAAGGGCTTAAAAATTACCATAAATTTTAACTTGCCATCAAAGATCATCCAGGATAATCAGTATAAAAATACACATATCAGCCTCTACAATCTAGTTCTTCTAGATGATTAGAAGATAAGGTTTGTTCTGATCATCCAAGATGATCTTTCGATCATCCTGGATAATTAGTTCAAAATTATGAATATAATCCAGCACATCGGTCTGGTCATCCAGAAGAAAAGTTTGGATGATTTGTAGAAAATGACTTGATCGTCTAGGATGATATGTCTATTGTCCTATGCAATTAGTTCAAAAATGACCAGTATCATCTAACACATCGGTCGGGTCATCCAGGATAACTATGCTGGATGATTTCAATATAACTGATCATCCAGTACGATAATTCTATCATCCTATATGATTAGTACAAATAAGGCCATATCATCTAGCACATTGGTCGGGTCATCCAGGAAAGTTATTAGATGATGAGGATTTAGAACTGATCATCCAGGACGATCTTGCAATCATTCGGGATGATGTGATCAATCAATCAGTCCTTAATTTTTTTTCTTAATCACCTGACTAATTTAGGCATGATTATAATAAATCATCCAAACTGATACTTATATCGTGCTTGATGACCAAACAAAAATCCTAAAATTAAAAACCTACCTAAATAAGTCTGGTGGCTAAGATGTTTTAATTTGATCATATTATACTAGACGATAGGGTATCGTCTAAGATGATCTACTTAATCAGACTAACATAACATGGTTGCCCTAATTAGGATTTCTATTTTCAATGGATCATCCAGTATGATGTTTCGATTGTCTAGGATAATATGATTAAAATAGAATAGAAACTCTAACTCACTAAAATTCTCCGCCTGAGTATGTGTGTGTAAGGTTACTTAGCTTGGAGATCCATTACATTACATTTGACTCAAGAAAGAAAAAAATTATATTTGAACACACAGAGACTCGATCTTGAGTTGGCTTGATTTGCACTTGATCTTATGGACTTGAAAGGTTAGGCAATCAAATAGAAATAGGAATGTTTGTTATCATCAAAATTATAATCCTTGAAAGGTTAGGCAAGAAGCCAGGCACTTGAGGACTAATTGCCAAATCTTAAAAAGCACCCAATCAAGGAGAAGGGTAAATAAAAAGCTAAATTTAAAAAGAGTAAACAACAAACTCATAAGGCTTTCTAAGCAGACTCCATTTCAAACTCATTTGAGACAGAAGTAGAAGAGGAGGTAACTAACTTATGCTTAATGGCAGATAACCATCTCGATCATTCTGATCAAAAGGAGGTATGTGAGCTTTCCTACAATGAATAATTTAAAGTTTCTAATAACGCATATAGAAAGCTTAAGAAAATGTATGCTAGCCTTAATTCTGATTTTTCAAATTTGTAAAAAGAGCATGAATGCCTTAGGAAAGATCACTTTACTTTGGATAACAATTATATGCTCTTATTTGATGAATTTGATGTATTAAATAAGAAGCATCTTGATTTAATTGCTGAATATGATTCATTGAAAGCATCTTATGTTGATTTAGAAAATTCATTTAAAGAATTAACGGCATATTTAGATGAAGCTAATAATAGGGAGCATGCATTTGATAATTCAATTCTTGAAAGTGCAAAAAAAAAAATTTACAAGTGAAATTAACTAATTTTAAAGAAAACAAAACATTACCTATACTTATAGAATTTTACAATCCATCACCACAACATGCATCATTTAAACATAAGAAGAGACACCAAAACCCACATAGACTATTGAATCCATTCATAGGAGTTAGGTGTTTTTCTTGTGACATGCTAGGACATATATCCCACATTTATGTTATCCACGATAAAACACATTTAGTGTGGAGGCCAAAACTGTATAAATCATAGTATAGAATGTAAGTATTTCATCCATCAATCCATATGGTGGAACCCAAAGTTTTTTGGGTTCTCAAATATAATACTTGATGACATTATAGGGATGGTCTCACAAAAGGCCTAGTGAGAGCATGTGGTACCTGGATAGCGAATATTCAAGGCACATGATTGGATATGTAAAGTAATCCATCAAGTTAGAGGCCAGGGTAGGAGGCAAGGTTACACTTTGAGATAACACCACTAGAAAAGTGGTTGGATTAGGTATAATCAGTAACTCAGAAAATTTTATTATTAAAAATGTCTTACTGGTAGATGCCTTGAAACATAATTTGCTTAGCACTAGGCAATTATATGATAAACATTTTAGCATAAATTTTTATCTACCAGCTGCATGATTAGCTTAAATGGAAGTACTATTTTAAAAGGAAAAATAATTAATAATGTTTACATGCTTGATTTGAATTGTATTGAATTTGCTACTTATCTTTACCTAAAAATTATTACTGATGAATCCTGGTTATGGCATCGGACACTATCATGCAAGCATAAAAAATCTTAGAGAAATCACCCAAAAAGACTTTATTAGAGGCATAACCAACCTAGATTTCATTAAGGATCACCTATATGATTCCTGTAAATTAGGAAAATAAGTCAAATCATGCTTCCACTTAATCAAAGGCATTAACACTAACAAACCCTTAGAAGTCTTTCACATGGATCTTTTTGGACCTTTTAGCACTCCAAGCCTATGAGGGAAAGTCTTTGGGTATGTGATTATTGATGATTACTCGAGGTTTACTTGGATTAGATTCTTAACTCATAAAAGTGAATCATTCCAGGAGTTTAGGACATTCTCCACTTAGATTCAGAGAAAGCTAGGTTATTAAATTCTAATCATTCATAGTGATCATATTGGAGAATTTAAGAATAAAAATTTTGAATCTTACTGTATCGAGCAAGGGATAGATCACAACGTTTTAGCTCCTAGAACCCCCCAACAGAATGGGATAGCTGAAAGAAAGAACAAAACCTTGGTTGAAGCTACTAGAACCATGTTATTGAACACTTACTTCTTAAATATTTTTGGGTAGAAGTGATAAATATAGCCTATTATATTCTAAATAGAGTTAATGTTAGATCCAAGCTAAATAAGACACTCTATAAAATCATCATAAAGAACTAATCTTAGGAGATCCATCTAAAGGTGTTAGAACTAGGCATGGTTTAGAAAAGAAGTTAACAACTATTTCTTTATCTCAATGATTGAACCCATAAAATAAATAAAGCACTATCTAATGAATTCTAAATCCTAGCTATACAAGAATAGTTAAATAAACTTGCTAGAAATGTTGTATAGGACTGTTGTCAAAATAAAATGTGTTTTCAAAAATAAAATGAATGACTCTGGTATAGTGATAAGAAATAAAGCAAGACTAGTGCCTAAGGGGTATAACAAGATATAAAGAATTAACTTTGATGAGACCTTTGCCCTTGTAGCTAGACTAAAAGCCATAAGGGTACTACTAGATTTTACATACTTTAAGAGATTCAAATTGTACCAAATGAATGTTAAAAGTTCCTTTCTTAATGGGGTAATAAAAGAAGATGTGTATGTTGAATAACCCTTATGCTTTGAATATTCATAATTTCTAAATCATGTGTTTAAATTAAAAAAATGTATTATATGGACTTAAATAAGCACATAGAGCATAATATGAAAAGCTAAAGCACATTCCTACTAGATAGAACCTTTATTAAGGGTGGCGTAAATGCCACCCTATTCCTCAGAAAGGTAGAAGAAGAACTACTCATTATCCACATCAATATTGATGATATTTTATTTGGATCTTCTGATAAAAACTTATGTTATGAATCTTTTAAAATAATGAGTAACATGAGATGAGTATGATGGGAGAGCTGAACTATTTTCTTGGATTTAGTATAAGGAAGAAAAATGATGGAATTTTCTTTAGTCAATCAAAATATATTAAGGACATCCTTAAAAAATATAAAATTGACATGGCCAAGGTAATAAACAACCCCATAAACTCTAGGGTTCAGTTAGATAAGGACTCAAATGGAAAATTAGTCGATCAGAAGAAATACAGAGGAATAATTAGATCATTTCTTTAGTTAACTGCTAGCAGACCTGATATTATGTTTAATGTTTATCTCTATGCAAGATTTTAGGCTGATCCAAAAGAATCTCACTTGACTGCTATTATGAGAATCCTTAGATATATCTTAGGAACCCAAAACATAGGAATCTGGTATCCGAGGCATAACACTTCCTTTAAAATTATAGGATATTTTTACTCAGACTTTGTAGGATATAGGGTTGATAGGAAAAGCACTTCTGGAACCTACCAATTTATAGGATAATCTTTATTCTCTTAGTCCCATAGAAAATAGAACTCAGTAGCTCTGTCCAATATAGAAGCAGAATGCATATCCTTAGAAAGTTACATGGTACAAATCCTTGGGTTATAGTAATAAATATTAGATTTATGACTACCTGTAGGCACCACTCCAATCTTGTATGATAACTAGTGTTATCTATATTTCAAATAATACAATCCAACACTCTAAGACCAAACACATAGACATAAGGCACTATTTCATTAGGGACCATGTCACCAAAGGACAAACAGAGCTACATCTTATAGCCACTAAAAATTAACTTACATATATCATTAGAAAACCACTAGCTTTTAAACCTTCAGCACCTTAAGAACCGGATTAGGTGTCATAGATATTCATGCTTGAAGTTGAGTGCTTTGAAAATCTTAAATTTGAATATTGTGTTTTTGTTTTATGTTCTATCTTTAAGTGTTTTATTTTTCTTCTATGCAAGTGTTTGTTTATTTTCTTTATCATTCTTAAAAAAAAAAGGATCTGATCACTACTCACTTCACTAGTTGAATTTTTTCTTTAAATGAAAATCTTATCTTATTTTTGTTTTAATATTATGAAAGTAGTGATTGACTCCTCTAAAATAGTTAAAGGAAGAAAAATTCGCAATTATCCCACTTCCTATAATTCGTTTAGTGGTATAATTTCTTTTTAAATTAAAATCTCTTTCAAATTAAAGAATTGGACCTAGAATTAGAGATCTGCTTCAACTTCCTATAATCATCTATCTCATATGAATATTTTTTGCAAGTTAGTGAATCTACTTTAAATTTTATTAATCAAGTTGTTTATCTATATCATATGGATCAGGTTTTGCTTTGTGGTTTACTTTTCCTATATAAGAAAGTGAGTTCTTCTTCTCTTATATTTGGAATATAATTTCACAATTGAGAGGACTCTTTCTTTAAGGATTTAGAAAGGAAGCAAGGTTGCAAAAATGAAAAGAGGCACAAAATGAGCCCAAAATTAAAAAGATGTGCAAAGTTTGCCAAATAATTGCAAGATGCACAAAGTGTATCAAAAATCAAAAGATGTATAATGTGTGCCAAAAATTGATAAAGAGGCACAAAATGAGCCAACAATGAGTTAGCTTCCCTTTCTTTCAAATCTTTAAATCTTAGAATAATCTATGTGCCAATTGATATCTTCTGCACTTGAATTTAAAAATTATGATTCCTAATTCATCACTTTGTAATGCTATTCTCTTAGATATATTTTTGAGAAGAAATTTGAAAATGTGGACCTTTGAAAGAACACTACTTAGTGGGGACAGAATGTAAAGGGTATGACTGAACTATTCCTTAGGACAAAATGATCACAGACCTTTGTGCTCTTTGTAAGAGGGCCAATAGGAGGACATATTAGATCATACATATGATTAACCATTGAAGATAGCGGCTCTCACCTACATACCTCTATGCGTAATAATATGAATGGCCTAATCAGAGTCACAGGGTTTCCCCCACCTGATACATCAGCTCAACTGAGGTTTATTTGAATGGGGGATTTAGTTTCCTATGGGCGCAAGGCCCAGTGGGTAATAACATATCAAGTTGGGGCCTGATAAGACTCGCGATTAAGGACTCTATATTATTCTATCAGATGGGATTGGCTTATAGGGAGGAGACTAGGAAATTCCTACCCAAAGGAAAGAAAAAGTTCAACTTAGCTTAATCAACACACATGGATCACATCAACACCCAAAAAGACCAGGGTAATAAGAAGAAACTATAGAAAAGAAATAAACCAATATTCAGAATGTATGAGGGAGAAAGATGAAGGTGGCGTCATTCATGTGATATAGATAGGCAAGATTTATGGCCTCTAAAGGATAAAGGATCTACCCACCAATGAGGCGTACTATAGGACATTGAAAGTAGCAGCCTTAAACCCTAACTCTAAAGTGAGTTTAGTGTTCGACACATAACACTGACACCTATGTCCTAGCTAATGCAGCACAAAAACGTGGACTTACCACAGCCTGGATTGGGGAGCCAGCTAACCACTTAGTCAATTTAAAACCATAAGTATGGTCATTCTATGAAAGAGTGGTAGGAACATTTAAAATTTTTGGGAAGTGGGACCGACATCTAAAGATTATCCTAAGTGGTCCCTTGACTTATGTTGGGTGAAAATGCTAAAAAATGAATGCAATTAAGGTTTTAGACTGACTTTTAAATTATTTTCTAATGCAATGCATGCTGATCGACTTGATTAAATGCTTGAAATGTATATGAAGCATTTTTAAAAAAAGAGGCTTAAAAATATACTTTATCCTAGAGTACACATGCTTCGCTTAACAGATCTGCACCCTCATTGGCCAGGTGGTCTGTTAGAACCCGCAAGTGGGGAGTGGCCTAACAAATGGAAAGAATAATGCAATAAATATGCTATACGAACTCCTGATGGATTTGGGCTTACTTCTTAAGAGCGTTAGAGTTTCTATATAGTCTTAAAAATTTTCATTACATGTAAGTAGAAAAGTGTTGGGTGTACCCTCACGAGCCTCTGATTGAATCCAGGCTAAAAAAAAAGCGGTACACAAATGCCAAGAAACTAAGAAAAGCATGCAGAACCTAATCGCGATCAAAGTAAACAAATAAATAAAATAAATCCACAGAGAATGATGTCTAAAGTCCATAGTAAATGCCATATAAGTACAACCTAGGATCTGCAAAAAAATAAAGTGGACGGGCACCACTGAGAATAACCCAGATTCTAACCCTAGCACTAACGCAAGTGAATTTGAGTGGGATACTCTTTATCTTAAACTCCTCAGTCTTCTCCTATTTGAGCTCCTTGGATTTATCATAGCTGGATACCCAAATGGGAGAAGAAAACTCTACCCCTAATGAGAGGATATTCTTTCCACTTTTGGTAGCAAAATAATTAAAATTTGGGCTTCCAAATGGGAAAGGACTATCCTTCTAAAGGGTATCCTTTCACTTTAGAATCCAAGCTTTAGACCGATGTATCCCAACTTAAATATAAACTTTAACAACTCAGTATTTCATATAAATTACATTAATATAAAATGAAAAAAATCTACACACACCTATAGGGTTATCCTAAGTATTCAAATATTAGATCACTCCCAAGCAGTTATATTTAAGAAAAGTAAAATACTCATGCCAGTCACACTTAGCTGTGCTCTTGTTTATTTGGTGGCTTAGTAGCTGAAGCACCTGTAGCAGCTGTAGCGATTATATTTATGATTTATTTATTCTTAGCCCCCTTTTATTACTCTACATGAGCATGACCACCTCCAAAAAACTCAATGAGCAACCAGAATTATCCTAACCTAAGGGTAATCTAATCACCCATCACATTAATTTATAGAGTATAGTAAAAGTAAGCAAATACTTCAAACATTTTTCAATTAGACTATGTAGTGAAAACTCAGAAAAACTCTGCACACATTAAAAAAGTAAACACTGGCCTAGCCTAGATCTAGTGTTAATTTTCCTAACAAATCATCTAAAGTGTGTGTAGAGGGCTATGTGGTTAGGGTAGAACCTAAGCTGGATAGTTAATTGAAGTTATCTTAGTGTTCTAGTTTGTTGAAGGTTTGAAGGGGAGGTTTAAGTTTGAGTTTAAATATTAATGTTTTAAAGCTTGAATTAGATATATTTTAGTGGTTCAGTGATTACTACCTTTATTTCTCACCGAGGCCATGAAGTTTATTTCACCCTCCTCGGGGCTAAGTTAATAGCCTCGTAAAGGCCTGGGTTACCCTGTAGTAATCGGGGTTGATTAAGTTGATCTAGTTATTTAGAGATTAAAAGAAAAGGTGTATTAAATGACTTATTATTAGGTTGGGAAGTTAACATAAAGCTTAGGGTAGTGTTTTATAAAATTAAGGTTGATTTAATGGATTCTAGAAGGTTAGAGGTCATTCTATCTGCTAAGTAAAAGGGGTCAGATGGTAACTTTTAGAAGCAGGCTAGGTTTTGGGGTTCTAGCATTTTTATTAAATATTAGACCTTACAAAGAGTGATTAAACTTTGAGTTTGCTGAATTTTGAGTTTTCTATGCAAGTTATGATTTTAGGAGTTTCGGGCCCTAGTTAGCGAACTATAATTGATCGGAGAGTTGACTTTTTAAATTAGGTTAATTTTTGGAAAGTTGATATTTTTAATAAATACTAGATTTTAATTGGTGTTGCATGCCTTTAAGTTTATTAATTTCTGATTTTTCTAGAATTAGTTACGATTTTTTAAAATTTGGGCATTTAAAGGTCTTTTTATTTGACATATTTTAGTTTAGGTTTGTTTTCAAATTTTATAACTCTTTGAATTTAAGTTTATTTTAATGAATTTTATTTGATTAATATTTAATTAAGGGGTGATAAAGAGATTAGTTAGATTTAATTCAAGTTTGTATTCAAATTTTACCTCCTATTGTATGTTGGTTATAGTTTGATTGAGAATTGAGTGTTTGAATGCATTTAATTTAGATTGTTACCAATTTCATTGATTAATTATTAATAAATTATAGCATACTATCCCTCGGATAATGTGTCACTATGTTTTTTATATTTTATGTTTCTATCCTAAAGGGAGCATGCATCCTATGTCTAAGTTTTCTATGACTCGGTCCTTAAATTTTGTCCTTAAGTATCACTAATGTTATTGGGATGAAGAGAGGTTTATTTCTAACCCTTTAGATATTCGCATGTGTGTAAATGGATTTAGGGATCTATAATAAAATAAGACAAGAAAAATAATCTTAGTAATTAAAGCTTCTATAAGGTCCGAAGGGGTAGGAAATGCGCATACAGAAAGGTTCCCTAAAAGTCATCTAAGTTTTAAGAAAAACTCACTACACCGGGGGCTACAACCCGGTGGTTCTACCCGTAGCACCCCCACATGAAGAAATGGGAGTGACTGATACTCAGATCCGATTGTATAAGCTCCTTCATCTGTTGCTCCTGGGAGTTCTTTACCTTTTGATCTCCAAAAGTCCCTCAAAAAAGAACAAAGAAAAGAAAGAAGATTTGATGAGATCAGGTTAATGTTCAGTATAAAAATAATCAGAATAAAATGTAATTAAATAAAAAACATACCTTTTTTCAATCTTGGACACCAGTACGATTGTTTGCTCTTCAGAACTTCTTGAATGTTAAAAACTCTCCAAAATTATTACAAAAAATGGTTTTTTTATTTTTATTTTGTAAAAGCTCCGACAAGTGCAAAAGAAAGGAAAAAAATTAGAGAAAAAATATGTAACCATTTCATTATTAGGCATGTCTTCCTAAAATCCAAACATGCCTTTGACCCACACTTCATTCCAATTCAACATTTAAGCCAAACGTAAACAAAAGGGAGGGAAATTTGATGCTATTTAATCTTCCCATGTTTATAGAAAGCGTTCGGAATACTTGACACAATTACCCGTATCACTTCCCATATAAAACTCAAAGTAGCAAAGAAGAAAACCAGTCCTGAAGTCAAAGCCCAAATAAGTCTTTCAACTTTGAACCCAAATATGCTTCCACACCACATTCTTTTATATCCCATTTCCGGAATCAAATGTGAAAAAAGTGAAAGAACCTCACCAATGAAGAGAGAACTAAAAGAGCCCTTTAGCATTGAGCTTCCCAAGTATAAAGCCATTCATAGAATCCCCAATTCTCAAAACAACTTATAGGACCTTCCAAACAAAGCAACACATAGAACTTTCACATATGAAATCCACAATGACCTTTTCAAGCATGAAATAAACAATGAGCCTTTTTAACGTGGGATAAATCCATGGAAATTTTCCAACAAGAAGATTTTGTAAACCTTTCCATCATAAAACATTCACAAAGCATATATCGGACTTCTCAATGCAAAAATAATTCACATCGCTTTTCTAACAAATATTATTCGTAAAATCCTCCAACATAAACAAGTCATCGAAATTTTCAACACAAGGTGAATCATAGAACTTCCCAACATAAAGCCCCTCATAAGACTTTCCAACATAAAACAAATAATAAATATTCCACACAAAAAACAAACTGAAACTTTTTCCGACATAACGTAAACCATAACACTTCTCAATATAAAACAAACCATAAGTCTTTAAAATATAAAGCAAGCCATACATGTTTTAAACATGAGGCAACTTATAGAATTTTCCAACAAAGGGGAACTTCGCAAGGCCTTCTACCATAAAGCACGTTACAAACATTTTCCAACATAAAGCATGCAAGACCTACATCAAACCAAATTCAATTCTTAAATAAAACTTCTCACATATAAAGCAATTCATGAAACTTTCCAACACAAAACCACTCATGAGACTTTCCAACATTGCCAAAACATATTTGCATTGAATCTATATAAACCCACATTTAACTCATAAGGTGCATGAATATCTTCCCACACAAACTCCAACCTTCACACCACATGTTATCAAATATCCAAAAGAAACTTTTAATCCAAACTCATAAACTTGCCTTAGTGCCAAACATATAACACTTGTCGAAGGTCCCAATCAAAGAAAACTTCTTTGAGACATTTTATCGAATACTTAGCCCATAATATTTAAGTAAGGAAGAATGTAAAACCAAGGATTTGAGATCAAAACCACCTATCGCATATCTCAAGACAAAACTCAATTTGTTGTAATAAGACATAAACCACAACAAGAAAATAGAGCAAATATCATTAAATGCCAATGTAAATACACATTCCTCTTATCACATTCACAAAAGCATCATTATAATTTATTATTAAGACACTTTTTTAATGCCATGAAAGAGATATCCAAACAAGTCGTTCACACATAGCCATTGCCAATTCATTAAGAGAATGAATCATAAGGGCAACATAATGATTTAAACACAACCAAACAAACAAAGAGGAAGATAAAAAGAAGGAGGAATGAAGAAGAAGTGGGAAATGAAGAATGAAATAAAGGAGGAGAAGAAGATGAAGAGAAAGAAATAGAAGAAGAAGAAGAAGAATAAGAAGAAGAAGAAGAGAAAGAAAGGGAAGAAGAAGAAAGAAGAAGAAGAAGAAGAATAAGAAAATGGGGAAGAAGAAAGGGAAGAAGAGGGAGAAGAACAAGGGGAAGAATAAAGGGAGGAAGAAATGGAGAAAGAAATCACTTGCAGGAGTAAGAGCCGGCCTTGGGTCTTGTCTGATCCAGAGGAGACGGAGAGGGAGCAGGGGCTGGTCGACAAAGAAGCTTCATCTTCGTGTGGCTTGCGATTGAGGCATGCGAACTGAAGGAAGTTAGAGAGGGACAAAGGAACCTTATGCTCAACTAACAAGATTTGCCAAAAAGATGCAATCCTATAATCAGTTAAAGAGACTTAAGAAACATCCAACCACATCACAATCATATAGTCATGCACCGGTGTCCCACCATGCTATGTCCATACATTCATATAGTGGTCACCCAAGTATGCAATCATGTAATTGAATATATAATTAATCACACAATCAAGCAATCATATGATGATCATCAAAATCAAATAGTTATTACATATCCATAACACAATCAACAAATCATATAACAAAAATCTAGCATACTTTAATCATGCGATCACACGAACATGCCACAAACCCAAATATGCAATAATTATTTAATCATACAATAAGCAGTCCAACATGCGATGATCACACAATCACATAATGACCATGCATCAACCACATAATTATACAATCAATCACTCAGCCATGTAATAATCACATAATCATGCAGTTATGGTGGGACAGAAGAGAGGAAACCTAACATTCGCCTGACTAGACCGAAACAACCAGTGAAGGAGACTCAGCGTTCACTAAACCAGCTCGGCATAATGAAAAAGAGTTAAGGAAAGAGGATCAACTGCCTGCTTAAACACATCGACGCAGCAGAGTGGAAGAAAGAGAAAGGGATCTCATGCTCACATGAGTAGAATCGAAACAAGATCATAAAGAACTCAAGACAATTCAACGATCATCTAGAACATGTCTAAAGTGAGGTGAGGAGAAAGGAGATCCAAAAATCACTTAATCAAATCAAAATAGGAATGGATAAAAATCAAAGGAAAGTAAGGAGGATCACCAAAGAAGGAGGGTCTCACATCCACCTGATCATATTAAAATAGTGAATGTGGACAACTCGATGTTCACCGGACCATATCGAAATAATGAAACAAAGAGCAAAATGTAAAGTAAACCAACTATCTTCCTAACCATATCGAAATAGAAGAATAGAAGGTGAAAGGATCCCACATCCACCTGACAATATCAAAATAGTGGATGGGAGTGACTCAATACTTACCTGACTATATCAAAATAGTAAATAAAGAAGTCATAAAAACTGATGTCTGCCTAACCATATCAAAATAGCAAGATAATCAGGAAAAAGGTGGGGAGGTATGCCTCTTAGAGGCTCTGTTGGGCTCTCTCAAGTAGGAAAGGCCTGATGTCTACCTAGTGCATATGGTTGTAATAGGACAAAGGGGAAGAATCCACCCCTGCTCGATGTATGTGCCTATAGTAGGGTCCCTACCCGATGCATATGACTGATGGTAAGATAAAGGAAAACTCAATAATCACACGGCACAAATGCCTGTAGTGATAAGAAGAGGAAAGAGTCACCTCTACTCGGTGTATGTGCCTACAGTAGAGTCCCTACCCAGCGCATATGCCTGAAGTGGAATAAAGAAGGAACACTCAACATAATCACCTGGTGCATATGCCTGCAGTGATGTAAAAAGGAAAGAGTCACCTGTGCTTAGTGTATGTGCCTACAGCAGAGTCCCTACCCGGCACATATGCCTGAAGTAGGATAAAGAAGGAACACTCAACACAATCACCCGGCACATATGTTTGTAGTGATGTGGAGAGGAAAGAGTCACCTCTGCCTAGTGTAAGTGCTTGTAGTAAAGTCCCTACTCAGCATATATACCTGAAGTAGTATAAATAAGGAACACTCAACACAGACACCCGATACATATGCCTGGAGTGATATAAAGAGGAAAGAGTCACCTCTGCTCGGTGTTGTTGGCCTCATTTTTGTATAAGGTCAGTAGGACCTATCCAGACTTTAGGATCTTTTCAACCCTTAGGATCAATCTTGACCCTAGGATCAATCTAATCTTAGATAAATCCAGACTTTAATATCAATCTAGATTCAAATCAAACTTAATCCCATATTAATTTCAAACTCAATTCAATCAAACTCCAGGCTAATCTAAATCCTATGATCCTTTTAGGCTCCATCCCTTGAGATCTATTTAGGACCTTGGATTCTTCTAGATCATAGATCTTAGGATTTCTAGACCTTAGGATCCTTCTAGTCTCTAAATCCTAGGACTTTCCTATACCCTAGGGTTCTTTTAGATTCCAAAACATTTAGACCTTTCTAAGCCTTAGGATTCGACAAGACCCCATACTTTAGGGTTTCTTAAATTCTAGAACCCTTCCAAAATCTTGACCATAGGATTTTTCCTAGATTCTAGACCTTTGATCTATTCTAGAACCTAGGATTCTTCCTATATTTTAGAGCTCAAGATCATTCCAGACCCTAGATCCTAGGATTTCTAAACTTTAGGATTCTCCTAAATTTCTAACCTTAGGATCTACCCAGACTCTAGATCAATCTAGGTCTAAGGATCCTCCTAGACCTTAAATCTATCCAAACCTCATATCTATTCAAACTCCAAGCCAACCCAAACTTTAAATCAATCTATTAAAGACTCAAATCAATCCAGAGCTCAAGTCAATTCAAACCCCTGACTAATCTTGACCTTTAAACAACTTAGATCCAGTATCTCCAGCCTCTAACCTGACCCTATTTCTATGTAATCATCTATAATCATTTAAATAATTATAAATGACTTAGACAGCTTAAATTCAAGAATTTAAATCAAAAATCCACTTCGAACCTGGACTTTTAAATCAAACCTCAAGGCTAAGAACCCAGGTCCTGAAAGCCTTTTCTAATGAATCTCTGAATACTTCAAAACCCTATCAAATGATCTCTAATTCAAGGGCTATCAGTTGCATACTAATGTGACATGTCTTTAGAGGCAACCCTCTAAATTTGAGCTCATTCTGAGGTCTCTAACCCCAGAAATTTGATTGAAGTCCAAAGGCTGTAAAACCTTCAAATATTTATAGGCTATGCCACTAGACCTTGCACCTAGTGGATTCTGACCTTGGAACTTTTCCAAAGCCTCCAATCACTTCCAGACCCTTTCTTATGACTCATTGAGCTTTAAACTATATTTTTTTGGACTCAATTTGACCTCTAGTTGACTAGAGTCCAAAATGACCAAAATACCCCTATGGGGTGTGACTAGTCACTTTGGACCAAATGAGTTTCAAATCAAATACAACCACTTCCATCAAGTTTCAAATATCAAAACAAATCTATTGGATCTAAAACTAGACCTTGGGTCAACCTGGTTGACCAAGTAAACCTAGGTTGACCTAAAGGCCCATTAAGGGCCCAAACAGGTCATTTTAACTAAATGACCTCCCTAGACTATTGGACCACCACCAGTAGACTCAAGATGTCATTTTGAATTGGTTAGACCCAATCCCTGACCCTGGGTCAACTTGGTTAACCAGGTCAACATAGTTGACCCATTAGGCCCAATAAAGGCCTAAACAGGTCATTTGACCCAGATGATCATTTTAACCATCTAGATCACTTTCAAAACACTCAAAACATCAAATATAATTCATTGAACCCAAACTCAGGTCCTGGGTCAACCTAGTTGACCAAGTCAACCCAGTTTGACCTAATACCCCTTTAAAGGTCTAAATGGGTTATCTTAACCCATTTAACCATTTTAAATCCCATCAAGCCCTCAATATTTTCAAATCATGGCCTAAATATTTTCTAATCATGGGTCAATCAAGTCTAAGCAAATTGACCAAGTCAACATAGTGAAACTTGGTCAAAATAGTTTAAACTCCTTTAATGCATCCAAACTCATATCTTAAATCATCAAATCCCTTTTGAATCATCCTACCAGCTACTTAAGAAACCACCATGCCATCTAGTCAGCCTAGGTGGCATCTTGACTGGTCAACATTAGTGAAGAAGTCTCTTAAAGGCTTTAGAAGGTTTAAATGTTCAAGCAAAATCAAATCCCTACAAATTTATTGAAACCAAATAATCCAAATAGCATCTAGAAACCCTCCCCATGCCACCTCATTAGTATTTGCCTGTTTGATTAGTCAAACTAGTCAACACAAGCATTTATATGATTTAAAAATGGTCAAATCGTCAAATCACTTAACCCATTTTATTTCATTCCATGCTAAGCCATTTCCAGTAGCTCTTTAAATCCTCTTTGCCAGCACCTCATCATGTATGGACCCATTGACTGGTCAAAAAATCAATGGGTGGTCAAATGATCTCCTAAAGGATTAGGATGGCTCTAAACACTCAATCCATTCCACTTAAAACCTCCCCATCTGTTTAACAAGTCTCTTGAACCTTCTTCAGGTTTATCCTAACTCTTAGATCTAGATCCAACATCCCCAATTGCTCCCATGCTCAAGTGGGGACAAAAATCACTTTCCAAGTCATGTCCTTTGGCCATCCTTGATTCCCCTCCTCCCAATAACCTCCTGGACAGGTGGAGGCCATCTGGAGTCCATCCAAAGAAATCAAAATCATCCATTTGATTTGAGGGAGGTTGAATAGGGAAAAACCCTCAAGAGGTCTCACATTTAAGCATTCATACTCTCTCTCTCCAACCAAGTCCCTTCAAGTTCCTCTGAGAGCTCATTTGAGCTCTAAGGGATCTCCTCTACCTTTTTCAAGTCCAAACCGATCAGTCCAAGCCGTTGCCGGTGAAGCTCCAGCCACCTCAAGCACCAAATCCATCCAAGGTCGAGATCTCTCAATCCAGGAGCTGTCAAACGGTGGTTTCTTCTACTAAAATTAGTGTGGATAGTCAACAAGTTCAGAGAAATCAAAACCTTAAAGATCCATCAATAAAATCTCTCAAAAACTTAAACCCTAGTTCCAACACTTAGAGCTAAATAGCTTTTTGAAAAGTACTTTTCAAGCTTTAAAATGAACCCCATATTATTTCTGTTCATGAGTGCTGTCTATGTTTAAAATTCCAAATAATTTTGTTAATTCGATCACAAGAACGAGCTGATTTTCTTGTTCTAGGGCTATTCCTATAGCCCTTTACCAATGTACAAAATCTGGACCATTTATCTTACGATCAACGGTCCGAATTCTACTGTTCAGCGATCAGTCTAACTGTGTATCAGCGATCGTTGGATATACGAACATCCACCTTGATCAGAATCGTTGATTCTGAACCGTGTGGAATCAACGGTCCTGATCCATGCCTACGTGGTTTAGTGAAATCGCGTGAGGCATCCAGTGGTTGACGTGTGTCCAGCTGCCGCCACGCCGTCATTTGAGTCAGCCCAATCATTACCGCTGTCGTGCGTTAGGATCTGGCGAATCTGGTGATGCCACGTGGCCTAGTCGCTGCCAAATTAGGATTTAATTAATTTCAAATTAGGATTAAATTATTTTAAATATATATTTCTTCAAAAACTTATTAAAAATTAAATAAAAAATCATAAAATATATATTATATATTTAAATTTATAGAAAATTGAATATTTTAATTTAAATTTAATATTAATTCAAAATATTAAAAAATATTTTAAATTATTTAGTTAATTAAAATTTTGATATTTTAAATTAATAATTAGTTAAAAATGATTAAAATACCTCATAAATTTAAAATTTTATTTTAAAATAGATTTTGACTTATATAATAAATATTTAAAATATTTCTATGTTAAAACTAAACTTAACTTAAAATATTTTATTTAAATATATTAGACAATTCTAACATGTTAATTATTTAATTAACTATTTTATTAATATTAATTTAAATATTTAAAATACTTAAATTAAAAAAAAATCAAAGAATTATTTCAAAATATTTAATTTTTAATCAAATTTAATTTAAGATATATGTTATATTTTAATAATTTTAAAATATTTAAGTGTTTAAATATTTAATTAATATCTAATTAAGATTAAATTTAAATAATTTTAATAAAAATTTTGAAATAAAAATTATTCTAAATAATTTAAAAATTCCAGAAGCACTTAAGATTTAATTAAGTTTAATTTAAGAAATATTTTTAATTTTAATTAATTTTAAATTAATGATAATCATTTAATTAACATAAAACTTTTAAGTTCTAAAATAATTTCAATTTAAGTCATAAGTATTAATGTAATACCTTAAAATTTTTGGAAAATTAAGTATCTTAATTCAAGATTAATTTCAAGAATTAAAAAATCATTTATCTTAATCAAATTTAATTATTTAATTACTATAATATTCAATTAATATTATATTAAATACTATATTAAGTATTTTCAAAATTAAAAAATTTAATTTCAAATTATTTCAGTAAACCAAAGGATCTCTCATTTAAGTATCAAACTTATTTTAATGTTATTTTATGTATTTTTAATTTAAATTTTATATTTTTATATATATAGGTTTATGTACATTATATGTATATATATATATCTATATATTTAAAATTACTTTAAAATTATATATATTTATTTAAATCTTAAATTTGAGAGATCCATTTGGAACTTTAAACTTATATTAAATATATGAATGGAAATCATCGGGGAGGATTAATGAATAATTAATCTCTAATTATTCATTAATCAAGTTAATGCTTATGCTCACTATCCTTAAATTTTGCATGTGTAGGTGCACACACACACTTAGGGCTCTCCTAGATTTAGGTGTTGAATGTGTTTATGTATTTGTGCATGTTATTTCTATGTTAAGTTCGAGGGTTAGGAAAACCTTGATTTGAACCTATTCAAACCTAGTGTTATTAAGGACAATAATTAGGGATTTAAGTAGAAAACTTAGATTAGTTTTAGAAATTAGGATACATATCCTTTTAACCCAAAAACTTAAACACTTTAACTTTGAGACACCCTCAGCCCATAGAAAGCTTCCCACTGAATTTTAAGGTCCTTCAGCCCTTTAATTAATTTTATTAAAATTAAGCCTTAATTAAGCCTTTGAAATTTACAAAAATTGTAATAAATAAATTTTAAATCCAAAAATTATAAATAATACATCAAGCTGACCAGAATTAAATTCTTAATCAATTAAAAATAAAATCAACCAGATTGGATATCAATTTCAAGAATAATTTAATTTTAAATGAAATTGAACATTTAATTAAATTAATAATTAAAAAAAAATAAAAATTCCAATAATTTCTCAAACACGTGATAATCACTCCTTAGATCATTTCTGATCTTTGGAGGTGATTTCAAAAAGTTTGGAGGTCATTTGGAGCAAAATCAACAAAAGGCCCCTAATTAAGTATTTTTGAAAATTCAATAAATTGTCATAACTTCAAAAATTCAAAACTAATTCAAATGAACTCCAAATTAAGTAAACCCAAAGGCATTCAACTCATCTTAAGGTCTAATATTTATTAAAAATATCAAATTCCTAGAAATCAATCAAATTTGAAAAAGTTAACTTTTGGTCAAACCTAGTTTACAATCAACTCAAAACTTCAAACCTTCATAATAAAATATAAAAAAATTCAATTCCAGCATACTTATAATCTAACTGATCGTATTAAGGTCTAGTATTTTATAAAAATACTAACAATCTAGAAAATATTTTAAATCAAAAAGTCAACTTTTAACCCCTTAATTAAATGATTAAAATAATCCAAAAAATTCCAATATTAAATATTTAATTTTAAATCAAGAAAACATTAATTCAAACTTAAAAATCAGCAACCAATCAACTTTAATTAAAATTTGATTAACTTTCAACCTTAATTAAACTTAAATAACTTTATTATACCGGGTACCACTCGGTAACTCAGGCCTACGAGGCTATTAAATTAGCCCCAAGGAAGGTGAAATAAATTTCATGGCCTCGGTGTGCAAAAAAGGTGGTATCCAATAAATAATTAAAATCAATTTTAAAAATTAATTTCAAATCATTAAGATTTAAACTTTAATTAAAATCTCCCTTGAGCCTTTCAACCAACTAAAATGTCAAATAACTTTAATTAATGATCCTACTTAGGACATATCAAACCTACCCGACCTTTACACACACTTTAGATGGTTTACTAGGATAACCAACTCTCGTCTTAGGCTAGGCTGGTGTTTACTTTTCTGTTGTGTGCTGGATTTTTGAGCTTTCACTATATGTTGTTTACTAGTAGTAGAATTAATGTGGTTGTTTATTTATTTACTGCACTCTGTGATATGATTGATTGTATGTTAGATTTACCCATAGGTTAGGGATGATTTGTACTAATTCAATCTTATGTAGGTGGCCATGCTCGTACAGGGCAATTACAAATTAATGGGGGCAATTAAATAATTGAGCTTTTAAATTAATACTATTTTCTACAGGTGCTTCAGAATTCGCTTAAGTCCTCCTTTAAAATTAAAAGAGCTTGGCCAAGTTTGGCTCGTTTGAGTATTTTAATTTCAAATGTTAAATGTTTGGAATTTTTATATAATTGTTGATTATTAGGATAACCATACAGGTTGTTGAGTCTACATTTTAAATTTTATTCAAATATAATTTGATTTAATTTAAGTTGTAAATATTTAAAGTACTCTGAGATGAGATTAAATATCCAACTTGAATTCCAAAGAGGAGAAGACATCCCCAAGGGGTGAGTCTTCCTCCATTTGGAAGATCAAGTTAGGATATCTTTCAAATATCCAAGGAGAAAAGATAACATCCCTTTCGAGGGAGAGTTTCTTTTAACTTGGATATCCAGACCCGATGATCCAAGGAGTTCCAAGAAGATGAAGAAGTGAAGAGCGAGAAGACCCAATCTCAAAGTCACTTGAGTCTATGGAAAAAAATTTGGATTGTAGTTAGTGGTACCCAGCCACTTTACGTTTCCTGCAGACCATAGGTTGTAATATTAAAAGGCACTTGCCTATGGACTTTAATTTTGAATATTGATTTAATTAATTTGGTTATTTGATTGATTTGATTGATGTGTTGATTGTGATTAAGATTTGCATACTTTTATTAGTTTTTTGACAATCTTGCATGTCCTATTTGATTTAGCCTGGAATCTGATCGGAGGCTCGTGAGGACACGTTTAAAACTATTTTTACTTAAACAAAACGTAAAATATTTAGGCTCAGATAGTAACTCTAATGCTTTTATGAAATAAGCCTGGGACCACTGGAGGTTTTTCATGCATTCATATTAAATCTTTTCTTCCTTGTTAGGCATCTCCCTGCCTGGGGGTTTTGGCAGGCCACCTGACCTATTAGGGTGCAGTTCTATCCAAGGGGATGTTGTGCAATCTCTAGGATAAAACCTATTTTTTAAGCTTGATTTTAAAATTGCTTCATTTTGATTTTAAAGCATTTGAGTCAACTAGTGTGCATTGTATTAGATACAAATTAAAAAATTGAGTCAAATCTTTAATTGCATTTTTAGTTTAAGCATTTCACCCAACATCAGTTAAGGGATTAATTAGGAATCTACTCTAGAAGTTGACCCCAACTCCTTAAACTAATCTTAAACAACGTCCCTAACCACTCTTTCATTAAAGTCCGGACACATGATTTTGAAGCGTTTAGGTAGTTTAGCTGGCTCTCCAATCCAGGATGGGGTAAGTCTAGATTTGCATTGCATTAGCTAGGTTCCGGGTCACTGATTTTAAATACCCACTTTAGACTTAGGTTTCGAGGAAAATTTTTAATTTTAAGACCTCAACCTCCGGGAATCTAATTCCCACTTTCTAATAAAATTAATCACTTAAACATTAAATCTCTTTCCATCAAATTTAAGCCCAACACTTAGGATAGGTTGGGGTGTTTCAAAAGTGATTCAGAATCTCAAAATACCTCCTACTATTCCTCCTTTGATTCTAGAAAGAATTGTTATTCCTTGAACCATTCTCATTTGAAGATTCTAATCTCGACCTCCTTTAACATCAAACTTTGAACTCCTTAAATAAAATTCGTATCTCTATTTTAATCGAGAGTATTTATAGGAAAATTTCTGGTTTCCTATGATGTAATTAACTCCGAGGGCTTATGCTCGTAGGAGATTTAGAAACCCAGACCAGATTTCAAAATTAAAATTTTCAAAATTTGAATTAACTTTCTTTGGGATATTCAAAAGTCAACGATCATTATTATCATTTTTAAATAATCGATAACAGACGATATTCTCTTTCCTTGGGAAGATATATCATACAATTATCATAACTTTGATTATGAAATTAATGATCTCTTTACTGGATTATTGTAGTTGAACATTGGATTAAATCTCATTTTGATCATTTAGGATCATATGTTGTCTCTCCTTGAGTTTGACTATGATAATCAAAATAAATTCAAAGATTTGTAATCTAAACCAATTAGAGAATGATATGTTTACCTTTTGAGGTAATATATTATTCATAACAAGTGTTCAATTTTAAATATTAAAATTCTAGAAATTCAATCTTCCCAAAAAAATTAAACCCTTTTTAAGACTACATCTTTTTCAATAAAAATAGGTGATTGTGCCTGTAATAGAGTCCCTACCCAGTGTATATGCATGTAGTAGGATAAAGATGGAACACTCAACACAATCACCTGACACATATGCCTGTAGTGATGTGAAGAGGAAACAGTCACCTCTGTCCAATGTATGTGCCTGTAGCAGAGTCCCTACCCGGCATATATACCTGAAGTAGGATAAAGAAGGAACACTTAGCACAATCACCCGTTGTATATACCTGCAGTGATGTGAATAGGAAAGAGTCACTTACGCTTTGTGTATGTGCCTGCAGTAGAGTCCCTACTCAGCGTATATGTCTGATGATAGGATAAAGAAAAACTCAACAAGTACCTCGCACATATGCCTATAGTGGTGTAAAGAAAGAACTCTCAGTAGCCACCCTACGTATATGCCAGACGATGAGACATAGGGAGGAATAAAGGGATGATCCCATGTGAAGGACTATCTAAGAAATCCCAAACTCATATTTAGTCACCACATGGTAGAGGATAAATCATTGTGGCCATGAGTGTCTAAACATAAGCAAAAGTTTTTAGGAAAACCTGAAATTGTATACGATAAAAAGTAATATGCCAGTGGATATTTCTCTGAACAAGAAGAAATATACAAACAACAGAGTGAAATAGTGATCTCATACTTAAGGAGAGAGAAACTGAAGTAGTGAGAGGACACACCCACTTCAAAGATCAAAACCATACCAAGGAGAAATAATCATCAAGGAACTATAGTGGTGGACCCACACTAACTGATGGAGACCCTGTAAGAAGTGGAAACAACATCAACACATCCAAGGGACCGCTCTGGTAGCCAAGAGTTGGGTCCTAATGGGCAAGTATGTGGACAAAGAAACTTGGGCATGGATCTTCTGCTAGAAAATTAACGCTCACAAAGCAGCAATGCTAACGCCTGAGATTAGGTATACTACACACCACTTACGAAACAACTCGAGATAGTAAGGGGACACATCTGTCACTGAGGATAGTAACTATAAGTAGAATTAATAATTATTAGAAGATCACAGTAGTAGCACCTACACTAATTAGTAGGACCCTATGGAATGTGAAAGTGACACCAACGCATCTATAGGACTACTCTAGCTGCTAAGAATAGGGTATGAATGGCAGAGTGGGTTGCTAAAAGAAGCGAAGGAGTTGATCTTCTGCTGGAAAATCAAAGCTCTCAATGTAGTGATGCTAACACCTGAGACTAGGTGTACTACATCACCACTGAGAAAATAACTAGAGGTCTCGCCACCTAGGATAGTAAGTTTGCGTAGGACCAATAATCATCAAAAGTTCATAATAATAACACCCATACTAACTAGTGGGATCCTATGGGAAGTGAAGGCAACATCAGTGTATTCATAGAACTACTCTAGCAGCTAAGAGTAGGGTATGAATGGGAGAGTAGGTTTCTAGGGAGTTGATCTTCTACTAGAAAATCTAATCTCTCAAAGAAATGATGCTAACATCTGAGAAATGATGTACTGCAGCATAATTGGGGAAATAGCTCAAGGTAGTGAGGGGAACACACTCGCCATCGAGGATAATAATCATGAATATGATCATTACTAATCAAAAGGATCATTGTGGTAACACCTACACTAATTGGTAAGACCCTATGAGAGGTGAAAGAAATACCACCACATCCATAAAACTACTCTAGCAGTTGAGGGTAGGGTATAGATGGGAAAGTAGGTTGCTAAAAGAGAGCCAAAAAGGGGTTGATCTTTCCTCAGAAAAATCCAAGCCTACAAAGAAGTGATGTTAACATCAAGGATAAGATGTATCATATCACTAACGAAGACTACTACGATCATAAAGAATCATAACAATAGAAGCGTAGGGTTATCCTTGAAGCAATCACCTAGACACTTTGAAGGAGAGGAAAATGGAGAGAAGTCTGGGGGAACTTGAGCTCTTGGAGAGTAAAGCCGAGTTCCACTTACGACAAGGGAAACCAATTTTGCTAAACTGAGAGCTTCCCTCTTTTTTTGTCATCATATATATATTTTTTCTATACATATTTTTCATCTGTTCACAATCATAGATTGGACATACCCCATACTATCCAAGATAACACATGGTAGAGGGACAATTCACCATATCCATGAGTTTCTCCTAGTATAAAAAAATCCTCTAATGATTGAAACATAATGAGAGGGAGATATGGTTGGCTTTGATAACCCATGCCATATTCACCATATGAATAAAATTAGGGAGAGAGAGATTTTATAGGATCTTGTAAAGAAGTAAAATATTGGCTTTGGTAACCCAGGCCACATTCAATACAGGAGAATAAATTGGGGAGCACAATCACAAAAAATTGAAATATGAATGAAATCCAAATTAGGATAGTGGATCATCATTACCATTCCTAACCAACATAGGTTGGTATGGACCTACTATCACATCCCCTAAGGGATCTAAGTCAATGGTCTCGATATCCCAGACCACATTCAACTCACATGAATGAACTAGGTAGTACAACTATCACAATAAGACTAATAGAAGATAGAAATTCACATAGGGATAGGGGATCAAAATCACCATACCTGACTAACATAGGTTAGGTCTTGACCCAGTATCCCATTCAACAAAGGAGTTTAAACTAGTGGTTTTGATATCCTAGAACACACTTTGAAGTGACAAGAAAAACTAGAGAAACTTAAACTCAAGGTAAGCTCAAAGATATCTAAATTTCATGAGTCTATAATGAGCTGGATAAATCACATGACTCACACTAAGGAATGAGGAAAAACCTAGGAATCATGTATACTAGTTTTGTTAACCCAGACGACACTCAAGCTGATGAATGAAACTGAGAAAGCTAAAACTCATAATGAACTTGGAAATGTAAAAAATTTTACAAGAGGTTCACAATAATCTTTTGATTATATGGACCCAGTCAAACATGACAAATGGGAACATACCAAAAAATCTACTAAGAAGTATATTGCCTCCATCTAAGCCCTGGAAGAGTAGGGATTTAAATTTTATTAACGCAGCTCAAGCTCTCTATAAGCTAGACTGGGCTCTCCCTTATATATTTTTATTGAATTGAAATCTAAATCAATAAAGATTTAAATTAGAGGAAGAAATTGAATCCTTTCAACTTTCATGCATGACACATTATTGTATCTAATAGAATATCATTACATAATAATGAATATAAAATCATAATTTTTAAACTCAAGTATCAAAAATATCAAAGGATACATGAGCTTTCTGAGATTCAAAGATTTACTAGAAATGGAAGCCACAAAGAAATTAATTTTTGGCTCATTTTCTGCCTCTTTAGCAATTTTGGCGCACATTGCACAACTTTTAACCTTGATACACTTCCTGTATCCTTCATTGTGGGCTCATTTTGAGCCGCTTTTAACAATTTTGTCACATATTGCACATCTTTTCATTTTTATAATTGGCTTCCTTTCTAAACTCTAAAAAAGACATTTCTAAGTTGTAAGACTATCTTCCTTATATAAAAGAAGAAAATTCACTTTTTATGTAAGGCAAAAAAGATTTACAAAAAAAACTCGATCCTATGATAAGAATGAACATCTTGATTGAGAAAATTATGAAGCATATTCACTAGCATGCAAAATATATCAATGAGATAGAAAATTGCAAGATAATGAAGAAAATTTTAATTTCTAAATCCAATTTCGACCTGACATAAATTTTAATTCAAAAAAAAAAGAAATCACCCCACACAAGGGATGGGTAGGAGATGATATCCCTCTTTTTTTTATAGGTCATTATAACATGGATGCTAGAGCTAGAAGAAACAAGAGAGCAAAAATAACCCAAAACCATATTTTTTTTTCAATAATTCATCATCAAAAGATAGGAAAAATGAAATCTTTCAGCATAAATGCTACAAGAGATCTCATCTTCCCTTCTGAAGTTACAACGAGGACTCTCTCATACATTTTTTAAGTACATGAAAGAAAAAAAGTGTGCTCAGTAGTCACTATAGTGAAAGAAGGAAAGGAAACAAGTAAAAGAACTGAACTATCAACTATCGACTTGGACTATCAAGGCCTCCTCTCAACTATCTTGGAACTCTGAACTATATGTCTGGTTATACCCCTTGTCTTACAAGAGAGTGCGAGCTACCACTCCCCCCAAAACTATGGGGTGTTCTTCTAACTGCTATAATCATCACACTAATTAGGTCTTGCATTCATTTGAATAACCTAAGCCACCTTATCTTGAGGCTGCACTAAATCACCTTCCTATAAGTGAATCTCTCCACTAGCCATAAGACTCTCCACCCTATCCTTGAGTACAAAATAATCTTCAAGGACATGCTCAATATGCCAGTTAAAGGGGCAATATAGCGAATGCTATGTCAATCCTTCTTCATTTCTCTTCTTATTAATTAGGAATGTTATCATATTCTTTTTAACAAGAAATTTAAATATCTTCCATATACTTTTACTCTTAAAAGGATATGCCTTGTTAAGCCTCTCCTATAAGGACAACTGACTCTCTAAAGTCCTATGGGAGGGTCTAACATGTACTGCTGACTGCCCAGGCGTGTGTGATGATTGCTGTGGTTTTGCATTAACCTTGGACTTCTTGCCCTTATCTTATGGATCATAAGTACTGTGTACCTCACCTCTCCTTGGTAGAGGTTCCCCTGAAGACTGCCGCTGAGGACTACATGAGGGTTGACACTCAACCTTAGTAGGGACTGCATTGGGTATGCTGCCCTGCAAATCGATCACCTTCGTCAATAACTTCTGAAAGGTTCTAATGCTAAAACCCTTCAAGTAAGGTGTTATAGGGCAATCTATTTTCTTTAGCAAAATCTCTACTATACGCTACTGTTGTAACTGAGTCTCACAGTGCAAATTGAGGTTCCTCTATCTGACTATATAATCTAATAGAGTCTCACAGGGATGCTGCCTAGCTACAACCAACTCACCCATAGTGACTCTTTACTCTGAACTAATGAACCTCTGAATGAACAACTGCTCGAGCTCTGCTAAGGTGGGTACTAAATCATTAAGGAGGTCGGTGTACCATACAATTGCCAGCCCAACTAAGCTACTAACAAACAATCTAAACATCAAAGCATCATTCCCTCCTATGTTACAACATATGGCCTGATACTAAGCCACATGCTATCTTGGGTTCTTAAATCCATTAAAGACTCTAAAATACGGAGGGACAAAACCAGGGGGGTAAGGCTTCTACTCGTACTCGACTGGTTAAGGATGCCCCCTGCTAACTACCTCTCTAAACTTTCTAGAGGAAATGGCCTACTCGACCTTCTATGCAATCAAATCCTAAATCTACCTGGCTGACAACTATACTGACTAACTCTTGACTGGCATAGTGAAAGTAACTACTGTAGGTGCCACTATAACTGCTCTTTGGACCCTATCAACTCCTAGAGGGTCTGGTGCTACTATAGGTGGTACTATTAGCTCATCCTTGGATGTACTAAAAGTACTAAAGCCCCTAAGTTGGGGTATGACCCCTAAGGATTTCAACTGAGGGGTCATCACTGCCTTGGCTAGCCATCTGAGTCTATAACTATAGAACTATGGCATCTATCTCAATTAATCGGGGAGATCCACCTATTTTAGCCTCTCCCTACTAATCTCCATCACCTGGCTCTCTCTGCTCATCTAAGAGACCTCGTCTAGTAATCACACACAATCGGTGCATCGGTACATCTCTATCTGATTCCTCCTCGCGTGTGTCCTCCTCGGAGAGAGTCTGACAAAAGGCTTCTATATACAAACCTATAGGGGAAGAGACCCTATGGGGGCTAAGAATAGGGGCTCACTCTACCTAGACTGGTGAAATATCTGGAGGGCCAACATCATCCATATCTGCCAATGTATCACATACTTTCAAAATTGCCTTTGATTATGAAGGAGCAACTATGTCTAACTGTCCAATTGCCACAACTGACTATATTGCCTTGATATGAGAGTTCACCTATCAGCATCTCCACACCCATCTGTTGTGATGGGACCAAGTAGGGGTAACTGCTTGTGAAGGAGCTATAATAACTGAACTGAGCTGAGGTCAGGCAGGCTCCAATTGTTATCTATGTCCATAATAACGGGGGTGTTATCTGATAGTGGGAGCTCTTGTCTATGGTATAACTGAAGGAACATAACTAACTAGTTGTTGTGATGGCTATCCTCTCTACCACCAATATCTTTATCTTAAGACTGTCTCTGCAGCTGAACACGTGCCTAAGAAATCTGGTGGAATAAATAATGCTACGAATCCTCTAAGTGAGGGTTTGAGCAGCATCCTCCCTAGGGACCCTAGCGTATAGGAGAGTAGTAGTAATAGGAGGTGCCACCAGATGTGAGCAACGTCCTCCTCATCACCAACATATGTCAGAGGAGAGAAGCATCCTCCCTGGACTGCCTCTATCTCAGGTACAACTACATCCTCCGGGGTTATTGTGACTGGAAGTAGGTGTGGTTCCCGCTACAAGAGGACCACCCTAGGCTAAACTAGCTCCTGCTGATCACTGAATCTACCATATGCTACCTAATTGCCTTAGATGCAACTAAACGAACTCTTCAATTTTTATTCCTCTAGGCCCTTCTCCCAAGGCCAGAGATGGAGGATAAGGCTACGTCTGAACCCACTACCAGAGAGATCATGGGAATAGGAGCTCAAGGAAGTGCCGGGGTCTACTCAGCGATCTCAGGGTGAGAGAGCTGAGTAAAAATAGAAACTCAATGGGAAGAAGGTGAAGGAGAGAAAGAAAGAGGGAAAATGCGAACACGAGCGACCTTCCCCTTGGAAATAAAAGGAGTAGCTACTATCTGCCCATGTTGAGGGTCCAGTGCAATCTGAATGATTGGTATGGTAGTCACTGGTCACTTGATCGCTAGATGAGTAGGCTGAACAGAGAGTGGTCTAGACACTAGCTACCTAACCATATAGTATGTTGGCTGCAAATGAATAGGAGCTGGACGTGTAGGTTCCTAGGATATCTATCGAGAAACTAGATGTTCGAAGGGGCACATAGTTGTACGACCTCTCCTTTAGGGAGGAGAAAAGGTAGCAGCCTCAATAGGGGTCAGCCTGCCAAGAGTGATAAAGGCTGAGTTAGTTAAGGAACCAAATGTGATTCCTCTAGTAGGAGGACTAGCCATCAGGGACTCAGGGACTGTCACATGCACGTCTGAACCAAAGAAAAAAGTCACAAAAGCAATAAAGGAAGCCATGTAACTTTCTACTAATAAAAGAATACAAGAAATTTAAATAATTAGTAAGAGAGGATATTATGAGAGAGAAAGAATAGATAAGGGATGGAATGGCCCAGTAGGCCGGAAGGAAGGGAAACTAACTAGGGAGAACCCTAGCTAAGAAGAAACAAACTTAAGTAGAAAGGACCCTAACTAAGAGCATAATGGATCGAACTAAGGAGTACCAAACTCAGAGTACACACAAGAAAGGATAATATAGAATCCAAAGATGGAGAGAGAAACCTATCCCATCATGGTTCGTAGAAATGTGTAGACGTCTGAAAGGACACCGCTTAATGGGGACAGAATACAAAGGGTATGACCACACTATCCCGCAGGAAAAAATGATTGCAGGCCTTTACGCTCTTCATAAGCATGCCAATGGGAGGGAAAATTAGATTATACATATAATTAATCATTGAGAATTGTAGCTCTCTCCTACACACCTTGATGGGTAATTAGCATGACCTGATCAGAGTCATGGGGTTTGCCCCATCAAATACATCAGTTCTAGTGAGGTTTATTTGATTAGGGGATTTAGTTTCCCTTGGGTGAAAGCCCCCATGATTTATTACATCTCAAGCTAGGGCCTGAGAAGACTCTTGATTAAGGAATCTATATTATTCTCTCAGATGGGATTAGCACATAGGGAGGAGACTAGGAAGTTCTTGCTCAAAGGAAAGGAAAATTTTAACTTAGCTTAATCAACAAACATGGCTCACATCAACACCCGGAGGGACAAGGGTAATGAGAATAAAGTAGAGAAAAAAAATAAATTAAAATTTAGAATATATAAGAGAGAAAGATGGAGGTGGCATCATCCATGTGATGCAGATAGGTAGGATTTATGACCTCTGATGGAAAGTGGACCTACCCACCGATGAGGCGTACTAAAGGACATCGAAAGTAGCAGCCTTAAACGTTAAATCTAAACTGGGTTTAATGTTCAACACATAAAACTAACATCAGTGTCTCGGCTAATGCAGTACAAAAACATGGACTTACCCCAGCCTGGATTGAGGAGCTAGCTAACCACCTAGTCGATTTAAAATCATGAGTCTGATCATTCTATGAAAGGGTGGTAGGGACGTTTAAAATTTTTTAGAAGTGGGATTGATATCTTGAGATTATCCTAAGTGGTATCTCGACTTATGTTGGGTGAAAATGCTAAAAAAAGAATACAATTAAAGTTTTAGACTCACTTTCCTGGTGGTGTTGTCTCCAAGAGTGATTTTGACTCCAGCCCTGGCCTCCAGCAAAATGAATTATTTTGCATCTCCAATCATATACCTTGAACATCTGCTGTCCATCTACCACATGCTCTCATGAAGTCTTGCGTGAGACCAACCATGTAAAATTATCAAACATCAGGTTTAAAAACCCAAATAAGTTTTGGTATGCATGCATGCTATGCTATGGATCTTGTGATTTGGGCCTCCACACCTAATGTGTACTTTGATGAACAGTGCAAGTTTGGGAGATATGTCCTAACATGCCACAAGTGATACATCTTATACCAAGAAAAGGGTTTAACTAATCTGCGTAGGTGATAATGACTCTTCTAAGGTTTGAATGATATATGTTTTAATGATTATGTATAAAATTATTCAAGTGATTGAGGTTATTTATTTTTTATAAGAGCGGTTAATTCAGCATCAATAAATTTATTTGAACTATACAAAATTAAATTTTCCACTCTCAATGCATACTCCCATCTCTTTACATTGAATGCATGAGTTTCTAATTCCTTGAATGCAATTTTTAATTTAACATGTGATGCTTTCAATGAATCATGCACAACAATCAAATCAGAATGCTTTTTTTAGCTCATCAAATTCATCAAGTAATGACATGTAATTACTATCAAGTGATGAATGATCTTTAACCAAAACTTCATGCTCTTTTTATAGGTTTAATAATTCCAATTTCAAGCTAGCATGCAATTTCTTAAGTTTCCTATATGATGAATAGATTTGTCAAAAACATTAAGTAATTGATAATAGGTTAGTTCACATACATCTTCTTATTTAAAATGACCAAGATGTTCATCCGCCATCAAACACAAGTTTGTAGTCTCCTCTTCAGCTTTAGTCTTCCACCTAGAAAGCCTTTTAAATCCATTTCTTATCCTACCTGAACTTAGGCTTCTCCTCACCCTTCTCCTTACTTTGGGTGAGCTTTAAGTGTAGGACAATCAGCTTTTATATGTCCAAGCTTTCTGCATTCAAAGCAAACCACATCAGAAGAACCTTTAAAACTTTTGTTATTCTTACCTTTGTTCCATTTCTGATGGTGATTTTGTCTCTTCCTTAGAAAGATTTTGAATTGCCTAGTTATTAAGATAACATCATCACTTTCAGACCCAGAAGAATCAGTCTCCGTATCATTAGCCTTTAGTGCCATAGTTTTCTCCTTTTTTTCTCTCCTGCATCAAGTTGTCTTTGTTTCACTCCTTGCTCGTAAGCAATGAGTGATCAAAGTAAGTTATCAATCAAATAAGTGTTCAAATCCTTGGATTCAGTGATCATAGTTATCTTTGCATCACAGGAAGAAGGCAAACATCTCAAATTTTGTTAACTTTCTCATAGTTAGTGAGTTCTCTTCCTAAGGCATGCAGGGAGGTGATAATTTGTGTGAACCTAGTATACATTTCATATATTGACTCACTAGGTTTCATGTGAAAGAGTTCATAGTCATGAAGCAAGATATTTAACCTAAATTGCTTAACTTCAGTTGTGCCTTCATAAGTGATACAGAATCTATCCTAAATTTCTTTACCAATTGTATAAGTCGACACACGCATGTAATCATTAGATTTCAGTGCACAAAAAAAGCAATTTAAATATTTTATATTAAGTTATGATATGTCGCTATCATTGTGAGTCTATTTAGTAAAAGGAAGTTTAGTTTTAATACCATCAATAAGTCTGTAAGGTGCATCATAACCATATATAACAAGCTTCCATGTACGATAATCGATCGATTGTAAAATATTGGACATGCAAGTTTTCCAACAATTAAAAGGTATGTTATCAAATAAGGGTGGTCGAGTAATGGAATACCCTTCTGCCTTATTCCATTTACTCAAGTTAGCCATGGATCAAAATTTAAAAGCTTTCTAAAACCTAATTTTTTAATCCCTCTCTGATACCACTTGAAAGTTCGTTAGGGATGTTAAGCCCTTATGAAGGGGGAGGGGGGGGGGGGGGGTGAATTGGTGGTTTTAAAAATTCTTAAGCAAAATTGATTTTGAAAAACTTTTTGAATGTTTTAAAATAATTACAATTGCACGTTGATGTGGAAATGTTTAATAAAAAAAATAATAACTTTAACTACACAATCATCTATAGAAAGTAAAAGTGGAGAAATTAAAAAGTAGAATAAAAAAAGAAAAAAACACACCAGAATTTATAGTGGTTCGGTCAACTTGACCTATATCCACTCCTTGGAGCCTCTCGTCTAGGTATTGCTCTAATACTCAGTGACTCTCCTTTTGCTCCAATAGCAAGGTGGAGAAGCCTTTACAAAACTCCTTTTCACCAACCCCCATGAGGCAGAGAACCCAAACTCCTTTTACTTCCTCCTAAAGCAGGCAGAGAACCTTACCTCCTTCCGCTTCCTCCTAAAGAAGGTAGAGAACCTTACCTCCTTTTTCTTCCTCCACATAGCCACCAAAGGATAAGAGACGACGACTGGAGAAGATGACTCGAATCCTTGCTTCGAGTAACATTTGTGAACACCTCACAAACTCCCCCTTATAAGATTCTCTCTCTCTCTCTCTCTCTTCCAAGGACTCCTTCTCCATCTTAAGACTCACTCAGGTGAGGAAAGCGGCAAAAGTTCTCAACAGTAGCAAATAAGAGATCCTAAATAGAAGGGCTTAAAAATTACCATAAATTTTAACTTGCCATCAAAGATCGTCCAGGATAATCAGTATAAAAATACACATATCAGCCTCGACCATCTAGTTCTTCTAGATGACTAGAAGATAAGGTTTGTTCTGATCATCCAAGATGATCTTTCGATCATCCTGGACAATTAGTTCAAAATTAAGAATATAATCTAGCACATCGGTCTGGTCATCCAGAAGAAAAGTTTGGATGATTTGTAGAAAATGACTTGATCGTCTAGGATGATATGTCTCTTGTCCTATGCAATTAGTTCAAAAATGACCAGTATCATCTAACACATCGGTCGGGTCATCCAGGATAACTATGCTGGATGATTTCAATATAACTGATCATCCAGTATGATAATTCTATCATCCTATATGATTAGTATAAATAAGGCCATATGATCTAGCACATTGGTCGGGTCATCCAGGAAAGTTATTAGATGATGATGATTTATAACTGATCATCCAGGATGATCTTCCAATCATTCAGGATGATGTAATCAATCAATCAGTCCTTAATTACTTTTCTTAATCACCTAACTAATTTAGGCATGATTATAATAAATCATCCAAACTGATACTTATATCGTGCTGGATGACCAAACAAAAATCCTAAAATTTAAAACCTACCTAAATAAGTCTGGTGGCTAAGATGTTTTAATTTATCATATTATACTAGACGATAGGGTATCGTCTAGGATGATCTACTTAATCAGACTAACATAACATGGTTGCCCTAATTAGGATTTCTATTTTCAATCGATCGTCTAGTATGATGTTTCGATTGTCTAGGATAATATGATTAAAACAGAATAGAAACTCTAACTCACAAAAATTCTCCTCCTCCGTATGTGTGTGTAAGGTTACTTAGCTTGGAGATCCATTACATTACATTTGACTCAATAAAGGAAAAAATTATATTTGAACACACACAGACTCGATCTTGAGTTGGCTTGATTTGCACTTGATCTTGTGGACTTGAAAGATGAGGCAATCAAATAGAAACAGGAATGTTTGTTATCATCAAAATTATAATCCTTGAAAGGTTAGGCAAGAAGCCAGGCACTTGAGGACTAATTGCCCAAATCTTAAAAAGCACCCAATCAAGGAGATGGGTTAATAAAAAGCTAAATTTAAAAAGAGTAAATAACAAACTCATAAGGCTTTCTAAGCAGACTCCATTTCAAACTCATCTGAGATAGAAGTAGAAGAGGAGGTAATCTACTTATGCTTAATAGCAGATAACCATCTCGATCATTCTGATCAAAAGGAGGTATGTGAGCTTTCCTACAATGAATAATTTAAAGTTTCTAAAAAAGTTCATAACACATATAGAAAGCTTAAGAAAATGTATGCTAGCCTTAATTCTGATTTTTCAAATTTGTAAAAAGAGCATGAATGCCTTAGGAAAGATCACTTTACTTTGGATAACAATTATATGCTCTTATTTGATGAATTTGATGTATTAAATAAGAAGCATCTTGATTTAATTGCTGAGTATGATTCATTGAAAGCATCTCATGTTGATTTAGAAAATTTAATTAAAGAATTAACGGCACATTTAGATGAAGCTAATAATAGGGAGCATGCATTTGATAATTCAATTCCTGAAAGTGCAAAAGAAAAAATTACAAGTGAAATTAACTACATTTAAAGAAAACAAAACATTACCTATACTTATAGAATTTTACAATCCATCACCACAACATGCATCATTTAAACATAAGAAGAGACACCAAAACCCACATAGACTACTGAATCCATTCATAGGAGTTAGGTGTTTTTCTTGTGGCATGCTAGGACATATATCCCACATTTATGCTATCCACCATAAAACACATTTAGTGTGGAGGCCAAAACTACATAAATCATAGTATAGAATGTAAGCATTTCATCCATCAACCCATATGGTGGAACCCAAAAATTTTTGGGTTCTCAAATATAATACTTGATGACATTATAGGGATGGTCTCACAAAAGGCCTAGTGAGAGCATGTGGTACCTGGATAGCGAATATTCAAGGCACATGATTGGAGATGTAAAGTAATCCATCAAGTTAGAGGCCAGGGTAGGAGGCAAGGTTACACTTTGAGATAACACCACTAGGAAAGTGGTCGGATTAGGTATATTCGGTAACTCAGAAAATTTTATTATTAAAAATGTCTTACTGGTAGATGCCTTGAAACATAATTTGCTTAGCACTAGGCAATTATATGATAAACATTTTAGCATAAATTTTTATCTACCAGCTGCATGATTAGCTTAAATGGAAGTAATATTTTACAAGGAAAAAGAATTAATAGTGTTTACATGCTTGAATTGAATTGTATTGAATTTGCTACTTCTGTTTACCTAAAAATTATTACTGATGAATCCTGGTTATGGCATCGGACACTATCATGCAAGCATAAAAATCTTAAAGAAATCACCCAAAAAGACTTTATTAGAGGCATAACCAAACTAGATTTCATTAAGGATCACCTGTATGATGCCTGCAAATTAGGAAAATAAGTCAAATCATGCTTCCACTTAATCAAAGGCATTAACACTAACAAACCCTTAGAAGTCTTTCACATGGATCTTTTTTGTCCTTTTAGCACTCCAAGCCTAGGAGGGAAAGTCTTTGGATATGTGATTATTGATGATTACTCGAGGTTTACTTGGATTAGATTCTTAACTCATAAAAGTGAATCATTCGAGGAGTTTAGGAAATTCTCCACTTAGATTCAGAGAAAGCTAGGTTATTAAATTCTAATCATTCATTGTGATCATGTTGGAGAATTTAAGAATAAAAATTTTGAATCTTACTGTATGGAGCAAGGGATAGATCACAACTTTTTAGCTCCTAGAACCCCCCAATAGAATGGGATAGTTGAAAAAAAGAATAAAACCTTGGTTGAAGCTACTAGAACCATGTTATTGAACACTTACTTCTTAAATAGTTTTGGGTAGAAGTGATAAATACAGTCTGTTATATTCTAAATAGAGTTAATGTTAGATCCAAGCTAAATAAGACACTCTATAAAATCTTTAAGGGTATGACACCCAACCTCTCTCATCTACATGTCTTTGGATGTCAAGTTTTCATTCTAAATAATGGGAAATCTCTATTAGGAAAGTTTAACCCCAAATTTGATGAAGGAGTTCTCTTAGGATACTCTAATATTGGAAAATCCTAAAAAGTTTTTCAGTAAAAAAACATTGGTGGTAGAGGAGACCACTCATATGTTATTTGACGAGTCAGATAATTTTGGAGGATCTAGGGTAGAAGAAGAAGAAGTGGTTGAAGTCATCCGAGGAGTAGAATATGCAAATCTGGATGAAAGGATGGAACCTAAAAATTCACTGCTTAGAGAATGGAGATATTTCTTCAAGTCATACTAAAGAACTAATCTTAGGAGATCCATCTAAAGGTGTTATAACTAGGCATGGTCTTAGAAAAGAAGTTAACAACTATTTCTTTATCTCAATGATTGAACCCATAAAATAAATAAAGCACTATCTAATGAATTCTAAATCCTAGCTATACAAGAAGAATTAAATAAACTTGCTAGAAATGTTGTATAGGACTGTTGTCAAAATAAAATGGGTTTTCAAAAATAAAACGAATGACTCTAGTGTAGTGATAAGAAATAAAGCAAGACTAGTGCCTAAGGGGTATAACTAGATAGAAAGAATTAACTTTGAAGAGACTTTTGCCCTTGTAGCTAGACTAAAAGCCATAAGGGTACTACTAGATTTTACATGCTTTAAGAGATTCAAACTGTACCAAATGAATGTTAAAAGTTCAATGGGGTAATAAAAGAAAATGTGTATGTTGAATAACCCTTACGCTTTGAATATTCATAATTTCTAAATCATGTGTTTAAATTAAAAAAAAGTATTATATGGACTAAAATAAGCACATAGAGCATAATATTAAAATAATGAGTAACATGAGATGAGTATGATGGGAGAGCTGAACTATTTTCTTGGATTTAGTATAAGGAAGAAAAATGATGGAATTTTCTTTAGTCATTCAAAATATATTAAGGACATCCTTAAGAAATATAAAATTGACATGGCCAAGGTAATAAATAATCCCATAAACTCTAGGGTTCAGTTAGATAAGGACTCAAATAGAAAATCAGTCGATCAGAAGAAATACAGTGGAATAATTAGATCATTTCTTTAGTTAACTGCTAGTAGACCTGATATTATGTTTAGTGTTTATCTCTATGCAAGATTTTAGGCTGATCCAAAAGAATCTCACTTGGCTGCTATTAAGAGAATCCTTAGATATATCTTAGGAACCTAAAACATAGGAATCTGGTATCCTAGGCATAACACTTCCTTTAAAATTATAGGATATTTTTACTCAGACTTTGCAGGATATAGGGTTGATAGGAAAAGCACTTTTGGAACCTACCAATTTATAGGATAATATTTATTCTCTTAGTCCCATAGAAAATAGAACTCAGTAGCTCTATCCAATATTGAAGCAGAATGCATATCCTTAGAAAGTTACGTGGCACAAATCCTTGGGTTATAGTAATAAATATTAGATTTATGACTACCTGTTGGCACCATTCCAATCTTGTATGATAACTAGTGTTATCTATATTTCAAATAATGCAATCCAACACTCTAAGACAAAACACATAGACATAAGGCACTATTTCATTAGGGACCATGTCACCAAAGGACAAATAGAGCTATATCTTATAGCCACTAAAAATTAACTTACATATATTATTACAAAACCACTAGCTTTTAAGCCTTCAGCACCTTAAGAACTGGATTAGGTGTCATAGATATTCATGCTTGAAATTGAGTGCTTTGAAAATCTTAAATTTGAATATTGTGTTTTTGTTTTATGTTCTATCTTTTAGTATTTTATTTTTCTTCTATGCAAGTGTTTGTTTGTTTTCTTTATCATTCTTAAAAAAAAAAGATCTAATCACTACTCACTTCACTAGTTGAATTTTTTCTTTAAATGAAAATCTTATCTTATTTTTGTTTTAATATTTTGAAAGTAGTGGTTGACTCCTCTAAAATAGTTAAATGAAGAAAAATTCGCAATTATCCCACTTCCTCTAACTCCTTTAGTGGTATAATTTCTTTTTAAATTAAAATCTCTTTCAAATTAAACAATTGGACCTAGAATTAGAGATCTGCTTTAACTTCCTATAATCATCTATCTCATATGAATTTTTTTTGCAGGTTAGTGAATCTACTTTAAATTTTATTAATCAAGTTGTTTATCTATATCATATGGATCGGGTTTTGCTTTGTGGTTTACTTTTCCTATATAAGAAAGTGAGTTCTTCTTCTCTTATATTTGGAATATAATTTCACAATTGAGAGGACTCTTTCTTTAAGGATTTAGAAAGGAAGCAAGGTTGCAAAAATGAAAAGAGGCACAAAATGAGCCCAAAATTAAAAAAATGTGCAAAGTTTGCCAAATAATTGCAAGATGCACAAAGTGTATCAAAAATCAAAAGATGTATAATGTGTGCCAAAAACTGATAAGGAGGCACAAAATGAGCCAACAATGAGTTAGCTTCCCTTTCTTTCAAATCTTTAAATCTTAGAATAATCTATGTGCCAATTGATATCTTTTGTGCTTGAATTTAAATATTATGATTCCTAATTCATCACTTTGTAATGCTATTCTCTTAGATATATTTTTGAAAAGAAATTTGAAAATGTGGACCTTTGAAAGAACACTGCTTAGTGGGGACAGAACGTAAAGGGTATGACTGAACTATCCCTTAGGACAAAATGATCGCAGACCTTTGTGCTCTTTGTAAGCGGGCCAATGGGAGGACATATTAGATCATACATATGGTTAACCATTGAGGATAGCGGCTCTCACCTACATACCTCAATGCGTAATAATATGAATGGCCTAATCAGAGTCACAGGGTTTCCCCCTCCTGATATATAAGCTCAACTGAGGTTTATTTAAATGGGGGATTTAGTTTCCTATGGGCACAAGGCCCCGTGGGTAATTACATATCAAGTTGGGGCCTGATAAGACTCTCAATTAAGGACTCTATATTATTCTATCAGATGGGATTGGCTTATAGGGAGGAGACTAGGAAATTCCTACTCAAAGGAAAGAAAAAGTTCAACTTAGCTTAATCAACACACATGGATCACATCAACACCCAAAAAGACCAGGGTAATAAGAAGAAACTATAGAAAAGAAATAAACCAATATTTAGAATATATAAGTGAGAAAGATGAAGGTGGCGTCATTCATGTGATATAGATAGGTAAGATTTAAGGCCTCTAAAGGATAGAGGATCTACCCACCAATGAGGCGTACTATAGGACATTGAAAGTAGCAGCCTTAAACCCTAACTCTAAAGTGGGTTTAGTGTTCGACACACAACACTGACACCTATGTCCTAGCTAATCCAGCTCAAAAACTTGGACTTACCCCAGCCTGGATTGGGGAGCCAGCTAACCACTCAGTTGATTTAAAACCATAAGTATGGTCATTCTATGAAAGAGTGGTAGGGACATTTAAAATTTTTAGGAAGTGGGACCGACATCTAGAGATTGTCCTAAGTGGTCCCTTGACTTATGTTGGGTGAAAAATGCTAAAAAATGAATGCAATTAGAGTTTTAGACTGACTTTTAAATTATTTTCTAATGCAATGTATGCTGATCGACTTGATTAAATGCTTGAAATGTATATGAAGCCATTTTTAAAAAAGAGGCTAAAAAATATATATGTTATCCTAGAGTACACATGCTCCACTTAACAGATCTACACCCTCATTGGCCAGGTGGTCTGTTAGAACCCGCAAGTGGGGAGTAGCCTAACAAATGGAAAGAATAATGCAATAAATATGCTATACGAACTCCTGATGGATTTGGGCTTACTTCTTAAGAGCGTTAGAGTTTCTATATAATCTTAAAAATTTTAATTACATTGAAGTAGAAAAGTGTTGGGTGTACCCTCACGAGCCTCTGATTGAATCCAGGCTAAAATAAAAGCTGTACACAAATGCCAAGAAACTAAGAAAAGCATGCATAACCTAATCGCGATCAAAGTAAACAAATCAATAAAATAAATCCACAGAGAATGATGTCTAAAGTCCATAGTAAATGCCATATAAGTACAACCTCAGATCTGCAAAAAAATAAAGTGGACGGGCACCACTGAGAATAACGCAGATTCTAACCCTAGCAGTGACGCAAGTGACTTTGAGTGGGATACACTTTATCTTAAACTCCTTAGTCTTCTCCTATTTGAGATCCTTTGATTTATCATAGTTGGATACCCAAATGGGAAATGAAAACTCTCCCCCTAAGGAGAGGATATTCTTTCGACTTTTGGTAGCAAAATAATTAAAATTTGGGCTTCCAAATGGGAAAGGACTATCCCTCTAAGGGGTATCCTTTCACTTTAGAATCCAAGCTTTAGACTTGTGTATCCCAACTCAAATATAAACTTTAACAACTCAGTATTTCATATAAATTACATTAATATAAAATGAAAAAATCTACACACACCAATAGGGTTATCCTAAGTATTCAAATATTAGATCACTCCCAAGCAGTTATATTTATGAAAATTAAAATACTCATGCCAGTCACACTTAGTTGTGCTCTTGTTTATTTGGTGGCTTAGTAGCTGAAGCACCTGTAGCAGCTGTATCGATTATATTTATGATTTATTTATTCTTAGCCCCCTTTTATTGCTCTATATGAGCACGACCACCTCCAAAAAACTCATTGAGCAACCGGAATTATCCTAACCTAAGGGTAATCTAATCACCCATCACATTAATTTATAGAGTATAGTAAAAGTAAGCAAATACATCAATCATTTTTCAATTAGACTATGTAGTGAAAACTCAGAAAAACTCTGCACACAATAAAAAAGTAAACATTGGCCTAGCATAGAACTAGTGTTGGTTTTCCTAAAAAATCATCTAAAGTGTGTTTAGAGGGCTATGTGGTTAGGGTAGAACCTAAGCTGGATAGTTAATTGAAGTTATCTTAGTGTTCTAGTTTGTTGAAGGTTTGAAGGGGAGGTTTAAGTTTGAGTTTAAATATTAATGTATTAAAGCTTGAATTAGATATATTTTAGTGGTTCAGTGATTACTACCTTTGTTTCTCACCGAGGCCATGAAGTTTATTTCACCCTCTATGGGGCTAAGTTAATAGCCTCGTAAAGGCCTGGGTTACCCTGTAGTAATTGGGGTTGATTAAGTTGATTTAGTTATTTAGAGATTAAAAGAAAAGGTGTATTAAATGACTTATTATTAGTTTGGGAAGTTAACATAAAGCTTAGGGTAATGTTTTATAAAATTAAGGTTGATTTAATGGATTCTAGAAGGTTAAAGGTCATTCTATCTGCTAAGTAAAAGGGTTCAGAAGGTAACTTTTAGAAGCAGGCTAGGTTTTGGAGTTCTAGCATTTTTATTAAATATTAGACCTTACAAAGAGTGATTAAACTTTGAGTTTGCTGAATTTGGAGTTTTCTATGCAAGTTATGATTTTAAGAGTTTCGGGCCCTAGTTAGCGAACTATGATTGACCGGAGAGTTGACTTTTTAAATTAGGTTAATTTTTGGAAAGTTGATATTTTTAATAAATACTAGATTTTAATTGGAGTTGCATGCCTTTAAATTTATTCATTTCTGATTTTTCTAGAATTAGTTATGATTTTTTAAAATCTGGGCATTTAAAGGTCTTTTTATTTGACATATTTTAGTTTAGGTTTGTTTTCAAATTTTATAACTCTTTGAATTTAAGTTTGTTTTAATGAATTTTATTTGATTAATATTTAATTAAGGGGTGATAAAGAGATTAGTTAGAATTAATTCAAGTTTGTATTCAAATTTTACCTCCTATTGAATATGTATGTTGGTTATAATTTGATTGAGAATTGAGTGTTTGAATGCATTTAATTTAGATTGTACCAATTTCATTGATTAATTATTAATAAATTATAGCATAATATCCCTCAGATAATGTGTCACTATGTTTTTTATATTTTATGTTTCTATCCTAAAGGGAGCATGCATCCTATATCTAAGTTTTCTATGACTCGGTCCTTAAATTTTGTCCTTAAGTATCACTAATGTTATAGGGGATGAAGAGAGGTTTATTTCTAACCCTTTAGACATTCGCATGTGTGTAAATGGATTTAGGGATATATAATAAAATAAGACAAGAAAAATAATCTTAGTAATTAAAGCTTTTATAAGGTTCGAAGGGGTAGGGAATGTGCATACAGAAGGGTTCCCTAAAAGTCATTTAAGTTTTAAGAAAAACTCAATACACCGGGGGCTACAACCTGGTGGTTCTACCCATAGCACCCCCACATGAATAAATGGGAGTGACTGATGCTCAGATCCGATTGTATAAGCTCCTTCATCAGTTGCTCCTGGGAGTTCTTTATCTTTTGATCTCCAAAAGTCCCTCAAAAAAGAACAAAAAAAGAAAGAAGATTTGATGAGATCAGGTTAATGTTCAATATACAAATAATCAGAATAAAATGTAATTAAATAAAAAACATACCTTTCTTCAGTCTTGGACACCGGTACGATTGTTTGCTCTTCAGAACTTCTTGAATGTTAGAAAATCTCCAAAATTATTACAAAAAATGGTTTTTTTTATTTTTATTTTGTAAAAGCTCCGACAAGTGCAAAAGAAAGGAAAACAATTAGAGAAAAAGTATGTAACCAATTCATTATTAGGCATGTCTTCCCAAAATCCAAACATGACTTTGACCCACACTTCATTCCAATTCAACATTTAAGCCAAACGCAAACAAAAGGGAGGGAAATTTGATGCTATTTAATCTTCCCATGTTTAAAGAAAGCGCTCGGAATACTTGACATAATTACCCGTATCACTTCCCATATAAAACTCAAAGTAGCAAAGAAGAAAACCAGTCCCGAAATCAAAGCCCAAATAAGTCTTTCAACTTTGAACCCAATTATGCTTCCAGGCCACATTCTTTTATATCCCATTTCCGGAATCAAATGTGAACAAAGTGAAAGAACCTCACCAATGAAGAGAGAACTAAAAGAGCCCTTTAGCATTGAGCTTCCCAAGTATAAAGCCATTCATAGAATCCCCAATTCTCAAAACAACTTATAGAACCTTCCAAACAAAGCAACACATAGAACTTTCACATATGAAATCCACAATGACCTTTTCCAGCACGAAATAAACAATGAGCCTTTTTAACGTGGGATAAATCCATGGAAATTTTCCAACAAGAAGATTTTGTAAACCTTTCCATCATAAAACATTCACAAAGCATATATAGGACTTTGCAATGCAAAAATAATTCACAAAGCTTTTCTAACAAATATTATTCGTAAAATCCTCCAACATAAACAAGTCATCAAAATTTTCAACACAAGGTGAATCATAGAACTTCCCAACATAAAGCCCCTCATAAGACTTTCCAACATAAAACAAATAATAAATATTCCACACAAAAAACAAAATGAAACTATTTCCGACATAACGTAAACCATAACACTTCTCAATATAAAACAAACCATAAGTCTTTGAAATATAAAGCAAGCCATACATCTTTTGAACATGAGGAAACTTATAGAATTTTCCAACAAAGGGTAACTTCACAAGGCCTTCTACCATAAAGCACGTTACAAACATTTTCCAACATAAAGCATGCAAGACCTACACCGAACCAAATTCAATTCTTAAATAAAACTTCTCACATATAAAGCAATTCATGAAACTTTCCAACACAAAACCACTCATGAGACTTTCCAACATTGCCAAAACATATTTGCATTGAATCTATATAAACCCACATTTAAGACATAAGGCACATGAATATCTTCCCACAAAAACTCCAACCTTCACACCACATGTTATCAAATATCCAAAGGAAACTTTTAATCCAAACTCATAAACTTGCCTTAGTGCCAATGATATAACACTTGTCAAAGGTCCCAATCAAACAAAACTTCTTTGAGACATTTTATCGAATACTTAGCCCATAATATTTAAGTAAGGAAGAATGTAAAACCAAGGATTTGAGATCAAAACCACCTATCTCATATCTCAAGACAAAACTCAATTTGTTGTAATAAGACATAAACCACAACAAGAAAATAGAGCAAATATCATTAAATGCCAATGTAAATACACATTCCTCTTATCACATTCACAAAACATCATTATAATTTATTATTAAGACACTTTTTTAATGCCATGAGAGATATCCAAACAAGTCGTTCACACATAGCCATTGCCAATTCATTAAGAGAATGAATCATAAGGGCAACATAATGATTTAAACAGAACTAAACAAACATAGAGGAAGATAGAGAGAAGGAGGAATGAAGAAGAAGTGGGAAATGAAGAATGAAATAAAGGAGGAGAAGAAGATAAAGAGAAAGAAATGGAAGAAGAAGAAGAAGAAGAAGAAGAAGAAGAAGAAGAAGAAGAAGAAGAAGAAGAAGAAGAAGAAGAAGAGGAAGAGAAAGAAAGGGAAGAAGAAGAAAGAAGAAGAAGAATACTAATAAGAAAATGGGGAAGAAGAAAGGGAAGAAGAGGGAGAAGAAAAAGGGGAAGAATAAAGGGAGGAAGAAATGGAGAAAGAAATCACTTGCAGGAGTAAGAGCCGGCCTTGGGTCTTATCTGATCCAGAGGAGATGGAGAGGGAGCAGGGGAGGGTCGACAAAGAAGCTTCATCTTCGTGCGGCTTGCGATTGAGGCGTGCAAACTGAAGGAAGTTAGAGAGGGACAAAGGAACCTTATGCTCAACTAACAAGATTCGCCAAAAAGATGCAACCCTACAATCAATTAAAGATACTTAAGAAACATCCAACCACATCACAATCATATAGTCATGCACCGGTGTCCCACCATGTTATGTCCGTACATTCATACAGTGGTCACCCAAGTATGCAATCATGTAATTAATTATATAATTAATCACATAATCAAGCAATCATATGATGATAATCAAAATCAAACAGTTATTACATATCCATGACACAATCAACAAATCATATAACAATAATCTAGTCATACTTTAATCATGCGATCACACGAACATGCCACAAACTCAAATATGCAACAATTATTTAATCATGCAGTAAGCAGTCCAACATGCGATGATCACACAATCACATAATGACCATGCATCAACCACATAATTATGCAATCAATCACTCAGCCATGTAATAATCACATAATCATGCAGTTATGGTGGGACAGAAGAGAGGAAACCTAACATTCGCCTGACTAGACTGAAACAACCAGTGAAGGAGACTCAGCGTTCACTAAACCAGCTCGGCATAATGAAAAAGAGTTAAGGAAAGAGGATCGATTGCCTGCTTAACCACATCGACGCAGCAAAGTGGAAGAAAGATAAAGGGATCTCATTCTCACATGAGGAGAATCAAAACAAGATCATAAAGAACTCAAGATAATTCAATGATTATCTAGAACATGTCTAAAGTGAGGTGAGGAGAAAGGAGATCCAACAATCACTTAATCAAATCAAAATAGCAATGGATAACAATCAAAGGAAAGTAAGGAGGATCACCAAAGGAGGGTCTCACATCCACCTGATCATATTAAAATAGTGAATGTGGACAACTCGATGTTCACCTGACCATATCGAAATAATGAAACAAAGAGCAAAATGTAAAGTAAACCAACTATCTTCCTAACCATATCGAAATAGAAGAATAGAAGGTGAAAGGATCCCACATCCACCTGACCATATCAAAATAGTGGATGGGAGTGACTCAATACTTACCTGACCATATCAAAATAGTAAATAAAGAAGTCATAAAAACTGATGTCTGCCTAACCATATCAAAATAGCAAGACAATCAGGAAAAGGGTGGCGAGGTATGCCTCTCAGAGACTCTGTTGGGCTCTCTCAACTAGGAAAGGCCTGATGTCTACCTAGTGCATATGGTTGTAATAGGACAAAAGGGAGGAATCCACCCCTGCTCGATGTATGTGCCTATAGTAGGGTCCCTACTTGATGCATATGACTGATGGTAAGATAAAGGAAAACTCAATAATCAACTGGCCCAAATGCCTATAGCGATAAGAAGAGGAAATAGTTACCTCTACTCGGTGTATGTGCCTACAGTAGAGTCCTTACCCAGCGTATATGCCTGAAGTGGAATAAAGAAGGAACACTCAACACCATCACCTGGTGCATATGCCTGCAGTGATGTAATAAGAAAAGAGTCACCTCTGCTTAGTGTATGTGCCTACAGCAGAGTCCCTACCCGGCACATATGCCTGAAGTAGGATAAAGAAGGAACACTCAACACAATCACCCGGTACATATGTTTGTAGTGATGTGGAGAGGAAAGAGTCACCTCTGTCTAGTGTAAGTGCTTGTAGCAAAGTCCCTACCCGGCATATATACCTGAAGTAGTATAAAGAAGGAACACTCAACACAGACACCCGATGCATATGCCTGTAGTGATATAAAGAGGAAAGAGTCACCTCTACTCGGTGTTATTGTCCTCATTTTTGTATGAGATCAGTAGGACCAATCCAGAGCTTAGGATCTTTTCAACCCTTAGGATCAATCTTGACCCTAGGATCAATCTAATCTTAGATAAATCTAGACTTTAATATCAATCTAGATTCAAATCAAACTTAATCCCATATTAATTTTAAACTCAATTCAATCAAACTCCAGGCTAATCTAAATCTTATGATCCTTTTAGGATCCATCCCCTGAGATCTATTTACGACCTAGGATTCTTCTAGATCATAGATCTTAGGATTTCTAGACCTTAGGATCCTTCTAGTCTCTAAATCCTAGGACTTTCCTATACCCTAGGTTTCTTTTAGATTCCAAAACCTTTAGACCTTTCTAGGCCTTAGGATTCGACAAGACCCCATACTTTAGGGTTTCTTAAATTCTAGAACCCTTCAGGAATCTTGACCATAGGATTTTTCCTAGATTCTAGACCTTAAGATCTATTCTAGAACCTAGGATTCTTCTTATATTTTAGAGCTCAAGCTCATTCCAGACCCAAGATCCTAGGATTTCTAAACTTTAGGATTCTCCTAAATTTCTAACCCTAAGATCTACCCAGACTCTAGATCATTCTAGGTCTTAGGATCCTCCTAGACCTTAAATCTATCAAAACCTCATATCTATTCAAACTACAGACCAACCTAGACTTTAAATCAATCTATTCAAGACTCAAATCGATCCAGAGCTCAAGTCAATTCAAACCCCTGACTAATCCTAACCTTTAAACAACTCAGATCCAGTTTCTCCAGCCTCTAACCTGACCCTAATTCTATGTAATCATTTATAATCATTTAAATGATTATAAATGACTTAGACAGCTTAAATTCTAGCATTTAAATCAAAAATCCACTTCAAACCTAGACTTTTAAATCAAACCTCAAGGCTAAGAACGCAGGTCCTGAAAGCCTTTTCTAATGAATCTCTGAACACTTCAAAACCCTATCAAATGATCTCTAATTCAAGGTCTGTCAGTTGCATACTAATGTGACATGTCTTTAGAGGCAACCCTCCAAATTTGAGCTCATTCTAAGGTCTCTAACAACAGAAATTTGATTGAAGTCCAAAGGCTGTAAAACCTTCAAATTTTTACAACCTTTGTCACTAGACCTTGCTCCTAGTGGATTCTGACCTTGGAGCTTTTTCCAAAGGCTCCAATCACTTCCAGACCCTTAATTATGACTCATTTAGCTTTAAACTATATTTTTTTGGACTCAATTTGACCTCCAGTTGACTAGAGTCCAAAATGACCAAAATACCCCTATGGGTGTGAATAGTCACTTTGGACCAACTGAGTTTCAAATTAAATACAACCACTTCCATCAAGTTTCAAATATCAAAACAAATCTATTGGATCCAAAACTAGACCTTGGGTCAACCTGGTTGAAAAAGTAAACCTAGGTCGAACTAAAGGCCCATTAAGGGCCCAAAGAGGTCATTTTAACTAAATGACCTCCCTAGACTATTGGACCACCACCAGTAGACTCAGGATGTCATTTTGATTTGGTTAGACCCAATCCCTGACCCTAGGTCAACTTGGTTAACCAGGTCATAATCGAGGTTGATTTACTTGATTTAATTGGTTAGAGATTAATAGAGAAGGTATATTAAATGATTTATTATCAGGTTGGAAGGTTAGCTTAAAGTTCTAGATAATATTTTATGAAATTGAGGTTGATTTAATGGATTTTAGAAGGTCAAAGGTCATTTGATTAATATTTAATTAAAGGGAAATAAAGAGATTAGTTTGATTTAATTTAAGTTTATATTCAAATTTTACCTCGTAGTGATTATGTATGTTAGTTATAGTTTGATTGACAATTGAGTGTTGGAATGCATTTGATTTAGATTGTTATTGATTTTAATGATTAATTATTAATAAATTGTAGCATACTAGCCCTCGAATAACATGTCATTAAGGTTTCTATATTTTATATTTCTATCCTAAAGGGAGCATGCATCCTAAGTCTAAATTTTCTATGACTCAGTCCTTAATTTTTGTCCTTAAGTATCACTAGTGTTGTAGGGTATAAAGGGAGCTTTATTTCTAACCCTTTAGACATTCGCATGTGTGTAAATGGGTTTTGGGATTTATAATAAAATAACACAAGAAATATAATCTTAGTAATTAAAGTTTCTACAAGGTCCAAAGGGGTGGGGAACGTGCACACAGAAGGGTTCCCTAAAAGTCATCTAAGTTTTAAGAAAAACTCACTACACTAGGGGCTACGACCCAATGGTTCCACCCGTAGCACCCCCACCATAATGAATAGGGGCGACTAATGCTCAGATCCGATTGTCCAAGCTCCTTCATCTATTACTCCTGAGAGTTCTTTATATTTTTCTCTCCAAAAGTCCCTCGCAAAAGAACAAAGAAAAGAAAGAAGATTGGAGGAGAGCATGTTACTATTCAATATGCAAATAATCAGAATAAAATGCAATTAAATAAAAACATACCTTACTTCACGCTTCAACACATGCATGGTTGTTTGATCTTCGGGGCTTTTTGAATGTTATAAACTCTCCAACATTGTTACAAAAAATGGTTTTTTTTATTTACTCTTTTTTTTAAAGCTCTGATAAGTGCAAAAGAATGGAAAAAATAAATAAATTTAGAGAAAAAGTATGTAAGCATCTCATTAGTAGGCATGTCTTCTCAAAATCCAAACATGCATTCAACACACCCTTCATTCCAATTCAATATTTAAGCCAAACACAAATAAGAGGGAGGGAAATTTGATGCTATTTAATCTTCCCACATTTAAAGAAAGCACTCAGATTACTTGAAACAATTACCCGTATCACTTCCCATATAAAACTCAAAGTAGAAAAGAAGAAAACCAGTCCTGAAATCTAAGCCCAAACAAGTCTTTTAGCTTTGAACCCAAATAAGCTTCCACTCCACATTCTTGTTTAACCCATTTCCAGAATCAAATGAACAACGAACCTTTTTAATGTGGGATTAATCCTTGGAAACTTTCCAACAAGAAGATTTCGTAAAGCTTCCATCATAAAATATTCACAAAGCGTATTGTAGGACTTCTCAATGTAAAAATAATTCACAAAGCTTTTCCAACAAATATGGCTCGTAAAACCCCTCCAACATAAGCAAGTCATCAAAATTTTTAATGCAAGGCGAATCATAGAACTTCCCAACATAAAGCCCCTCATAAGACTTTCCAACATAAAACAAATCATAAATATTCCACACGTAAAACTGAAACTCTTTCCGACATAACGTAAACCATAACTCTTCTCAATATAAAACAAACCACAAGTCTTTCAAATATAAAGCAAGCCATACATCTTTTTAACTTGAGGCAACTTACAAAATTTTCTAACAAAGGGGAACTTTACAAGGACTTCAACCATAAAGCACGTTACAAAAAATTTCCAACATAAAGCATGCAAAATTCGAATTAAACCAAATTTGCTTCTTATATAAAACTTCTCATATATAAAGCAATTCATGAAACTTTCCAACACAAAACCACTCATGGGACTTTCCAACATTGCCAAAACACATTTGTATTGAATCTATATAAACCCACATTTAAGACATAAGGCACATGATTATCTTCCTACACAAATTCCAACCTTCACACCATACTTTATCAAATATCCAAAGGAAACGTTTCAACCAAACTCATTAACTTGCTTTAGTTCCAAACATATAACACTTGTCAAAGGTCCCAAACAAAAAAAACTTCTTTGAGACATTTTATTGAATACTTAGCCCACAATATTTAAGTAAGGAAGAATGTAAAACCAAGGATTTGAGATCAAGACAACCTATCTCATATCTCAAGACAAAACCCAACTTGTGGTAACAAGACATAAACTTTAAGAAGAAGACAGAAAATATCATTCAATGCCAATGTAAATACACATTCCTCTTATCACATTCACAAAAGCATCATCCTAATTTCTTATCAAGACACTTTGTTAATGCCTTGAAAGAGATATCCAAACAAGTCATTTACACATATCCATTGCCAATTAATTAAGGGAACGAATCATAAGGGCAACATAATGATTTAAATATAACTAAACAAATATAGAGGAAGATAGAAAAAAGAAGGAATGATGAAGAAGAGGGAAATGAAGAATAAAATAAAGGAGGAGGAGGAGGAGGAGGAGGAGAAGAAGAAGAAGAAGAAGAAGAAGAAGAAGCAGAAGAAGAGAAAGAAAGGGAAGAAGAAGAAGACAAAGAAGAATAAGAATAAGAAAAAGGGGAAGAAGAAAGGGAAGATGAGGGAGAAGAAAAAGGGGAAGAAGAAAGGGAGGAAGAAATGGAGGAAGAAATCACGTACGGGAGAAAGAGTCAGCCTCAAGTCTTGTTCGATCCAGAGGAGACGGAGAGGGAGTAGGGGAGGGTTAGCAGAGAAGCTTCAGCTTTGTGCGACTTGCAATTGAAGCGTACGAATCAAAGGAAGTCTGAGAGGGAGAGAGGGATTTCAGGCACCTTCCGAACCAGAGAGAAGGAGAGCTAGGTTTCAGTCCTTGGCTTCAGTGAACAGAGCCTGAGAGATCCTAGGGGTTCCGCCTGGATCTCCTCCTATCAATCAAGATGGGCATTTCGGCTTGAGATTTCTCTAGATCGAGTGAGACGGAGGTTGTAGTAAATTCATTCCAAAAATGGCCGCCGACCTCACCTCTTGCTCTGCCCATTTTTTGAAATCTTTTATACATGCTCCTCATTAATGGTCTAATCTCTACTGAATTGTGGATCTCGCTCAATTGTCGCCATAAATGTAAATTCTAGATTTAAGAAAATCAATTCAAATTTTTTAGAAACTCAAATAACTTTCAATGGGATTAAGTTAAGCTAAATCAGGTTAGACTCGAGTCCCAATTCAACTAAATTTGAGTCAATTTGGGTTCAAGCATGTTCAGTAAATTTAATCGCATAAAATTGAACTCAAAATTGGCATCAATCAAAATAAAATTTAACCCGATGCGGTCAAAATGTGTTGATTGAGATCAATCGAGTGCAGTTGAGTCAAATCTAACTCGATCCGAGCCAATTTAAAATTAAGTTTTAATTGACGCTGATTCGGCTCGAACTCAACTCATCGTGACTCAGTTGAGTCGATTAAACACAACCGAGAAAAAAAAGGAAAGGATAAATTTGAGGTCAACAGAAAAGATTACATTTCCTCTCTAATTTATTTTTTGAATTATATTTTTTATTTAAAAAGACTTTAAACTAAAAGGAGCTTAAGTTAGGGTTAAAAAAATTTGAATCTCTAACATTTTGGGATTTATGTGTTGTCAAAGCAGTTTTTACTGAGTTTTTAATCTAATCATGAGATAAAATTATCATTTGTTGAAAGTTATCATTATTTACTCTTGTGCTTTTATTACTTTGTATTTTTGTTATTGTTTCCTCCTTTTTGTGATGTTAAAAGGGGGAGTAGCATGTTGTTGGTAGATTATATTTTATTTTGAAATGTTTAATTCCATGTTTCTCTCTTAATATGCTATGTTCTATTATTATGTGTTATTTATTTTAATTTTAAAAAGAATAAATAAAAAAATAATTTAAAAATCCAACATCTCCCCTATTTTTGAAAAAAATTACTTAGTAAGGAAGAGCTTGGGAATAGTAAAATGCTTTTAAAACATAAACCAATAATATTTACCATCATAAAAAATGGAGAGATTATTGCAAATCTGGAATCAAGTCTTGTGATTTTGATGTTAACAAATATTATTGGATTTCTTACTATCCTATCTAGTGATAATTAAGTTTATTCCATATCTATTTTGTCCTACTCACTAATAATTTAGGTTCACTATTCACTTCCAACTTTGTTCAGCACCAGATTAGGTAGAGTAGGATTAAAGTTTGTATTTTTAATTGTTATATACTTTTTATCTTTCTTGAGTCAATCATCAATATTGGTGGATCCTAAAGCTGAGTGACCTTGCACACACACTCTCAAAGAAGTGAGTTAGCGAGTTAGGAAGAAGATGAGTTTTTTGAACTAATCATACTGTATAATTTACATCATATGGGATGATTAATTAACTAGAAAAAAGCATTTGTTAGGGCACTTTTGGTAACTGGGATTGATTAAACTAATCACATTGGATGATGCTTATTATATAGGACCATCAGTTATAATTATGGTATTCAGCCACCAATCACAATTTAGTCTATATTTTAATATTCAAAATTTATACTATTCATACTATACGATATTCATTGTCCTGTACGATATATGATCGATATATGATAATCATGCCTAAATTGATCATGTGATTAGGGGAATAATTATGATTAATTTGTTCAACCAAATCATACATAATGATTTGACCAATCGTACTATATGACTTGATTCCTGTATGATATGATAATTAATCATCGCCTATCATACTAGATGATTATCTAAGTTATTTATACTAATCATACTAAATGATGTTCTAATTCATCTTGGATAATCACTTCATCTGTTTGAACTGATTGTACAGGGCCTATCTCTTTATATAGTATAGTACAATATGATTACTTTAAACTAATCATATTATACGATCAGGGTTGACAGATTAAAATTTAGGGCTTTTTGAAAGGCTCTCTATTTAAACTCTCACATAGGCTTATTTCTATGCTTTTTGCTGCTAAGTATCTTGATAGGGAGCATAGATAAGGAGTTTAGAAGAGCTTTTGGAGAGAATTGAGGATGCATTTTTTGTGAGGGAGAGTTGTGAGAGATTCACAAGCTTACTCCCAGCAATATTCTTACCTATCTTCTTCAAGTCTCTACCTTAATTCTTTGGAGGCTCTGAGGAGACATTCTACAGCACTAGGCTATAGTTTTTTGCTATCTCCAGGTGGATTCTTAGTTCTCTGGCATCTTTAGGAGGAAGAAAAAGGATTTTAGGTTCTCTGCCTTCATTAGGAGGGTGAAAAAGGATTCGAGATTCTCTGCCTTTACTAGCAAGGTGAAAAAAGATTTCAACTTCACTACCTTCACCAGGAGGGTGAAAAAGGATTCCAGGTTCTCTTCCTCACCAGGAGAGTGAAAGGAGTAAGGTCTTATGCCACATTGGGTTGGTGGAAGAGATTTTGTAAGGGCTTCTCCACCTAGTTTTCAGAGCTAAAGGAGAGTCCCTAAAGGTTTAGTGTAATACCTAGAATGGAGGTTTTTGGGGAGTGGACGTTGGTCAGGTTGGACAGAATTACTATAAATAGTGGTGTGTTTGTTCTTATTAATTTTTTCATATTATTTTTCTATGATTCTCTGTGTGGTTGGAAACTTTGATCTTTTTGTTATTATGAAATTAATTCACTTCCTCATCGAATGATGAAATTATCTATTTTAAGATATTGTAGAAGTTATAAAAGATTTTCTTTTCATTAAAGAAATTTATAAATTACCCATTCACACCCCCATGCCCTCATTGTTAGCCTTGGGATGGTTCTTTGAGGTTTAACAACCTTCACAAACTTTCAAGGCTAAGTGTTTGGTTGGTTTAAAATCTCACCTTCATTGACATGCAACCATTTGATTTTTGTAATGGAAGTGTAGAGGGAGGCCTCTGGAGCAAGAATGAAATAAGAGATTGGTTGGAGAGTGCTTGGGGACTAAGATGGAGTTAGATGTGTGAAATGAGTCCTTTCTCCTACCTTAAACCTTAGAGTTTAGATTGCACAGCTTTAAGGCCCTCCCTTAGATCATGGATACGTATCCAAGGCCTTTGGGTGGCAGGGGAAAAGGTTAGAAGAGGCTCATGGCCATTGGTTTCTCTTAGAGAGGAAGGGATCATTTTTGACTATTCTGGCCAAGCCAAGGATTGGACTTAGTTTGAGGGAGGTTAGAAACTCTTTTAGAGCTGATTTAAATGGGTTAAAGCAAGTTGTTTGGAGAGAAATTGTTGTGGAAGGAGTTTGACTACTTTAACCTCATCCAAAGGCTCATATTGACTGTTTGACTAGTCAACTGGTCAAGTTGACCAGGGAGGTGGGCATAGGGCATTGAATTTGTTAATGAGTTGCCTTGAGAGTAGTTTGGAGCAATGCCCTTGAGGTTTGGTCAAAAAAAAGGAAGTTTAACAAAGTATTTAAGTTGAAATGCTGAGCAACCCGTCCTAGAGAGAGAAGCTCTAGATTTCCTTGAGAGAGAAACCCCAATTTTTTTAAAAATTTTGTTTTCCTTCCTTTACCGGCGGATCTTCCACTGATGGTGAGAGACCCTTCGGGGCTATTTTTGGCCGCCTGATTCCACCTTTGCATTCTCCATCTAGTTCATAGATGGCTAATTGTTAGTCTGATCTGAAGAAAGCTACTATTCTAGGTGTTTTGAAGATTAAAGAACCATCTCCTGCTGATGTGAAGGTTTTGTTGCCGATTGTGGGGAAAGGTAAATAAGTGGTGGAAGATGTTAAAACTCCATGACTTTCTAGCAATTTCTCCGGAGGAAAAAGAATAAATGATCGGGAAGCTTCTTCTTCTCTGAATATGAAGTTAATTGTTAACATATTTGGAATGCTGAACCTTATGGATAGATCTTCTATGTTAAATTCTGTTGAAGACCCCATTGCTGTTTGTGATAATGCTCAAATGATGATTCCTGGAGATATGACGAAGCAAACTTTGGATTGGAGTAATGTTCGTAACTCGTAGGCAAAGCTTCTTCACATCAAGGTGAATTTTAACAAAGATGACTCTGCTTTGATTGAAGATGGTGTGGCTGTTAAGTTGCATGAACCAAGTGTGGAAGAAAACTTAATGAAATTGAAGTTATTTATTATTGTTAAGGTTTTTGGTAAAAACATTCCCATACAAGTCATTGCTGGTAAATTAAGAAGATAATGAACGCAATTTGGAAAGTTTCATTTAATTGTGTTGGGAAATGGCTGGGTTTTATGCTCATTTTTTTCTATGGAATCCTTGGAGAATGTTTTGACAGGTGGTTCATGGTTTGTTAATGGCCATATAGTGGGCATTGATCAATGGACTCCTAATTTTTCTACTTCATCATTGAAAGGATTGACATCACTAATCTGGATACGGCTGTCGCACCTACCTCTTTTTTGTTGGGATGAGACTAATGTAGCAAGAATTGTGTCTCTAATTAGAATACCTTTGTTGATTGATGGAAATATGTTCCAATGGGGGAGAAGAGAATTTGTAAGTGTCTGTGTTCATGTTGATTTAAACAAGAAACTTACTATAGGAATTTGGGTGGAAGGAAGGAATGGTAGGTTCTTTCAAAAAGTGGAGTATGAGAAGATCTTAAGTTTTTATTTCAAATGTGGGAGAATTGGCCATTTTATTAATGAATGTTTGAGTGATGAAATTCCGGTGGCTAAAGAGGGGCTGGATAATCCTATTTCTGATAATCAAGGTGATGAAAACTCTCTAACTATGGTTGAAGATAAAGGAACTCTATATGGCCATTAGATTCATGTAAACCATGGAAGAAAAAGCAGAGCTGCTGGCAACTTTAAAGGACTACTCAAAAGCAGAGCTCTGGTGATTGAGAAAAAGTTTCAACGTAATGGGAATGGGGCAAACTTAAAGGATAGCTCTGTGGTATTTTCAAATGATGTGGAGGTTAATAAGGAGAAAGAGTATTCCTTACTTAAACATTTTGATGAAGAAGTGGATAAGAAGTTGGATCATTTTGAAGTAAAGTCTCCACTAACTGGATTCTCACTAGGTCTCTGATGGTAATGGGATGGCTATAAACCATGTGGTAAATGAGGAAGTTAATATGTTTGCATTACTTAGTTCAGTTGATGCTGATGAGAATGTGATTGCTATGGCTAAATCTTCGATGGAAATTAGAGAAGAGGTAGAATTGATTGAGGAGGTAAAGGAGGATGGTGAGCCTCCAGGTATAGTGGATGGTGGTAATTCCAGTGTGATTAAGATCAAATTGTTGAAAGAACTCAAGTCCCTAGGTAATGCTAGCTTGATGTCCAATGCTAGGAAGAATGATCTGTCGAGAAGGAAAGGCAGAGGGTCTAATCCCACTTCTATTCGAAAATGAGTTCCATAATTTTTTGGAATTGTAGGGGGGCTAGAAAAGTTGAAGCCTCTCGGTATTTGAAGGAGATTGTGAAGGATAATGATGCAATTTTTGTGGGACTTATTGAAACAAAAATTTCTTCTATAGATCCTCTTGAATTCAAGAGATTTATAGGTGATAATTGGGACTTTTTCTTATTTCCTGCAGTGGGCTTATCTGGGGGTATTATGGTGTGTTGGAGGTCCAACTTGGCTTCTATTTTAGTGAGTGAAGCTTCCAGTCAAGTTGTGGTTGGTGAAATGAATACAGCTAATAAAGGGAGATGGGTGATAGCCATGGTTTATGGAAGTATAGATTATTGTAGTAGAAGGAGCCTATGGAGAAATCTGGAATCTCTTTTAGGCTCTATAGTTTCTATGGTGATTGGTGGAGATTTTAATTGTATATTGTCTCAAGATGAGAAGAAAGGTGGAAAGAAATTTGTTCTTTCTCAAGGCCCTCTAGACATGTATGTTTTCATGAGAGATTGTGATTTCCATAAGATAGGATTTACTGGTCCAAAATACATATGGTGTAATAATAAAACTAGAAAAGCCCGCAGCAATGAAAGATTGGATCGATGCATTCTTAATTGTGCTGCATTAAACTTCTTAAAGGTGGTGGTTGTAAAACATTTGGCTTGAGTTGCTTTAGATCATTGTCTAATTTCCCTTAGAATCTTCTCTTCTAGGCTTAGGAGGAGAAAGAATCAGATGTTTGAAGATGTTTGGTCAACGTATCCTACTTCTCACTCAACTGTATGGCACTCTTGGAATAAAAATGCTAGAGGCAATGCGGCTGAAATCTTGAATAAAAAATTTTCCAGACCAAAGCTTAAGAATTGAACTAATCTGAAGGAAATGCTTAAGGAGGAGGTTCTTATATTGCAAGAAGAAGAAGTTGCTGATGGCTGTCTTCCAGACCAAAAGTTGTTCCTGATGAGATCAAAGGTTTCTGAACTAAATTCAACTCTTGGGCGGCTTAGTTCGTGGTGGAAATGGCAAGCTAAAGTGCAATGGATGAAGGATGGCGATTCAAATTTGAAGTTCTTCCATGCATTTGCCATGGCTAGAAGAAATGGAAACTGGATCAATCAACTGAAATATACCAGTGGACTGATTTTCGAAGATCAGCGAAACATTGAAGATATCTTGGTGATGTTCTTTAAAAAAAATGGAGGGAATGGAAATGCACCTTGGGAGGCTAGCCTTCTTCTACGGTGAAGCTTGATGATGATGACAAGAACTTGCTTCACAAAGATTTCTCTAAGGAAGAGCTGGAGATTGTTATTCAGCAGCTGGAATCTAATAAGTCTCCAGGTAATAATGGAATTACATATTCTTTTATGAAATCTTATTGGTCGGTTTTTCAAGATGATGTGTGGTTGGCTATTAGTTCTTTTTTCAATTCCGGTTTGTTGTGTCCTGATTGGAAGGAGACTAATGTGGTCTTGATACCAAAGGTGAAAAGTCTTTTGATGCCTTCTAATTTTTGTCCTATTAGTCTTTGCAAATCCATCTATAAAATTGTGGCGAAATTGATATTAAATAGGATGAGTTATTTGTTTCCCAAAATTATCTCAGAGGTTTAGTTTGCTTTCGTCAAAGGGAGGTCTATGTCGGACCAAATCTTGCTTGCTCAAGAACTATTTTCTAAATTTCAATTTTCTAAATCTAAGAAGGGCTTAGTGGCTATCAAAATTGATATGGAGCAAGCTTATGATAGCTTATGTTGATCAACTCTTGATCAAATGCTCCATTGGTTCTATTTTCCATGGAGATTTTCTAATCTTATTATGGAGTGTGTGGTTAATCCTAAATTCTCCATTTTGATTAATGTTGTAAATTCTGATTGGATTGACGCATAAAGAGGATTTAGGTAAGGATGTCTGTTATCTCCAGACCTTATTATCATGTGCTCTCAATTGTTAACTGAAGAGTTTGCTCGAAAAGGTAGAAGGGTTGGAATGAAGGTGTGTCCAAATGCTCCAAGGATCTCTCACTTTATGTATGCTGATGATATAGCCATTTTCTTAGAGGCTAGTAGTAAGAGACTGAACAAAGTAAATCGTATTTTGAAGAATTATTGTAGGTGGACTGGTCAGAAGGTTAATTTGCTCAAGTCTTCTATGTTGTTTAGAAAATTTGTATGAAGAAGAAAAGTTTGTTATTTGTCTAAAATTATGAGGTTAAAGGTGGTTAATGAGATGGAGTATTTGGGAGTGAAAGTTTCTTCGAGAAGGCTTGTTAATTCAGATTTTAGTAATATGTTGGAAAAAGCTGCTAGTAGACTTAATGTTTAGGGAAACAAATTCATCTCTCTTTCAGGAAAATTATTTTTGCTTAATTCTTCCTTTCTCTCTCTACCTATTTTTTATCTACTCATTCATTAGTTCCTTCGGGGGTTTTGAATGAGTTGGAAAAAATGTGTAGAAATTTTTATGGAGTAAGAAGGATGGTAATTATGGTATTCACTATGTGGCGCGGGTAATTTTGTGTAAGCCAAAAAAACAAAGGTGGATGTGGTGTGCAGTCAATTATGGATAAAATTGGTCCTTTAAGGGCTAAATTTTCTTTTAATTTTGTTAAGAATCCTGCATCTCTGCTCAATAGAACTTTGAGTTCCAAATATGGGTGTGTGTTATGGAATGTAGGTAGTAAGAAGTTATTTTTATCTACATGGAAGATCATTGTGAATGGAGCTAGCTTTATACATCCAATCAAGAGATGGAAAATATGTAATGGAGATGAAGTGGATACTATTGAAGATGTATTGATTCTGGATAAAAACATTGGCAGGTGGCCTACATATGTTGTTGAGATAAATCAGGGGTTAGTCCGTCTATCAGGTTTCATTACTAATAGACGATGGGATGCAGAAAAATTGAAGCTTTGTTTTGGACAAGAGCTGGTGGATATGATTCTCTCAATTCCTATTCATTTAGAAGCTAATAAAGATAAGTTGGGACCGACTTTCAAATGCTCAGGTAGATCCATAGCAGCTTTGGTAATTGATAAAATTTATGAAGACTCCATGGAAGATGAATATTGGTGCTGGTTGAAAAAGTTGAATTTAAGACTGCAAATTGAACTATTTTGGTGGTGCTTGTGTAAGAATGTGATTCCATAAAATGGGTTCCTATATTATAGAAGATTACTTGACTTTAATGGCCGCTTGAGAGGATGTGAAGCTGTCGAAGATGTTGAACATGTTGTTGTTAAATATGAGAAGGTTAAACGGGTTTGGAGCGGCTGGCTAATTAGGATTTTGGTATTCCTGCTCCTAATTCTCGGCATGAAATGTATATGTTATTACAACATTTCATAGATGCTAATCCTTTCCTTGGTAATTTATACTGCTCTATGGTTTTTGTTTGTTGGAAAAGGAGGAATAAGTCTGTTCATGGAGGTTATGAAGATGGCTGCTCTTGTATTGCAATTAATTCTATTAGTCATGCAGTTGGGTCTTTTCAATCTTATTTGATTTGGGAGAACAGGGATGCTAATTAGCTTTATAAACTATCTCAACACTCCTAGCATCCTCCACCTCCTGGTTGGATTAAGGTAATGTGGATGCTTCCTTAATCAGCAATAACATAGAGATAATTGGAGGAGTTTTTAGAGATTGTAAGGCCCAGTTCCTGGGTGCCTTCGATTACAGCTGCTGTCATTGGGATAGTTCTCAAGTGGAAATCTTATCAATTCTTGCTCTGAGGAAATACATGCAAGACTGCATGTTTCAAGCCGAGGGTATTGTTATAGAAGGTGATAATTTTAATGTCATCATGTTTTTTCAAATTTATAGAATAAGCCAGTCATCTCGGAAGAATTTCTAAACCCAAAGGATTTAGATTTTCTTATAGGTTTTAAGCAAGTTATTTTTAATTTTTCTAATAGAGAATGTAATAAGTTAGTTGATTTATGCGCAAACTTTGCTCTTATTTCCATTTTTTTTGGATGATGTATGTTGTGGTAGTATTGCTCCTTTTTTAGCCTTGTGGAAGGAGGAAGCTGGGTGTAATTAGCTTGATCAATAAATTGCTTCATGCATTCTCTTAAAAAAAAACTAAATATTTGAGTTGACTTTGGTCAAACATACCAATATTTGGCTTATGGTGAGTTTGAATTTATTTAAACCATGAAATGGAATGAGATTAAGGGCTTAATGTGGGTTGCTTAAGTGCAGATAGTAATTTGATCAAAATATTGGGAGATTTACTAAACTCAATGGGTTGACATGGTCAAACTCATCCAAGTTTGACTCACCAATGGTTTTAAGATTTTCACATCACACATTGGAATGGATTTGAGAAATTGAAGGTGTTGGTTTGATTAGGTGGAATGATTTGACCCAAATAGGTCAAATTTGGCCAAACTAGTGTCTAGTTGACTAAGTCAACTATTCACTGGGTCAAAGTGACCAATCAGGTCGGAATCACTTGGAAAGGTGGTCAAGAGGTTTTAAGGAGGTTCAGAGTGAATTTGAAGCTTACTTTAGTGTGGATGGAGGTTCATGGTTTATCTAGTCAACCATGGTTGATCTGGTCAACATAGTTTAACCAAGAGCTAGACTTGGGTCCACCAAATTTTATTTGATGATTAGAGACTAATGGAGCATGCACTGGGGTGGTCATTTCTGTTGAAATGACCATTTGGAACCTTAAGGGAAAATTTATTTGGGCTCTAAATGATTGAGAACTAAATGATTATAAACCATCAGATCAAAAAGCAGGAGTCTGGGTGGATCCTGATGACCTCATACAGAAATGAGGTTAATAAATGGAACCCTAATATGTGCACTAGAATGAAGTTCTATTATACATATTAGAGTGGACTGAATGGACAATTGAAATCTGGGATTTTAATTCTAATGTAAGGAAGCATCTAATCTTAGAGAATGAAGGTTGAGTTTATACTAGGATAGTGCCAAAAAGGGTGTGCTCTAATACTAGTAGATCTAATCCTAAGATAAGAAAGCATGAAGACTCACATCTAACCTTAAGGAAAGAAAACTTGATGATCATGTAGGAAGGAAGCATTACTTACCACAGAGGATTGAGTCTAGAATTTAAAACGAGGATGGTTCCATAAAGGGTGTGCTACATCACTAGCAGATATAATCTTAAGGAAAGAAAGAATGATGACTCACATCTAACCTTAAAAAAATAAAGCTGGATGGTTGTGTGGGGAGGAAGCCTTGCTCATCATAGAGGATAGGATCTAGATTTAAAACTAAGATGGTGCCACGAAGGGTATGCTCCATCACTAGCAGATGTAATCCTAAGAAAAGAAAGTATGATGACTCATATCTAACTTTAAGAAAAAGAAGCCTAGATGATCATGTGGGGAGGAAGCCTTGTTCATCAAAGAGGATCGAATCTAGATTTAAAACTAGGATGGTTCCACAAAGGGCGTGCTCCATGACTAGTGGATCAAATCTTAATGAAAGAAAGTACGATGACTCATATCTAACTATAAGGAAAAGAAGCTTGGATGATCATATGGTGAGTAAGCCTTGCTCACCATAGAGGATCAGATCTAGATTTGAAGCTAGGATGGTTCCTCAAAGGGAATTTTCCATCACTAGCGAATCTAATCATAAGGAAAGAAAGCATGATGAATCACATCTAACCTTAAGGAAAAGAAGCCTAGATAATAATATGGGGAGGAAGCCTTACACACCATGGAGGATCAAATCTGGATTTGAACTAGGATAGTGCCAGAAAGGGCATGCACCTTTACTAGCGGATCTAATCCTAAAGAAAGAAAGCAGGATCACTCATATATACCCTTAATGAAAACAAGCCTAGGTGATCATGTGGGGAGGAAGCCTTACTTACCACAGATGAATAGATTTGGATTTGAAACTAGGATGGTGAAATGAAGGACATGCTCCATAACTAGTGGATATAATCCCATGGAAATAAAACATGATGACCAACATCTAGCCTTAAGAAAAAGAAAACTAAATTCTAGAATTTGAAATTTAAACAAATTCAGTCAAATCTGGTTAAAAAAAATGAAATTTTTTTTATTGATTCATAAGTTGAGCTACATCAAGCATAGCATTTCTTAAGGAAATGCCCATTGAATGGAAACATTGGGTGATTTATTTCATAATTAACTAGCTGATATGAGACTCCTTCATAGACTCTCCCTATAATAAAAGGTCCCTCCATGTTGGTTCAAACTTCCCACCAATCTTCTAGTGAGCTAAGATAGGCCTCTGAAGAAATAGGACCAAGTCTCCTACTTAGAAGGTTCTAGATCGCACTAACTTATCATGAGCTTAAATTATTATGGCTTTCTACAACTCTAGGTTTTGCTGAGTTTGGAGATGATGCACTTAAAGGACTTCGAGTTCTTCTAACAGGGGTTGGGCATTTCGTTCTATTGTAATTTGATTTTGTATCACAATCTTCAAATAAGTTATTTATGCTTCTAGGTGAGTTTGGCCTAAGACTCAAACACTATTGTGAATGGAGTGGATTGGGTTGGGGTCCTATAAGTGGTCTGATAGGCTTACAAGGCTTCCACCAACCACACATCATGGTAACTTTTATTGTCATTTAGAGTCTTTTTAAGGATTTGTATTAAGGTTTTATTGAAGACCTAGGCTAATATATTAGGCCATGTGTAATAGATTATTGAGTATCTCCAATCAATATCATGGCATCTTAAAAAGTTGTTGATTTTTGTAGACTTAAATGCATACCCATTATTGGATATGATCCTACCGGGCACACCGAATCGATATATGATATGGTCATTAAAAAATTTTATGACATGGTGTGATGTTACATTGCATAGGGGAATTACTTCCACCCACTTTAAAAAGTAACCAATCGTGGCTCAAATGAAGTGATGACCCTTTGTAGAAGGAGGGTCAACATGCCTGATAAGTTTATGCCCCAACTCTCGAAGGGCCATAAAGTTATTATAGGATGCAACACATTAGACAGTTGATATAAAACCACACCATGAACTTGGCATTGATGACAATATTTTGCAACATTCATGTAATCATCAATCATCATAGGCTAATAGTTTTCAAGACTTTTGATTTTCATTTTGATCATTGTACCTAATTGATGAACACCATATAGTCAAAAATGGATCTCGTGCACGATCTTCATGGCCTCCTATTTATCTAGATAATATAGCCACATCTGATCAAATGATCGATGGTAGAGAGTATTGTTAACAAGTGCATATGGGAGGGCATATTTCTTGATTTGATTGGCAAGAGACTTATCTTGAGGAAGCTTGCCTACCTGAAGATAATTGATCAATGGTTGTCTCCAATCATCTGGCTTTTCATGGAATAGTAGATCTCTGCGCATTACGTCACTGGGAGGACGCTACACCATCAAAATATAGTTCCCAGACACGATCATTAAATTCCTTTAAACTCTTGATTTGTTTGTTAGGCAAATCATCATTTAAAAGAGATTATATCAGTAGTAGGTGTGCTACAAGGAAGTTAACAACATCCTATTCATTCACAATAAGCAAGGGAATGAAAGTTATCTCAATTTGAATCCATATCATTGACCACCTTGGTAGACATCCTAACAACCTAGGATGGGTCATAAGATATTGCAATGGATTGACTCTCAAAATTAAACTTACTTGATGAGAAAGCATGTAATGCCATAACTTTTGGGTTGCAAAAATTAAAGTAAGATAATGCATCTAGATTGAAGGGTATCAAATTTTGGTAGGGAGGAGTCTCTGGCTTAGGTAGTAAAGGACATTTTCTTATTCCTCATCATTGACTTGAGCCAATAAGGCACTAAGTAACTAGTCCAGAGTTATGGTGTAAAGGATAAGAGGTTTCCCCTAGACAGATGCTACCAATACAGGCGGTTGGTAATATATTATTTGATAGTATCAAAATCACCTTAACATTTATCATCACATATGAATTTAGCATCCTTTTTAGCAAATATAGAGAAGGGCTCGCATCTTCTGGATAGATTAGAAACGAACCTTCTTATATATGCTACCTACCTTAAAGAGACCTTAGTTGAGTTAGGCTTTTAGGAGGTGGCATATTTAAGATGGATTCAATTTTGGTAGGATTAATTTCAACTCTGGAGTGCCTCACTATTAAGTTCAAGAAATTTTTTGAAGTGATGCCAAGAGCACACCTTAAGGGGTTCATTTTGAGGTTGTAGTGGCGCAACTACTTGAAGATAATTCGTAAGTCATACAGGTGAGCCCTTTGACTTTGCTCTTGATGACCAAATCATTGATATAATATTCAACTTAATTATGGATTAAGTCATCAACAATTTGATTCATCACTCACTAGAAGGTTGTACCAGCACTTTTGAGACCAAATGGCATCACCTTATAGTAGAAGATGTCTATAGGAGTTCTAAAGTCAATATTTCTCTCATCTTTTGCGGCCATCTTGATTTAATTATAACCAGATGAGTCACCCATAAAAGTGAAAATGATATATGAAGAGGTAATATCCACCATAAGTTTGGGTATGGGTAAAGAAAATTCATCCTTGGGACATGCCTTATTCATTTCCCTATAGTCGATACAGATTCAAATTTGACCATTCTTCTTTCAAACTAGCATGACACTGGCTACCTAAGAGGGATATTATTCCTCTCGAATAAATCTGGCCTCGACCAATTTCTTGATTTCAAAAATGACTTGCTGCTCTTTTTCAAGATGCATGCTTCAAGGAGCTTATTCTACAGGAATGACATCATGTCAAATTCCAAGTCTATGGAATGTATGTTAGTGAACATGCTTAGAGTTTTATCATATGTACAAGCAAAGCAGGCCTTAAACATAGAGAGAAGTTGAATTAGATCCTTACTCATCCTCACTCAACGAAGAACTTATGAAAGTGGGGTGAGGGTCATCCTCTATTCCAAGGTTAATTTCTTTAAGTTTGTCAATTGATGATTTAATTTCTTCTTTGAATTTAATGGATGTATCTCAAACTTGAAGTTCATTGAGATCATCTAAAGTCTCCAAAAAAATTTCATTGGAGGGATCGACAATTTCTGTAGGGACATTCTAAGATTCATGATGTTTAGTTATCGTGAGACAATATTGATCATCGTCAAATTAACTAATGGTGCAAAAGTCAATACAACTAGTCAAATTTCTCTTATTTTTAGTATGCTAGACTTTCGTGGTATCATGCTTAACCCTTGGTCCATTGACTAGGCATGACACCTTTAGAGACATAGTTTCTAAAACACACAGGAAAGTAGCCAAGAGATAATTCCAATAAAATCATAATAATTAGCCTCCTCACAGGTTACATCATCTACCTTCCCTGAGATGGAGGGAAAGAAAAGAACTTTTGGACTTTGCTTGCTTCATCTTCTAAGTTAGGAGACTCCTTAATAACTAACCTTACAACCTTACTTGAAGACAATTGGGTTAAGGTTAAGGCTTCAATTCTCCTACTAAGGTTTTAGTACTTACTTAATTCAGGTTCGTCACTTTGAACTTTTAGAGTATCCTACTAGGTCACTATCCTATTTTAAAGTGAGATCAAATTTTGGGGGAGGATTGATTTTTTGATAATCAAAAGGAATTATGGAACCCTGTACTTTTGGTGCCTTATTGAAACTTGATTCCAAATCAACGTACATCAGGGGTGTTCTTCTTTCAAATAAAACGTAGCCTCGACCACGTACTCTTTATGCTATCCTTGTACCTCTTTGAGGGAAAATATTTGGAGGCCTAAAGATTATGCCATTAATATCATCTTCACCATATGATTGTTGTATTCTTTGATTTTTTTCATTTTCTCCAATTGATTCCTAATTTTTTTTAAGCTTTACTTACTTGCTTTCTCCTCTTTAATCTTGATCTCGCCTTTAGGGCCAGTAGAGGACCCTTTAGGTGTGTAGTATGTAACATCCTCTTTGATCTTGATCTCATGAATAGAGAATGATTACAAATCACCCTTAATCACGTATTGAATGCCATCTCGTTGGTATTTGATGCATTAGAGTAGGGTAGATGGAACCATTATATATTCAGGGATTCAGGGCCTACCTAGAAGTGCATTGAAGGACATTACCGAATCGATTATAAGAAACTTAGTTTCCATTTTTAACTCTCTTTTATCTAAAAGGAGTGTGATTGAACCTACAGTCTTCTCACCTTTTTCATTGAATCCACGTAACACCATCTTGTCGGTAGGGAGCTTACGTGTCTCCACTTTTAGCTATGCAAGAGTCTTTACATTCATCACATTAACTATTTCACCCAGAATAACAAGGACTCTGGATAAATTGAAGTTTCCCATATTTATAGTGATGTAAAGCGGGAGATTATCATCGAGAGTTCTTAGAAGTAAATCATTCTAGAAAAGGTTACTCATAGGATTTCTTGGAAGTAGAGAGCTTCATCTTGCAAAGTTGAATCTAGTTGAGCTAAGCTATTCTCTGGGTCAAGAAGTGCTCTAATCATGGATTCCCTCATCTCCTTTGAGAGGATGAGGGCATTATAGAAGCTTAATATGGCACACAGCTTCCTAAGATAAGCTAAGTCGTTGTAATCAACCTTAGGAACATCAGGATAAGGACCTAGTGGATTGGAAAGAGGATTTGATTACTAAGAAGGGATTTGAATTGGATGATTCGAAATAACTTATTTTCCTTTTTCCTGAGGAGGATGCCTAGTGGGTAAGACTTTTCCACCATGATGTTGTACATTGATGATCTCCTCGAGAGGACAAACTATAGCTAGGCCTACACTCTCCATTGGCAATATAATGTTAATTTTTGAATGGGAGTCCGATTCTAAAAAATCAATAATGGTGGGACTCCTTTAAAAGTTTATTTTTGGGGTATCACCATCTGATAAGATCTTAGATTCATCTCCCCCTTTAGAGGTCAAATCTTGAGAGTCGAGTTTTTAAATATCTTAAATGATCTTAACTGGTTTTCCATTATCTTCTATGGAAGTGTCATTTTATATTTCATTCTCAATGTTAATCAACAAAATACATGCAGAAGGATATTTTTTTATTGATTTTTAACCATTTTCCTCTGATAGGGCAAAGTTAAAGTCACCTAATATAAGCAGGGATAGGGTTTTTATGCCACTATCCATTGCTTGGATACATCTCTCATCAATATATTTCCTTTCTATAAAAGTGTAACTCTTTTTCTTTTTATTAATTACAGTAGTTCCTATAACTACTGGAGAAGAAACTATCTCAATGTCCTCCTATGAAGCCTCTAGGTCAACCTCCCAGATCGAGCCCAAACCTCTCATTGATAGCTACAACTGTCTTGACTAACCCCTGATCCAGATCTATCAAATATTCTTTAGGGATTATAATGTTACCCTGTCTGGAGTTCTTCTCATGTTAGTCTTTAATGATAACATAGTCTTTGATTGGGTGGCCCAACATGCGATGATAGGGGCAAAACGTGGGGTCATCCCTCTTATTTGCCTCTTTTAAAATCTTGGCCTCTAGCAATCTAAAGTATGACTTCATTGAAAGACTTCTAAAAATCTTTCTTAATGACTCTCTTTTAAATGGATATAGTTTTAAATATCAATCACAGATTTCACCAAGTAATTTTCATAGAAATAAAATGTAAAAAATAAATTATTAAAAATAAAAAATTAGATTCAACACATCAGAATTTTATAGTGGTTATGTCAGATAATGACCTACGTGCAATCCCCAGAGTCCTCTTCTTTGAGTTTTGCACTAAACCATTAGTATACCTCCTATAGCCCCATAATTATGCAGAGAAGCCCATACAATCTTTTCACCAACCTGATATGGTAGAGAATCTTGACCTCTGTTTTCACTCCTAGTGATGCCATAGAACCATGACCACCTTTTTCACCCTCTTAGTGATGGCAGGGATGGACGACCTCCTTTTTCACCCTCTTCGTGATGGAAGAAAACTTGAACCTCCTTTTTCACCCTCCTAGTGAAGGCAGAGAACCTCCACAGTCTTGGAGCTGAAGAACTTCTTTCCAAAGCCACCCAAGAAACCTAGACAGACACCAGAAAGAAACAAGGCAGGATACTTGCTTGGAGTAACTATGTGAACCCCTCACAGTACTTCTCCCTCACATATAAGCTCCCTAAAATTTATTTTCCAAGCTCCCTCTCTAGAGCATTCAGCAGCCAAAGACTTGAAACTAGTCTAAAACATGATATTAAATATAATTCTTAAGTTCTGGCTCTGGCGATTACGCGTGTGATTCCAGCTTTCTTTGTTCATCCTCATGGTTTCTACTATTAATTTGCATTTTTTTTGGTTTTTAATTGATTTTAGGTCTTTATTTTTCTTGTTCCTGAGGTCGCTTGGCCTTAGGCCTTCTGGTGATTTGTGGTTTTCATTTTTATTCTTGGTCCTCGTCCTTTTGGATTCATTTTTTGGTTGTCCCTTTTTGGCTTTACTTCATTTTCATGCTCATTTTTTCTCTGGTGTTTTGTTTTGATTATCATTTCTCATTTTCATTTTTTCGGCGATGACGACGTTGTTGTCTTTGATCCCATCCTCTTCTTTGGTTCCTGTTGGCAAGTCTCATTCTTTCAATGATGTACTAGCTGGTCCTTCATCTTCCGCTTCTAAACTACAATTTGTTCAGACTTCCTTCAAAGGTTGTCCAGCATTATTATTTGAGGATTCCATTGTTTCTCAAATGGCCACTCCTTTTGCTTTAACTTTAGTTGGGAAGTTTATGTAGCGGCATCCCAATCTCGATGTTATTCAAAAATATTTTGCAAACCTCAAGCTGTCTGGATCATTTCATATTGGCTTTTTGGATCAGAGACACATTGCAATCCATCTCTCTAATGATCTTGATTATAGTTGCATATTCTCTTGGAGATCTTACTATATCCAAGCTTGTCAGATGAGTTTACTCAAATTGACCCCGAATTTTGATGTTCGTGAGGAGTCTCCTATAACTCCCATGTGGATTTCTTTTCCAAACTTGAGACTTCATTTTTTTAATTCTCAGGTTTTGTTTGGTCTTGCTTTAATCTTTGGTCGGCCATCACAGATGGATCAAGCTACTACCTACCTCTTTGGACCATCGATAGCTTGAGTTCTAGTTGAGTTGGATGTCTCTAAGAAACATCCTAGTGAGATTTGACTGGGTTTGAAATTAAATGGCTACTTCCAAAAAGTTGAATTAGAAAATCTACCTATTTTCTATTCTCATTGTAAAATGCATAGCCATGGTTTTAATGAATGTTATAGGTTACATCCTTATCTTCATAAGGTGAAGGAGTCATCCAAATAACCGTAAGAAAATACTGTTAGGGATCCATTGGCTTCTCAGGTTAAGGTGAATCCTTCTCTTGAATTGGCTAAGGAAACTTTGGCACAGCAGCAGCTCATTATCGAGTGGCCATTACAAGATTTTGCAATTAATAATGAATTGATCCCTACCGGTAATGAAGATCCTAGTACTGAACAAGGAGTCACTAATAACTCTAACTTACCTTTATCTATTGATCTTGAGAATGTGGATGAACATAGGCTAGCTATTACTGCAAATTAAAATATTATTTTCTTGCATCCTATCATTCCTTTTGCCACTAATGAAAATTTGCCTAATATGGATTTTAGGAGGGATCACAATAATTCCACTAATTCATTGTCATCTCAGTCTGTGGTGATTGCACAAAATAATAAGCAACTTACTTTGGAAGAAGCAAATTTTGAAGCAGTTGAAAATGTAGTATGTGGAATGGCTAGTACGGAGGATTTGGCACAATAATAATCCTTCATGGATGGTGAGTTACCTCCGGAGGTAAGGCAGGTGGGTAATTTTAACAATGTTCATCACCATAATATGGGCCATACTAATTCAGAGGACATGAATATAGTGGCTAAATACTTTGCTAAAGATGATATTGATACTAGTTATATTATGACTCAAAACTGGAAAAATAGGAAAACCAAGGGCTTTCCCTTACAATCTCCTAGAGCCACACATTTGCAAACTATTCATTAATCTTGTTTTTATGTTTAACACTATTATTTGGAATGTTAAGGGCATTGGTTGTCGCTCCTCTAGGTTGAGGGTCAAGAATTTGTGTCGTATTCATAAGATTTTTATTATTGTTCTTCTTGAACTGCTTATTTTTGCTACTAAGCTTCGTTCTACTGCTTGAATGTTGGGTTTTAAACATTCAGTTGGGAACCCATCCAATAAAATTTGGGTTATGTGGAAGGATCCTATTCGGTTCGAGGTTATTGGGGATTATACTCAAGTTCTTCATTGTAGGATTGAATTTTTAAACCTAAATTATTGTGCTTCCTTTGTGTATGCTACTTCTTCTCGTAGTATTAGAAAAATTTTGTGGGAGCAACTCACTAACTTTCATAGTATTTGTAATTTTTCTTGGCTTGTTGGAGGTGATTTTAATACTATATCTAATCCCTCTGAGCGTATTGGGGGAGCTGCTCCTATTTACCATTCTATGGAGGATTATAATAGTATGATTATGGATTGAAACCTTGTGGACATGGTTTCTTAGGTAATCAATTTACTTGGAATAATGGCCATTTATGGCAATGGTTGGATCGTGTTCTTTTTAATGATAATTGGATTAGTTCTTTTAATTCCATTTCTATTGATCACCTAACTAGAACTCTTTCTGATCACTCTCCTATTTTAATTAGCCTCAAGATGAGACATATGGGTCCTTTACCTCATTGGATTTCAAAACATGTGGTTACTTTATGATTCTTTTTTGGATCTGGTTCAGGAAAACTGGCAGGCCCCCTTGCATCCGGATAATTCCATCTTTGGCATGAAGAGGTTATGGTTTAAATTGAAGAGACTTAAGAAAAAATTAAACTGGTGGAATAAAACTATTTTAAAAAATATTTTTTCCAATATCTTGAATGTTAAAGATAAAGTGAATTCTATTGAGCTTAATTCTCAATCGTCTCCTACTGATGAAAATTTTAGTTTGCTTTGGGATGCTAAAGATTATCTTTTTAAATTACAAGCTCAGGAGAAGGTCTTTTGGAAATAAAAAGTAGCTACGAAGCATCTTGTTGAAGGTGACATCAACACAAAATATTTTCATGCGTTTGTTAAGAGGAATCGAATAAAAAATTCCATCACTAAAATTACTTGTGAGGAGGGTTCTATTATTAAGGATGATGAGGAAATTGTGAACATGGTTGTTCAGTATTTTCAAAATCACCTCAATAAAAATTTTACCTCTCATCCTATTGATAACCTAGAGGTTATTCCTAGCCTTATCTCTCAAGATGATATTGATAATCTCTCCAAAACCCCTTCTTTAGAGGAAATTAAGGAGGTTGTCTACAAAATGAATGCTGACTCGGTGGCTGGGCCGGATTGCTTTACCACTTAGTTTTTTTTAGAAGGCTTGGCCTATTATTGATAAGGATCATTATTCTATTATTCTGGATTTTTTTGCTGGTCACAATATTCCTAAATTATGATAATGGAAAGTAAAAATTTGTCAACCACAGAGTAAACCACAAAAAAATAAAAGTGCGGAGTAATAAAAACAAAACACAAAAATTTATAGTGGTTTGGTCCAACCTGACCTACGTCCATTCCATGGAAACCTCATTTTCAAGCAGTGCACTAAAATTAGTGTCTCTCCTTTTACCCCCACAGTAAGATGGAGAAGCCCTTATAAAATCTTTTTCACTAACCAAGCAAAGGTAGAGAACCTGAAATCTTTTTTCACCCTCCTAGTAAAGGTAGAGAACCAAGAATCCTTTTTCACCCTCTTAGTGAAGGCAAAGAACATGCAATCCTTTTTCTACCTTCTAGAGAAGCTAGAGAACTTGGGACTATTATTGTAGAATGTCTTCCTGGAGCCTCTAAAGGATCAAGATAAAAGCTTGAAGAAGAGGAGGAAGAACATTACTTGGAGTAACCTTGTTAATCCCTCACAAATCTTCCTTAAAAAAATCCCTCTCTCTCATCTCTCTCCCAAAGCTCTCTTATACACCTCTTTGTTGCCTCACAAAAACACTTAGTAGCCAAAATTCTCTCAAATAAGATAGTATTAGAGTTTAAATAGAGAGCCTCCAAAAAATCCCTAAATTTCAATCTAGCACTTGTGGTCATCCAGTACGATCCAAGATCATACTGTATGATTAGTTCAAAATAGCACTTTCAGCCAATATAAACTACAGCCCACTGTACAATCAGTTCAAATGTTTATATTGATCATCTCATTCGATTGGGCACATCATCTTATACGATTTGTACAAATATATAGCTAATCATATAATACGAGGGGCGGTGTTTAATTATCATCCCATGCAAGAATTCGGTGTAGGATCGTGTCAAATCATTCTGTATGATCAGTACAAACACATAACTAATAATCTAGTACAATGGGCGGTATTTAATTATCATCCCATATAGGAATCATGTCATTCAGTACAATCGTCTCTGATCATTCTGTACGATATGATTGAACAATTTAAGTATAATTAAGCACTTAATCATAGGATTAATTTAGGCATGATTGCCATATATCATACGGGTAGTGACAGTGGGTAACTATCAATATAAGTGAAAGTCACGATCAGTGGGGGCGTTGATGGTCGGTAATGATAGTTGTTAACTAGCAATGGTGGTTACTAGGGTCGGCAAAGATTCTGATCAACTGCAACCAATTGAGAGTGGTGATTAAAATTTTGCTCAAAATTAAATAAAAAAAGGGAAAAAAACTAATTAAAGATATTAGACGTTAAATTTCCATTAGATGTTAAATTAATCGAAGTAGAGGGCCCAGCGAGGTTGGTGGAAATGCATTATTTTTCATCCAAATATGGGGACAACAATAAATAATGATATAGTTATGGGGTCAAATTTTGCTTTCAATTTAAATCATTTTATTATTATTATTATGATTATTATTATTATATTTTTATTTTTTTTAAGCTCAGCCTATTAGTTCAGCAACCTTTGAAGGTATTAGAATTGAGGAGTTAGTGAGCAGAATTTGGCTTCTATAATAGATGAATTAGAACAGAAGTGGAAAAGACTAATTGATATGCAATAATCTGAAGGCCCAATTGCATCATCTGCATCAATCTCAAGAGGCCAACAAGAATGAGGAGAAAAATCATGTGAAGAAGTTTTATGTTTTATGTTTTTGATGAGAAGTGTTATTGTTTGGGAACATTTGACAATGTTATATTATTTACTAATTCTAAATTTATAATTTTAATTTTAATTATTTAATTTGGTTTTGTTGTTGTTATAGTAGATTCAATTAAATAATTTTGTTAAAACTTTCACATACAATGAATAGAATCATTTAAGCATGAATAAATATTACGTGCATTATAATAAGAAAAATGTTTTTGGCGTGGAAGCTATGTGGAAGAAAACCCAATTCTTCAATTCCAATCAAAATTGAACTCTGAAATATTTTTATAGAAAAAAATCAGAATTAAAAATATTTTTAAAAAATTAATAGTTTAAATTATGCGGATGGGAGAAATTAATATCATTAAGTTTTATATAATTAAAATTAAAATTTCTCCAAAAGTTAATGACAGGGAGGAGAACAAAATGAGTATGAAAGTTTACATATAAAAGAAAATTTTTAAATATAATAAAATAAATACTATAATATTTATGATTAAAAATCATAATTTTATAAATAAAAATTTTTATAAATCCTTTAATATCTTAAACTTTTGAAATTTAAAATTTATGAAAATAGTCAATAAATAGTATGAGATGTCTGAAACACACTAGCAAAAATTGTTCGTAAAACAAATGTTTGATGGTTTCAAAAAGTCTACTTTACAATGATATTCAAATTTATTAAAGAATATAACTCCAATAAGGAACCTCTTATTTTAATATCAATATTGATAATAAAAAATATGTTAAAATGTATAAAAAATTGAATGTGAAATCCTCTCCAATGTGGCGAAGTTAATTTGTAAATCATGTACTATTGCAAGCTTTCCTCTCATTATATTATCTAGCTTTCATGCAATATGAAATAAGATTTGGAAAATCATCCCTATCATGTTGATTAGATAACCTCCATTTGCCTCCAATACCTCATAACGCCATCCTTCTTCAAACATTTGTTCATATGAAACCTCCATTTTTGGGAATTTTTATTGGGTGCGGACACCGGACGTAGCTCTACGTCCGGATGTCAGTTAAATGATGCCACGTTGTGTACCAAAGACCCACTAACCTGGCTCACCGAAAAGTCAAAATAAAGCCTGTGTGTTTCTAATTACCGTGTGGCCTGACGGTTCGACCCCTCAACCTAGACTCAAAATTTAAAATAAATGTGCCATTTCTTTAGGTTTTATGACATTGGCAGTTTTTTTTAGGATTTAGGGTTAGAACATAGGTGAGAACGAGCCGTGAGGAAAAGAACATGAAAATGGAATTCCATTTGGAAGATGTCGAAGAGTGTGAGGAGATGGAAGAGTCCAAAAACATTCAGGAAGAGTCACCGTAGCTATGTATAAGAGATAACTGTTGAATATTATCAGTAAGATCTTAACTACTAAGCAGTTTTAAAAGTTATAATTAGAGATGTTATAATTTATCATTTGAGAATGTAATTATGTGCGTACCTATCTGTGTTGAATCTGTTGAGCAGTACCCATCCTGGTACTAAGAAGCAGTACTGATAATGGTACTACTACCCAATCTTCTCGGTACCACTCAGCATTGATTTTGGGTATTGAGAATAGTGCTTCTTAGTACCACTACCCTGTACCACTTCTCGATACCGATTCTTGGCATTGCTCGATATTTATTCTGGGTACCGAGATAAGCGCTTCTCGGTACTGCTACCCCGATACCGCTTCTTGGTACTGATTTTGGGTATGGAGAACAACGCTTCTCTTCGGTACCACAAATAGTTATGGCTTTATCGTAATATTTTTGCTCTGCCATCTTCATATATCGGAAGGTTAAATATGTTTTTATTATGCATAGGGTGTTTATAACTCTGAGAAGTAAGCATATGATATGTACTGGGGTTATGTTCATAATTATTGTTTTAGCGTTCAGAAAGAACATCATTCTTACTGGCCTAATTTGAGGAAAATTAAATCTAAGGACTTTATATGTTTGAAAGCTGGATTCAAGAAGGGCTTAGATATAAATGCCAAATCAAAATATCAAAAATCAAACACCAGAACCGGGTGTCCAGCTATGATTAGATTTACAGTGATTAAAGATGGAGTTTGGTTAGTGCAAAAATTTATTGAATGCCATAATCACGAATTAGCTAGACTGAAAGATCAACATTTACTAAGATCTTGTAGTTAAATTAGCGAAGAGAAAACATCTATTCTTAAATCAGTGATAGAAGATGGGATAAGAATAGTTGATGCATTTATCCACCTATCCGATGAAGTGGGAGGTGTAGGAAATATGGAATTTACTATGAGGGATGCGTACAACTACATTCAAAAAGAAAGAAGATCCTAGATTGAGAATGGGGATACGAATTCCCTAATTGAGGTATTTAAAGAACAGCTAGTTCAAGACAACATACTTGCATGGGATGTCCAAACAGATGAGGATGATAGGTTGTTGAATTTTTTTGGGTTGATGGGTTGGGGTAGAATAGATTATGATTGCTTTGGGGATGTTGAAAGCACGAGATGCGCCAAGAGGGGGGGGGGGGGGGTGGGGGGGTGAATTGGTATTTAAAAAAATAAATCCTTAACACAAGATCTATTTTTATAGGATTTTTTAGATTTTCTAAAATAAAAACTTAACTAGTCAAATGCGGAAGCTAATTATTCATATATAATTACAAGAGTGGTGAAGCAATTTTAAATCTCACAATGAAAAACTAAAATCAAAATTTTCACTGAGCAGTTAACACAGAAAATAAATGCACGAAAAATAAAAATGTGGAAAACTGAAAAAGCTCACTAGAAATTTTTATAGTAGTTCGACCACTTGACCTACGTCCACTCCCCAGAGTCCTCCACTCTGAGAGTTCCACTACTAAAAGTTGACTCTCCTTCTGCTCCCACAGTAAGGCAGAGAAGCCTTTACAAAACTCACTTTCACCTTCCCAGTGTGACGGAGTGCCAGACGCTATGTCACCCTCCTGGTGACGACAGTAGACCTTCTACTTTTTCTCCCTTTTAGAGAAGGAAGATAACCTTGAGGATGTTGACCTTGAAGCTTCTCTCCCTAAAGAGCTTCCATAAGACTCACCAAGGCCACAAGAGGAGCAAGCATGCAGCTAGTTCAAAGCAATCGTGTGATCCCCTCACTCTCCTTCTCCCTTACATTCAAGCTAACCTTCTCCTTCCTCTTATAAACCTTGGATCTATTTAAAAGCTCCCTCTCAAGATTTCCTATAATAATCATGCTACTCTTCTTCACACACTATCATAAGAACTTCAACAACCAACCCCTCTCTGAATAAGAAAAACTCATTTTAAAATTAGGCTTTAGAAAACCCTAATGATTCAATTTAGATTATATTGTTCGTACAATATGATCTAATATCATATAGTACAATCAGTTCAAAATTAGTTTTATCCTGTACAAAGATAGACGAACAGTTCACAAGTTTTACGAATATCATACAATACGATCATTTTAGTTTTAACTATTCATATGATATGATTTATGGTATCAGTAAAATTTGTCTTTGTAAATCATCCAGCACTATAAACTTTATATAATATGATTAGTTTAATTCAGGCTATCGTTATGAAGATATAAATATCATCCAGGTTGAATAGTTTAAAAAATTATGGTTTCATCTGATATAATTAATGGGACGACCAAAAAATATTTCTGTTTTTCAAATATTACAATTCATATCGTAAAGTATGATCGACAGTAATTAAGAAACCAAGATTTAATTACCTGATTACAGGGGATAATTTTGGCATGATTTTAAATGATTGTACAGTATGATTAGGATCATAAAGTAGGATTAGTTCAAAAATTCAAAATTTAAGATCTTACTTAAACTATACTGGCGGCTAGGGTTTTTAGATGGAAAGAAATCGTACAGTACGATCACGATCATATACAGTATGATTAGTTCACAAATTAATCATTCAAAATTAGCTGTTAAGCCTGAGTTTTAATGGCAGATCGTATAGTACAATTAAAAATCGTACAATACGATTTTCTTAAAAAACATTTTACTACAAAAAAATGAGGAAACTCTCCCCCTATGTGTGTGCATGGTCACACTATTTACCTACACTCTTTTATGGCAAACTAAAAAAAATAAAAATTTAAAGAAAGTATAAAATATAAATTCTTTTATATCATATTCTACCCAGTCTTGAGTCTCCAATAGTCTTAAGCGGTGTGTATCTTACATGAAATATTAGTGTTCACAAATAATATAAACATTTATATTTTTTTAAAGAATAACATAGTAATTCAGTCAATATTATTTTTCATCACCAAAATGAAGTCCTAGGGATCCTAGATTACAATAATCTCCCCCTTTTTGATGATGTCAAATAATGTTATCAGATAAGCAAGATAAGTGTTATTTCTTCCTTTGCTCCCCCTCACTAGATGATGGATTCAAAAAATGGAAGGATTTACAAAAAAAAATTTTAATTTTTAAAATTTTTATTATTTTGTGTTTTTTTTTAATTTTTAAAATATAAACAAGGCATAAGGGAATTAAGCAAAAAAAACACAACATTAAAAAAACATACGCAATTTTATTTTGAAAAACATCATATTATAGAAATTTCTCCCGCTTTTAACATCAATAAAAAGAGGGGTACGCACATAACATGGAGTTAAAACAGTACAAAAAAAAGAAATACATGACAAACAGACAAATATAATCTAATAGTCGGGATCCTGATCAGGTGGTGTTGGTGGTGGAGGTGGCTGATATTATTGAAGAATGGATCTGAATTATTGATCTATTGAGGTGAACCGTTTGCCAAACCATCGCATATCATCACCATGCTGCCATTTTTGTTGGTCAATGTGGTAGCCTAGTCAAGTTTCATGTCAATCAAGCCTTTGAACAATATCATCCTAGGTAAAGGCAGGGTAGGCACGTCTAGCTGGTGATATCGGTGGCGGTGGAGGTCCTTCTGCAGGAGTAGCTTTCCCTTCTTCGTCAAAATTTGAATCAGTGTGCTCTTGCCCCCGATGGAAGAGAATATGAAATGAGGCATCTGTGTAGAAGATAGGATGATTATCTGGTGGAATATGATAGCTGAGTTGATATTTGGCATCAAGGATGTATCCTATGATATATCCTAAGGCAATGTTTTATTTTCATCAGGCATTGGGATATCGAATAGCAGACAGGTTATGAATATAATCTAGGATCATTTGAGCATCATAAAACTTGGTGGCTGACATCATTAAATAAGTGACTATAAATAGAAGCGGGGTAATATGTTTATGATCTCCAGCTTTTGGTATAATGGATGTTCGAAGAACGTACTTGATAATACGGGCATTCTGAGTTAGAGTTTAGACAAGTGTTAAGTAGTTAGTTTGTGGGCATATTCCTAAGTAATATATTAACTGAGGTCAAATTAAAGTCATTGGTGAGGAGAGATTTGGGATGAGGTCCTTCAGTATAGAGGCCAATGTGTTCAGCTAGATCGGCTTTAGTAATTTCTACATTTTGTTTGCATACATAGGAGGTCAAGGCTATGCAATCGAAGTCTATCCTATGAATTGCTAAAAATTTGTAGAGGAGTTCGGAGTAAAAAGGGAAGGCCAGGGTAAGAAGAAACTGAAGAGTGGTGGAAGCAAAAAGATTCATAACCTTAAATTATAAAGCGGCTTGGTTAAGCATGCAGGACGGAGTGATCTTTGCCTCTTTGAACTTGTTATAGGATTTCTCATCAGCCTCAGAGAGAAAATAGTTGTCGAACTGCTGAGAGGAGGAAGAGCTCCCCTCGATCAGTCTACCATGTTTGCTTTCACTGGTCATTGGATAGAAATTGAAGTGATGAGAGATTGAGAGAAGTTGAGAGTGAATTGAGCCAAAGAAACCCTTCAATTTATAAATTTTTTGGGTGATCGTACATTATGATAGGGATTTATACAGTATGATCAAGCAGTTCATTCGTTTGGATGACTTGTCAGAAAAAATGGTAAAATCATACAGTACGATCGGGATCATATTGGACAATCTTAAGAGATTTTGTTCAACCCGAGGAGTCATCGAAATGACCTTTGGCAAAAAGTATTATACAGTATGAATAAGTGTTTGTACAGTATAAAGTGCAATTATAATCGTACCGACCGAGTTTAAATTCATCCCCATCCATTTTGACACATGGAACATACGGTACGAACAGAGGAATTATACAGTACGATGATCAATAAAGTGTATCATATAGTATGAGTGGTGGTTCATACAGTACGATGCTCAATAATGTGTATCGTACATTACAAGTGGTAGTTCATACAGTACGATGCATATATGAACAAGCAATCTAGACCATTGATGGAATTAAGGTCTATGATTTGTGTATTTGTGAGGATCACATAGTATAATTATGTATCGTACAGTACGATATACAGAAAAATTTAAGTTTTTGGTGTCACTAAGATGTGTCTGAGTTAATCAGGAAACCCCTTTCTTTTAATTTTCTAACAAAATAATAATATGAAAAAATGTGTACAAACACCTGAGTTCAAAAACACATTTTTTTAATTAATTTTTTTTATTTTTTTAATTAATTTTTTTTTGCTTTTTTGATTAAGCTTGAACGTCTATGACACCCAATTTTGTCCACAACGTGCTAAATATGTCTTAAGCTAATTGTTTTGTGAATATATCAGCCAGTTAATCTCCAGTAGCTATATGGTGTAGTTTGATGTCTCTCTTTGCTACATGATCTCTTATAAAGTGATGCCTAATATCTAAATGCTTTATGCATGAGTGTTGAATTAGATTTTTAGATATGAAAATTATATTAGTGTTGTCACACATAATTGGGATGGTTCCTACAGGTAGTCCAAGATCTAAAAGCTATTGTTTTAATAATAAAACTTGAGCAACACAGCTTCCTAGTCCTATATATTTCGCATCAGCCATTGAAATGACTACTGAATTTTATTTTCTATTGGACCAAGAAACTAAGGATTGTTTTATGAATTGATAGATACTAAAGGTACTTTTTCTATCTATCCTACATCCTGTAAAATCAGAATATGTATACCCTAGGATTTTAAACATAGTGTTATGTCTAGGATACCAAATTCTTAAGTTCGAAGTGAAAGTTTGAAAGGGATGTTAAGCCCTAGTGAACTAGTCCCGAGGCTAACCAAGAGGGGGGGTGAATTGGTTATTTAAAAAATTTCACGATAACTACAAAAATCTTTTCGATACTTAGCAGCGGAAACAAGTAAACAATAACGAAAAGATCAACCAACGATATTCACCCAAGCAGTTTATATTGAAAAGTAAAATGCAAAAACTGAATCAGAAAAGCAAACCAGATTTTATAGTGGTTCGGTCAACTTGACCTACGTCCACTCCCCGGAGCCTCCCCTCCGGGTATTGCACTAAATGAAAGTGACTCTCCTTTTGCTCCCACAGCAAGGCGGAGAAGCCTGTACAAAACACCTCCTTTTCACCACACGGTGAGGCAGAGAACCCGACCTCCTTTCGCTTCCTCCTGAAGCAGGCAGAGAACCTTCGAACTCCTTTTGCTTCCACCTGAAGCGGGCAGAGAACCCACGAACTCCTTTCGCTTCCTCCTGAAGCGGGCAGAGAACCCGGATCTTCTTGCAAACGATCCTCCCACGAAGAACACCGACTAGACGACAGACGACGAGCGGAGAAGACGACTCTGATCCGTGCTTGGAGCAACCTTAGTGAATCCCTCACTAACTCCCCCTCACAAGATCTCTTCTCTCTCTCCCAACTCTCTCTCTCTCTAGGATTTCTCAGGGAAGGAAGGCAGTAAAAGATTTTTCCAAAAGTTGGAAAAAGTTCTTTTAAAGGAGGGCTTAAAATTTGCCCTAAATCTCAACTGGTCGGCCAAGATCGTCCAGGACGATCTGTAGATCGTCCTGTACGATCAGTTCAAATTCAGCTGATTCAGTCTGGACGATTAGGCTCTTCTGGACGATCAGTAGAAAAAGTTGTTCATATCGTCCCGTACGATACTACGATCGTCCGGGACGATTAGTGCAAATTGAGGAAAATCGTCCAGAAGACAGTTCGGGTCGTCCAGAGAAATCTGTGCTGGACGACCAAAAAATGACTTAATCGTCCCGGACGATTGATACATCGTCCTGTACGATTAGTTCAAAAAGGCCCAAAATCGTCCTGAACACAGTTCGGGTCGTACAGCTGAAATGCACAAGACGATCACGATCGTCCGGGACGATCCTGCGATCGTCCAGGACGATGTGATCGTATCAATTAAACATTAATTGCTTTCCTTAATTACCAGACTAATTTAGGCATGATTGTAGTGCATCGTCCAGGACGATACACGTATCGTCCGGGACGATCAGACCAAAATACTTAAAATAAAACTTGCCTAACTTAATCTGGCGGCTGGAAATTTCTGATTTGAGCATATCGTCCCGTACGATCCATAGATCGTCCAGGACGATCTGCTTAATCAGACCCTCTTAACTTAGTCGCCCTAATTAGGGTTTCTATTTTAACTGGATCGTCCAGGACGATGACACTATCGTCCAGGACGATCTGAATAAAATTTTAACAGAAACTCTAATTCACTCAATCTCTCTCCCTGAGTGTGTGTGTGCAAGGTTACTTAGCTAGGGAATCAGTTACATTACAATTGACTCAATAAAAGGAAAAATCATACATTTGACACACTTGGACCCGATCTTGAGTTGGCTTGAGTAGCTCGTGGTCTTTTGTGCCTGAAACTGATTAGCCAAGCAAAACACACGGGAAACATGTTTGTCATCATCAAAACCAGATTTGCAACAATCTCCCCCTTTTTGATGATGGCAAACATTTGTAAAGTGGTCTGAAAAAAATGAAACTAAGAAATCAAACAAAACAAACATTTTTTAAATTTTCATTTAACAGCTCAAACAATACAGACAACATGAAAACGGAACATAGAAACAGACACGACTACAACTGACTCCCCCTTTTGACATCACAAAAAAAAGGAGGAGGTAGAAAAAAAAATAGAACACTGAAATAAAACATAACATGGAACAACTACAAAAGCAAGAAACTAAAACAGAGATGGATCCTGATCGGAAGGAGGAGGCGGTGGTGGAGGATTGAGGTAATGGTGAATGGCCTGAAATTGAGCTCCGAACCAGGCCATGTCCTGGTCATGCTGCTGTTGCTGCTGCGCAACATAGTCCGTGAACCGTGCCTCCCACTGGTCAAAACGCTGCACCAGGTGGTCAAAGGGAGAGGCAATGCGAAGGGGAGCAGGTGCCTCGGCTGCCGCAGGAGCGGGAATGGCCGCTTCTTCCTCTTCCTCAACATCCGGGGCGGGCTCCGGATGTAGTCGGGTGCTGTGAAGGACATGGAAGGCATTGTTGGTGAGGAAGTAAGTAGGAACATCTGGGGCTGCAGGATATTGCAGGTCATACTTGGTTTCAAGAGCATAGGAAATGAGATGTCCTAAGGCTAGATTTGGGCGACGGCGATGACCTGGATCTCGAATGGTGGTAAGGTGCTCAATGTATCGGATAATGAGATCGGCGGCATTGAATTCCCTACGGGCCATGATGTAGTAGGTAGTCAAGGACAGGAGGGGGGTGATGTGAATTCGATCCCCCGCCTTTGGAATGACGGAGGAACGAAGAACATGTTGGATAGTCCTGGCGTCTTTCAGAAGTATGGAACAGGCATTGTCATGGTAAGGGGCATTTGTATTGCGGAGGAAATGATTGGCGACACTCCAATCATAGTCTGGGTCGGTGGTAAGTGTGTGGAGTTTGTCGCCAGTTATAGACAATTGGAGAATGGAGTGAAAGTCCTGATAGGTGAGTTCAACAGGGCGCTGATTGACATAGGACCGGAGAGTGGAGTAGTCGGCGATAATCCTTAGGTTCGCGAAGAAAACGCGAAGAAGTTCGGAACTAAAGGGAAAAGCGAGGGTGAGGATGAAGGTGAGGGAGGTGTGGGCGAATAGATCAAGGACAGGATATGTGAGTGTACGGGGATTTACTATTTTTGAAGGCGTGATCCCCACCTCGCAGTATCGCTCAAAGGCAGCCTGATCGGCTGCATTAGGGAAGCGAGGATCAACCGGCCCCCGGGAGGAACTGGCACCCTTCTGACGAGAACGCTTGCCACCAGCCATGAGGATTTGAGAGAGTAAGGAGGAGAGGTGGAGTGGAGAAAACCGGTGTGAAAAAGCTCAAGAAATCTGCTGTTTATAAAGAAAACGGACGGATCGTCCCGTACGATCAGTTCAAATTCAGCTGATTCAGTCTGGACGATTAGGCTCTTCTGGACGATCAGTAGAAAAAGTTGTTCATATCGTCCCGTACGATACTACGATCGTCCGGGACGATTAGTGCAAATTGAGGAAAATCGTCCAGAAGACAGTTCGGGTCGTCCAGAGAAATCTGTGCTGGACGACCAAAAAATGACTTAATCGTCCCGGACGATTGATACATCATCCTGTACGATTAGTTCAAAAAGGCCCAAAATCATCCTGAACACAGTTCGGGTCGTACAACTGAAATGCACAAGACGATCACGATCGTCCGGGACGATCCTGCGATCGTCCAGGACGATGTGATCGTATCAATTAAACATTAATTGCTTTCCTTAATTACCAGACTAATTTAGGCATGATTGTAGTGCATCGTCCAGGACGATACACGTATCGTCCGGGACGATCAGACCAAAATACTTAAAATAAAACTTGCCTAACTTAATCTGGCGGCTGGAAATTTTTGATTTGAGCATATCGTCCCGTACGATCCATAGATCATCCAGGACGATCTGCTTAATCAGACCCTCTTAACTTAGTCGCCCTAATTAGGGTTTCTGTTTTAACTGGATCGTCCAGGACGATGACACTATCGTCCAGGACGATCTGAACAAAATTTTTACAGAAACTCTAATTCACTCAATCTCTCTCCCTGAGTGTGTGTGTGCAAGGTTACTTAGCTAGGGAATCAGTTACATTACAATTGACTCAATAAAAGGAAAAATCATACATTTGACACACTTGGACCCGATCTTGAGTTGGCTTGAGTAGCTCGTGGTCTTTTGTGCCTGAAACTGATTAGCCAAGCAAAACACACTGGAAACATGTTTGTCATCATCAAAACCAGATTTGCAACACGAAGTGCCTAGCAAATATCTAAGAATTCTTTTGATAGTAGTCATGTGAGATTCTTTTGGGTCGTCTTGAAATCGAGCACAGAGACTTACACTAAATATTATATCTTGTCTGCTGGCAGTTAAATAGAGAAATGATCCAATTATTCCCCTATACTTCTTCTGATCTACTGTCTTCCATTTGGATCTTTATCTAATTGAATGGTAAAACTCATGGGAGTATTTATGGCCTTAGCATTGTTCATTTCTTACATTTTTAGAATATTCTTGATGTACTTAGATTGGCTAAGGAATGTTCCATCTTCCATCTATGTTACACTAAATCTAAGAAAGTAATTAAGTTCTCCCATCATGCTCATTTTGAACTTAGCACTCATTATTTTTGAAAATTTATCACATAAGGTTTTCTTTAAAGATCTAAATAAGATGTCATCTACATAAATCTAAATAATGAGTATCATAACTTTAACCCTTTTTAAGAAGAGGGTCGTGTCAACACTACCCTTAACAAAGCCTCTATCTAGTAGGAATGTGTCAAGTCTTTCATACCAGGCTCTTGGTGCTTGCTTTAACCCATACAGTGCCTTTTTAAATTTAATTACATGATTTAAGAATTGTGAGTTTTTAAATCTGAGGGGTTGCTCAACATAAACATCTTCTTTCATTACCACATTTAGGAAAGCACTCTTAATATCCATATGATATAATTTAAAACCCTTGAAGTAAACGAAGGCTAAGAGTAATCTTATGGATTCTAGTCTAACTACTAGGGCAAAGGTTTCCTCAAAATCTATTCCATCAATCTGGTTACACCCCTTAGCTACTAATCTGGCCTTATTCCTCACTACTATCCCAGAGTCATTCATCTTATGTTTAAAGACCCACTCTGTTCCAACCACACTTTGTTCCTAAAGTCTCTTGACTAATTCCTGCACATCATTCCTAAAAAATTGGTTTAACACTTCTTGTATTGCTAGGATCAGAATTCATCTCCTAAGGCTTGATCTATATTTATGTGTTCAATCATGGAAATAAATATAGAATGACTAACTAACTTCCTAAGTCCATGCCTAGTTTTTACACCTTTTGATGGGTCTCCTAGGTTAAACTCTCTAGGATGACTGTAAGCATATCTCTAATCTCTAGGCAGTCGCTACCGAGGTTCTACTCTATCTTCTATGGCAATGGTTTCTACCCCTGAATGACCTTGACTTCTTCTTCTTTAAGTTTAGGTTCAAAGGACTTATCAGATTCATCAAATAACATATGGGTAGACTCTTCTACTACAAGGGTCCTCTTATTAAAAATTCTATAGGCTTTACCTATGGATGAATAGCCTAAGTATATGCCTTTATTAGATTTAGGATCAAATTTTTCTAAGGGTGACTTACTATTAATTAAGATAAATCATTTGCATCCAAAAATGTGTAAGTGAGAGAGATTAGGTGTCCTACCCTTAAGGAGTTTATAGGGTGTTTTATTAAGTTTGGGTCAAACATTCACCCTATTTAAATAATAACAAGTAGTATTCACTACTTCTGCCCAAAAGTATCTAAGAAGAGTGTATTCAGTTAACATTGCCCTAGCAGCTTCAACCAAGGTTTTATTCATTCTCTCAGCTATTTCATTTTACTGAGGGGTCCTAGGGGCAGAGAAGTTATGTTCTATTCCTATCTCTTGACAGAATGATTCAAACCTATCATTCTCAAATTCTCCATCATAATAACTATGGATTGTTGAGATTTCACATTCAAATTTTCTTTGAATCCAAGTGTAGAAGGTTCTAAATTCTTCAAATAATTCATTCTTATATGCTAAAAATTTTACCCAAGTAAATCTTGAGTAGTCATCCACTATTATAAATCCATAAGATTTTCCTCCTAGGTTGGCTGTATTAATAGGTCCAAATAGATCCATGTGAAGAATTTCTAGTGGCCTTGTGGTGTTGATATCCTTAACTAAATGAAATGATGATTTTCCTTATTTTCCTAGTTGGCAGGCATCACATAGGTGGCCTTTAGTAATATCTAACTTAGGAATGCCTCTAACTAGGTCTTTCTGAGTGACATTTCTATGTATTTTCGTGCTAGTATGGCATAGTCTCCTATGCCATAGCCAAGAGTCATTAATTATTATTTTTAAAAATAAAGGATTGGAATTTTCAATTTAATTGAGATCTAACATATTGATATTGTTTATTCGTTTTCCTTCTAACATAAGTTTATCATTTAAGCTAATCATGCATTTGTTAGAAAAAAACTTTATGTCAAAACCCTTGTCACACAGTTGACTAATGCTTAACAGGTTATGCTTTAAGCCATCAACTAAAATAATATTTTTAATTATAAAACTTTTAGAATTTCTAATGATACTTGAGCCCACCACTTTCCTGGTGGTATTGTCTCCTAAAGTCACCTTGCCTCCTGACCTGGCCTGCATTATCATGAACTGCCTCACATCTCTAGTCATAAGTCTTAAGCAACCACTATCCAGGTACCATATGCTCTCACTTGGTCTTTTGTGAGAGTACCCCTATAATGTCAATCAAAGATTAGTTTTGGGAACATAAGTGAGTTTGGGTTCCTCCTTATGCTTCAATTAATGAGATGTATGCATGTTATGCTGTGATGAATACAGCTTAGGTCTCCACACTAGATGTGTCCTATGGTGAATTATGCAATTGCAGGCTATATGACCTAGCATGTGACAAGAGTAACACCTAATACCAAGAAATGGGTTCACTAACCTATGTGGGTGATGGTGCCTCTTCCTAAGTTTATGTGATGTATGCAATATAAAGGGATTATCCCATTGGACACGTGAGGGTAATGGTTTATTATTTTCCAATACAATCACCTATGCTCTTAAGTATTTATTTTCACTTTTATAGCTTAATACTTATCATTTTAATGTATGCTCATTACTATCTAGTTGAAATGCAAGTTCATCTAATGCCTTAAATGCATTTTCTAGTTTAACATGTGATGATTCCAAGGAATCGTGTGCAATAGTTAATTCAACATGCTTCTTGTTTAATAAATCAAATTCATTAAGTAGGGACATGTGATCTCTATCTACATCAGAATGTTCTTTAACTAAACTAGCATGCACTTTTTGTAAGAATTAAAATCAGTGTTAAGACTAGCATGCATTTTCTTTAGCTTTCTGTATGAGTCATGAAATTTTTCAAAAAAAACTAATAGTTTATCATAAGAGAGTTGACATACCACATCTTGATCTGATTGTCTATTAATTATAAAAATGTAGACATGCAAATTTTCCAAAAATCAAATGGTATATTGTCAAACAAGGGTGGACGAGTTATTAAATAACCCTCCAAAGTGTTCCAGTTACCAAACTGTGCTATGGATCATATGTTTCTAGGTCTTCTATAACATAATTTTTAAACCCCGCTTTGATACCAATTGAAAGTATGAGATGCACCAACATGGGGGGGGGGGGGGGTAGGGGATGAATTGGCACTTCAAAAAATAAATCCTAAACACGAGTTCTATTTTTTAAAGGATTATTCAGATTTTTTAAAATAAAAACTTATTTAGTCAGATGCGAAAGCTAATGATTCATACATAATTACAAGAGTGGTGAAGCAATTCTAAATCTAATAATGAAAAACTAAAATTAGATTTTTTACCAAGCAGTTTATACAGAAAATAATGCACGAAAAATAAAAATGTAGAAAATAAAAAAAGCACACTAGAAATTTTTATAGTGGTTCGATCAGTTGACCTACATCCACTCCCAAGAGTCCATCACTCTGAGAGTTACACTACAAAAAGTTGACTCTTTTTGTGCCCCCATAGTAAGGTGGAGAAGCCCTTACAAAACTCTCACATTTCCCGGTGTGGCAGAGTGCTAGACACTATGTCACCCTATTGGTGACGGTAGTGTACCTTCTCCTTTTTCTCCCTCCTGGAGAAGGCAGAGAATCTTGAGGATGTTGACCTTGAGGCCTCTCTCCCTAGAGAGCTTTTAAAAGACTCACCAGGCCACAGGACGAGCAAGCATGCAGCTTGCTCAGAGCAACCGTGTGATCCCCTCACACTCCTTCTTCCTCAAGCTCAAGCTCACCTTCTCCTTCCTTTCACAAACCCTGGATCCCTTCAAAAGCTCCCTCTCAAGAGTTCCTTCAACAATCATGCTCCTCTTCTTCACACACAATCACAAGAACTTCAACAACCAATCCCTCTCTGAATAAGAAAAACTCCTTTTAAAACTAGGCTTCAGAAAACCCTAATGATTCAATCTAGTTGATGTTGTTCGTACTGTATGATCCAATATCATATAGTATAATCAGTTCAAAATCAATTCTATCCTGTACGAAGACAAACGAATAATTCATATGTTTTATGAACATTATATAATATGATTGATAGATCGTAGTGGACCATCATTTTAGTTTCAACTGTTCGTACGATACGATATATGGGATGATCAAAATTTGTCTCTATAAATCATCTGGCACTGTACACTTCATATAATAAGATTAGTTCAATTTAGGCTATCATCCTGTATGATATAAATATCATCTGGGGTGAATAGTTAAGAAAATCATGATTTCATCTAGTATGATTAATGGGACGACCAAAAATCATCTTTGTTATTTATACAATATGATTCATATCATACAGTACGATTAACAGTAATTAAGAAACCAAGATTTAATTGCCTAATTATGGGGGATAATTTTAGAAAGATTTTAAATGATCGTACAGTACGATTAGGATCGTACAGTATGATTAGTTCAAAAAAAATCAAATTTTAAAATCTTACCTAAACTATACTAGCGGCTAGGGTTTTTAGATGGAAACAAATCGTACAGTATGATCACGATCATATAATATAATTAGTTCATAAATTAATTATTCAGAATTAGCCATTAAGCCTGAGTTTTAATGACAGATCGTACAATATGATTAAAAATCATACAATATAATTTTCTTCAAAAAAAATTTTACTTAAAAAAAGGAAACTCTTCCCCTGCGTGTGTGTGCATGGTCACCCCATTTGCATACACTCTTTTATGATAGACTAGAAAGAATGAAAAATTAAAAAAAGTATAAAATATAATTTTTTTACATTCTATTCTACCCAAACATGAGTCTCCAGCAGTCTTGAACGATGTGTATCTTATCTAAAATGTTAGGGCTCACAGACAAAAGTAAATATTTATATTTTTTTAAGGAATAACATAGTAATTCAGTCAATATTATTTATCATAATCAAAATTAAGTGCTAGGGATCCTAGATTGCAACAGATGTCATAACTTTTGATACTAGCTATTAGCTTAACTTGGCTTATGCACCATTTATTGGAGTTAATAATCATTGGCAGAATGTTCTGTTAGGTGTGGCTTTTATATCTGAAGAGATAATTGATTCATTTACCTAGTTATTTAGAACATTTTTATAAATAATGGGTGATAAATATCCCATAACGATATTTACTGATCAAGATAAGGCAATGGCTAGAGTAATAGAAATTGCATTACCTCAAACAAGACAAAGGCTGTGCCAATGGCATATATGCTAGAAGGCTCCTTCCAAGATCTGTTGCTTCAATAGCAACAATAAAGTCTGAGGTCTATTTTATAGGTATTTAAGAAAGTGTGGTTTTAAGGATGAATTCGAGAGAACCTGGGCTGAGTTAATCACTGAAGGGGACCTTCAAAGCCATGGTTGGTTGAAAGATCTATATAGAATCAGGCACGAGTGGTCAACAACACTAAACAAAAAAATTTTCAACCTTGGCATTCTTTCTACACATTATAGTGAGTCAACTAATAATGTGTTTCATAGAATTTCAAAGCCAACAAGTTCTTTAACTGATTATTTCCTAGGCTTTGAGAAGGTAATGAATAGTTGGCGTTGGAATGAACATGATGAAGATTTCAGATGCTGCCAGTCCGACATACAACCTTTAATTAGAAATAGCCCAATACTAAAGCAAGCCGCTAGATTTTATTCCAGAAAATTGTATACATTTTTTGAAGAAGATTTTTTGCAGGGCATGGGTGGTATGTGCATAGATCACGCTTCACCTGACTCATCCATATTTTTCATCAGGAATGTTGACAAATTATTCAGTCGCAACATTGGACTGTTATTTTGATGCTATAGAGGGTACTATACACTACACTTGTGAGAAGTTCAAGATGATGGGTTTACTATGTTCTCATTGCTTGAGAGTTATGAGGTAGTTAGATATGGTTAATATTCCTTCTAAGTACTTAATGCTTTGATGATCTACTTGAGCTAGAAAAGATTTTTATGCTGGGCAGGTGATGACAGGTATGGAAAAAATCCTAACTCATCCCAACACATGTCCAGTGGTGTGACATTCAAAAATTATGTGAGTCGATTTGCATATCAAATTAGCACAAGAGCACCAGGAAATGAGGATGCAAAATAATATATGCTGACTGCAATGACAGACATGGTTGAAAATATAGACTCCATCCTGGTAGGGAAGAAAAATGAGCACAAGTTTAAAGCAGGGGGTGGGCTTAAAAATTTGAAAGACCTGATAAAGTAAAGGTCTAAAGGCATCTCTAATGCCAGATTGAAGGGTCAGCGGGAGAAGAGGAAAAGCAAAAACAATGATACATGCAAAGCAAAATCCACATACAATAAAATAATATACACCCATGGATCAAGTGAACTAGAGTTCATTCACGAACATACCTGAATGCTTAACAGATTAGAGAATACCAGTATGCTAGCCATCGATAGAATATATAAGAATGATGATGGGAATAATTGATTCAAAGAAATTGGGATGAATTTTTTTTCACAATAGCTATATCTTGGTACAGATCGGTACTGATCGGTATAGGTCGGTAATGATCAATATTTTTGGGTATCACTCGGTTCCTCTAGATTCTCAATATTTCTACGTACCCCTCGGTATAGCTATTTATTTTTTTATATCTCTCTATATCATCTGTAATAAGTTCTTGGTAATATGCATTATGTGATGTTGTATGTGCATTAATGTCGAGTTATTTTTGTAGACAATTTTGTTATATTTAATGCTTCTGCTTGGTAGCTGTAACTTTAATGGTAATTTATTAAGATTTGGTGGTACTTTAAGGTTGAAACATTTATGTGAATAAATGTGTTTGAACCACTGCCTTCTTTATATAATGACGACTTATAGAGTTACTCAACCTCATATGCACTTTGAAGCTCGAATGGTATTTACTCTTCCATGAATCAAAGAGGCATTTTTGGTCTGTAAGCTACTGTCTTGTGTAATTGGATATGCAAATGCCTTTGTGATTCATGGAAGATAATTACCTCTCACCCTTTCTGATTAAATCAAAGTGTTTGTAAGTCCCGTAGTGTAGGTTTTCTTCGATAATTTTAAGTTCTTATTTTTTTTGTCTAAACCATGGCATATAAACTACGTTGGCCACATACTAACCTACATCTAGGTTTACTAATGAAAGTCTTCATAAAACTAGCCACCACTACAATGCACGAATGTATGGCTAAATGTCCCGACAGTCCACTAAAATAATGAGATAAGGATGATGAAATATACAGGTGTTGCGCTCATATCAAGGTACTCTGACTTTAAAAGCTCATCTATTTGGCATCTATAAATAATAACATTCTTAGACATATAAATAATATCATTCTTATGAAAAAATGCTCAGTATATTCAGTTGGAATAAAAGAATACAAAACGATACCGAGAAATACCGAAAAATACTGAGTAATACCAAGCATTTGCTAGGTATACACTTGATATTACTCAGTATTACTCTGTATTACTCGATTTACATAAATATGCCAACTCATATCAACTGGCTAAAAAAAATCATAACAAAAAATGTATGGAACTCACTTGTCATTATATTTTTGGAGACAACTGTCAATGAATATGCGCTTTTCATCACTTATTAATAACTAACACTGGTAATCAAATAAAAATTCAGCTGGCCATACTTCTATCTTATATTCACTGGTTACTTCAACGATCTCCATACTGGCAGGAGGTTCCTTCTATTTAATATCTACCTATAATTAATTGGTACCTTTATCTATTTTATTTGTTTGAACTTCCATCACAGCAATCTCACTATGATATGCCTTTTCAGCCAGTGATATTGGCTTATTTATAGTCAGTTTGGTTTTTCTTTTTTTTTTATCACCAAGTTTGAATGGTGACTCCACCAGTTTCCTTTTCTTGACTATCTTACGCTGTACCGATCTTGTTATTCCCATATGAGCCGATGAAGCAAATACCTCTTCCTCTTTGACAGGCAATGTTTTGTCATTCTCAGTAATGTCAACCTTATCATGAGCTTTGGTTGCATCTTTTGGGGTTGTTACTTCCTTAAGAATAGTGTCAGTTGATGGGCTAACCATATTATTCCCAGTAATGGTCCTCGAGGAAGAATCTTCAGGCTTTCCAATGTGATAAGCTTTAAATGCAGCAGGAAAATGGTTGATTAAAAACTTTTCAATTGCTTCAATTTCAAATTTCTCTCTTCTCTCAAATCAAAGAAAGATAGTTCAAGAGCTTGCACACACCGCTGTAATAAACTGGGCATCATCTCGATCGCAGTTAACTTCTTCACGAGTATATTATTCTGTGCAATCAATTTATTGATGGATTCATGTATACTCTTAATGTTAGCTTCATCCAAAACATCTGAGTTGATGGTTCTTTCTAGGAGGGGGTGCTATATATTTTGGGCAGGCTAAGAATTCTTGTGGAGCTGGCTGGACTGGTGGGCCTGGGAGAGATTTCATGGGATAGTTAAGGGCTGGAGTTATGGAGTTGAATTTTAAGTTAGTTATCAGGTGGAGTTAAAAGTTTCTATGGAAAAGAATGGGAGAACTCTCTAATAACATTCTCTCCACTTCTATGACTCCTTCCAAATTACGGACAATCTGCAATATATTTTTTGTCAGGTCAAGCGCAATACAAAATGAGTATCAGCACCTCTTGAATAGTTACTTAACATTTACGTAGACCAGCAAATAATTTGGTCACCTCCTTCTCACTGTACATAATGTGGCTGTCCCAATGAAGAAAATGAGGTCAGGGCAGGTCATCCACTAGAGCATGGATGCTTGTATGCTCTAGAAACTAAATCTACATATTTGGATAACAACAAGTTAACCGACTAATTTTAATGTGGTTTTACAGTAACGAAATGAATCCACATGGCTAATTTACTCACAATTACAATGATCACAAATCCATTTACATAACCTAATGGGCTGCCCTTGGAATTATTCCTTGCAATGCCATTGAATTAACTTACCAGGAAGTCTTTAATGGAGGCTGGCCAGTTGTAAGTTAAAAAATCATCAATATTGTCAGCAACATTAAGAATTGCATTAGGTATCCTAAAGTTTGCCATGAGAAAAAAAAGGTTTGATAATAAGTATAATATTAATTTCTTCACAAGATCTTCTGGCGGAGTAGAGACATCCTGACTTTTAATCTCATGCCTGATGTCATTGGATGTTTTCCCCTTATTTTGGCACTTCCAGGCATGAATTTAACACCTTTATTGGGCAGTCCAAGCAAATGGGTGACCTCATCTGAACTTAATGGTAGCCTCCATCCTTTGATAACAAAACACTGCTTTCAGATGTCCCACTTGGTGAGAAGCTTATCCTTTAGGGGAAAATTCTGACGAATTGGAGGCAATACCAAAAACTGATTAAGTTGAAGCTGCCTTAGTCTATCAATGAACTATTGGCTAAATGTGCTTACTAAATGATTGCATACTTCTCTAAATGTGGATGTTTTGCTTCAAAAATGAATAGGGAGAGAATATCCCTACAATATTGGGATCGATAATAAGTTAACAAATTTATGAAATTACTAACGCATAGTCGGTACTGACATGTACCGAGCAGTACCGAACAATATATGCACAAGACAAGTTCAGTACCAAGCCGTACCGAAGAATATATGAACAAGACAATTTTAGTATTGTGCGGTACCGAGTATTACCAATATCGACTGATATTGCTTGATATTTCTTTGTACCAATCGGTATCAAGCTTTAATGCATAGAAAAGTACCGAGGATTGGTATCAAGCTTTCATACGTAATGGTACTATACTTAATTAGCATATTTCCAACATGGAATTTCTATTAAAATTTTTGATAAAACCTTTTTACCCCAGGTATTATAATTTCCAGATGAAACCCAAAACCGCAGCAACTCTATACCCAGGTTTTTCTGATTGGTAGCAAACGGTACTTAGCAGTACAGTTGGTATGCTGTTCTTATACTGATACATACCAAGAATTGATATATTGAGAGTTCATCAAAATAAATATTTATATTTTTTGTTATAAACATTTACAACTTTTGATATAAAGGAAATCTTAAACCTAAACATTTCATTTACATTTTTTAAATTTATAGGAAAAAAATTCCCAAACAACAATAGAATATACAAGACTATACTTATCTCACAATAAAATACTAACCTTAGGCATGGCTTCGAAATCTCTCTCACAAAGAAGCAGATGATTCAACCCTAAAGTTTCATCCGATGATGAATAGAGCCAGAGAAATTGAAAAGCCTCGAATTTGAATTTTTTCAAAAGTGACCCGCGGTCTACTTTTGGAAAGAATGAATAGACAAAATGTCGGGTCGAGATGTGGGGTCGAATCATCAGGCTGTGCAATAATTAGAAACACATGAGCTTTACTGCAACTTTTTGAAAAGTTGGATCCACGGGACTTCGGGTCGCTACATGGTGTCATTTAACTAGCGTCCGGACGTAGAGCTTTGTCCAATGTCCGGACCCATTAAAAATTCCAGTTTTGGTGGTGAACTTAAACATCTGCTTCAAGTAGCCTTGATAACCTTAATTTATCTTATTTCCATTATTTTCATGTATTTCCATCTCTATCCATCAAGGAATACTTATTGATAAGATAAAAATTGTTATTTTATTTGCCTATGATTATGTTATTTTGATATTATAATCCTTATGTTTTGTGCATGAAATTATAAGAAAATCAAAAGAAATTGGATCTGTGTCGTATCACCTAAACTCAATCCAGCACCACATCACCAACCCTTTAGTGTTGCAATAAAGAGCTTACCAAAAATTGTTGGAGAGCTTATTGTTGAGGTGCTATCAAGTAAGTGCCTCAGAACCAGATCAAAATCGATGCGCCACATCGCCAAAATGCCGAGCACCGCAATGAAAGTCAATTGGATTAGTGAACCAAAGAGACTATTAGAGAACCAAAGCACTGGTTCAATAACATCGAAGTGCACCAAGCCAATGCTATAGTGCTAGTTAAAAAAATAATAATATAAATTCTCACCTTATTCCTTGTGTAGAGAGGATGGCGAATTGGAGGATTCTTGTGCAGTGTCATTTTGTGAGTATGTGTAAGTGTGTGAGAGTTGAATAGGGGAGTGTGTAGCTTGTATTTCTTGTACATGAGTACTATAATGAAGTGGAGCAAAACAAAGGAATGACTAAGGATTGTAGCAATACTTCTGGGTCACTTTTTAACTTTACTATCTCTTATTTTAAATTCTATCACATGTATTTACTTGTGAATTATTTTGTATAATAAAACATTTATTTTGTATATTGTGTTCTCTATGAGTTTCAATGCCTTAATGAGTAGCTAATAAACTTTTCTGAATTTTTGGTGAATTGAAAGGCATGTATTGCTTAGAGTAAGATTTAATGTTTATTCAATCATATTTTTTTTAACTTCTCCGTACTTCAATTTATTTAGATATAAGTCATACACATGTTAAAAATATGGTGTGATTTAGAGCCCCAATGGACGAATTAATAAATAACTAGGGAATTTAAAATGTTGCCCGACCTTAATAATTATAGTTAGCGAGGATCCTAGCTTATGTTCTACTGAGGTAGACATAAATGATGAACACAATTTCTTTAATTTATAGTAACCACAAGAAGTAACCCTCCTAATGAAAGCATGCTCTTTTGAGGATTCATATATCTAGAACTTTACAAAAATTAAAATCTTTTATTCCTGTATTATGAAGTTTTTAATTTTAAAACCGCCAACACCTTTTCTATTAACTCACTAGATAAATAAGTAGACTAGTAAAAAGTAGCAAAGTGAATGTAGGATATTTTTAATTATTCCTGATGAGATTGACACTTTATTCATCATTTTATTACTTGATACGATAATGTGCACTTGCATTCTAAAATAGGATTTACACCATAGAAAAATTTAACTTTTGTATGACATTTGATTAGTGAATATGAACATAGGTTCTGGTGTGGGTGCAAACACAAAACACACACAGGACATGAAGTTTTTTACGTCATTGCCAGGATCAAAATTAGCTAAATTATTATCCTGCTTTACATTTTATATTGCTAAAACAATTATTAGTTTAATCTACTTTTCTTTTTAGTTTAATGTGCTTAAATTCTTACCTACTTGGCATTACTTTGAAATCTAATTGGCTTTTATTTTATATTTTATATTTTCTATTATGTTGCTTAATGTTGCAACGGTAGTATCAAACAATCAGTAGAATTATTATTTGACACTGAAATTGAAAGAATATTAAAAAAATTGCAAAAAAAGAAACTATGAAAAATAATTCATAATGGTTGAATAAATACCTAAAATATGAAACATAGACCACTTAGGGAATATGCGAAACCCATGATTGAGGGTATTTATCACTTTATAAACAAGCTGAACATATAAGGAAATAATTTTGAACTGAAACTTTCCATTATCCAAATGGTGTAAAACTTGCAGTTTTGGGGAACAACTTTAGAAGACTCTAATTTACACATATCTAGTTTCCTAGAAATCTATGCAATAATGAAATATAATAGTGTTAGTGATGATGTTGTTAACTTAGATTGTTTCCATTTCAACTTGGGGATAAAGCTAAAATGTGGTTTAATAACTTGAAATGAGCTAGCATATAAGTTCTTAGCTAAATATTTTTTGCTATAAAAAAAATTATCTAACTTAAAATGACCACTTATTTTACATAGTTAGATAGTGAATCTATTTATGAATCGTGGGAAAGATTTAAGAAACTTCTTAGGAAATGTCCTCATCAAGCCCTTTGTGACTGGTTAGTAATGTAAAATTTTTATAATGGCAAGATAAGTTTCCCTTATAACAATTATTGATGTAAATACTGGTGGTTTTCTAATGTCAAAGCCCTTAGATGAGGCTTAAGCTTTGATTGAAGAGATGTCTACCAAAAAATTTTAGTGTCCCTTGAAAGGAATAAAAACTAGAAAAGTTGGTAGCATTTATGTAACTAATGCCAGATCAATATTAACTACCCAAGTAGCCGCTATTTCTAGAAGATTAGATAACATTGGAGTTAATTCACCTCAAAATTAACCAATAAATTTTAAAGAAAATATTTGTGGAGTTTTTAGTGATCCTAATAACTCAGAAGTATAATCAATCAATGTAGTTAATAATAGAATTAATAATGCATAGTCCAACACTTATAATCATGCTTGTAGAAATTATCCAAATTTTAGTTGGAATAATAATAAATATAATAACCTAATTGGAACTCTGAAAAACCAAATCAATTAGATATTTCAAACCATCCTCCTCAAAATTTTACTAGCCTAAGGCCTAATTATCTTTCAAGGTTTAATTCGAATACCCAACCTAAGGATAAAAAGCCTTCTTTCGAAGAGTTTGTTTTGCAAATGGGTACATAATTGAAAAGTCAAGCTATTGCCATTAGGAATATTGAAAATAAATTAGGATAGTTAGTTGGATCTTTAACCAATAGAACTCAAGGAACTTTGCCTAGTAATACTAAAATAAATCCTAAGGAAAAGGGTAAAGAATAATGCAAAACAATTCAGTTGAGGAAGTGGGAAAGAGCTAGAACATGTAACTAAAAATAAACATTAATTTGAGGTAGAGTTAGTAGTAGAAACCCACAACCTAAGGAACCAACTCAACTTAAAAAATAAAAAAATAAACCTGTAAGAGAGGAACATAGTAGAAAGGCCACCACCACCATTTCCCCAAAGATTGTTAAAACAAAATTTAGATTAGTTCTCAAAGTTTTTGGAAACCTTAAAAAAAAACAATTAATATTCCATTTATTGAGGCCTTTGAACAAATACCCACCATTACAAAGTTTGTAAAAGATATCCTTAGTACGAAAATAAGATTAGGCTATTTCTAGACTTAGCTTTAATTGACGTATGTAGTACAAGTCTGTAGCATTTACTTCTTTAGAAGCTTATGAACCTGGTAGTTTTACCATTCCTATGGCTATAGAAAATAAAATTCTGGTAGAGCACTATCTAATTTAGGAGCTAGCAATACTTTAATTCCCTTGTCCAAATTTAAAAGACTTGATCTAGGAGAAGTCCAACCTACCATAATTACCCTTCAATTAGTAGTCCGTTCATTTACCTATCCAAAGGGGGTGAAGATGGATGTGATTGTTAAGGCAGATAAGTTTATCTTTCCTATAAATTTTATTGCATAAGATACTAAAGAAGAAAGCAAGATACCAATTACCTTACGTAAACCTTTTCTGGCTACAAGGAGGGCCATGATAGATATACGAAAAAGGGGACTTGACTATGAGATGCAACATTTGAAAGTGAACTTTAATATCTCAAAGTTAATGAAATTTTCTAGTGATCAAAATGAGGATTATCATAGAGTTGACTAGGTGATGATTGTGTAAATAATTATATGGAGTATTTTTGTTGGATATTTCTTTTGATAGTGCTTTGTGCGAAGATGACATTAGAGAGGAAGCTAGAAATTATGTTGTCATGATTTGTCAAGCCCCTAGAATTTTTAGGGATAGATTTGAAGTGCTTGACACCTCATCTATAGGAAATCCATTGAAACCATATGTTATTGAGGCATCCGTGTTAGAAATAAAGGCCCTACCTTCCATATTTAAGAAGCTAGCATCAATTTAATGCCCTTATCAATATTTATAAAACTTGATCTAGGAGAAGTCCAACCTACCATTATTATCATTTAGTTAACAGAATGTTCATTTACTTATTTAAAGGGGGTGATCAAGGATGTGTTTGTTAAGGTAGATAAGTTTATCTTTCATGTAGATTTTATTATCCTATATATTGAAGAAGATAGGGAGATACCGATTATCTTAGGTAGACCTTTCCTAGATACAAGTAGAGCCATGATAGATATGTAAAAAGGTGAATTGAATATGAGTGTTAAAGATCAGAAAGTTACCTTTAATATCTCAAAGTCAATGAAAATTATTAGTGACCAAAATGAGGATTGTCATAGAGTTGACTTAGGTGATGATTGTGTAAAGGATTGTGTGGTGGATTTATTTTTGGATAGTTCTACGGATAGTGCTTTTTCTGAGGATAATATAAGTGAGTGAGGTAGAAATTCTATTCAAATTATTTATAATACCCAAAGGCATAAATTTTTGCATGATGATAAGTTCTATTTTTTTGATGAGCCACTTTTATTTAGCAAGTGTAAAGACTATATTATTAGGTAATATGTCATTAAAAATTTGAATCAATAATTAAGCAATGTCATAATTTAGAATATAGATTTTATGCTTGAGGTTTTAGAATTGCTCTACAATTTGGGTCGACATCACACGGCATGTCGAGATCCCTAAATAAATATTTAAAATCTCATGAAAGTGCAATCAAGAAGACAACTGCAGAAGACTTGAAGTAGCTAAAGTCCTAGTAGCTGATGAATCTATAAAGCTCGATAAAATCCTGAACATCACAAATTATTATACAGATAAAATATTACATCCATACATTTTGAGAAAAGAAAGATGTTGAGATGTTATGAAAAGGCTAGAAGCTAAAGTGACGGTGGTAGAATAGAACAAGAGATACTGAAAGCTACTAACATCAGCCTATAAAAATCCATGAAGATAGAAAACTAACTTGACATCAAAACAAGCTCTTGGAGATTTAAGAATTAAAAACCTTAGTGTGACATCCAATCAAGCTCTTGGAGATCCGTAAAATAAAAACCCTCAGTGTGACATCTAGAACGAATATCTGGAGATCCATAAGGTCAATCAGCATACAATAAATATGGTTCGCTCTAGATGAATACAACATTTATGGTGAGCTTTTATTAACCCCTACACATCAAAACACACGAGAAGAGGGGAAAATGACGATTAAAGAAATGCGCATATAGGTGCTGCATGTCACTTGAAGGGACAAATGACCTTTGATTGCTAAATAAACTGTGTTGTTGCTATCATGCCATAAAATTCACCTAAGAGGGAACCCTTTATAGTCAAATCAGATGAAATCAATCCAAAGAGATGACTGACACCAAAAATTGACATGTGATGTCACCCAAATGTTATCTAATCACACAACAAATTTCACCGTTACATTCAAAACATCATCAATGAAAGTATGATTAGGTTGTTAGACCTAAAATAATTTTCCAAAGGCTAACCAAGAGGGGGGTGAATTGGTAATTTTAAAAATTCTCTTGGATTTTAGAAAACCAATTATATATATTCAACACAATGATGGATTTTAACAAAATTATTTTTCAACCATAGAAATTTAAAAATGCAAAAAAAAGAATAAAATGTAGTAAAAATTAAATAAATAGAAGACACCAAATTTTATAGTAGTTCAGTCCAACTAGACCCACGTCCACTCCCTGGAGACTCCTTCTCTAGGTATTGCACTACTTAATAGTCTCTCTTTTTGCCCCCACAGCAAGGCATAGGAGCCATTACAAACTCTATTCCACTAACCCTGTGTGGCAGAGAACTGACGCCTTTTACACCCTCTAAGTGATTGTAGTGTACCAAGTCATCCTTTTTCACCCTCTTTGTGATGGCAGAGAACCCAACATCTTTTCTCACCCTCCTGGTGATGGCAGAGTACCAACATCCTTTCTTACCCTCCTGGTGATGGCAGAGTACCAACTCATCCTTTTCACACTCTTGGTGAAGGCAGAGAACCCGATCTCCCTTAAAAATCTCCTTTCAAGAGGCTTCAAAAAAGTATGGAAGAACTTTAAAGAGTAAGCAAGAGATCCTCACCGTTGGGCAACCTTATGAATCACCTCATCTTCAATTCCAAAATACTCTTCCTAACAATCTCCAAGTGCACTCTCCAAAGAACTTTTATAGTCAGATCTGTGAGTGTCAGTTTTAGGGTCCTTATATAGAAAGGACAAGAAAAACTGTCCAAAAAACTAAAAATTGTAAGTTTAATGGACTTGGATCGTATAGTACGATCGTACTTCATATGTCCAAAAAGTTACAAAATTTATGTACGATATTGTTCGAACTTGATTTCATACTATGTGAATCATCTGTTTGAACTGACATCATATTATATAAATTGTTCAAAACTAAACTCATTCGTCAGGTACGATCATGTACGAACCCTATTTCATACTCTGTTAGTCGTCTGTATGAATAGACATCATATAGTACAAACAATTAAAACAAATTATGTTTTTCTTAGTACGAAAGTGGATAACACCATTTTGTACTAAATGAATCATTTGTATGAACTTATATCATACAATATGAATATAAATCATAGAGTGCAAATCTGTCAAAAAACAGCAAGTTTGTCTGGGATGATCTGGTACGCATCCACTTCGTACTATATGAGTTATCTGTACGATCCAAACATTGTACTTGATGAACATTTTAAAAAAATTCATGCAATATTTGATTAACTTAAATTTGGAGGAATTACCTGGCAAATCATCCAGTATGATTTAAAAATTATACAACATAATTATTTTTAAAATATAAAGCTTTGACTTACTCCCCCAATATGTGTGTACGATTACCCAATTACAATCACACTCTCTCAGACTCAAGAAAAAGAGAAAAATTACAAACTTCATTACAAGAAACTCTAATCTAATATATCTTAAAGTCTTTGGCCGTCTAGAGTATGATTTCCTTGAAACATTAGTACACACAAACAACACAAATAAAATATATCCAATATGTATTAGGAGAAATAGTAATCAACATAATAATAATTTGCTATCATAAAAAACTTACATGATATAAAAACATAGTTTTGAGAACTAAGTTGCAACAATCTCATATAAAAACATAGTTTTGAAAACTAAGTTTTAACAATCTCCCCCTTTTTGATGATGGCAAAACTATTATTGTTTGAGTTAACACTTAAGCCAATTTTTTTTCCTAAGTTCCGCCTTAATAAATAATCAATTTAAAATAAAGGATTCCAATGAAAATAAATGAAAAAAAAAATTACAGGCACAACAAACAAGCACAAAACACATATCACATCACACGTTAAACAATAACCGACAGTCAAATAATAACTAATGACTCCCCTTTTTAACAACAAAAAAAGGGAAGTACCTCTTAAAAAGATAAGTTTCTATAGATAAATCAAAATTGTTGAGAAGAAGGAGAATTTAAAGTATTTGAAAATACAGCATTACCTTCCTAAAGCTAAAAAAAACTCCAATTTTAAATCAAAGAACAACTAAGAATAGAAAGGTCAACCAGGTTCACTGTTCGTTCGAGATAAATCAAATAAAAATAATTATTACGAAAAAGATGAAATAAAGATTAATTAATTTCTAATTCAATAATGAAGATTATTTCCAATTATATGGATATGTATAAGAGATAGACTGATAAAGGAAAAAATAGCATGAATTTTTCAATTGGCGACATTGCACATCTTTTCAATTTTTTGTGGCACACTTTGTGCATCTTTTTCAGTGTGGGCTAATTTTGTGCCTCTTTTAAATTTGGCAAACATTTCACATCTTTTTAAACTAGTGGCATATTTTATGCATCTTTTTACATTTTCGATCTTTCCAATATCAATAAATCTTTAACACAAATTCCAATAATTAACAAAAATAAATAGATTGAAAAAGAAATAAAATAAAAATAAGACATCTATTTTGAAATACTTAGTTAATTAATACTTGTCTCTAAGAACATGAAATTGATCTTCTAATCTACATCCAGTCATAATGTAATTTAAAATTTTGAGAGATTAAATTTTGCAAGGAAATTAATTTGCAGAGCAAAGTAATTCAAAATTCCATTCTACAGAACAACTACAAATGATTTTTCTCCAAAAACATAAATATTTCTAGAAGGGAAATTTCAATACAAGATAAAACAACCTTTCATTTAACACTTAAAATGCTTACACCCATACATCATGCCAAAAAAAAAAAAAAGAACCACAACATAGAGAAGCCAACACTTGAAATCAAAAGAAACATGTCAACAACAAGTACACATTCTCATCAAAAAGTATAATAGAGAAGTAACACTAAAACAAGAGGGGCCTTGGTCTAGAGGTTGTTGAGGATTGAACATCCTAAGGTAACTACTGATTGTAGCTACATTTTTGTTAATCGAGTCAAATTGCCCTCAGATCCACCTTATGTATTCGTTGTACCTTGCATCCTACTAATTTAGGTGATTCCCAATTTGATCAAAATATTGATCAAAATGAGTTTCTAATATGTCAAAATCTTGGACCATTTCTTGATAGAAATTTTGATCGAGTCTAGGTGCAGGTGCAGGGGCTCCTTCTTCTCTCTCTGAATCTTCTCCTTCAGATCCTTGATCGTGACCAAAAAGTGCATGAAAGGATGCATCAGTAAAATAAACATGTTTAGTGGGAGGATCAAGATGGATCAGGTTGTACTTCTTTTATAAAATGTAGGCAACTAATTATCCAAAGGCCACATTTTTCTTCCTCCTATTATGAGGAAGTCTAATATCAAAAAGTTTATAGATGTTATCAATGATTAGTTGGGCTTCATCAATAGGAGTATTGGTCATGATCAAGTATGTGATAATAGACAAAAGAGGAGTTAGATTGATATGATCACCAGCTTTGGGAATAATCAAAGTTCTGAAGACATGCTCGATGATCTTGGCATTCTGGTTGAATGCAACACCTCTAAGAGTTTGGTTTATTTTCGACCAATCAAAATCCGCTCTAGGGGTCATGGTGTGTGCTCTAACCCCTTGAGTCCTAAGGTGAAGAAAGTTGCCTAAGTCTTCTTCAGTAATTTCAACTAGTTGTTTAAAAACATAAAAGGTAATCCTACAGTGATCTTGGTTCACTTTCATGTTTGCAAGAAAGATTTTAAAAGTCTCTTTATGATAGGCATAGATCAAGGTGAGATTAAAAGAAAACTGGGTTGAGGCAAGAAGGAGCATAACCGAGATGTTTATGTCACTTTGAATAAGGAGTCGAGAGGTGGTAATCTTGGCTCCAACAAAATGATTGAATGCTTCCTCATTCTCCTTAGAAAGAAAATCATCATCTCTACCAAAGCGAGAGGATGAGCTCTTAGAAGTATGAGAATGTTTTGCTACTGCTGGCCATTTCTATAGAATAACACAAGATGGTTTGAGATCTGATGAGAATATGAAGAAAAACATCCACCACATTTCAATTTAAAGAGGAATTGACCTATTGTATTGTACAAAATTTAGATCAAACATATAATTTTGAAATCGAATGGGATGAATAATATTTCATACAAATGAATTGGAATAGCCAAAAATGAAATGACTTTTCATAAACTGCCACTCCTGAGGAGTCATTTTGTACAGGCTTTTTGACCACATGATCGTACAGACGAACACGTGTTCGTTCGGGATGATCAAAATATGAAAGATCATTCGAGTGTAGTTAGGTTCATCCATAGGGAAATCTGATAACAGGGTCGTACAGATGAAATTGGATTTCATATGTACTATCTTCAAAAATAACTGTCATTTAGAAAATACATCCCATTCATACAGACAAAATGTTAATGAATCGTATAGTATGATTGTGTCATCGTACAGTATGATCGGCTTGAAAAAATATCATTTTGTTTATTTAGTTCTGGAAAAAATATCATCTAAAGTCTAATGAATGCATACAATATGAAAGTGGTTCATACAGTACAAATGGAATTAAACTTAAGATATAATAAACCAGACTCTTGTTAAAAATAACCCACACAAGATCCATGAAATGTAAAGCTAAAAATAAAAATAAAAGTAATATAAATGGAAAACAAACATAATACAAAGAATGGGAATATAATTAAAAGCATTAATAAAATACAAACAAACCAAAAAAATACAAATAACAAACATCAACATATACAAAATACATTACAAATCTAATTTACAGAATTTAAATTTTAAGCATTAATATGAATCACACCTATTCTTGTTCTTAATATGCTAAATGTTTCAAAAGCCAGTGATTTTGTGAAAATTTTTGCAAGCTGATTCTCAGTAGCAACATGGTGTAATTCAATTTCTCCTTTAGCCATATAATCTCTAATGAAGTGATGCCTTATATCTATATATTTGATTTTAGAATGTTGAATAGGATTCTTTGAATTGCATATGACACTTATATTATCACAGAAAATTGGAATAGTGCTAATAAAAAATCCTAAATCAATTAGTTGTTATTTTAACCAAAGAACCTGCGCCACACAACTACCTAAGATAATATATTTTGCTTCAGCAGTAGAATGGTCTACTAAATTGTTTTTCTACTAGACTAAGAAATTAAAGAGTTTCATATGAATTGATAAGTTCCATAAGTACTTTTTTGATCAACCCTATATCCTGCAAAATTTGAATCAGAATATCCAATGATTTCAAATGAAGAGCTGTATTTAGGATACCAAATCCCTAAGTTTTGAGTTCCAAAAAGATATCTTAAAATTCTCTTAATAATAGTGAGATGTGATTCTTTTAGATCATCTTGAAATCTAGTACATAAATTTTTAACCACTCATACTAAGCCCTGGGTGCCTATTTTAGTCCATACAATACCTTTTTCAATTTAAACACATGATTAGGAAATTTTGAATTTTCAAAACCTAGACATTACTCAGTAGAAACATCCTCTTGTATCACCCCATTAAGAAAGACACTCTTAACATCCATTTGAAATACTATAAAACCATTAAAATAAGCAAAGGCTACTAATACCCTTATCGTTTAAAGTCTAGCTATAGGGGCAAAAGTTTCTTCAAAATCAATTGGTTCTAATTGATTACACCTCTTGGCCACTAATCTTGCCTTATTTCTATTCACAATACTTGAATCATTCATTTTATTTTTAAACACCCACTTAGTTCCAAAAATACTTTATTCTTTAGGCCTTTCAATCAATTTCCAAACATCATTTCTAACAAATTCATTCAGTTCTTCTTACACGGCCAAAATTCAAAATTCATTCGATAGTGCTTGATTTATAGTACTGGGTTCAATCATTGAAATAAAGCTAGAATGGTTCACTTCTTTGCTAAGTCCATGCCTAGTTCTAATACCCTCACTTGGTTCACCTAAAATCATTTCTTTAGGGTGACTCTTAGAAAATTTCCATTCTCTAAGAAAAGTATTTTCCATTCCAACACATTCTTCCAATTTTATCTTTTCAATTCCTTAGGAGATATCTTCAATATGATCTTTTTCCAACCTTGGCTATTCTAAAATACCAGATTCATCAAAAACTATATGTATGGTCTGCTCAACTATCAAAGTTCTCTTGTTAAAAACCCTATAGGATTTGCTAATACTAGAATATCCTAGAAAATTTTCTTTATCAGATTTAGGATCAGATATTCCTAAAGGAGTTTTACCATTATTATGAATGAACACCTTACATCCAAAAACATGCAAATATGAAAGATTAGGTGTTCTCCCCTAAAGAAGTTCATAGGGTGTCTTGTTCAATTTGGATCTAATGTTCACCTTATTCAGAACATAACAAGCCATACTAACCGCTTCAGCCTAAAAATATTTTAGATGTGAATACTTAGCCAACATAGCTCTAGCTGCTTCTATTAAAGTTATGTTCCTTCTTTCAACAACCCATTTTGTTGAGGGGTACTAGGTGCTAAAAAATTATAATTAATTTCTTATTCTTTATAAAATTCATCAAATTTTTTATTTTCAAACTCTCCTCCATGATCACTTTGAATTGATAAAATTTCACACCCTAGCTTTCTCTGAATCCGAGTATAAAAATTTATTAATTCATCAAATGATTCACTCTTATGAGATAAAAATTTGACCCAAGTGAATCTTGGAAAATCATCAATGATTACAAACCCAAAAACTTTACCTCCTAGACTTACAATTCCAACCAGTCTAAAAAGATCCATATGAATGATTTCTAGAGGTTTGCTAGTTCTAAGATATTTAATTGAATGAAAGGAGGACTTCACCTTTTTCCTAATTGACATGCATCACATAGGTGATCCTTATTAAAGTCTAGTTTGGGTATTCCTCTAACCAACTCTTTCTTGGTTATCTTCCTAAGATTTTTCATGCTTGCACGATAAAGTCTTCTATACCATAACCATGATTCATTAGTGATTATTTTGAGACAAAAAGCATTAGAAGATTTTACAATATTTAAATCAAGGATGTACATATTATTTACCCTATTTGCATGAAACATATCAATTCCATTTAGGCTTATAATGCAACTTGTAGGTAAAAATTTAATGTTAAAGCCCTTATCACACATCTAACTGATACTTAACAAGTTATGTTTCAAGCCATCAACCAATAAAACATTCTCAATAAAGAAATTATTCTTATTGCCAATTATACCTATACCTAGCACTCTCATAGTGGTATTTTCTTCAAGTGTTATCTTGCCTCCATTCCTGACTTCCAGCATTATAAATTGATTTGCATCTCTAGTCATATGCTTCGAACATTCACTGTCCAGGTACCAAATACTCTCATGAGATCTTGTATGAGAACGTTTCTATAAAAATATCAAATGTTAGACTTAACAAAACCAAATAAATTTGGGTTCACCTCTTAGCAATGATAACCAAATGCATGCTTGATATGTTGTGTTTGATGCATCTTAGGTCTCCACACTAAATGTGTTCTACTATGAATAGTGCAAGTGTGGGAAATATGTTTTTCATGCTACATGAAAAACATTTCACACCAGGAAAAGGATTTCTTAATACGTATGAGTTATAATGTCTCTTCCTAAGTTTTTAACTTGTATGCTTTTGCTTAGACTCATAGAATTGTTCAAGTATGGGTGTTGGACTATTTTCTATAATAGCCTTCATTTTTAATTCTAGATATTAGTTTCTAGTTTTTAGAATTAAAATTTCAATTTTCATATCTATTTCCCTATGTTTAGTTCCTCCCAAATAAGTTTTAAAATCATTTTCAAGTTCAGTGTGTGATGATTTCAATAGTTTATGCTTTTTTGCTCAAATCATTAAATTCATCTAGTAAGCTCATGTGGCTGCTATCTATATTCACGTGATCGTTCATAAGGATTTCATGCTCTTTTTACAAATTTAAATATTCTAAGTTCAATTTATCATGTAGTTTTTTAAGTTTTCTATATGCAGAATGTATCTTCTTAGAAACTTCAAATAATTCATCATAGGTTAAATCATATACCTCTTTTAGATTTGAAAGTTCAAATTTTTCTGCCATTAAACACAAGTTTGTGACTTCCTCTTTAACTTTTGTTTTTGAGGTGTCTAAAGTTGAGTCAGCTTAAAAAGTTCTCTATGGTCTTTGCTTGCCCTTCCTAACATTAGTTTTCTTCTCTGCTTTCTCCATGCTAGAATTAGCTTTGAGATTAAGGCAGTCAGTCTTAATATGTCCAGGCTTCTTACATTCATAATAAATAACATCATTTGAAATTTTAGTATTCTTGTGGAATTTACCCTTGTTCGACTACTGACATCTCTGTTGCTTTCTTCTTAGGAAACATTTGAATTTCCTCATCATAAGTGCAATGTCTACTTTATCCTCAGGTAGTGATTGATCACTTTCTGAGTCATCCTCTTATAACTCGATATTCTTCTCCTTCCGCTTGTCACCTACATCAATCTGACTTTGGGTCACTCCTTGCTCAAAAGAAATCAGTGATCTAAATAGACTGTCAATAAAATATACATTAAATTCTTTTGACTCTGTAATGGTAGTTATCTTTGCATCATAAGTAGTAGGTAAATAATATAAGATTTTATTATTTTTTCCAAATTCATCAGTTCCCTACCTAAAGCATGCAATGAGGTAACTATTTATATAAAATGAGTATACATATCACTGATTGATTCATTCAGTTTCATGCAAAAAAGTTCATATTAGTGTAATAGAATATTCAATCTAGATTATTTCACCTCATTAGTTCCTTCATATGTATTACAAAGTCTATCCCAAATTTCTTTTCCAATTTTATAGGTTAAAACATGCATGTATCCTTCAGATTTAAGAGCACAGAAAAAGTTATTTAAACATTTTGCATTTAACTGAGCTAAGTCTTTCCCTCTAATGTCCAATCAGTAAATGGTGTTTCAATCATAATGCCATTAACAGGTCTAGTAGGAGCAATATAGCCATTCTGTACTAACATCCACATATAATAGTCAAGTGATTGAAATAAGTAAACATGCAGATTTTCCAAAAGTCAAAAGAAATGTTATCAAATAGCGGTGGTCTAGTGATCAAATATCCTTCATGAGTGTTACACTTTCCAAATTTAGCCATAATCATTTTTCAAAAGTAATCAAAACTTTAATTTTTGAAATATGCTCTAATACCACTTGAAAGTATGATTAGGTTGTTAGACCTAATACAATTGTCCCAAGGCTAACTAAGAGGGGGATGAATTGGTAATTTTAAAAATTCTCTTAGAGTTTAGAAAACTAATTAAAGATATACAACACAATGATGGATTTTCACAAAACTATTTTTCAACCAAAGAAATTAAAAATGCAAAAAAAAATGCTGTAAAAAGTAAATAAACAAAAGACACCAAATTTTATAATAGTTTGGTCCAACTTGACCTACGCCCACTCCCTGGAGGCTCCTTCTCTAGGTATTGCACTACTAAATAGTGTCTCTCCTTTTGCCCCCATAGCAAGGCGGAGAAGCCTTTACAAACTCTATTCCACCAACCCGGTGTGGCAGAGAACTGACGCCTTTTATACCCTCAAGTGATGGCAGTGCACCAACTCATCCTTTTTCACCCTCCTGGTGAAGGTAGAGAACCTAAAATCCTTTCTCGCTCTCCTGGTGATGGCAGAGTACCAACATCCTTTCTCACCCTCTTGGTGATGGCAGAGTACTAACTCATCCTATTTTACCCTCCTGGTGATGGTAGAGAACCCGATCTCCCTCAAAAATCTCCTTTCAATAGGATTCAAGAAAGTATGGAAGAACTTTGAAGAACAAGCAAGAGATCCTCACCATTGGGCAACCATGTGAATTCCCTTACAAATCCCTCTCACTAAATCTCTCACTCTTTAAATCCAAAACACTCTTCCTAACACTCTCCAAGTCCACTCTTAAAAGAATTTTCACAGTCAGATCTATGAGAGTCAGTTATTAAGACCCTAAGATAGAAAGGATAAGAAAAATTGTCCAAAAAACTAAAAAAATTAAGTTGAACGAACATGGATCGTACAGTATGATCATACTTCGTATGTATGAACAATTCAAAAATCAAAGTATGATGCTGTACGAACTTGATTTCGTACTCTATAGATCATCTGTATGAACTGACATTGTACTGTACGAACAATTCAAAACTGAACTCATTCATCTGGTACGATCATGTGCATACCCCAATTTGTACTCTATGAGTCGTCCGTATGAACAAACATCATACAATAAGAATAGTTAAAACAAATTATGTTTTTCTTAGTATGAAAGTGGATAACATCATTTCATTCTCTGTGAATCATCTGTACGAACCTATATCATATAGTACGAATGTAAATCATATAGTACAAATTGGTCAAAAAATAGCAAATTAGTCTAGGATGACTTGGTATGCTTCCGCAAATATCGTACAGTATGAATAGTTAAAAAATTCAGACATTATTTGATTAACTTAGTTTTGGAAGAACTACTAGGACAAATCATTTAGTATAATTTAAAAATCGTATAGTATGATTAATTTTAAAATCTAAAGCTTTGACTCACTCCCCCAATGTGTATACGGTTACCCAATTACAATCACACTCTCTAAGACTCAAGAAAAAGAGAAAAATTATAGACTTCATTACAAGAAACTCAAATCTAATCTACCTTGAAGTCTTTGGCAGTCTGGAGTATGATTTCTCTGAAATGTTAGTACACACAAACAACACAAAAAAAATATATCTACTATATGTTAGGAGAATAGTAATCAACATAATACTATTTTGGTATCACCAAAAACTCACATGATAAAATATATAGTTTTGAGAACTAAGTTGCAATAATCTCATATAAAAACATAGTTTTGAAAACTAAGTTGCAACAATTAATACCTAGAAATAACCATGAATTTGTTCAAGTAAAGTTGCACGAGGAGATTGGAATGGGTCCTGTGATAATGATGTTGCCCAAATGACATCTAATTATAAAATGGAATTCACCGTTGTGTTTGGAACATCGAAAATGCTTAAAATTATTTCCAACCCTAAACCCTAAACCCTAAACCCTAATTTGTCTAATTAAAAAGGCATGGTGAGATCAATGGTAGATCCACAAGTAATGACATGCAAATTGAGGAAATTAACACACGACATCACCCAAATGATGTCTAATCACAAAACAGACTTCACCATTGCATTTGTAACATTGACAATACCTAAAATGAACCATAATTTTACCCAACAATAGTCTCGCACACATATTGGTGTGAGTTCTGAGGAGATTACACATAAATTAAGGAGATTACATATAGATCGAGTTAATTTTGAGCATCCAACTCATTTCTATCATTTTAAATTAATAATAATGATAATAATAATAAATTAATATTAATTTATTTAAAATTTAAGTTAAAATAAATGTCAATTCAAATCTATGCTTACCTCAGACATTTTACTATCAAACCTTCTCAAATCTCCACAAATCTTTGCTATATAGTCCATAAATATTGTGATTGCAGGTCTTCATCATAGCTCACCTTGATTAAATGCTTGGCTCATCATAAAAAATAAGTCTGAAAGCACACTCTGCTCTCTTCTGGCTCTATTGAACGAACCCTCATCTGACTCTTCAACCCATCTACTATGTCGACTTTCCTCCTCCCTCAATCACATTTAACCTAACCTCTAACCTTTAATTCTTGTCCAACCTGACGTTCCCACACTTTATTGCCAGCAAGAAACAAACCAACACTTCCCTTCCTTGCAATTCTTCCTTGTAAACCACAAACCCTCTTTTTCCCTAACATCAATGAAAACACGGTGATAAGCACTAAGCTCGTGATGCAGTCTTGCTGGGTAGTGATGGCTGATAGGGTCTTGGGATGTTAGCTCGATGAACACCAATGATTTAGTGAATCATAGAAAAAATTATTTTAGTCTAGCTTGATCGCTAACATGGCAGAATGGTTTGGTGGTCCAATCATGGAGCGGTTCATTAGCACTGGCTTTAAATACCTAAAAGATGAAGTGAGATGGCAGACAGGCATGAAGGAGGAGCTGTAAAGGCTGCAAGAGACCCACCCCAAGATTTAAGCTATAATCTTAGCTTCTAGCCAAGCACATATCAGAGATCAAAACCTAGCTCTTAACAAATGGCTATGGAATTTATGAGATGCCACTGATGAGGCAGATAATGTGCTTGATGAGTTTGAGTACATGAAGCATGAAAAAAAAATAATAAAAAATAAGAAGCAAACAAAGTTGCATTCCATTGTGAACTCCACGAAGAAAAGTCTCACTAAAATTGGCAAGTGTGCTCTCCAAATTGATCCTAATTTGAAGAGGTTGGAGGACATTATGAAGAAACTTGATAAAATTCCACTGATGTTGGTAATTTACTTCATCTTTTAGAAAGTACAAAGCAGGTGATGTAAAAGCACCTGCTTAAGTTGTATAAAACAAGTGAAGCTAGATCATTACCTAAAAATGATCTGGTCAATCGAGGTAAGAATAAGGAGTTTGTTATTCGGTACTTGAGGAAGCCATCAAATGAACATCAAACTCATATCGCTGGCAATACTTTATTCTCTGATAATATTTCTCTTCTATCTACAGTGGGCATGTGTGTTATGAGGAAAAGAACTCTCTTATAGCATGTCAATGATGATGAAAGGACAAATAAATTCAATCTTAAAATGTGAGTTTGTGCTTATAATAACTTTGATGCAAAAAGAGTTATTACAGATATGTTCAAATACCTTCAAATAAAGAGGATTGATTTGGAGTCACTTGAAGCATTTCAAAGGCAAATTAAGTCTAAGGTGATGTCTAAGAAGGTATGACTTGTGCTAGATAACATTTGGGAGGAGGAGGAGGAGTGAGATAAAAATAATTAAAAGAATGTGTTTACCTCTCTGGCCTTTGGAAGGAAGGGAAGTAACATTTTATTAATGTGCTTTGAGCCTCGTGAATCATCGACATCGACCTTAACCAAGTCTTTGACGTCGATGACACTCCCATCATTGCCCTATTATCACCGTCGACCCCACAAGCTAGTATAAAATTTAAAACCCTCCAAATTCTTGCTTTTGGTTCTTGTAGCATGGTGCCACTCATATGCTCTTTTCTTAGTATGGTGGGATGAAGCTCACTATGATGCTAATGATGAGGCAGGTAATCCTCGTATGAACCTCTCTTACCATGGTGGGGCAAAATTTAAGTACCCATATGTGCCTTAGTGCCAGCGGGGAAATAGCTATGCATTTTCAAACAAGTACCCCCGAAGACCCATGCACATATTTGTTTTAAAGAAGCTACGCTTTGCTTTGGAAAGATGAAAAACAAATTGGAATTAAACTCTTTTGGAAAATTTGATTTATGGAATTTCAATTTTTCATAATGAATGTTATGTCACCTCGGGAGGCAATGGTATCTTTCCCTAATGGATTTAGATAACAAAACTATGAGTTCATCTTTATTATGATTAGCAAATTCAAGGAAGAACTACATATAACCCCGAAGGGTCGAAATGAATTTTGATTGAGTATTTGGTTATAATAATCTAAATGATGTATAATTAATTTCATATTCAAACACATGTTAACAAATGATATATCTTTCTAGGGAAATGAAATATTGCTCATTATCTATGGTTTGAAAATGACGATAATGATCATAATTAATTTTAATTTTCACATAAAGAATTATTTGCATTTTAAAATCTGATTTGGGGTCTCTCAATCTCTTACGAGTGCAAGCCCTCATAGTTAATTTAATCATAAGAAACTTGGGTTTTCAACAAAAAACTCTCGATTAAAATAACAATAGAAATTTTATTTAAAATTCTTAAGGATTGATATCAAAGGAGTGAGGTTAGAATTTTTAGTCAGGATTAGATTAAATTTGAGCACTTATTTCTAGAAGCTAAAAGAGGAAAAGTAGGAGGCATTTTGGGATTCTAAAATAATTTAGAAATGCCTCAGTCTACCCTAAGTGTTGTGGTTTAAATTTTGATTTGAAGAGAAGTTTTAATTTGCGTTATCAATTTATTAGAAAGTTGGGATTATATTCCCGTGATTGGGTCCTAAGATTTTGAGTCCGCCTCAGATCCTAAATCTATATTGGGTGCTAAATAATTGTGGCCTGAACCTAGTTAATCCAGTGCATATCTGGACTTATCTCAGCTTAAATTGGGGAGCCAGCTAACCACCTAGTGCTTCAAAACCATGAGTTTCGTCTTTTATGAAAGATTGATGGGTTGTTATTTAAGTTTTGAGGAATTGGGCTCGACGTTTAGAGAAGTTCCTAATTGGCCCCTTAACTTATAAAGGGTGATTATGTAAAAAACAATAATTAAAATTTTTCTGACTCCTTAATTTATTTTTAATGCAATGCATACTAGTTGACCATGTATGCAAAAATGATATGACAATTTAAAAAGGCATAAAAATATATTTTTTTCTATAAAGACTGCACAACTTTCCCTTGATAGAACAATACCTTAATAGGCCAGGTGGTCTGCTAAAAGCTGCAGGCACGGAGGTGCCTAATAAGAAAGAGAAAATTCAAAATGAATGCATGCAAACTCCCAAGTAATTCCGAGGCTTACTTCTTAAAATTATTAGATTTCTATGTGAGCTTTATATTTTCCATTTAATTTGAGTAGAAAAAGTTTTTAATGCACCTGATGATCCTTCAAGGTTTTCCAGCCTAAATTAAAATTTGACATGCTGGAAAGAAACTAAGAAAAACTTGTAGTTTTTAAAGCATAATTAATGTAAACAATTAATTATTAAATAAATTTAGAGTCTATATGGCAAGTGCCACTTAATTTACAACCCAAGGTCTACAGAAATAAAAAGTGGCTAGGTACCACTGACAACAATCCAGATTTTAATCCTAGAAATGACACAAGTGATTTTGACAGTGTGATGTTCTTGATGCCTTCACGTCCCTGTCTTCTTTACTTCTTTGAGCTCCTTGGATTAGTTAGGTCCAAGTATCCAAAAGAAAAGAAACTCCTCCCTCAAGGGGTATTTCTTTTCTCTTTAGATTTTCAAATCATCCTAACTTGAATCTTCAAATGAAAGAGAACTCTCCCTTAAGGGATGTTCCTTCCTCTATAGATCTCATTTGAGTTGGTTAATATCCCACCTCAAAGATCAACTTTCATAACTAAAAGTTCATTAGGGTTGTTAAGCCCTTATGAACTAGTCCCAAGGCTAACAAAGAGGGGAGGGGGGGTGAATTGGTACTTTTAAAAATTCTTGCACAAACAAAAAAATATTTTTATCTTTTTGAATATTTCAAACACGAACAATATAAGTGGAAGCAGATAGCCAAAATAAAAGTTTCAATCACATATCAAATCACAGAAATATGCAGAAATTAAAATGCAGAAAAATAAATAAAAAGAGCACACAAGATTTATAATGGTTCGGTCTACTTGACCTACATCCACTCCCCGGAGCTTCCCCTCTAGGTATTGTACTAAACACTATAGTGACTCTCCTTTTGATGCCACAGTAAGGCGGAGAAGCCCTTACAAAATCTTTCCACTGACACTGGTGAGGCAGAGAACCTTGACTTATTTTGCTTTCTCTTGAAGTAGGCAGAGAACCCCAGAATCCTTTTGCTTCCACCTGAAGCAAGCAGAGAACCTCAAAGTCCTTTTGCTTCCTCCTGAAGCAGGTAGAAAATATAGATCTGATGCTGATGATCATCTCCCTAGAGCCACCACGGAACCAAGGATGAGGAAGAAAGACAACGATTGAATCTTTTCTTGGACCAACCTTTATGAGACCACTCACAAACTCCCCCCTCACAAGACCTCTCTCTCTCTCCCAAACTCTCCCTCTCCTCTAAGCTTTCTTGGAGTGGAATACAGCAAAAGATGTTTTTTTACAATAAAAAAATAATTTTCTTAAACAACAAGCTTGAAAAAACCTAATTTTCCAATTTGGCGCAATGAATCATCAAGGATGATCGCCGAATCATCATGTATGATTAGTTCAAAACTGATTAAATCATCCAAAACATAGTTTGGGTAATCCAGGTGATAAGTCGGGATGATAAGCATAAATATAACTTATCGTCCAGGAAGATACCCCATATCGTCCGATACGATTAGTTCAAAATATGACCTTATCATTAAACAGATAGTTCGGGATGTCAAGCAGATGAGCGGGGATGATTTGAAATATAACAAATCATCTAGGATGATGTAGATATCATCATGTACGATTAGTACAAAAGGGGACATATCATGAAGTAGGTAATTTGGTACATTCAGGAGAGAGTTATGGTTTTTCTTACTGATCATCCTGGATGATCCTGCGTCATCCCAAATGATACGATCGATCAATCTAACCTTAATTACTCTTCTTAATCACCTGACTAATTTAGGCATGATTGGTAAAAATCATCTAGGATGATATGGCATCATCTTGTATGATTAGACACATAAATTTAATCTCAAAACTTCCCTAAATAAGTTTGGTGGCTAAGATTTTTGTTTTAAGAATATCATCCATGATGATGGGAGGATCGTCCAAGATGATTTACTTAATCAGGTTAACTTATCCCAGATGCCCTAATTAGGGTTTCTATTTTTTAATAGATTGTCTAGGATGATATTTGGATCATCCTGTATGATATGATAAAAAATAGGAAAAAAAAACTCTAACTCACTAAATTTCTCCCCCTGAGTGTGTGTGTGTGCAAGGTTACTTAATATCAGGATCCACTTTGTTACATTTGACTCAAGAAAAGAAAAAAAACATTAGAATTACAAACTGACTCAGTCTTAATCTAGACAATCTTGTGTTGGCTTGAATTACACTTGATCTTGTGGTCCTAAAAAGTTAGTAGGCAGGGTAACTACAAACAGATGTGTAGTAGTAACATCAATATAGAAACTAAAATGTTTGTTATCATCAAAATTATTATCCTTGAATCTATATTTACAATAATCTCCCTCTTTTTTATGATGGCAAACATTTGTTACATGCAGATAATGCAAAGCAAAGAAAAAACTCTATAAGTAAAGCAAAGCACAATTTATTGAAACAAGCAAATGATACAACACTAACACACTAACACTACTCCCCCTTTTGACATCACAAAAAGGAGGAAAAACATAAAGTAGAAAACACACATGAATGAAACACAATATGAATATCACACTAGAAAAAAATAATAATAATAAATAGAAAGAAAACTAAAAATAAACTACATATATGATGAACCCTGATCAGGTGGAGGTGGCTGAAAGAATTGGTGAATTGAAGAAAATTGCTCCCCAAACCAGGCCATATCTTTGTCGTGCTGCTACTGTTATTGAACTACATAGGCATTAAAATAATCAACATCTACTGCATGCTGCTGCTCTTGTGCAACAACATAGGAGTCAAACTAGGCCTCCTCCTGGTCAAACCTCTCCACCAGTTGATCCAGCTTTGAGTGTTGGCAAATTGGAACAGGTTCAGGAATTGGTGCAGGAATAACTTCTTGCTTTTCTCCCACATCCACTGTGGGCTCCTAATGGAGGCGAGTGCTATAAAGGACATGAAAGGAGTTATTTGAGTAGAAAAAAGGGTGATAATTTGGTGGGGTAAAATAATGAAGATTATACTTGGTTTCAAGAACATAAGTAATGAGGTATCCTAGGGCCAAATTTAGTTTCCTCCTATATCCTGGATCCCTGATGCTAGTCAAGTGCTCAATGTATGAAAAGAGAAGATCAGTAGCAATGAATTTTTGATGAGCCATGATATAATAGGTGGTGATGGAAAGTAAAGGAGTAATGTGAACACGGTCACCAGCTTAGGAATTATAGAAGTTCTAAGGACATGTTGGATAGTCCTAGCATCTTTAACTAATGAACTAGAGGAACCATCATGCTAAGTGACATTTAGGTTCCTTAGGTACTGGTTAATTGGACTCCAATTAAAAACAGGATCAGAGACAAAGGTGTGAAGCTTGTCTCTAGTGGTGGAGAGTTGAAGAAGTTAATGGCTGTCCTAATAAATGATTTCTACAGGTCATTTGTTTACATAAGATTGTAGTGCAGTGCAAGTAGAATTGATTCAAAGATTGACAAAAAATTTATAAACAAGTTCATAGTGAAAAGAAACTACAAGGGTCCAAATGAAAGTAAGCATAGTATGGGTAAATAGGTCTAAAAATGGATACGTCAGGGTACGGGGATCGACTGTTTTGGAGAGTGTAATCCCTACAATTTTATAGCGAAGGTAGGCAGCCTGATCTACTGCATCAGTGAAGTGAGGGTCCAAAGTTTTGCTTGAGGAGCCTCAAGTAAGCATCCTGGGATGTTTTTCACTAGCTAGTTGGGAGCTTGACTGAATGGGAGAAAGCTTTGAAGGGAAGAAGGGAGTTGGAGTGAAGAAACGCTTTGAAATTGGCCTGTTTATAAAGAGTTACCCATATCATCCAGGATGATCGTGATATTGTCTAGGTTAATTTGAAACAGTAAATATAGGCCAGGCCGATTGATCAAAAAGGTGGTCTGATCATTGAGGGTGATCAGATATTAGCTCGGATGATTAGACTGAGGCGATCATCCCGAGGAGTCCTTCTGGGCGACCGTTGATGAAAAGTATCATCCAAAATGATGTAGTGGATCATCCATGATAATTGGCAATAATGGATCGTACCAATGAAATTTAAATCATCCAGGATGTGGATCATCCAGGACGATGAGGTATATCATCCAGGATAATGTCTAATAATTGGTTCAAATTAGCTGTTGAAGTGGAGATGTGATCATATTGTCAACGATGATGTGGATATCATTTAAGATGACGTCAAAAAAATATAAAAAAGCTGGATGATGAAGAGGAATGATCAAGGGAGTCCAAAATAAAAAAAAATTCAAATTAAAATATAAATAAAAAATCAAACCATCATCAAAAGTAACAAAAAAACTATTTTTTTTTAATCGATCAGCTCCAGTAAATCAGAATTTTTCCTTAATTTTTAATTCAAAAGTAAAAAATGTTAGAAAATTAATTTTTGTAAACCCTACCTCGGACACCTTATAGGTTCAAATTCCTTTTAAATAAAAATCTAATCCAGAAGAGAAGAAATTAGATAAGAAAAGTGATCCTTTCAAGCTTAGTGCTAGAAAAATATCTAATAAGATAGTATTGCAAAGTAAAGAATTAGAACTGATGATTTTCAATCTCATGTGTTTATTAAGTGGCACATAAATTCTTCTATGAAATTTTAAAGGTTTGAAATAGGAGGAAGCTTATTTCTTTGTGGGCTCATTTTGTGCCTTTTTTTAATTATTTGACACACATTACGCATCTTTTGATTTTTGATACACTTTATGTGTCTTTTCAATTTTTTGGTGAACATTGCACATCTTTTCAGTGTTGGCTCATTTTGTGCCTCTTTTTTTAGTTGATTGGCACACTTTGCGCATCTTTTGCGAGTTTCCATTCTTTCGAAACCCCTAAAAGGCTTTCAATTATGAGAATATCTTCGAGATATAAAAGAAGAAAAACTCACTCTCTTATACAAGAAAAAGTAATCCACAAAACATAATCATTCTCATATGATAAATGCAATCACCTGATTAATAAAACAAAAAAGTGATTCTATGATTTGGAACATTACACATATGAGATAGGTTACTATAGGAAGATAAAATAGATCTCTATTTCAAAGTCCAACTTTTTAATTTTGAAAAAGATTTTTATTCAAAAAGAAAAATACACCATTAAAGAACTTAGAGGAAGAGAAAGAATCATTAATGCTTCTTCCCTTAACAATTTTAGAGAAGTCAATCACTACTAGCTAGCTTCTAAACAAAAATAAGGTAAAACTCTTACTTAGAAATCAAGTTTATTAACAGTAGTGAGCAGCGATTTGATTCTGAGGAAAATAAATAGGATATTAAAAACAAGAGGGAAGCACAAAAAAAGAAATAACCAAATCAGATAAATATTAACCAAAATAAAACAAAGAGAAAAATTAGCAGGAAATCAAAAAACACATAAAAAGAAACTTACCCAAATAAATGAAACAAAAACTAAGTGCTGATAATATAAATAGAGAATATCAATTTCAAGCATGAAGGTCTATTACACTTAATCTTATTCTTAAGATGCTAAAGGTTTCAAAAGCCAGTGATTTTGTGAAGATATCTGCTAGTTGATTTTTAGTGGCCACATGATATTGCTCTGTCTCCTTTGGTAATATGGTCCCTGATGAAGTGGTGCATGATGTCTATGTGTTTGGTCCTGGAGTGTTGGATTGGGTTCTTAGAAATGCAGATGGCACTAGTGTTATCACATAAGATGAAAATTATGCCTACAGGAAGTCCTAAATCCAAAATTTATTATTTCAACCAAAGGACCTAGGCCACACAACTTCTTATGGCAATGTTTTCAGCTTCAATAGTGGACAGTGCAACTGAGTTCTATTTTGTACTAGACTAGAAGACTAAGGATTGTCCTATGAATTGATATGTTCCACAGGTGCTCTTTCTATCGCCCATACATCTTACAAAATTAGAATCAGAGTATACTACAATTTCAAAGAAGGTGTTGTGCCTGGGAAACCAGATTCCTAAGTTTTGGATCCCTAAGAGATATCTAATATTTCTCTTAACAGCATTCAAGTGGGACTCCTTTAGATCAACCTGAAATCTAGCACAAAGATGAACACTAAATATAATATCAGGTCTGTTAGCAGTCAATTAAAGAAGTGATCATATTATTCCTCTATACTTCTTCTGATTAATAGATTTTTCATTTGAATCCTTATATAACTGGACACTAGAGCTCATAGGAGTGTTGATTGGCTTGGTTTTATCCATTTCATATTTCTTCAGGATGTCCTTAATATATTTTGATTGATTAAGAAAACTTTCATCATCCATTTGCGTTATGCTAAATCTAGGAAAGCAGGAGAATTCTCCCATCATACTCATCTCAAATTTCTTACTCATTATTTTAGAAAAATCATCACATAAATTTTTTTTAGAAGATCTAAAAAGTATACCATCAACATAGATCTGGAAAATGAGTAATTCATCTCCTACTCTCCTCAGAAAAAGGGTGGTGTCTACGCTCCCCTTAACAAACTCCCTCTCTAGTAGGAATGTGCTAAGCCTCTCATACCGTGCTCTGGGTGCCTATTTTAATTCATACAAGGCCTTTTTTAATTTGAAAATATGATTTGAAAATTAGAAATTCTTAAAGCCAGGGGGTTGCTCTATAAAAACATCTTCCATTATTATCCCATTTAAAAAGGCACTCTTGATATCCATTTGGAAAATCTTAAATCCCTTATAACAGGAAAAGGCTAGTAGCACTCTAATAGCTTCCAAATAGGCTACAGGGCAAAGGTTTCCTCAAAATTAATCCCTTCTATTTGGTTGTACCCCTTAGCCACTAATCTTACCTTATTCCTAACCACCACACTAAAATCATTCATTTTATTCTTAAAGACCCACTTGATTCTTACTGCACTTTGGTCCTAAGGTCTTTCTACTAGCTCCCAACATCATCCTAACAAATTGGTTTAGTTCCTCCTATATGGCTAGGATCAAAAATTCATCAGAAAGAGCTTGATTGATGTTGGTGGATTCAGTTATTAAAATGAAGGCAGAATGGTTTACTTCTTTTATAAGTTCGTGCCTAGTTCTAACACCTTTAGAAGGGCTGAATGTATGAGATGCGCCAAGAGGGGGGGTGAATGTGTTTTAAAAATAAATCCTAAATATGAGTTTTAATTTTTTTAAAATAAAAACTTAAATAGTCAAATGAGGAAGCTAATGATTCATACACAATTATAATAGTTGTGATATAATTTTAAATCATATAATGAAAAGCTAAAATCAAAATTTTCACCATGTAGTTAATATAAAAAATAAATCGACAAAAAGTAAAAATGCTGAAAACAAAAAAAGCACACCATAAATTTTTATAATTGTTCGGTCACTTGACCTATATCCACTCCCTTAAGTCCTCCACTCCAAGAGTTGCACTACTAAAAGTTGACTCTTCTTCTACTGCCACAACAAGGTGAAGAAGACTTTACAAAACTCATTTTCACCTTCTCCGGTGTGGTGGAGTGCCAGACACTATGTCAGCCTCCTGGTGATGATAGCGGACCTTCTCCTTTTTGTCCCTCCTGGAGAAGGCAGAGAACCTCGAGGATGTTGACCTTGAAGCCTCTCTCCCTAGAGGGCTTCCACAAGACCCACCAAGGCTATAGGAGGAGCAAGTGTGCAGCTAGCTCAGAGCAACCATGTGATCCCCTCACACTCCTTCTCCCTCACACTCAAGCTCACCTTCTCCTTCCTCTCACAAACCCTGGATCTCTTCAAAAGCTCCCTCTCAAGAGTTCCTTCAATAATCACGCTCCTCTTCTTCATACAGCGCTCACAAGAATAACATCTACTCTAAATAAGAAAAACTCCTTTTTAGATTAGGCTTCAGAAAACCCTAATAATTCAATTCAGATAATATTATTCATACAGTATGATTCAATATTGTATAGTATAATCAGTTCAAAATCAATTTCATCCAGTACGAAGGAGGACAATCAGTTCACAAATTTTATGCTTATCATAGAGTAGACAACTAATACTTTCTGAGTACATATAGACTTCCGTTTGATTACAAATGTTTAATCTTTATATATGAGAACTAACATTTCAGGTCAGATGCACACTGCTAAAGATTGCTGGAGACTCAAATTGGGTAGAATAGGATGTTGAAGAGTCTGTAATTTTTATTTCTTTAATCTTTTTTTTTGAGTCTGCCACAGAAGCATGCATGTGAAAGGAGCAACAATGCACACACACAGGGGGAGATTTTTTTTTAAAAAAAAATGATTAAGTTTTTAAAACACATCGTACTGTACGATCATTGATCGTACTGTACGATTAATTGAAAATACTCAGGCAACGGCTAATTCTATATTGATTAAATTTACAAACTTATCGTACTGTACGATCATGATCGTACTGTACGATGATTTGTAATTGTGAAACCCTAGCCGCCGGAATAAGTTTGGTAAGTTTTCGAATTTGATTTTATGAACTATTCGTACTGTACGATATGTATCGTACTGTACGATTAATTAATAACTTGCCAAAATTATCTCCCTAATCAGGAAATAAAACGTTGGTTTCTAATTATATGTCGATCGTACTGTACGATCTCAAATCGTACTGTACGACTGACAGAGACGATTTCAGTCGTCCCAGAGATCGTACCAGACGAAACCAATGTTTTTTTGTTCTGATCGTCCTGGACGATATTCATATCGTACAGGCCGATATCAAGAAATGAACTAATCGTACTGTACGACTGGTGGAGTGCTGGACGATTGACAGAGACAATTTTATTCGTCCCAGCGATCGTACCAGACGATCCCAAGAAATTTTGAACTGATCGTACTGGACGATAGTCCTATCGTACAGGACGATATCATGAAAAACACTATTCGTACTGAACGATTAAATGAGTGCTGGACGACTGACAGAGACGAGTTCTTTCGTCCCGAGGTTCGTCCCACAGTTCGTCCCGTACGAACAGTACGAATCAATAGTATCGTACTGTACGATATACGTATCGTACTGTACGATATGAATGAAATTCGATACCTATTCGTCTGCACTCGTACTGGACGGAGCTGTAATTGAACGGATCGTACTGTACGATTATAAATCGTACTGTACGAACAGAAACGCAAAACTTGAATTTTTTAGGGTTTTCTGAAGCCTGATATAAAAAATAACTTACTATTTTTCTAAAGAAGTTGTTGATCAATCCTTTGCTGTGAGAAGCTTAGAGGAAGAAGGAGATTCGTAGAGAGAAGTTTTTGTTTGGAGAGATCTAGGGCTTGAGAGAGGAAGGTGAAGGTGAGCTTGAGCGTGAGGGAGAAGTAGTGTGAGGGGATCACACGGTGGCTCCAAGCTAGCTGCATGCTTTGCTCCTCTTGTGGCTTTAGAAGCTTCAAGAAAGTTCTCGAAGGAAGAATCACTTCAAGATCAACATCGCCAAGGTACTCTGCCATCTCCAGGAGGGAGAAAAAGGAGAAGGTCCGCTGCCGTCACCGGGAGGGTGACATAGCGTTTGGTATTCCGCCGCACCGAGGGAGGTGAAAGTGAGTATTGTAAAGGCTTCTCCGCCTTGCTGTGGGGGCAAAAGGAGAGTCAACTTTTACTAGTGCAAATCCCGGAGTAGAGGACTCCGGGGAGTGGACGTAGGTCAAGTGACCGAACCACTATAAAAATTTCTGGTGTGTTTTTTCCTGTTTACCGCACTTTACTTTTCATGCTTTTAAATTTGTGCGTTTTAATTGCTTAGTGAAAAATCAATTTTTAAATCTCGTAGTGTTATCAATTTTATCGTTGTGATCGTTGTAATTGCTTCCGCACATTGGTTGTTAAATTATATTTCGAAAATACAAAAAAATTAGAACTCTTGTGTAGGGTTAAATTTTTAAAATACCAATTCACCCCCCCTCTTGGCGCATCTCGTACTTTCAAGTGGTATCAGAGCGGGGTTTCAAAATAGTGTTTTAGAAAACCTAGAAACGTAAGATCCATGGCTCATTTTGGTAACCGTAACACTACGGAGGGTTATTCCATAACTCGTCCACCTTTGTTTGACAACATACCGTTTGATTTTTGGAAAATACGCATGTCTACATTTTTACAGTCTTTAGACTACCGCATGTGGATGTTAGTACAAGAAGGTTATTCTGCACCGTTTCGTATGTTGAATGGAGTGAAAACTGAACTGTCATTTAATGAATGGAGCATTGAGGATAGAGAATTTGCACAACTGAATGCTAAATGTCTAAACTGTTTCTTTTGCGCATTAAAATCAGAAGACTATATGCGAGTATCAACGTGTACTACTGGTAAACAAATTTGGGACAAACTGTGTATCACGTACGAAGGAACTAGTGAGGTCAAACAATCTAGGTTGAACATACTGTTACATGATTACGAACTGTTCCGCATGAAACCTAGTGAAACTATAACTGACATGTACACTCGATTCACCCAGATTGTAACATCACTGCATGCTTTAGGAAGAGAGTTGTCTAACTCAGAAAAAGTAAACAAAATACTGCGATGTCTGCCTAGCTCATACGATGCTAAAATCACTGCAATAACTGAGTCAAAAGACCTAAATGTCTACTCTATTGATAATTTGCTTGGGTCACTCATTGCCTACGAGCAAGGAGTGAGTCAACGACAAAGTGATGCAGGTGAAAAGAAAAAGGAGCGAGCAGTGGCTTTAAAAGCAAACAATTCTGAAAGTGACAGCTCAGCAGCGGAGGAAGATGACGACATAGCTTTGATGACTCGTCAGTTCAAAAATTTTCTGAAAAGAAAGCAGCGCCATCATCAAAGCAATTGGAACAAAGGTAAGAACTCAAAGTATACTAAAGTTGCATCTGAAACAATTTGCTTTGAGTGCAGGAAACCCGGTCATCTCCGAGCTGATTGCCCCAACATCAAAACCCATCAAACCAAGGAGAAGGGTGAGGAAAGATCGAAGTTCAAGAAGGGCAAATTTAAGACTCAGAAAGCGTTTTGGGCCGACTCTGCCTCAGAATCATCGGAAGAAGAAGCAGAGGAGGAGGTAACGAATCTGTGTCTTATGACTAATGATAATCTTGATCAATCAGATCAAGATGAGGTATGTCAACTGTCTTACGATGAACTGCTTGTTATTTCTGAAAAAATCCATGACTCGTATAGAAAATTGAAGAAAAAGCATGCTAGTCTTAATACTGAGTTTAATACTTTACAAAAGGAACATGCTAGTGTAGTAAAAAACTTTTCTGACTTAGATAGAGATCATATGTCGTTGCTTGATGAATACGATGCATTAAACAAGAAGCATATTGAGTTAACCACTGCACATGAAACATTGAATTCATCACATGTTGAATTAGATAATGCATTTAAGGAACTAGAAGAACTATCAGGGGAACTTAGTAGTAGTGAGCATGCATTGAGATTCGAATATGCTAGTCTTAACCAAGAGAACAAATTCTTAAGTGAAAAACTTCATGCATACGAGAATAACAAAAAACCTCCCACGTTTGCTGAATTCTTTCATCCTCCACCATGTGAATCATCTCATTCAAAACCAGCACGGCATGCATCATCCAAACCCAAAAATAGGAACTACCACCCTCGTAGATTAGTGAACCCATTTCCTGGTGTTAGATGTTATTCTTGTGGCATGCTAGGTCACATAGCTCGCACATGCTCAATTCACTATAGGACACATCTAGTGTGGAGACCAAAATCGCAATCATCACAGCATAACATGCATACATTTCATTCATATAAGCATAATGTGGAACCCAAACTCACTTGGGTTCCCAAAGCTAATCCATGATTGACATTGTAGGGATGCTCTCACAAAAGACCTAGTGAGAGCATGTGGTACCTGGACAGTGGCTGCTCGAGACACATGACTGGAGACATGAAGCAGTTCGTGACACTGGAGGCCAGGTCAGGAGGCAAGGTAACTTTGGGAGACAACACCACCAGAAAAGTGGTGGGCTCAGGTATCATTGGAAATAGTAAAAATTTAATTATTGAGAATGTACTTTTAGTGGATGGTTTAAAGCACAATCTTTTAAGTATAAGTCAACTATGTGACAAGGGCTTTGATATAAAATTTCTGTCTAACAAATGCATGATTAGTTTAAATGATTCACTTGTGTTAGAGGGAAAACGTATAAACAATGTTTACATGATAGACTTGAACTGCATTGAAACCTCAAACTCTTTGTGTCTGAAAACAATAGCAGATGACTCTTGGCTATGGCATAGGAGACTATGCCATGCTAGTATGAAAACACTTAGGAACATCACACAGAAAGACTTAGTTAGAGGCATACCAAAGTTAGACTTTACTAAGGACCATCTTTGTGATGCTTGCCAGTTAGGAAAACAGGTTAAATCTTCTTTTCATGCAATCAAGGATATCAGCACCACTAGGCCATTAGAAACTCTCCACATGGACCTGTTCGGACCTGTTAGTACAGCCAGCCTAGGAGGGAAGTTGTATGGGTTTGTAATAGTAGATGACTACTCTAGATTTACTTGGGTAAAATTCCTAGCTCATAAGAGTGAGTCGTTTGAAGAATTTAGAACTTTCTCCACTTGGATTCAAAGGAAATTAGGATGTGTAATTTCAACAATTCATAGTGATCACGGTGGGGAATTTGAGAATGATAAGTTTGAATCTTTTTGTAAAGAGGTTGGAATAGAACATAATTTCTCTGCCCCTAGAACTCCTCAGCAAAATGGAATAGCAGAAAGAAAGAATAGAACGTTAGTTGAAGCTGCTAGGGCTATGTTAGCTGAATACACTCTCCCTAGATACTTTTGGGCAGAAGCAGTAAATACCGCATGCTATGTATTAAACAGGGTAAATGTTAGATCCAAACTTAATAAGACACCCTATGAGTTGCTTAAGGGTAGGACACCCAACCTTTCCCACTTACACGTTTTCGGGTGCAAATGCTTCATCCTAATCAATGGCAAGTCACCCTTAGGAAAGTTCGATCCTAAATCAGATGAAGGGGTTTTCCTAGGCTACTCATCTGTAGGTAAAGCTTATAGAATATTCAATAAGAGAACCCTAGTAGTAGAAGAGTCCACTCATGTAGTATTTGACGAATCCAATAAGACATCTGAACCTAATCATGAAGAAGAAGAAGTTGAGGTTATACGGGGAATAGAAACCATTACCATAGAGACTAGAGCGGAACCTCAAGAACATCTGCCTAAAGATTGGAAATTTTCTTCTAGTCATCCTAGAGAGCTGATCTTAGGAGACCCATCACAAGGGGTAAAAACTAGGCATGGACTTAGGAAAGAGGTTAGCCATTCTGCATTCATATCTATGATTGAACCCACGAGTATAGATCAAGCCTTAGGAGATGAATTTTGGATCCTAGCAATGCAAGAAGAGTTGAACCAATTCGTTAGGAATGATGTATGGGAATTAGTCAAAAGGCCTAAAGAGCAAAGTGTGGTTGGAACTAAGTGGGTCTTTAAAAATAAGATGAATGACTCAGGCATAGTAGTAAGAAATAAGGCTAGGCTAGTAGCGAAGGGTTATAACCAAATTGAAGGAATAGATTTTGAAGAAACCTTTGCTCCGGTAGCTAGACTAGAAGCCATCAGGGTACTGTTAGCTTTTGCTTGTTTTAAGGATTTCAAGCTGTATCAAATGGATGTAAAGAGTGCCTTCCTGAATGGAGTAATCAAGGAAGATGTGTATGTGGAGCAACCTCCGGGGTTTGAAAACTCACAATTTCCAAACCACGTGTTTAAACTGAAAAAGGCACTGTACGGGTTAAAACAAGCACCTAGAGCCTGGTATGAAAGACTTAGTACGTTCCTACTAGATAGAGGCTTTGTAAAGGGTAGTGTGGACACCACCTTATTTTTGAAGAAGGTAGGAGTTGAAGTACTCATTGTTCAGATTTATGTAGATGACATATTGTTCGGATCGACGGAGAAAAACCTATGTAATGAATTTTCAAAGACAATGAGCGACGAGTTTGAAATGAGCATGATGGGTGAACTTAGTTACTTCCTTGGATTTAGTGTAAAACAAACGGAAGGTGGAACGTTTCTTAGCCAGTCTAAGTACGTCAACGATATTTTGAAAAAATATGAAATGGACAATGCTAAGGCTATGAATACACCCATGAGCTCTAATATTCAATTGGATAAAGATCCCAGTGGGAAGTCTGTAGATCAAAAGAGGTATAGGGGAATAATTGGATCGCTTCTCTATCTGACTGCCAGTAGACCAGACATAATGTTTAGTGTGTGCCTCTGTGCCCGTTTTCAAGCTGACCCGAAAGAATCTCACATGACTGCTGTCAAAAGAATTCTCAGATATCTTCTAGGCACCCCGAACTTAGGAATTTGGTATCCTAGACACAGCACCTCTTTTGAAATCTTAGGATACTCCGATTCAGACTTTGCAGGTTGTAAGGTAGATAGAAAAAGCACTTCTGGCACTTGTCAATTCATTGGACAATCATTAGTTTCATGGTCCAGTAGGAAGCAAAATTCAGTAGCCCTATCCACCGCCGAAGCGGAATATATAGCGGTAGGTAGCTGTGTTGCACAAGTGTTGTGGTTAAAACAACAGCTTGTAGATTTAGGACTACCTGTAGGTACGATTCCGATCATGTGTGACAACACTAGCGCGATTTGCATATCCAAAAATCCAATTCAACACTCACGAACAAAACATATAGACATTAGACATCATTTCATTAGAGATCATGTAGCCAAAGGCGATATTGAACTGCACCACGTTGCTACTGAAGATCAATTGGCGGACATCTTCACAAAACCATTAGGCTATGACACATTCAGCACTCTACGAACCAAATTAGGTGTCATAGACATTCACGCCTAATGTAACAAAACAAAAAAAAACAAAACAAAACAAAAAAAACAAAAAAAAACAAAACAAAACAAAAAAAATTTTGTGGTTGATGTGCCTTTGTTGTTAAATCAAAAAAAATATAAAAAAAAAAAAAAAAAAAAAAAAAAAAAAAAAACCAAAAAAATTGGACTCCTGATCCTCTTCCCATGTTGCTCACAAACCTTGATCTTCTCTGACTATCGTACTGTACGATACACTATCGTACTGTACGATCAGGTTCCAATCACTCAAATCTCAGCCGTTCATTCCCATTCACGATCCAGATCTTTCATGTCTTATACCCATCGTACTGTACGATTCACTACTCGTACTGTCCGATAGTAATTATTGGTCATCGTACTGTACGAACATCCCGATCGTACGGTACGATACACGTGGCAAACGGATTAGGACGAATTTAAATCGGCCGGTACGAACATTATTGCCTATCGTACTGTACGAACACCTGTTCGTACTGGACGATAGCTTTTGTCAAAAGTCGTTCAGACGACTCATTGGGACGAACGCCTCACACTCACATTCGTACTGTACGATACTGATCGTACTGTACGATTTGACTCACTTTTCTGAAAAGTCGTCCAGACGACATTATTGCGTATATCGTACTGTACGATTATAGATCGTACTGTACGATATACCCCAAATTCTATAAAACGAGAGGAATTCTTAGCCATTTCTCCTCACCTTCAATCCCTTTGAATCTCCTCATTCGTCCAATCCTCTTTTCAAAATGTCTGGGTCCAGTAAGCGCGGTCGTATGATTGTCGGGAGCTCTTCCTCCTCTCGGCGCTTCGACGATCGCTTTCTCTCCGCCGCGGACGAGAAAGCGTATAACAAAATCAAGGAAGCTAAGTTCACTCCCTCCCGCATGTTAAATCAAGCCGCCCTTAGTTTTGAGGTGATGCCTCTGTTTGCTTCCACGACCCTTCAATTTCTTCTGACTCTCGCCTTTCCGTTTCACTCTGAACTTATGTTTGAGTTTTTTGCAAATATCCGCATTAACCTTGAAAACACCACTTTCACCTCGTATGTCTGTAAACAGAATGTCGTCATCACCGTCGACGACATTGCTGAGCACATAGGGCTGTCCTCTGAAGGCCCTCGACCCCAATCCATGATCTCCCAAGATTATGATTGGACGTCAGTCAATATGACCCTTAGAGGTGTGCCCTCTAATCAACATCTACCCCTGGTCCAAACCTTAAATCAAAATGCCCGCGTTATCCAGCATGTCCTACGCACATCTATTATACCTAAGGCTGGAGATCGCATCCATATCACTCCCCTACTGTCTGTCGTCACCTATCTCATTATGTCGGGCACAAAATTCAATGAAGCCCAAATGGTATTCGACTACATTCATACCTTGTCTGCCTTCCGCTATCCAGGTGCCCGTCGGAAATTGAACCTGGCCTTAGGGCATGTCATAGGCTACATTCTAGATGCAAAATATCAGCTTCATTATCCGCTCCCTCCTGATCACCTTCCCATCTTCTACTCGGATGCCTCCTTTCGTATCCTGTTCCATCGGGGGGCCGCTCCCGCCGATCCCGAGTTTGATGACGAGGAGGCTGATGCTCCTGCTGATGCACCTCCGCCACCACCAATCCAACCACCTGGCCTTGCACCTCCCGACTACCCTCACGACGACATTATTCGACGACTTGATCGTCTGGAGACTCGGTTGGATGCTCACATTGCTCAGCAGCATCAGGAGCATGACACGGATATGAAATGGTTTAGGGAGCGCTTCCAATCGATCGATCACCAGTTCGCCTCCCTTCATCAGTACCACCAGCTGTTTCCCGACCCTCCACCGCCACCTCCGGATCAGGATCCAGATTTTTAGGTTGTTGTAGATGTTTCTGTTTTCTGTTTTTGTTGTACTTGTTTTTCTTTTTCTTCCCTTTTTGGTGTTGTCAAAAGGGGGAGACTTTTCTGTGTGTTGTATTATGTTTTTGCCTACTATTAAATGCTAATTTGGTTGTTTATGTTATCACTTCGTTTGTTTTTTTCCTGTTGTTCTATTTTTGATATAATAATAATAAAAAAAAAAAATAAATACAAGAAAAAATATATATATTTGTGTAGCACATCTGTCCGTCAGAAAATATTATTTGACACCATCAAAAAGGGGGAGATTGTTGAAATCCGGGATCCCGAGCACTTAATTTTGATGGTGACAACTAATACTTTCTGAGTACATATAGACTTCCGTTTGATTACAAATGTTTAATCTTTATATATGAGAACTAACATTTCAGGTCAGATGCACACTGCTAAAGATTGCTGGAGACTCAAATTGGGTAGAATAGGATGTTGAAGAGTCTGTAATTTTTATTTCTTTAATCTTTTTTTTTGAGTCTGCCACAGAAGCATGCATGTGAAAGGAGCAACAATGCACACACACAGGGGGAGATTTTTTTTTAAAAAAAAATGATTAAGTTTTTAAAACACATCGTACTGTACGATCATTGATCGTACTGTACGATTAATTGAAAATACTCAGGCAACGGCTAATTCTATATTGATTAAATTTACAAACTTATCGTACTGTACGATCATGATCGTACTGTACGATGATTTGTAATTGTGAAACCCTAGCCGCCGGAATAAGTTTGGTAAGTTTTCGAATTTGATTTTATGAACTATTCGTACTGTACGATATGTATCGTACTGTACGATTAATTAATAACTTGCCAAAATTATCTCCCTAATCAGGAAATAAAACGTTGGTTTCTAATTATATGTCGATCGTACTGTACGATCTCAAATCGTACTGTACGACTGACAGAGACGATTTCAGTCATCCCAGAGATCGTACCAGACGAAACCAATGTTTTTTTGTTCTGATCGTCCTGGACGATATTCATATCGTACAGGCCGATATCAAGAAATGAACTAATCGTACTGTACGACTGGTGGAGTGCTGGACGATTGACAGAGACGATTTTATTCGTCCCAGCGATCGTACCAGACGATCCCAAGAAATTTTGAACTGATCGTACTGGACGATAGTCCTATCGTACAGGACGATATCATGAAAAACACTATTCGTACTGAACGATTAAATGAGTGCTGGACGACTGACAGAGACGAGTTCTTTCGTCCCGAGGTTCGTCCCACAGTTCATCCCGTACGAACAGTACGAATCAATAGTATCGTACTGTACGATATACGTATCGTACTGTACGATATGAATGAAATTCGATACCTATTCGTCTGCACTCGTACTGGACGGAGCTGTAATTGAACGGATCGTACTGTACGATTATAAATCGTACTGTACGAACAGAAACGCAAAACTTGAATTTTTTAGGGTTTTCTGAAGCCTGATATAAAAAATAACTTACTATTTTTCTAAAGAAGTTGTTGATCAATCCTTTGCTGTGAGAAGCTTAGAGGAAGAAGGAGATTCGTAGAGAGAAGTTTTTGTTTGGAGAGATCTAGGGCTTGAGAGAGGAAGGTGAAGGTGAGCTTGAGCGTGAGGGAGAAGTAGTGTGAGGGGATCACACGGTGGCTCCAAGCTAGCTGCATGCTTTGCTCCTCTTGTGGCTTTAGAAGCTTCAAGAAAGTTCTCGAAGGAAGAATCACTTCAAGATCAACATCGCCAAGGTACTCTGCCATCTCCAGGAGGGAGAAAAAGGAGAAGGTCCGCTGCCGTCACCGGGAGGGTGACATAGCGTTTGGTATTCCGCCGCACCGAGGGAGGTGAAAGTGAGTATTGTAAAGGCTTCTCCGCCTTGCTGTGGGGGCAAAAGGAGAGTCAACTTTTACTAGTGCAAATCCCGGAGTAGAGGACTCCGGGGAGTGGACGTAGGTCAAGTGACCGAACCACTATAAAAATTTCTGGTGTGTTTTTTCCTGTTTACCGCACTTTACTTTTCATGCTTTTAAATTTGTGCGTTTTAATTGCTTAGTGAAAAATCAATTTTTAAATCTCGTAGTGTTATCAATTTTATCGTTGTGATCGTTGTAATTGCTTCCGCACATTGGTTGTTAAATTATATTTCGAAAATACAAAAAAATTAGAACTCTTGTGTAGGGTTAAATTTTTAAAATACCAATTCACCCCCCCTCTTGGCGCATCTCGTACTTTCATTCTTCATACAGCGCTCACAAGAATAACATCTACTCTAAATAAGAAAAACTCCTTTTTAGATTAGGCTTCAGAAAACCCTAATAATTCAATTCAGATAATATTATTCATACAGTATGATTCAATATTGTATAGTATAATCAGTTCAAAATCAATTTCATCCAGTACGAAGGAGGACAATCAGTTCACAAATTTTATGCTTATCATAGAGTACGATCAATAGATCGTACTAGATGATCATTTTTTTTGAACTATTAATACAGGATGAATTATGGGATGACAAATATCATCTCTATAGATTGTCTCATACTATAAACTTTATACAGTACAAATAACTCAATTCAGATCATCATTCTGTATGATAGAAATATTGTCCAGGATGAATAGTTCAAAAAAAGTATGGTTTCATCTGGTACGATCGATGGGGCAACAAAAATCATCTATGTAGTTCATACAGTACAATTCATATCATGTAATATGAATGACAGTAACTAAGAAACTAAGATTTAATTACCTGATTACGGGGAATAATTTTGGCAAGATTTCAAATGATCATATTATATGATTGTAATCATACAGTATGATTAGTTCAAAAAATCAAATTTAAAATCTTACCTAAACTATGCTAGTGGCTAGGGTTTTCAGATGGAAACAAATGATATAGTATGATCATAATCATATAGTATGATTAGTTCACAAACTAATCATTTAGAATCAGCCGTTAAGCCTGAGGTTTAATGACTGATCGTATAATACAATAAAAAATTGTACAGTATGATTTTCTTCAAAAAAAATTTAACTTTAAAAAAAGAGAAACTCTCCCCCTGTGTGTGTGCATGGTCACCCCATTTGCATGTACTCTTTTATGGTAGACTCAATAAATAAAAATTAAAGAAAATAAAATACAAATTCCTTTACATCCTATTCAACCCAATCTTGAACCTCTAGCAGTCTCAGCAGTTTGTATCTTACCTGAAATATTAGTGCTCACAGACAAAAATAAACATTCAAATTTTTTAAGAAAAAATTTAGTAATCCAGTTAATATTATTTTTCATCATCAAAATTAGATGCTTGAGATTCTGGATTGCAACAAGGGTCTCCTAGGATCAGTTCTTTAAGATGACTCGAAGAATATCTCCGTTCTCTAGGTAGTGAAACATCAGGTTCTACCCTTTTCTCCAGATTGTAGATTCTATTCCTTGGGTGACTTCTACAACCTCTTCTTCTTTTACTCTTGACCCTCCAGAATTAGTAGATGAGTGGTCTCCTCAATAATCAGGGTTCTTCTATAGAAGACTCTAAAGAATTTTCTTAATACTTAAGTAACCTAAAAACACTCCTTCATCAGATTTTGAGTCAAACATTCCTAGTTGAGACTTCCCACTATTCAGAATGAACACCTTACATCCAAAGACACGAAGGTAAGAGAGGTTGGGTGCCCTACCCTTTAGAATTTCATAAAGTATTTTATTGAGCTTAGATCTAAGATTTACCCTATTCTGAACATAACAGGCTCTATTCACAGCTTCTACCTAAAAGTATTTAGGAAGTGAGTACTCAACTAATATGGCTCTAGCGACTTCTACCAGGGTCCTATTCTTCCTTTTAGCTACACCATTTTGTTGAGGGGTCCTAGGAGCTAAAAAATTATGATCTATGCCTTGCTCCTTACTGTAGGTTTCAAACTTCTCATTTTTAAACTCTCCACCATGATCACTATAAAAAATCATAATCTCACAACCTAGCTTCCTCTAAATCCAAGTGCAAAAATATCTAAACTCCTCAATTGATTCACTTTTATGAGATAGGAATCAAACCCAGGTGAATCTCGAATAATCTTTAATAATCACATACCCAAAGACTTTCCCTCCTAGGCTTGAAGTGCTAACAGGTCCAATGAGATACATGTGTAGGACTTCTAAGGGTTTGTTAGTGTTTATGTCTTTCTTTCAGTGGAAAGAGGATTTAACTTGCTTCCCTAACTGATAGGCATCACAAAGGTGGTCCTTAGTGAACTCTACCTTGGGGATACCTCTTACTAAGTCTTTTTGGGTTATCTTCCTAAGGCTTTTCATGCTTGCATGACACAATTTCCTATGCCACATCCATGATTCATTAGCAATTGATTTTAAGAAAATAGCAATATCAACTTTAAAGAAATTTAGATCCAGCATATAGATGGTGTTGATTCTTTTTCCCTATAAAATAATTTTATCATTTAAACTTATAAGGTAGTAAGTTGGCAAAAATTTTATGCTAAAGCCTTTATCATAGAGCTGGCTGATGCTGAGCAGATTATCTTTTAGTCCATCTACAAATAAAATATTATCAATGATGAAATTTTTTGAATCACCAATTATACCTGATCCCACCACTCTCCTGGTGGTGTTGTCTCTAAGTGTAACCTTATATCCTACCCTGGTCTCCAGCGAAATGAATTGATTTAAATCTTCAGTCATATGCCTTGAACATCTGCTATCCAGGTACCACATGCTCTCATGAGATCTTTTGTGAGAGCATCCCTACAAAATCAACAGATGTCAGATTTAGGAATCCAAATAGGTTTGGGTCCCTTGTGATGAACAGAAAAATGTGATGCATACATCCTATGCTGTGGATTTTGTAATTTTGGTCTCCACACCTATTATGTACTATGGTGAATAGCATAAGTGTAGGAGATATGACCTAACATACCATAATAAAAATATCTAACACCAGAAAAAGGGTTAACTAACCTACGTGGTTGATAGTGTCTCTTCCTAGGTTTGGATGATGCATGCTTTGATGATTGTGTATGAAATTCTTTAAGTGATTATGGTTATTTATTTTTTATGAAAGCAATTAGTTCAGCATCAAAATTTTTTTTTGAACTTTCAAGAATTGTATTTTCCACGCTTAATGCATGCTCCCTACTCTCTATATCAAATGCATGAGTTTCTAATTCCTTGAATATAATTTCTAATTCAACATGTGATGTTTTTAATGAATCATGCCTAGAAGATAAATAAAAAAACTTTTTATTTAATTTATTAAATTTATCAGGTAATTCTATATGATTGCTATCCAAGGTGGAATGGTCTTTAATCAAGATTTCATACTCTTTTTTTAACTTTAAAAATTTCAGTTTCAGGCTAGCATGCAATTGTTTCAACTTCCTGTACGTTGTATGAATTTTCTTAGAAACTTTAAGAAATTGATCGTATATTAACTCATATACCTCTTATTGGTCAGAGTGACAAAGATAATCATCCACCATCAAACACAAGTTGGTTACCTCCTCTTTAGCTTTAGTTTCAAAAAAGTCAGATGCTGAATCAGCCTAGAAAGTCTTTTGGATCTTTTTCTCGTTGTTCTTGAACTTAGGCTTTTCTTCAACTTTCTCCTTGATTGGGTGAGCTTTCAGTGTTGGGCATTAAGATTTCACATGCCCTGGCTTCCTACATTCAAAATATATAATGTTAGAAGAAACGTTAAAGTTCTTACCAGATTTATCTTTATTCCACTTCTGATGATGCTTTTGTTTCTTCCTCTAGAAGCTCTTAAATTTCCTTATGATTAAGGCAATGTCATCATCATTAGAACCTAAAGAGCCAGAGTCAGAATCATTGGCCTTCAAGGCTATAACTTTCTCCTTCTTCTTCTCATCTACATCAAGCTACCGTTTATTCACTCCTTGCTCGTAAGTAATTACTGATCCAAGTAAGTTATTAATTAAGTAATTATTCAAATCTTTTGATTCAGTAATTATAATATTTTTAGCATCAAAGGAAGAAGGTAAACTTTGTAAAATTTTATTCACTTTTTCATAGTTAGTTAGCTCTCTTCCTAAGGCATGCAAAGAAGTAACAATCTGTGTAAACCTAGTATACATTTCAAAATTTAATTCACTAGGTTTCATGCAAAAGCGTTTGTAGTAATGAAGCAAAATATTCAGCCTAGATTGTTTAACTTCAGATGTGACTTCATAAGTAATGCATAATATATCCCATATTTTTTTACCAGTAGTGCAAGTAGAGATACGCATGTAATCTTCAGATTTTAATGCACAAAAAAAGCAGTTCAAATATTTAGCATTCAATTGAGCAAGATCTCTATCATCAGTTATCCATTCAGCAAAAGGAATTTCATTTTTAACTCCATAACCAGTTTATAAGGTGCAGCAAAACCTTCTTTAACAAGCATTTAGATGTGATAATCAATCTATTGTAAAAAGGCAGACATGCGAGTTTTCCAAAAATAAAAAGAGATATTATTAAATAAAGGTGGTCATGTGATTGAATAACCTTCTGCAGTATTACCACTTCAAAAATTAGCCATGGATCAAAATTCAAAAGCTTTTTAAAACTTAATTTTATGATTCCCATTCTAATACCACTTGAAAGTTTGTTAGGTTTGTTAAGCCCTTGTGAACTAGTCCTAAGGTTAACCAAGAGAGGGGCAAATTGGTATTTTTAAAAGTTCTTGCACAAACAAAAAGATATTTATCTTTTTGAGTATTTAAAATACGAACAATATAAGTAGAAGCAGATAACCAACATTAGATTTTTAATCACATATTAGATCATAAAAATATACAGAAATTAAAATGTAGAAAAATTAAAGAAAAAGGCACACCAGATTTATAGCGGTTTGGTCAACTTGACCTACGTCCCCTCCCTGAAGCCTCCCCTCCAGGTATTGCACTAAACTCTATAGTGACTCTCCTTTTACTCCCACAAGAAGGTGGAGAAGCCCTTACAAAATCTTTCCACTAACACCGGTGAGGTAGAGAACCTTGACTCCTTTTTCTTCCTCCTGAAGTAGGCAGAGAACCCCAAAATCCTTTTATTTCCTCCTGAAGCAGACAGAGAACCTCATACTCCTTTTACTTCCTCCTGAAGCAGGGAGAGAACACCTATCAGATGCTGGTGATTGTCTCCCTAGTGCCACCATAGAACTAAGGATGAGAAAGGAAGATGGCGACCAAATCCTTGCTTGGAGCAACCTTTATGAAACCCCTCATAAATGCCCCTTCATAAGATCCTCTCTCTCTCCCTAACTCTCCCTCTCCTGTAAGCTCACATAGAGTGGAATAAAATAAAAGATGTTTTTTATAACAAAAAAATAATTTTCTTAAATAACAGGCTTAAAAAAACCTAATTTTCCAATTTGGCGCAACTGATCATCTAGGACGATCGTCGGTTCATCCTTTGTGATTAGTACAAAACTAACTAAATCATCCAAAACATAGTTTGGGTCGTCAAGGTGACAAGTCAGGATGATAGGTAGAAATATAACTAATCATCCAGGATGATGCCCCATATTGTCTGGTACGATTAGTTCGAAATATGACATTATCATCCAAAAAATAGTTTGGGACATCTAGTAGATGAGCTGGAATGATTTGAAATATAACTAGTCATCCAAGATGATGTAGATATCAACTTGTATGATTAGTATAATAGGGGATATCTCATCCAGCAGATAGTTTGGGACATCCATGAGAGTGTTACGGTTTTCCTTACTGATCATCCTGGAAGATCCTGCGATCATCTCGGAGGATATGATCGATCAATCAAACCTTAGTTACTCATTTTAATCACCTAACTAATTTAGGCATGATTGGTACAAATCATCCAAGGTGATATGGGATCATCATGTATGATTAGACACATAAATTTAATCTCAAAACTTGCTTAAATAATTTTGTTAGCTGAGATTTTTATTTTAAGAATATCATCCAGGATGATAGGTGTATCGTGTAGGACGATTTGCTTAATCAGGTTCATTTATCCCAGATGCCCTAATTAGGGTTTCTTTTTTAAACAGATCATCTAGGATGATATTAGGATCATCATGTATTATATGATCAAAAATAGAAAAAAAACTCAAACCCACTAAATTTCTCCCCCTTAGTGTATGTGTGCAAGGTTACTTAGCATCAGGATCCACTTTATTACATTTGACTCAAGCAAAGAAAAAGAAACATTAGAATTACAAACTAACTTAGTTTTAATCTACCTAATCTTGAGCTGGGTTGAATTGCACTTGATCTTGTGGTCCTAAAAAGTTAATAGGCAGGGTAACTACAAATAGATGTGCAGTAGTAACATCAGTAGAGAAACAAAAATATTTGTTATCATGAAAATTGTGATCCTTTAATCCAGATTTATAATAATAACTTAATTAAATTAAATTACACATAGAAAATCTAAAAGAATAGACTCTAAAATAACCTATAAGGTTGTCCTAGGAAAATAAAATTGATAATCCCAAGCAGTTTTATATTTGCTCAAATTAAATTCACAGCCACACTTGACCATGTTCTTTTAATTCCAAAGGGGCTTAGCATTTTAGCACCTGTAGAAAATTTATCAGTTTAATCTTTAATTTGGACCCCCTTGATTTTATCCCAACATGAGTATGACCATATATAAAAAACTCTGAGAGCATCTAGATCATTTCTAACCTAAGAGTAATCTAATGCCCATCATATTAATTCACAGATTAAATAATCAAATTAACACATCAATTAAAGCACCACATCAACCAATTAATTACAACCAGCATATAGTAAAAACCATAAAAATTTTAGCACAAAACTACAGGAAAGTAAACACCAACCTAGCCTTAAACTAGTGTCGATTGTCCTAGTAAATCATCTAAAGTACGTACATCAGGTTGTGTGACTTGGATATGTTATACTAGGTAGTTATTTAAGTTATCTATTATCTTGATGTTTATTATAGGCTTAAGGGGTTCTAGTTTTAGTTTAGTTCTAATGTTTTAATATTAATTTTAAGATGTATTTTAAATGTTGAGTGATTACTAGCTTTGTTTACACTAGTGCTGTTAAATTTATTTCACCTTTCTTGGGGTAATTTAATAGCCTCGTAAGCCCGAGTATCGAGTAGTAACCAATATTATTAATTAATTTAATTAGTTGAAATTAAGTGGTTGATTATATTTAAATTAATTGGTTGGTTGCTAATTTTAAAGATTTAATTAATTTAATTTTCCATCAATTAGTTTGGGGCATAATTGTAGTGAGCCCGAGGAACTATGCCTCCTTAGGGCATGTAGCCCCGTAAATCAAGATAGTCCATCCTAAAAATAAGGTTGATGTAGTTGAATTAAGAATTTTTAATAAAATTTAATGAAGCTTAAATTAAGAGTCCGGTCTTGGGGCTTTTAATTTACTTAAGTAAAGGGTTAAATGCTTGAGAGTTTGATATATTATTTATATTTCTTGGATATAATTTGAATTAATTATGATTTTTTTAAATTTTAGGATTAATTGAGGAGTTAATTATGACTTATTTAAATTTGTAACTTAATGACTTTTAAAATCAATGAACTCCTAACATAAGGTAGGTAATGTCACTAGGTTTATATGTTTTGAGTTTTACCCCTATTAGGTGTATGCTTGATTTTGTAGAATTTTTCTAAATTATTAAAACTTATCCTTAATTATTGTCTTTAAGTGTTCGTAAGTTATATAGGTTTAAAATAAAAGTTTGCTAACCCTTAGCATAGACATTATGAAACACACCACAGTAATTAAGTGACCTAAATCCAGGTGCATTGGAAGGGGTGAATTTTCAAATATTTGGGTTAACCCATAACCCAATCATTTGAGAATTCACCCAAAGCAAACTTCCCATATCATTGAATTAGAAGTGCTATGGTAAGGAGAATACTTTCCATTGCTATCATTAACCAAGTCCAAATGCAAGCCAAAATGCCTGAATGAATGGCTATGCAAAGCAACATAAAGGGTACATACAAATGTCCTAAAATTGCTTTAGACTTGACTAATCCAACTCACCCATAATTAAGCTCCGGTTTAAAACTTTAATGAAGAGCTTTGAATGACTGATAAGATATTAAAATCAATACCCAAAGTTTTTTCCAAAAATACAAAGTTAATTATATTTAAACATTACTTGAACTATTGCAAAATTAATTAACTTTAAAATATATATAAGTTTAAAATTCTTAAAAAATTTACTATAAGCAGGGTATGACCTACCTAATTTTCAAGTGATTTGATGAGTATTTAGAGGAAATTAATAAAATAGTAAGAGTAAAATTACCCTAAGAATACTCATTACTAGAGACTAAAATTAAATTTAAAAGAAAGATAATAAAATTTTGAGCAATATGAGTGGTTGCTAATAATTTTTTGCTAAATATTTTATTTATCAAAATTTTTGATAATTATATGATAGAAAAACATTTAAAATCATTTAAAATTATTTAAAACTGATGATGGTGATAGGGAGGCCACACAACACCTTCTGATTCACCCTCTCAAACCACCAAAAATAATTATGCAGTGGTGCATTGATTACCAATCATTGTGCCACCAATAATCATTAGTCATCAATGAGACACAACGATAAGACCACGTGCGTCTCACTTATCTACACTAGAAAGATATCACGACTATCCATCCATGTGTAGTTTGGATGAATGGTCATTATCTGGCCAAATGAGCCATGAGTCCATGGGATTAATCCCGTAGTTTGATCAAATGGTGGAATGGAGAAATCATGGCTGTTGATTGCGTGATCAACAACCCGACAAATATACAAATTCATGGGCTATGTTACTAACCAAAGGATTAGGAAAACTAGCTCGTTCTCATAAAATACTCAATCATTTCAGATGAAATTTAAACCATAGCTTAAAATAAGAAGAGCATAAGAAAAACTTTCATTGGGGAACATTCATTCTGCTTAAAATGTTCTTTTTAAAAGCCATTTAAATAAATGTGTAGAAGGGTATGGTTGAGGATTTATCAATGTTTACTTGGTGATTTTGAATGTTTAGGGTCTTATTGAGCTTTTAGACTATCTGCATACAATCGAATCAAAAGAATCGATGGTTGAAATGCCCTAGATCTCGAGCTTCAAGCCTTTAAAGGACTTGTTACATATTTAGACCCAAGTATTGTTATTTTAATTATAACAAATATTATTGGATTTTGTTACTTTGCTATCTCTTGATAATTAAATTTATTGTATTTTTGTTTTCTCTGCTCACTAACATTTTGGGACCACTATTTACTTACAACTTTGAGCAGCTCAAGATTGGGTAGATATGGATTAAAGTCTATATTTTTAATATTTATATACTTTTTATCTACTAAAGTCATTCATGTATGTTTGTGGATCCTAAGCTCAGTGACCTTGCACACACACACTCAAGAGTGTGAGTTATTGAGTTAGGAAGAAGATGAGTTTTCTGAACTAATCATATTGTATGATTTATATCATACTTGATGATCAATTAAATAGAAAAAAATATTAGTAAGGGCACTTTTGGTATTTGAGATTGATTAAACTAATTGTACTGGATGATCCTTAACGTACAGGATGATCAATTATAATCATGATTACAACCGCCAATCACAAATTTGGTAATATTTTTAAATTTAAAATTTATACTAATCATACTATACAATATTCATTGTATTGTGTGATATATGATAATCATGCCTAATTTGATCCTTTGAATAAGGGAATGATTTTGATTAATTTGTTCAATCAAATTATGTAGAATGATTTGACTGATCATACTGTACAACCGTGATTCCTACATGGGATGATAATTAATCATCGCCTATTATAGTAAATGATTATCCAAGTTATTTATACTAATCATACTGGATGATGTTCTAAATCATCCTAGATAATCAACTCATCTCTTTAAACTGATTGTATAGGGTTTATATCTTCATGCAGTATAACATGAGTACTTTAAACTAATTGTACTATACATTCTTGGATTGTACTGGATGATTAGTGTCGGTAGATTAAAATTTAAATCTTTTTGAAAGGCTCTCTTTTTAAACTCTCACTTACGATATTTCTAAGCTTTTTACTACTAAGTTTCTTGAGAGGGAGCACGGAGAAGGAGTTTAGGAGAGCTTTGGGAGAGAAGAGAGGAAGAGTTTTTTGTGAGGGAGAGTTGTGAGGGATTCATAATGTTACTCCAAGAAAGGTTCTTGCCTATCTTTTATAGGTCTTTGCCTTGATTCTTTGGTGGCTTTAGGGAGACATTTTACAGCATTAGGCTATAGTTCTCTACCATCTCCAAGTGGGAGAAAAAAGATTCTTAGTTCTCTACCATCTCCAGGAGGGAGAAAAAAGATTTTAGGTTCTCTGCCTTTACCAGCAGAGTAAAAAAGGATTCTGTGTTCTTTGCCTTCACTAAAAGGGTGAAAAAGGATTCAAGGTTCTCTACCTCACTAAGAGGGTAAAAAAAGTAAGGTCCTCTACCACACTGGGTTAGTGGAAAAGATTTTGTTAGGGCTTCTCTGTGTAACTGTGGGGGCAAAAGGAGAGTCACTAAAGGTTTTTGGGGAGTGGACGTTGGTCAGGTTAGATCGAACCACTATAAATTCTAGTGTGTTTATTCTTATTATTTTTGCACTTTATTTTTTTGTGATTATCTGTGTGGTTGAAAACTCTAATCTTTTTATTATTATGAAATTAATTCTCTTCAGCATCGAGTGATAAAATTATATTTTTTTATATATTAAAAAAGTTATAAATAGATTCTCTTTTTGTTAAAGAAATTTTTAAATTACTAATTCACCCCCCCCCCTTCCGACCCTCTTTATTAGCCTCGGGATAGTTCTTTGAGGTTTAACAACCATCATTAACTTTCAAGTGGTGTGACAAAGGGATTCAAAAACTAAGTTTTAAAAAAAACATTTGAAAATTGATTAATGGCTAACTTTAGAAATTATAATACTGCGAAAGGATATTCAATCACATGACCACCATTATTTGATAACATTCCTTTTAATTTTTTGAAAAATTCATTTATCTACATTCTTGTAATCAACAGACTATCACATTTGAATATTAGTTCAAGAAGGATATTTTGCTTCTTCTCATTTTGTAAATGGTATTAGAATTGAGCTGCCTTTTTTTTAAATGGGGTATTGAGGATAGATATTTGGCCAATTAAATTCTCAATGTTTAAACTATATTTCTATGTATTAAAATATGAAGATTACATGTGTATATCTACTTGCATTATTGGTAAAAAAATATGGGATAAACTCTGCATAACCTACGAAGGAACTAATAAAGTGAAAGAATCTAGGTTAAATATTCTGCTCCATGATTATGAACTATTTAACATGAAACCTAGTTAGTCAATTTTTGAAATGTATACTATGTTCACTCAAATTGTTACATACCTGCAAGCTTTTGGTAGAGAACCTATAAGTTTTAAAAAAGGTTTGCATTATCTACCAAGTTCTTATGATGCTAAAATAACTACTATTACTGAATCTAAGGATTTAAATGTTTACTCAATTGATAACTTTCTTAGATCACTCATTGCCTATGACCAAGGAGTGATTCAAAGACAGATTGATGCAGGTGAGAAAAGAAAGGAGAAAATTGTAGCCTTAAAAGTTAATAATTTTGATAGTGACTGTTCTATACCAGAAGATGATGATGATATAGTGCTGATGATAAGACAATTTAAAAGCTTTCTTTAAAAAGCAAAAGCATCGTCAGTAAAGGAATATAGGTAAAGCTAAAAAAAATTTGAAGGTTTCTTCTGATGTTATCTGTTTCGCATGCAGGAAGCCAGGGCACTTGAGGACTAATTACCCAAATCTTAAATCTCACCCAATCAAGGAGAAGGGGTAAGGAAAAGCTAAATTCAAATAGACCAAGCAATACACTCAAAATGCTTTCTAAGCAGACTACACTTCAGACTTGTTTGAGACAGAAGAAGAAGAGGAGGTAACCAACTTATGCTTAATGGAAGATAATCGTCTCGATCATTTTGATCAAAAGGAGGTATGTGAGCTTTCCTACAATGAATTATTTAAAGTTTCTAAAAAAATTCATAACGCATATAGAAAGCTCTAAAAAATGTATGCTAGCCTTAATTCTGATTTTTCAAATGTGCAAAAATAGCATGAATGCCTTAGGAAAGATCACTTTACTTTGGATAACAATCATATGATCATATTTGATGAATTTGATGTATTAAATAAGAAGCATCTTGATTTAATTACTGAATATGATTCCTTGAAAGCATCTCATGTTGATTTAGAAAATTCATTTAAAGAATTAAAGGTATATTTAGATGAAGCTGATGATAGGAAGCATGCATTAAAAATTGACAATTCAATTCTTGAAAGTGCAAATAAATTTTTGCAAGTGAAATTAACTACTTTTAAAGAAAGAAAAATTTTACCTACACTTGTAGAATTTTATAACCCATCACCACAACATGCATCATTTAAACAGAAAAAGAGGCACCATACCTCACATAAACTATTGAATCCATTCGTAGGAGTTAGGTGTTTTTCTTATGGCATGCTAGGACATATATCCCACATTTGCATTATCCATCATAGAACACATTTAGTATGGAGGCCAAAACTGCATAAATCACAGCATATCATGTAAGCATTTCATCCATCAGTCCATATGGTGAAACCCAAGCATTTTTGGGTTCCTAAATCAAATACTTGATGACTTTGTAGGGATGGTCTCACAAAAGGCCTAGTGAGAGCATGTAGTACCTATACAATGTATGTTCAAGGCACATGATAAGAGATGTGAAGTGATTCATCACATTAGAGGCAGGGTAGGAGGCAAGATAACACTTAAAGATAACACCACTAGGAAAGTGGTTGGATCAGGTATAATCAGCAACTCAAAAAAATTTATTATTAAAAATGTCTTACTTGTAGATGGCTTGAAAAATAATTTGCTTAGCATTAGCTAGTTATGTGATAAAGACTTCAGTATAAAATTTTTATCTACTAGTTGCATGATTAGCTTAAATGGAAGTACTATTTTACAAGAAAAAAAATTAATAATATTTACATGCTTGATCTAAATTACATTGAATCTGCTACTTCTCTTTGCCTAAAAACTATTCCTGATGAATCCTTGTTATGGCATAGGAGACTGTAATGCAAGCATAAAAAATCTTAGAAAAATCACCCAAAAAGACTTCGTTAGAGGCATACCCAAACTAGATTTCACTAAGAATCACCTGTGTGATGCCTATCAATTAGGAAAATAAGTCAAATCTTCCTTCCACTCAATAAAGGACATTAACACTGGCAAACCCTTAGAAGTCTTTCACATGGATCTCCTTGGACCTTTTAGCACTCCAAGCCTAAGAGGGAAAGTCTTTGGGTATGTGATTATTGATGATTACTTGAGGTTTACTTGGATTAGATTCTTATCTCATAAAAGTGAATCATTCGACGAGTATAGTACATTCTCCACTTAGATTCTTAGTGATCATGCTAGAGAATTTAAAAATAAAAAAATTGAATATGACTGTAGGGAGCAAGGGATAGATCACAACTCTTCAGCTCCTATAACCCCTTAGAAGAATGGGGTAGCAGAAAGAAAGAATAAAACTTTGGTAAAAGCTGCTAAAGCCATGTTAATTGAATACTCACTTCCTAAATATTTTTTGGTAGAAATGGTAAAATAATCTGTTACATTCTAAATAGAGTTAAAGTTAGATCTAAGCTATATAAGGCACCCTATAAAATCCTTAAGGGTATGACATCCAACCTTTCTCATCTTCATGTCTTTGGATGTCAAGTTTTTATTCCAAATAATGGGAAATCTCTATTAGGAAAGTTTGACCCCAAATCTGATAAATGGGTTTTCCTAGGATACTCCAATGTTATAAAATCCTATAGAGTTTTTCAGTTAAAGGACATTGGTGGTAAAGGAGAACCATCATATGGTATTTGATGAATCTGATAATTTTGGAGGATCTAGGGTAGAAGAAGAAGAAGTGGTTGAAATCACCCAAGGGGTAAAATCTATAAATCTAGATGAAAGGATAGAACCTGAAAGTTCACTGTCTAGAATACAGATATATTCTTCAAGTCATCCTAAAGAACTAATCTTAGGAGACCTATCTGAGGGTGTTAGAATTAGGTTTGGACATAGAAAAGAAGTTAATAACTATTTCTTTATCTCAATGATTAAACCCATAAACATAAATCAAGCACCATCTGATGAATTCTAAATCATAGCTATGCAAGAAGAATTGAATAAATTTACTAGAAATGATGTTTAAGAGCCAGTTGAAAGATCTAAGGACTAGAGTGTTATCAGAATAAAATAGGTTTTCAAAAATAAAATGAACAACTCTGGTGTTGTGGTTAGAAATAAAGCAAGACTAGTGCCTAAGGGGTACAACTTGATAGAAAGAATTAACTTTGAAGGGACCTTTTGTCCCTATAGCTAGACTAGAAGCCATAAGGGCTCTACTAGCTTTTTCATGCTTTAAGAGATTGAAATTGTACCAAATGAATGTTAAAAGTTCCTTTCTTAATAGGGTAATAAAAGAAGATGTGTATGTTGAATAACCCCTAGGCTTTGAAAATTTATAATTTATGAATCATGTGTTTAAATTAAAAAAGGCATCATATGAACTAAAATAAGTGCCTAGAGCATGGTATGAAAGACTAAGCACATTCCTACTAGATAGAACCTTTGTTAAGGGTAGCGTAGACACCAACCTATTCCTCAGAAAGGTGGGAGAAGAACTACTCATTATCCAAATCTCTACTCATTCTCTACTATCTCTAGGAGGGAGAAAAGGATTCTTTGTTCTATGCCATTTTCAGGAGGAATAAAAAGGATTTTAGGTGCTCTGCCTTCACTAGGAGGGTGAAAAAGGATTCCAAGTTCTCTTCCTTCACTAGGAGGGTGAAAAAGTATTTCAGGTTCTCTACCTTCACCAGGAGAGTGAAAAAGGATTCCAAGTTCTTTACCTCACTAGGAGGATGAAAGGAATAAGGTCCTATGCCGCGTCGGGTAGGAGGAAGAGATTTTATAAGGGTTTCTCCGCCTAGCTGTCGGGGCTAAAGGAGAGTCACTAAAAGTTTAATGTAATACCTAGAATGGAGGTTTTTGGAGAGTGGACATAGGTCAAGATAGACCGAACTACTTAAAATTCTAGTGTGTTTATTCTTATTAATTCTTGCATATTATTTTTCTGTGATTATCTATGTGGTTGAAAACTTTGATCTTTATGTTATTATGAAATTAATTTGCTTCCACATTGAGTAATAAAATTATTTATTTTTAGATATTTAAAATTTATAAAATATTTTCTTTTTATTAAAGAAAATTTTAAATTACCAATTCACCCCCCCCCCCCCCTTATGATTAGCTTCAGGTTGGTTCTTTAAGGTTTAACAACCTTCAAGAACATTTATGACTAAGTGGTTGGTTGGCCTAAATCTCATCATCGGTGATATGCAACCATTTGATTTTTGTAGTGGAAGTGTGGAGGGAGGCCTATGGTGCAAGAATGAAATAAGAGCTTGGTTGGAGAGTTCTTGGGGGTTGAGATGGAGTTGGATGTGTGAAATGAGTCATTTTTCCTACCTTAAGCCTTAGGGTTTAGATTGGACAGCTTCAAGGCCCTCCCTTGGATCATGGACAAGTATCCAAGGCCGTTGGGTGGCAGGGGAAAAGGTTAGAGGAGGCTCGTGGCCATTGGTGGCTCTTGGTGAGGAAGGGATCACTTTTGACTATTATGGCCAAGCCAAGGCTTTGACTTGGTTTGAGGGAGGTTAGAAAACCTTTTAGAGCTGAGTTAGACTGGTTAAAGCAAGTTGTTTAAAGAGAAATGGTTGTGGGAGGAGTTTTGACTACTTTAACGCCATCCAAAGGCTCATATTGACTTTTTGACTAGTCAACTGGTCAAGTTGACCATGGAGGTGGGTATAGGGCTTTGCATTTGTTGGTGTGTTGCCTTAGGAGAGGCTTGGAGCAATGCCCTTGAGGTTTGGTCAAAAAGAAGGAAGTTTAACTATGTATTTGAGTTGACTTTGGTCAAACATACCAATATTTGACTTATAGTGAGTATGAATGTATTTAAACCATGAAATGGAATGAGATTAAGGGCATGATATGGGTTGCTTGAGTGTAGATAGTAATTTGATCAAAAGATTGGGAGTTTTACCAAACTCAATGGGTTAACTTGGTTAAACTCATCCAGGTTTGACTCACCAATGGTTTTGAGATTTTCACATCATATATTAGAATAGATTTCAGAAATTGAAGGTGTTGGTTTTATTAGGTGGAATGATTTGACTTAAATAAGTCCAATTCGACCAAACTTGTGTCTAGTTGACTAAGTCAACTATAGACTGGGTCAAAGTGACCAATCAAGTTGAAATCACTTGGAAAAGTGGTCAAGAGGTTTTGAGCAAGTTTAGAGTGGATTTAAAGCTTAATTGAGTGTGGATGGAGGTTCATGATTTATCTGGTCAACCATGGTTGACCTGGTCAACATGGTTTAACCAAGAGCTAGTCAACATGGTTTAACCAGATTTTATTTGATGATTAGAGACTAATGGAGCATGCACTAGGGTGGTCATTTGTGTTGAAATGACCATTTGGACCCTTAAGGAGCAATTTGGTCAACATGGGTTGACTTGGTCAACCATGCATGACCAAGGCTTGGATTAAAGTATAATGCACTACTAATGGTGATTAGGATGTATTATAAGAGGTTTTATGGTTTGATTTGACTAGGCCATATTGAGGTTTGTAGAAAATTTTAATTTTCCCCTGAAAGGGCATTTTAGTCATTTGGACCACTAGTCAACTATGGGTCAACTTGGGTCTAGCAATGTGCAGTTTAATGTTTAGCATGTCATAACAAGGGTCACTGACATGGTCAAGGCTTTTGGGAAAGGTCTCAAGGTCAAATTCCACGAGGTGGAAAATCTAGTGGCATAAGATGTAAATATTTGAAGGTTTTATAACCTTTGGATATTAATTGAGTTTTTAGGTTTGTAGGTGTTAGATTGGAGTTAAATTTGGAGTGTTGACCTTATGGATATGCATAACTAATATATAATTAATAGATCATGAATTGGAGGATATTTGACTGGGTTTTGAGGTGATTAAAAAACTACCCAAAAAGGGTTTCAGGAGATGAGCCCTGAATCCTTGATTTTGATCTGGAAATCTGAATTTGAATGCAATTTTGGATTTGATTGATTGAGTTTAACTTATCCACCTCAATCACAATTAAATAAGTAATTATTGATGATTATATATGATTGAGATTTGATTAAAACTTGATTGGAGATTGATTGAAGGCTAGATGATTGATAGTTAGGTGATTAAAGTCTGGATTAAAATATATTTGGGCTCTAGATGATTGAGAATTGAATGATTATAAATCATCAGAACAACAGGCAGGAGTCTAGGTGGATCATGAAGACCTCATATAGAAATGAGGTTAATAAATGGAACCCTAATATGTATAGTAGAATGAAGTTATACCGCATATATTAGAGTTGACTGAATGGGAAGTTGAAATCTGAGATTTTAATTCTAAGGTAAGGAAGTATCTAACCTTAGAGAATCAAGGTTTAGTTTATACTAGGGTAGTTCCAAAAAGGGCGTGCTCTAACACTAGTAGATCAAATCGTAAGGTAAGAAAGCATGAATACTCACATTTAACCTTGAGGAAAGAAAACTTGATGATTGCACAGGAAGGAAGCATTACTTACCATAGAGGATCAGGTCTAGAATTTAAAACTAGGATGGTGCTACAAAGTGTGAGCTATATCACTAGTAGATCTAATCCTAAGGAAGGAAAGCATGATGACTCACATCTAACCTTAAGGAAAAGAAGTCTAGATGATTGTAAGGGGAGGAAGCCTTGCTAACTAAAGAGTATCGGATCTAGATTTGAAACTGGGATGGTTCCACAAAGAGCATGCTCCATCACTAGTGGATCAAATCTTAATGAAAGAAAGTATGATGACTCATATAGAACCTTAAGGAAAAGATGCTTGGATGATCATGTGGGGAGTAAGCCTTTCTCACTGTAGAGGATCTGATCAAGATTTGAAGCTAGGATGGTGCCACGAAGGGTATTCTCCATCACTAGCAAATCTAATCATAAGGATAGAAAGCATAATGAATCACATCTAACCTTAAGGAAAAAAGGCTGGATGATAATATGGGGAGGAAGCCTTACTCACCACAGAGGATCGGATCTGGATTTAAAATTAGAATAGTGCCACAAAGGGCATGCACCATTACTAGTAGGTCTAATCCTAATGAAAGAAAGCAGGATGACTCACATCTAACCTTAAGGAAAAGAAGCCTAGATGATCATGTGGGGAGGAAGCCTTACTCACTATAGATGATTAGATTTGGATTTGAAACTAGAATGGTGCCACGAAGGGCATGCTCCAACACTAGTTGATCTAATCCTAAGGAAATAAAATATGATGGCAAACATCTAGCCTTAAGAAAAAGAAAATTGAATTCTAGATTTTGAAATTTAAACAAATTTGATCAAATATGGTTCAAAACATAAAAATATTTTTATTGATTCATAAACTGAGCTACATCAAGTAAAGTATTTCTTAAAGAAATGCCTATTAACTAGAAACATTATGTGATTTCGTTTACAATTAACTAGCTGATATGAGACTCCTTCGTAGAATCTCTCTATAATAAAAGGTCCTTCCATGTTGGTTCAAACTTTCCACCAATCTTTTAGTGAGCTAAGATAGGCCTCCAAAGCAATAGGACTAAGTCTCCTACTTGGAAGGTTCTAGGTCGCACTAACTTATCGTGAGCTCGAATTATTATGGCTTTGTACAACTCTAGGTTTTGCTGAGATTGGAGATGATGCTCTTAAAGGCCTTTGAGTTCTTCTAACCAGAGTTATGCATTTTGTTCTATTGAAATTTGATTTTATATCGTGATCCTCAATGAAAGGATTTATACTTCTAGGATGAGGTGAGTAAGACCTCAGAGCCATAATAAATGTGAATGAAGTGGTTTAATAAGCTCATAAGGATTCTACCAAACTCTCGTCCCATTGATGTTTAATATCATATAGGGTCTTTTTGATGATTTGCACTAGGGTTTTATTGAAGGACTCGGCCAACCGTTAGCCCATTGGTAATAGAATGTTGAGTATCTCTGGTCAATATTGTGACATCTTAAAAAGTTATTGATTTTATTAGACTTAAATGGGGACCCATTATTGGATATGATCCTATGGGGCACACTGAATCGATATACGATATGGTCATGAAAGAATTTCATGACATGTTGTTATATTACATTGCATAGGGGAGCTGCTTCCACCCACTTTTAAAAGTAACCAATTGTGGCTCAAATGAAGTGATGACCCTTTACAAAAGGAGGGTCAACAGGCCCGATAATGTCCATGCCCTAACTCTCGAAGGGCCACAAAGCTATTTTGGGATGTAATACAATAGACGGATGATATAAAACCACATCATGAACTTGGCATTGATGATAATGTTTTGCAATATTCATGTAATCATCAGTCATCATAGGCTAATAGTATCCAAGCCTTTTGATTTTCATTTTGATCTTAGGATCTAATTGATGAGCACAGTATAGTACAAAATGGATCTCGTTCACGATCTTCATGGCCTCCTATTTTTCTAGATAATATAGCCACATGTGATCAAACGATCGACGCTAGAGAGTATTGTTAACAAGTGCATATAGGTGGGCACGTTTCTTGATTTTATTGGCAAGGGACTTATCTTGAGGAAGCTTGCCTACTTGAAGGTAATCGACCAGTGGTTCTCTCTAATTATCTTCTTCATCGACTATTGAAGAGGCAGATAGGACTTTGGAATAGTATTTATTGATGTTCTCCAAATCTATAGGAGTTAGGATTTGATGACCCTGAATCTCTATAGGAATGGAGTCTTCTTCTGGAAAAGCAAATTCAATTGCAAGCTTTTGCTATGGCATCCACCGTAGAATTAATTCCTCTGGAAATTCTATACATAGTTACAATAGGAATTTTCTTGAGTAGGTGATTGGTGTACTGTGGTACTTGAGAAGTTTTAGATTCAAAACCTTATAGCTTCCTACAATCTGGTTGATAACCAGTTAAAATCACCAAAGATTTTGATTTCTTTTATTTCTATCAATATTGCAAGTTCTAAACAGTTATCATGGCTTCATACTCAGCCTCGTTGTTCATGTAAGGCTCTGATAAGTGCAAGGAGATGTGCATCATTCCTATTTTTAGTGTTATAGAAATAAGGCCAATTCTGGCTTTACTTAGAATAGTAGATCTTTGCGCACTACCTAACTTGGAGGACACCACACTATCAAAATATAGTTCCTAGGCACGATCATTAGATTCCTTTAAACTCTTGATTTGTTTATTAGGCAAATCATCATTTAAAAGAGATTCTATCAGCAATAGGTATACTGCGAGGAAGTTAGCAATGACTTGTTCTTTTATAATAAGCAAGAGAATGAAAGTTATCTAGAATTAAAGCAATACCATAGAACACCATGCTAGACATTCTAACAGCATAGGATGGGTCATAAGATATTGCAACGAATTGATTCTCAAAATCAAACTTACCTGATGAAAAAGCATGTAATGCCATAGCTTCTGGGCGTCAAAAATTAAAGCAATATAATGCTTTTAAATTGAAGGGTATCAAAATTTGATAGGGAGGAGTCTTTGGCTTAGGTAGTAGAGGGCATTTTCTTTTTCATCATCATTGACTTGAGCCAACAAGGCACCAAGTGACTCATCTAGAGTTGTAGTGTAAAGGATAAGAGGTTTCCCTTGGATAGGTGCTGCCAATATTGGCGGTTAGTAATATATTCTTTGATATTATCAAAAGCACCTTAACATGTATCATCCCATATGAATTTAGCAACCTTTTTATCCATTACAAAGAAGGATCAGCATCTTTCGGATAGATTAGAGATGGACCTTCTTATATATGCCAACCTACCTTGAAGAAACCTTAATTAAGTTAGGCTTTAAGGAGGTGGCATATTTAAGATAGCTTCAATTTTATGAAGATTAATTTCAATTCCATGGTGCCTCACTACGAAGCCCAAGAAATTTTTTGAAGTGATGCCGAAAGCACACTTCAAGGGGTTCATTTTGAGGTTGTAGTGGCACAACCGCTTGAAGATAATTCATACGTCATACATGTGAGCCCTTTGACTTTGCTCTTAATGACCAAATAATTGATATAGCACTCAACTTAATTATGGATTAAGTCATCAAAGATTTTATTCATTGCCCACTAGAAGGTTGCACTAGCACTTTTGAGACAAAATGGCATCACCTTATAACAGAAGATGTCTATAGGAGTTCTAAATGCAATGTTTCTCTCATCTTCTAGGGCCATCTTAATTTAATTGTAATAGTTGAGTCATTCATTAAAGAGAAAATGATATATGAAGAGGGAATATCCACTATAAGTTTGGGTATGTGAAAAGAAAATTCATCTTAGGGACATGCCTTATTCAGATCCCTATAGTCGATATAGATTCAAATTTGACCATTCTTCTTTCAAACTGGCATGATGCTGGCTAACCAAGAGGGATATTATTCCTTTTGAATAAATCTAGCCTTGACCTATTTCTTGATTTCAAAAATGACTTGATGCTCGATTTCAAGATGCATGCGTCAAGGAGCTTATTTAATAGGAATGCCATCACGTTGAATTCTAAGTCTATAGAATGCTATGATAGCAAACAAGCTTGGCATTTCATCATATGTCCCAGAAAAGTAGGCCTTAAATATAGAGATAAGTTGAATTAGATTCCTACTTAACCTCACTCAATGAAGAACTTATGAAAGTGGGCGAGGATCAACCTCTGTTCCAATGTTAATTTTTTTAAGTTTGATAATTGATGATTTGATTTCTTCTTTGAATTCAATGGACGCGTCTACAAATTGAAGTTCATTGAGATCATCTAAAGTATCCAAAAAGAGTTCATTGATGGGATCGATGATTTCTGTAGGGACATTCTCAGATTCATGATGGTTAGTTATTGTGAGATAATATTCATCTTCGTCAAATGAACTAATGGTATCAAAGTCAATACCACTAGTCAAATTTTTGTTATTTTTAGTATGCCAGAGACTCTCATGGTATCATGCTTAACCTTCGGTCCATTGACCAGGCATGAGACCTTTAGAGACAGAATTTCTAAAACACACAGGAAAGTAGCCAAGAGGTAATTCCATTAATTCATTATGATCGGCCTCCTCATGGGTTACATCATCTACCTTCCCTGAGGTAGAGAGGCAAGAAAAGAACTTTTGGACTTTCGTTGCTTGATTTTCTAAGTTAGGAGACTCCTTCACCAATAACCTTACAACCTTGCTAGAAGACATTGGGGTTAAGGTTAAGGCTTCAATTCTAGTACATAGTTAATTTAGGTTTAACACTTTAAACTTTTAAAGCATCCTGCTAGGTCACTATCCTGTTCTAAAATGAGATCAAATTTTTAGGGAGGATTGATTGTTTGATAATCAAAAGGAATTTTGGCACCCTATACTTTTTGTGCCTTATCGGAACTTGATTCCAAATGAATGTATGTCAGAGGTGTTCTTTCAAATAAAGCGCAGCCTTAACCACATACTCTTTAGGCCATCCTCCCTCCTCTTTGAGGTAAAATGTTTGGAGGCCTAAAGATCACACCATTGTTGTCATCTTCACCATACGATTGTTGTATTCTTTGACTTTTTCAATTTCTCCTATTGATTCTTAATTTTTTTAAGCTTTACTTAATTACTTTCTCTGCTTTAATCTTGATCTCACCTTTAAGGCTAGTAGAGGACCCTTTAGGTGTGTAGTATGTGACATCCTCATTGATCCTGATCTTATGAATAGAGAATGTCTGAAAATCATCCTTAATCATATATTGAATGTTGTTTCATTGATACTTGATGCATTAGTGTAGGGTATATGGAGCCATTCTATATTCATGGATTGAGGGCCTACCTAGAAGTGTGTTGAAGGGCATTGCTGAATCGATTATATGAAACTTGGCTTCAATTTTTAACTCTATTATATCTTAAAGGAGTGTGATTAAACCTAAATTCTTCTCGCCATTTTCATTGAACCCACATAACACCATCTTGTCAGTGGGGAGCTTACGTGTATCCAATTCAGGATATGTAAGAGTTTTTATGTTTATTACATTGATCGTTGCACCCAGATCAATAAGGACTCGAGATAACTTGAAGTTTCCCATATTTATAGTGATTTAAAGCGGGTGATTATGATCGAGAGTTCCTAGAAGTAAATCCTTGTTATAAAAGGTTATGCTTGGGATTTCTTGGAAGTAAAGAGCTTCATCTTGTGATGTTGAAGCCAGTTGAGCTAAGTAATTATTTGGGTCGAGAATTGATCTAATTAAGGATTCCCTCATCTCCTTTGAGAGGATGAGGACATCGTAGATGCTCAACTTACCGAGCAGTTTCCTAAGATAAGCTAAGACATTGTAATCAAACATAAGAACATCAGGATAACGACTCAGAGGATTGGAAGGAGGATTTGATTACTAAGAAGGTATTTGAATTGGATCATTCAAAATAACTTATTTTCCTTTTTCCTGAGGAGGAAGCCTTGGGGGTAAGACTTTGCCACCATGAAGTTGTACATCGATGTCTTCCTCGAGAGGACAAACTATGGCTGGGCCTACACTCTCCATTAGCGATGTAACATCATTTTCAAAATGGGAGTCAGATTCTAAAGATCAATAATGGAGGGACTCCTTTAAATGTTGATTTTAGGGGTGTCACCATCTAATAAGATCTCAGATTAGTCTCCCCCTTTAGAGGTCAAATTTGGAGAGTCGAGTTTTTGAATATCTTGAATGATCTTAATTGGGTTTTGATTATCTTATATGAGAGTGTCATTTTATATTTCATTCTTAATGTTAATCATTAAAATAGATGTAGAAGGATCTTTCTTTATTTATTTAAAGTTAAAATCAGCTAACATAAGCGGGGCTAGGGTTTTTATGCCACCATCCATCGCTTGGATACATCTCTCATCAATATATTTCCTTTATATAAAAGTTTAACTCTTTTTCTTTTTATTAATTATAGTAGTTCCTATAACTACTGGAGAGGAAACTGTCTCAACATCCTCCCACGAAGCCTCTAGGTCAACCTCCCAGATCGAGCCCCAACCTCTCATCGGCAGCTAAAATTGCTTTGACTAACCCCTGATCCACATCTACCAAATATTCTTTAGGGATTATATTATTGCCATGTCTGGAGTTCTTCTCATGCCAGTCCTTAATGACAACACAGTCTTCGATTGGGAGGCCCAATATGTGGTGATAGGGGCAAAAAGTGGGGTCATCCCCCTTATTTGCCTCTTCCGACATCTTGGCCTCTAGCAATGTGAAGTTTGGCTTCTTTAAAAGACTCCTAAAGATCTTCCTTACTAACACTCTTTTAAATTGATATGGTTTTAAATATCAATCAAAGATTTCCACCAAGCAATTTTCATAAAAATAAATTATAAAAAAATAAATTTTGAAAAATAAGAAATCAAAATTAGCACACCAAAATTTGATAATGGTTCAGTCAAATAATGACCTATGTCCAATCCCCAGAGTCCTCCTCTCTGAGTATTGCACTAAACTATAGTATCCCTTCTATTGCCCCCATAGTTATGCGGAGAAGCCCATACAATCTTTTCACCAACCCAATGCGGTAGAGAATCTTGACCTCCATTTTCACCCTCCTGGTGATGCCAAAGAACCATGACCTCCTTTCTTACCCTCCTGGTTATGGTAGAGAACTTGAACCTCCTTTTTCACCCTCATGGTGAATGCAGAGAACCTCCACAGTCTTGCAGCTAAAGAACTTCTTCCTAAGGCCACCAAGAAACCTAGACAAACACCCAAAAGAAATAAGGTAGGACACTTGCTTGGAGCAATCGTGTGACCCCCTCACACTACTTCTCCCTCATGTACAAGCTCCCTAAAATTTCTTTTCCAAGCTCTCTCTCCAGAACACTTAGCATCCAAAGACTTAAAATAGATCTATGAAGAGAGATTAAATACAAGACTTCACAAAAATCCATAGAATTCAATTCTATCAGAACTAATCATATTGTACGATCCAAGATCATATGGTATGATTAGTTTAAATAACCTTGTTATTATCATTTGAAGTGTAAGGTGTTATACAGTCAGCTCAGCTGAATGAACTGATTATCCTATATGATATAAAGTATCATCTGATATAATTTGTTTAAACGACTTAGATTATCAACCAGTATGATGGGCAACGATTTAAATTTCGTCAAATGAAGAGATTGGGTCATACAGAACAATAGGCTCCAATCATCTTGTACAACCTGAGTGGATCAATTAATCCAAAATCATTCCTTCATTACAAGATTAATTTATGCAAGATTTAAGTATATCATCTAGTACAATACTTATCATACTATATGATTAGTATAATTTTTGAATTTTAAAATATTGCCTAAATTATGATTGGCGGCTGAGATATTGATTTCAACTGATCATCTTGTATCATATGTATCTTACAATACGATTAGTTCAACTGGCTTTAATTATCATAATTAAATGTTTTAATGATTTCTTGAATAGCTGATCATACAGTATGATATGTATCATACAGTATAATTAATTCAAAAAATAATACTCCTAATTTTCCCACTATCTCACTCCCATGAGTGTGTGTGTGTGCACGGTCACCAAGTTTAGGATCCACAAATTACTTGATTTGACTCAAGAAATATAGAATATGAGAAAAAGCAAAAACACAAACTCTTCAAGACACTTAACCTTATTCTACCCAATCTTGAGCTGATCAATTTTGCATAACATATGGTGGACCTAAAATGTCAGTGCACAAGAAAAAGAGATATGCAATAATTACAATAACAGGAGATAACATTGTAAAGAATTCAATAATATTTGTTAGCATCAAAATCATAAGACTTGGGTCCAAATTTGTAACAATCTCCACCTTTTTTATGATGGAAAATATTGTTGGTAAAGAACTTAAATTTATGTTTGCTATGTCCTAAGATCCTCCTTATTAGTTGAATTTTTAAAAATAAAAAGGGTTTTTTTTATTTTTTTAATTTTAAAATGAGGAATAAAAGGATCACAAAAAATGATCAAGAAATAAAAAGCATGAGTAAAGAATGTAAGATAGTGGACTAATCATAACAAAAAAGTAAATACAGAGTACCAACAATAGGCTACTCCCCATTTTGGCATAACAAAAAGGGGGAAAACCTAAACAAAACACCAAAACAAAATATACATCACAAGGAAAATAAAAAATAATACAAGTACAAAAGCTAAAATAAGACACATTAAAATTAAGAAGGTCCCTGATCAGATAGAGGTGGTGGTGGTGGTTGGAAATATCAATGAATAGAAACAAGCCATATCATTTTTATATTACTGGTGTTGCTCTGTGATGTAGGTGTCGAAGCGAGTATCGCACTGATCAAATCTCTGAAGTATTGTATCATATTGGGAGGGCTTTTGAGTAGGTTCTTGTGAGAAATATTTTTTAATTTTAAAATACTTCGATTCCCACATGATTTGCTTTATTTATATTTTAATATTTTCTTTCGATTAAATCTGTATAGTTAGACATTATACCACCCCAAAGGGTAGACTAATGTCCTTCTATTGATTCAAAGGAAAGAAAATTATGATATTTTTTTAAATAGATGTAGTATAGGAAATATACAATTCATACCAAAGGATGAAAGGCATTTCATCCTATCATTCCAATTTGATAAATAAATCATAAAATTATATTCATAATCAAATAAAGATAATATTTTATCGGTTGTAAAAGCAAGTCAAATATTTACGTATCCTTTGATAATAAAATTAAATTAAAAATACTGATCAGGCAAAGTTTGTGTTCATAAATTTTCCCCAACCTTAAAAAGGCAACAACGGTAAGGTTTATTTTATTCTTGTGTCTAGACTCCCTATAGAAGGAAGCCCCTATAGTTAATTACATCTCCTATGAGAATGCTCTCGATTAAAATGAAGATTAAATAATTTTAAAATATGTATAAGTTTAAAAAAAAATTGGGCTAATTAAATTTCTATGCTCAGGCATAGATTATAAATTCTAACACAGAATTTGGAAAGTTAGATTTGAATGGAAGAAAAACAAACTGCAAAGAGAGGGCTGGATATAATCTGGACCACTTGCCTAACATGAGCTGCCAACTGACAACCCTAAACACAACAATCACCGATGAATACAAGATTTTAGATAGCTCTATCATATTAATAAAGGAATGCTTAAATAAATTTAAATTGAATTCAATGTAATTTGCTTACAAAAATGGAAAATATACAAGTATGCTTATGATGCATGAACAACATTATATATAAAAGAGTTTATTTTATTTAATATAAAATTTATAGAGTATAACTCAAGGCCTGTAGTAAAGTAATGGTGGGCAGGTCTCATCGATAATAAACCTAAATTCTTATCCTATAAGAACATATAGAATCAAATACATATCCTTATGGTCATTGAGCTCCATGTCTTCTATGTAATTCCAAAAAGGAATATTCTCTTGAAAGAAGATATTACTTTTTGGAGTCCCACCTGTACATGTATAAGCAGCTATTTTTGATTCTTTTACTACTCAAGACATAATATGACTCGATCTATATACAGAAATTCTATGAAATTTAAAATTTAGAAGTCTCTTTACAAGTACATCATCTTAGGAACATTCTACTTTATAGGAATTTAAAAATAGGAAATAAAATGCATATATAAAAGTGTATTGTGAGTAGCTATATGTATAGAAAAGTAAAGAAAAGTAAAGCACCCGGCCCTCACTCATTCACTCTGCTCTCTGGTATATTGGTAGAAAGTAAATATGACATGCTATATTTTAAAGAAAAGTAAGAAAACACATATAGGTGCCCTCTAAGCAAGACACGCGTAATGAAATCACAATAATCCACCGGCCTAGCCAAAGCTAAACTTAGTTAACCTAGCAATCCATCTAAGTGTGTGAAATAGGATGTGTGGTTTTGATATGTCCTATAGGGATTTATTATTTAAATTGCATGTATTATTAAGGTTTGTTCATTAAAGGATGAAAGGAATTTTAATTAAATTTTAAATGATGTGTATTGACATTTAAATTATTCCAATTTTTAGAGGTTAATGTTGTTAATTTAGTTTTAAAGAACTTATATATTGATAACTCCCTAAGTGTAAGGAGTTATTAGTTTATAAGTCCTATGGCTTTCAAAAGGAACACCCATCCTCTATGTAGAATAGATAATCATATGAGAGCCTCCATGGTTTTCTGAAAGAGAGAGAGAGAGAGAAAGGGACCTTGCTAGTGCAATGTGACATACCTTCCAAAGGGAGTCCAGTAAGCCACATAAGTTTGGTGTGTTATTAATTGTTAAAAGATCTCCAAATCCAATGCATTAGTGCTCTCCTGAAAGGTATTATACAAAATATATAGGAGATCTTTTGGTTGTTTAAGTGTATTAAAAGGCCTTTAAATCAAAATGTCGAAAGCCCTGCAAATGGAATCAAGCTTTTATGCATAGAAGACCTTAATTCATTTAATTCAAATTAATTATCAAATTTAATTGATTAAAATAAATTTTAATCAATCAAATTAGCAAACTAATTTACTTTAAATAAATTGAAATTTAATTTAAATTTTCTGAATTTTATTATAATATATTGAATTTTTAAATAACTGTTGAATTTTTAATTGATTTTAATTATTTATTCATGATTTATTATTATAATATAATAAAAAAAACTTTCAAAAAAATAATTTAAATTTTATTTACTAATCTCTAAATTTTATTAAATTTTTTTATATTTTTTGAATTTTATTTATTATTTTTAATTAATTATTAAAGAAAATGATTTATTAATGCATTATTAATGAATTAAAGATTAAAAGTTATTTAAAAATCTATTTTTAAATTGAAATATTAATCTCTGATTTTTATTTGATTAAGTTGCATTTTGATGAATTTTGAATATTATTTGTTATATTTAATTAATTATCAAAGAAATTATTTATTGAAGGAATTATTAATGAATTAGAAATTTCCAAATTATTTAAAATTTTATTTAAATTTGAATTATAGATTTTTGAATTTTACTTGATTTCATTTGAATTTTTATGTATGTTATTTCTTTTTATTTTATTTAAAATTTTAATGAAGGGTAAGTATATATTGATTAAATTTTAATGAGATTTAAGTTTGAATTTTAATTTTAGATGATTACACATTTGATTTAGGCCTGATTAAAGTTAACTTTGAATTTTAAAGGTTTTTATTTGAACTATTAAGATTTATTGGAATTAAATTCTTAAGGAAGGGTTAATTAAAACTAACAGTTGTTTGAAGGTCAATTAATGTCCAATCATGGTTAATTTGATCATCGGGTACGTTACAATAGTTTTCTATGTTTGAATTTCAACCAAATAGGGTGTGTTTAGTTCATCTTAACCTGACTAAGTTGACTAAGACAAGGTCTTTAATTATTGTCCCAAATGTCACTAGGTTTGAGCGATTGAAATCAATGTTTACTAACCCTTTGATACACTAATTACAATCACCACATACCAATCATGAGCAAAGTAAAGTGTCCTAATGTTCTATGGAATTATTGATAATGAATTATTGAAGCTATAGATCACATAGTGACCTATGAACTTAAACAATTGATTATACAGGAAAGAAAACATCAAATTGAATTGAAAGTGTTTGAGGATATAGGAGAAATCTCCAAATTATGTTCAAATAAATTTATGATCATGATCATGCATAACTTAACAGTTATGTATATAAATCGACATACTAATGAAAGCAAAATTTGATAAAACTATGCATGATCATGACTTAAATTTATTTTTCAGTGAAAGAGGACCCCTCACTGATTCCATAGAACCCTAACATGTTTTCATTATACTTGAAATGAATTAGCTATGAATTTCCTAAAATCTTGGTCAAACTTTGACCTAGATCTTTATAAATTCATAAACTAATAAGATATGCATCAAATAAGCTTAGAAAACTTAAGGGAGATCAAGACTAAGCACTAAAAACCCTCTGCCAAATTTTAGAATAAAAGAATATATATTTAATTAAAAATAAAATTAGGTTTTTTATATATTTTATATAATTAATAAAATAATAATCAAAATCATTTGATTTTATTTTCAAAATAAAGAATGTAAAGCTTTGAAGAAAATGAGCCCTAGCACTCAAAAAATGGATTTAAAATGAATTTCTTATAATTTTTTGAAGTTCTATATAGTGTTCTTAATTAAATAGGGAATTTTATTACACAATTAGCCGGTGGCACTGGTTATGCAATGCGCTTTCCTTGCGGTGGTAGCTATTTCGACCTTACAAATGGTGGTGATCAGCTGATGTGGCCACTTAACCAGCACGATAGGATTCTAAGCTATCGGATCTAGCATAACACAGATCCAACGGATGAGATCAAACCCCTGGGATTGATCTCGATCTAGAAGATCGAATGGTGTATTCAACTCCCATGATTTAAATGGAGGGCTATGATTTAGCCGGACGAAGATCTAACCAACCCGTAGTTCTGAATGGATCGAATCAGATTATAGATATGAAGTTTTTGCATCCATTGATCTAAAATGAATAGATCCAACAGTTGATGTATCATCCTCCTCCCCCGAAACCCCGTAAACCCTAATATTAGATTTAGCTTTAAGCTGCTTATACGATGAAATAAATGACTTGAAACTTAAGATAGAAATAGTATAGGATCAAAGGAAGAGTGAGGAAGCTTTTATAAGCTTTTGATGCAGTACTCACAAATCTATTTAGATACCTAGACAAGGACCTAGGATTTTAGATATACCTCCAGATAATGAATGGATTCAGATGGTTCAAGTCTTATTGAGCATGTAAACAATCCGTGCTCAATCCTCTAGGATACTTTGAGCTCTGAGAATGCTTCTACAAGAAGTTCTAATAACTAGACAATCCTAGCTTCGGTTCTCCACTCCTCTCACCCCCGACAGCTCTGATACCACAGGAAATTGACGGGGGAATGTAAGGAAATGTCTAGAGATCAAAAACAAAATGCCTGATGGCTCTTGGAACAATTATATTCAGAGATAGCTTGGAATGAATGGTTCTATCTCCTTTTACCTTTTCCAGCTGTTGGAGTTGAAGGAGATGGTATAGATTGATCAGGGTGATAGCTGGGATGCTTGATAGCTAGCCTAAGTCATTATAATGTTAGGGAGGTGTGCTACTTAGGTGGAAAGGATAGATCTTCCTTCTCTGGTACATGGGGGGACCAATGTGTTGGTTAGTAGTTTGGCATCGTGCTAGAGGTTGAGCTGGGTCAGGATGGCTCCAAGGAAGGTTCTAGAAATTATTGGGTGAGCTGGCTGAGGCTTGTTTTGGCTGAACAAGGCTTTGTTGATCAGGTTGACCATTAGAGCTCATTTGGGTTTTTATTGACCCTTTGACCAGTCAAAGGGGTCAAGGAATGCTGAGTTGTAGTCCACGTGGATTAGAGAGATTAATAGGAGGGATTGGAAGTAATGCAATGCCATGGAATGGGGATTTGATTGGAGGTTGACTATATGAGCTCATTTCATATGCTAGAGTTGACTATTTGACCATTCAACAGGTCAAACAGTCAAGGTGAAGTTCTAGGAAGGTATTTAAATGCTATGAGGATAATTTGTAGAAGAGTTTAAGGAATAAGTCAATTACATTAATGAGATAGTATGTATGTAGAAATGTTTGACAAGATACTTTGACTTGACTATGTCAAAGTCATTGGGATTTAACTCATGGGTTTATTGGATATATGTAGAACATTAATTAAAAAGTCATAAGGAGTCTAGATGTTTGATATAAACATATGCAATAATGGGGTCCAATATGAGTTGGTTTGACAAAATTTATATTTATTTGAATAAGTCAATATATGATTGGGTTGTGATGACCAATGAGGTCCATTTTAATAAGAGAAATATCTTGAAAAGTTTGATGAAACTCTGAGTTAAGCTAGAGTTGAGTTGGGGGTAATTGAAGTAATTAATCCGTTGAGTTAGCTTAAGCTGGCTTAACCAGATCAAGTTGGTCCATCATATGCTTGAGAGAGTTAGTTATATAGATATTGATGTATGAGACTCCTAGTGAAGTGGTTTGGACCTTGACAGAAGTTGTCAATAAAATTTATGAGATAATGCACTGTGTTGCTTAACTGTAGTGTAAGATTGCAGTTATAGGTGATTGAAGTTTGATATGAGTTGAGTGATTGATTAGAGATCAAGAGATTGATTTATTAAACAATAAATTGATTTTATATTAATTGTTTGAAGACTGGAAGTATGATTGATAGAAAACTAAATGATTGACATTTGGGGTCTACCAAATACTAGATATTTAATTAAGAATTTGTAAGGTTTTGATGACCTCATTCAAAAAAGTGGTCAATAAATGGACCCCAAACAGGTGTGATGAACTCGAAGAGTAAATCACATGTATTGGCATTGACCAAGGAGATCAATAATTTAAAATATTAAAACTTGGTTGAAGGATCAGTTTTCATCAAATACATATAGGATCTAACAAGGAGATCGATTCTCAGAGAGGGAAGTTTAAAACTTATGTGGGATATTGGTTCCCAAATAAAGGTGGATATTCATATGAGAGATCGATTCCTGAAAGAATGGATTTAGAACCTAACCGATAGATCGATTATCAGAAAGGTTAAATTTAAATTTTGACTGGAACATCAATTTTTGGACCAAACTGAATACTCAAATGGGAGATCGATTCCCAAATGAGTGAATTTAGAACCTGACCGATAGGTCAATTATCGAAAAAGTTAAATTTAAAACTTTGACTAGAAGATCAATTTCTAGACAAAGTGGATACTCATATGGGAGATCGATTCCCGAATGAGCATATTTAGGACCTGATCGATAGATTGATTATTAGAAAGGTGAAACTTAAAATGTTGACTGGAAGATCGATTTCTAGACAAAGTAAATACTCAGAAGGGAGATTGATTCTCGAATGAGTAGATTTATAACCTAATTGATAAATCATTTATCAAAAAGGTGAAATTCAAATTTTGATTGAAAGACCGATTTCTAGACAAAACTGAATACTCAGATGGGAGATCGATTCCTGAATGAGTGGATTTAGATCCTGATCGATAGATAGATTATCAAAAAGGTGAAATTTAAACTTTGACTAGAATATTAATTTCCAGACAATGTGATTACTTAGATGGGAGATCGATTACCGAATGAGTAGATTTAGAATTAAAATATTTGAACTTCACTAGGGATCAATTTATTGATTTTGCTGCTAGAAGATAATTTACTTTATGCAATATAATCAACACTTGAAATTAAATGTCAGAATTTTATTACATTGCAAAGTTTATAGAATATATCAGCCATTATAATACTTCTGAAGGTATCATCCACTGAAAGGTAACATAGGATGATCGCCCTTACAATTTATAACCTAATAAGATCATCCTTTGTAGATTTCCTCCACTACAAAAGGGTCGTCCCATGTTGGCTTGAACATTCTTCCTATATTTCGGTGAGCTAAGATATGACTTCGTAGTACTAGCACCAAGTCACCTACTTGGAAAGTTCTCGGACAAACTAGTTTGTCAAGGGCCTGTATCATTTTAGCTTTATATAACTCGAGGTACTATTGAGCCTACAAATGCTTCTCTTCCAAACCTTTGAGTTCTTCTAACTAGAGTTTTTCATATTATTCTGAGGTAATCTTGTAGTTTTCTATAACACTGAGTGAGGGTAGCTGCACTTCCAAAGCGATAACAGCTTCTACACCAAAGACTAAAGAAAATGGTGTAGATTGAGTTAGGGTTCTTTATGTTGTTTGGTATACCCATAAAGCTTCAAAAAAATTTTCATGCCATTGATGCTTATTGACATTTAAGGTTTTCTTTAAGATATGGGTGAAAGTTTTATTGAAGGCTTCAACCAATCCATTTTCCTAAGGGTAATAGATGATGGAGTATCTCCAATCGATGTTGCTCCATTTAGCAAAATTATTTATTTTAGTACTTGTGAATAAAGGACCTTTATCTGAGATAACCCAGTGAGGAATACTGAACAAGTACATGACATTCTCTTTGAAAAATTTTAAAACTTGTTGAGCTTTCACTTCTCTTAATAGAACTACTTCTGCCTACTTCGAGAAGTAATCTGTAGCTGCTAGTATAAATCTGTGACATCTGGAGGATGGTGGATCTATCGAACAAATAATATCTATACCCCAACTTTTAAAAGGCCATGAGGCAATGGTTAGATGTAAGGCATTCAGTTGTTAATATAAAACTACATCGTGCACTTGACATTGATGACATGAGATGCAATATTCATGAAGTCATCTATCATTAACAAGAAATAATATCCCATTCGTTTGATTTTAATTTTCATCATTGGACTGGATTGGTGTGCACCACACAGCCCAGTATATACTTCCTTTACGATCTTCATTACTACTACTTTATCCAAATACTACACTCACATCTGATCGAATGATCTTCTGTATAAGGTGTTGTTAATCAGAGCATGGGATAACGATCATCTTTTTATTTGATCTATAGCTCATTTCTCCTGAGGGAGCTTGTTTTCTCACAAGTATTCGATGAATGGTTTTCTCTAATCCACCAATTCATTATCTACTGCTAAAATAATTTTCACCTCTGTTGGAGATCTTCTGTTTATATATTCAAGATCTATAGGAGAAAGGACTTATTGACCTTGCACTTCTGTCAGAATTAAATCTTCCTCAAAATATACTAATGCGTTAGCTAATTTAGTAACAACATCCTCCGTAGCATTCTTTCCTTGGGGAATTTTGTATAACGACATGTTTGAAATCTGTTCTAATAGATGCATCATATACAGATGATAAGGAATCAAAGTATCCTTTAATACTTTGTAAATCCCTTCTACTTGATTAATAACAAGTTGGGAGTCTCCAAAGATATTGATCTCTTTGATACCATTTAAAATCATTAATTCTAGATCAGTTATTAGCGCTTTATACTCAGCTTCATTGTTGGTACATGGTTCTGACATATGGTATGAGTAATGCATAACATCTCTATCAGGTGTGACAAGTACTATACCAATCCCTGCTTGTCCTAGTGAAAGATCATTAGATTCTTCTTGTTGCTGGAAATAGCATCATCAAAAAAGAATTCCCAGTTGAACTTTTTATTCAACTTAAGTTTCATGATTTGTTCATCAGGTAGTTTATCATTTATCAGGCAATCATCTTGAACAGGATGAGCTACTAAGAAATCTACCACTTTCTGTCCCTTCACTACTATAGAGGAGTAAATGTGATATCAAATTATGATAATATCATCGACCAATGAGCTAATAATCATGATACTGTTGGCCGAGTCATCAAATACTACAGGGGATTTATCCTAGAAATGAGATTTACTTTATGGGAAAGCATATATTGCCTTAACTTCTGAGCAACAAAAATTAAGGCTAAATAATGTTTTTTGATCAAAGGATAATTTACTTCAATAGGAAGTAAACGTCTACTCAAATAATAAAGTGCATTCTCTTTTCCTTCCTCATTAGATTGAGCTAATAAGGTGCCAAGAGATTCACTTAAAGTTATTGTGTATAAGATCAATGGTTTCCGGTGTATCGGAGTTATAAGGACCGGAGGATTCATGAAATACTATTTTATATTATCGAATGCTTTCTGGCAATTTTGATGCAACCTGAATGGAGCATCTTTTTTACACAATGCTTCAAACCATTGACATCTTCCTGAAAGGTTTAATATAAATCTTCTATGCTAATCGACCCTAGAAGGATCTCAACTAAGTGAGAGTTTAATCTGATGTCATTTCTATTATTGCTTTGATTTTATTCGGATCAATTTCGATTCTACAGTGTCAAACAACAAAACCTAGGAATTTCCCTAAAGTGATGCCAAAAGCGCACTTCAAAGGATTCATTTTCAAATTATATTATTATATTCTTTGAAATACAATTCTCAAGTCATCTAAATGGTCATCTCTTTCAAGACTTTTAATGACTAGATCATTGAATAACACTCCACCTGGTGCTGGGTAAGCTAGTAAAAATATCTCTTCATTGCTCATTAATAAGTTGCTCTAGCATTCTTTAATCTAATAGCATAACTTTATAGCAGTAAATTCCTATCGACATTTTGAATGTTGTATACTTCTCATCTTTAGGATCCATTTTAATCTGGTTGTATCTGGATGAGCCATCCATAAAGGAGATTATCACGTGTAAGGAAGCAATATCTTCCATGAGTTCTAGTATAGAGATTGGAAACTCTTCTTTAGGATAGGCCTTGTTTAAATCTCTAAAGTCGATACAAATATGTATCTAACCATTCTTATTTTTTACTAGAACAATGCTAGCTTACAAGGTTAGATATTTCTCCTCCCTAATAAAGCCTACATCGATTAGTTTCTTGACTTCCATGACCACCTACTGCTCGATGTAAAGTTGCATTCATCGGGGTGCTTACTTTACTGGAAATGTTTCACGTTGAATTGCTAATTTATGAACTATGTCTGAAGATAATCTAGGCATTTCTTCATAACTCCAAGTAAAGTAGTCTATGAATTCTAATAATAGTTGAGTCACGTCATTTGCCTCATCCTCATTTAATAGAGAACTGATGAAAATCGGACAAGGGTCTTCTTCAGTGCCAAGAATTATTTCTTTTAGATCGTTGATCCTAGATCTAATTTTCTCTTCAAGTTTTGGGGGTGCATCCCTAACTTGAAAGTCATCCAAATCATCGGAAGTTTCTAAGCAGAGTTCATTAAAAAATTTAACATTTGCCAAAAAGAGACTATAAGATTCAAGATTATTAGAAATTTCTAAGCAATATTCATCTTCATCAAACGAACATAGAGTAGCAAAGCTGACACCAAGTATTGAAAACTATTTGTGATATTTTTTTTCCACAGGTGTTCAAATTGCTGAGCTCTGCCTCTAGTCCAATTTAATGGCATTAAACCTTGCTTAGCAAATCTATTTGTTGAGTTTGAATACTAATCAAAAGGCAATTTTATTATCATGTCCGTAGAAGGACCACTGAGGGCTACATCAGTTTTTGGAGTCTTGCTGGTAGAAGGTCGAAAGATATTGGCTTCGGCTTCAAGGTTCAGAACCTCCTTACATCATTCTTGGATAGTGGGGTTAAGGTAATATTTTCCACATACCTTTTTATCCTCTCCATGGTAGATAAATTTGAATTATCTTCCCTAGCAATTTGGGCCCTTTTCTCATCTTTATCAATTTCTATCGAAATATCAACCTTTTGCTGATTTACAAATTTACTATATCCTACAGCTTGTGGGTCTTTCTAGAGCATATATGATTCATCCTCTAAACTAGATTACAAATCATTATATATTTCAAGCTCAATTATTTTTGTGTTTTGATCTTCACTTTCACGAATCATTTGATTTTTCCATCCTTGACCTCTTCCTCTGCATCGTTGTGCCATTCTACCAACTCTTTATAAGGGAGGAGAAAGTGACAAATGAACATTTTGTTCAAGATTATGATGTTGTTCTTTTTCTTTTTCTTTTCCATCTCCTTTTTCTTTCTCTCCTCTCTCTTTTATTTCTTCTTTAGCTAGTTTGAGATTTTAGAGAACACTGTCTACCTCTTAGGCAGATAGTATGAATTATCTTCATATATACTGACTTCAAGAACTTAAAATTGCTATAAATCACATCTGATGCAGTGTTCTACTCCCTCTCGAGAGAATTTGCTATAGTGGTGTAAGGAGAAAGGAACCATTCTATATTCATGAAGCCAGGGTCTACCTATGAGAGTGTCAAAAGAGGTATCAGAATCTATTATATGGAATTTTGCTTCAGTTTTGAAGGTTTCTAAATCTAACAGTAGGGTTATGGAACCCAAAGCCCTCTCACCCTTCTTGTTGAATCCTCACAACATCATCTTGTTAGAACTGAGTTTGCGAGTATCCACCCTTAAGTATGAGAGAGTTCGAAGAGTCATGATGTTAACTAATGCACTCAAATCAACAAGCACATGAGATACTTTGAATCTATTTATGTTCACAGAGATATACAATGGACGATTATGATCTACTATTCACAGCAACAAATCTTCATATGAAAATGTGATTCCAAGAATTTCCTTAAAGTATAATGCTTCCTCTTCAGAGTGTATTAAAGCTAACTGAGCCATATAGGTCTCTGGATCAAGTACAGCTTTAACTAAAGCTTCCATCATTTCTTTGTAAAGAACTAGAGCATCATAGATGCTCAATTTTGGTGGCAGTTTTTTAAGATGCACTAACACATTATAGTCGAACTTTGGAATCCCTATACTTTTTGCCTCTAGTTATTGAACTAGTTATGGTTAAGTAGAAGCTTCTAGATTATCTATAATTTGAGATCTATCAGTAGCTGAAACTTGTGGAGATAAGACTTTACCAATATGAAGATTGACATACACTACCTCTTTAGAGGAAGCATCTTCATTGGGCTTTGGTTGTTGATCGTTGACTATTGTCTGTGCAACTTCTAACAGTGTATCTGAGTCAAATAATTCTAATTTTATATTGATAGGATCACCCTCAACATCGAGTATAGGGGAGTCACTATTGTAATAGTATTGAAATTGTTCATCTATGTCGTTTACATTTATTCCTTGAGAATTATTTTCGTTATTATTTAAGTTTTGATCTGGTTATTTATTAGTAGATACAAACATGATATATGCCGACCCCTTTTCATTACCTTCTTAGTCCTAGGAGGGATGAAATAAAAGTCATACAGAGTTAAAGATTTGAGAGACATATGCTCTCCATTTGTAGAAATGACTAACTTATCCAAACATATCCCTATTTTATTCTTTTGTTCCTCTCTCAGAGCTATAGGAGCTTGATCAACTTGCACTTCCTTAGGCTCTTGAATTGGAGCTTTATTCTTCTTTAGTTCCTGATCTACCAGATAAACCTAGATGGGATTCTAGACTCTCACGGGTTCCTGGAAAGATGAACAATGTAGTTTATTAAGGATTCTTTTAGAAGAAAGAGACAAAGCTATATCCCATTCATCATTGGGTTTTAAAGTGGGAGAAGGTGCAGAAGGCTCACCAAATATACACTTAGCGGATCCCTGGCTTGAATGCACTAAGTATTCTTTGCCTATCACAACTGTACCATCCTTATAATTTCTATCCAACCACTCTTTGAAAGTTATGCAGTCTTCCAACTCATGATCCAACATCTGATAATACGGACAGTAGTTAGGTTGCTCAACTTTACTAACTTCTTATAGCCTTCTAGGTTCAGTGAGTTTGAATCTTGGTTTCTTTACAAGACTCCTGAACATTTTCTCAATTACTTCTCGCTTAGAAGGATATACTTTATTTCTAAAGTAATCAAACTTTTCTTTCTGCTATTCTGGGGTTAGGAAAGGTCAGGGTCTAATTTGTTGATCACCTTGAGGTCTATTATACTGCTAATACTAATGAGGTAGACTCAAATTTTTTACCTGAATCTACATCCCCTTATCAACTGCAAACTTTGTTGTTGACTTCTTCTCTAACAATTTTTGAGGTTTCAACTTCTTTATCTCTAAAGAAGCTGGATCTTTTACAAATGGTAGTTGAAAAGCTTCCTCTTGGAGATTAGAGGCTTTTCTTAGCAGCATTTTAAAGGTTTTAATCATAAAACCTTTGAGTAGAAAGGCAACTGGACCATGGATATTTTTAGAAGGATCACTATAGCATGCTGTTCTTACAGCTTAGGCTCACATCTCGTGCTGAGACTCCTCCATCTTAGAATATAATCTACCAGACTTTTACCTAGCTTATGCTTCTCTACACCCCATCACCAACGTTGAAGTGATGCTTTGCACTGGTGAATCTTTTAAAGAACATTTCTTCTAGATCATTGAAGTTATGGACCAACCCATTGAGTAGTTTAGCATACTAATCCCAGAGAAACAACTGACGAACTGCCTAAATAAAAGTGCATCCCTACCACCTACGTTGCTGCAATTGGCTCTGAAGTGAGTGAGGTGTTGTTTAGGGTTACCCATACCATCAAAATTTTTTAAGGAAGGAGGTATGAATCCTTTTGAATAAAGGACCAAGCCATATTCTTCCTGGTATGGCCTACCCTTCAGAATAGATGAGGTACTTTGAGCTTTAGCTAAAGCATTTTTCACTTGTTGCTCGACCATCTGTTCGATATCTACTGACTGTATTGATGGTGGTTTTGCTTTTATAGGTTTTTGATCTAGTTTCTCATGTTCTTCTATCCTAACTACTCTATTCTTGACATTTACCTGCACTGATACATTGGGAGAAGATTGAACTTGAGTTTTTGAAATAGTAGGATTGTTACCTTGTATCATAGAGATCATAGTCATCATCTCATCCAACTTTCTCTCCATCATTAAGATCTACTCATCTTTTTGGCTTAATTTCTCTAAAAGGCAATGAGTTGAATCTGCTGTATCTTCTTCATCGCCCTTTTTGTTAGCAAGACCTGCTTCACTTCTAGCCTTATCTTTCTCCTTAGGCATAGATGAGCTGGTGTCAACCATAATAACACTTCCAGATATTTTTTTGATCCATGTCTTCATCCTCCGCAGCTTCTTTTTCATTGATTTGGCAGATGCTCTCTTTTAGATGATCCACCGTCTCTTTGATTGATTTTTCTCCCACAAAATGTGGGTCGATCGGAGTATATTCCCTTGAAGGGAATAGTTCTATCACAATTTTTCCTTTCCTTGATCTTCCATTCACTGCATTCTTCCTCAGATTCATTAATGCAGTTAGAGTGGGAACCTTTTTGGGCCGCCAAACCCTCTCCCTGTTAGATAATGAGGATGACTGATTTGAAAACTTTAGTCTCCTCTTATCAAAACTAGAGGATGATTTGCTAGCTTGTGAATAGATTTTTTTGGGTCTTGATGTATGTTCATTTACAGTATTATCATTTATTCTTAGAGGATGATTGCGTGAATGATGCGAAGATGGAGGGGAAACAGGATTATACCCTCGACAGGCTAATGCTCCATACCCCAAAGATTTGATGGGAGTTTATTAATTGTCATGATGATCTGAATTTTGATAATAATCATGATGTGGGAAGTTCTTTAATTCCCCATGATGATCTATTGCAGCCACAGGTCGACTTGGACCTGCTCCGTAGAACTATACTCATTTCTTTGTATGAGGTGGCTCTCCTCTCCTTCCACTTGACTGTGGATGTACCTCAGTAGAAATGACAACCTTGACGCTCTTCAAAAATACTATCTTTGACTTGCCATAACCAGTGGTACAGTCTGGAATCAGCTTATTGAGTAAATTTTTAAATTTTTTTCTTTTTTTCAGAAAGAGATGGTAGAATAGGAGTTTCTCAGAATGCGGTAGGAGGAGAGTTAGCTATCCACAATATACTCTCTTCCCCTATAACAGTAGACAATGGATGAAATCTGCTACCAGCCAGCCGAGGGGCTTAACATATGCCTCAGGTATTTCAACAGTTATCTTCTTTGCTGCCTCAGTTGCAGTGGCGATTAAGGAATCTTCTTTTGATGCTTCAACTCTTTCATCCCTTCGTATCATGTAATGAATCTTGTTACAGTGCTAGGAAATAGTTATTTATGGGATACCAGAAGATTATCCCACCTTAAAATTCCTAAACACCAGGGTTTCAGCAGTGATCGGGGACTTTCCCTTAGCCATAGCACCTGATTAGGGATAAGTTAGTCATGCAAATACTAAGTGTTTAACAACTATCGAGGGACCTACAGACCCACCCTTAATAATGATTTGCATGGGAGTTGATCTAACTGATTCTATAATGGGGGAACCATTTCAGTTTGTGGTGCCCCAAAAGTAACTTTCAGATTCTCAAATCCAGACCCAAATCTTATTTGATTGCCCTCAACAGATTAGGCAGCTATGATGTTGAAGTTGAAGATCAACCTTCCAGACATTTTTTGTAATTTAATAGGATTTGAATCAATAACTAATCTTTCTGAATCAATACACTGAATATGAATACTTAAAGATGTACTAATCTAATCTATTTGAAGTCTAAGATAAGGTTTGGATAGATTGAAGGTTTGAAAGATGAAATGGTCCAATTAAGGACCCAAACTAAAGAAGGTACAATCATAGAATTGGAATTTTACTGAAAAGAGATTAAATAAGGACCCTTATCCTTAAAAATTTTGATTTTGTATATAAGAATAGAAATAAACTCGAATAGATGGATTTTGTGAGGGGGAGAAGAATTATGAATTTATAATCTAAAGCCAGTTTCTGATGCACTCACTTGAAAATCAAGTACGTATCAAAATAAAAAAACTCTAACACATGTAAATGATATATGGATGACATGCAAATATTAGATGACAAATGAACATCATTTCTACTGGATCTAGGACCTAAGCTGGTGCTGACATTTGGCGAATTTGCTCAGCTTTTTAGGAAAAGCTAAGGAAACCATGACTAGCGTTGATCATGCAAACTATGAAATTAAATAAGCATACAAATGTCATACAAATGACATAAAACGCTGGGTTAAATCAATTTATGAGAATTTATAACTATAAAAATTTAAATACAAGATAATCAATTAATGAAATCACAAAATATATAAGACCCTCAAAATTTACGACAAAAATCAGGGGAAAATACATAAAAAATAAAAGATTGAAAACCTCTCAAGGAAATTTTGAAAAAATTTGAAATGAATCTAAATGACTAATCACACAAATGACACATAAATGTTAGATGAAAATAGGTAAGCATTTTAGCAGGATCTTGGACCTAAGCTGGTGTTAAGAGTTGGCCCATTTGCTTGGCCTTTTAGGAAAAGCCAAGAAAACTATAACTGGCGCTGATCATACAAACTATGAACTAAAATAAACATGCAAATGTCATACAAATGACATACTAAGCTAGGTTAAATTTATTTATGAAAATTTACAACTATAAAAAATTAAATACAAGATAATCAAATCAACGATCACAAAATTTATAAGACAATCAAAATTTATGACAAAAATCTGAGGAAAATACAACAAAAATAAAAGATTAAAAACCTCTCGAGGAAATTTTGAATAAATTTGAAATGAATTTAAATTACTAATCACACAAATGACCCACAAATGTTGGACAAAAATCAGACAGCATTTCAATAGGATTTAGGACCTAAGCGGGTGTTGACAGTTGGCCCATCTGCTCGGATATTTAGGAAACGTTGAGGAACCCATGACTGGCACTAATCATGCAAACTATAAAGTTAAATGAACATGAAAATGTCATATAAATGACATACTAGGCTAGGTTAAATCAATTTAAGAAATTTATAACTATACTAATCAATTCATAAAATGATCAAATCAAATCACATCGACTAAATCAATCGCAAGACTATACAAAACATCAAAACATATAATAGGAATTTAAATAAACATGAAATTTAATAGCCCAAATATTTAATTAAACTCATATGGATTTTTTAAAAGAATTTAGTCTTCATTTAAGATGGAGAGAGAAGTTTATCCCTATCGGAGTCACCAGAAAAATTTATGAGAAATATTTTTTAATTTTAAAATACTTCAATTCCCACGTGATTTATTTTAATTATATTTTAATATTTTTTTTGATTAAATCTGTACAGTTAGATATTATACCACCCCAAAGGATAAACTAATGTCCTTCAATCAATTCAAAAAAAAAGAAAATTATGATCTTTTTTTTAATCAGATGCAATATAGGGAATATACAATTCATCCCAAAGGATGAAAGGCATATTATCCTATCATTCCAATTAGATAAATAAATCATAGAATTATTTTCATAATCAAATATAAATAATATTTTATCCACTATAAAACCAAGTCAAATATTTACCTATCCTTTGATTATGAAATTAAATTTAAAATATAGATAAGTCAAAGTCTACATTCACAGATTTTTTTCCCTTCCTTAAAAAGGAAATAAGAGTAGGGTTCATTTTCTTCTAGGATCTAGACTCCCTATAGGGGTAAGCCCCAAAAGTTAATTACATCTCCTACGGGAATACTCTCGATTAAAATGAGGACTAAATAATTTTAAAATATATATAAGTTTAAAGAAATACTTGGGCTAATTAAATTTCTATGCTCAGGCTTTAAATTATAAATTTTAACACTGAATTTGGAAAGTTATATTTGACTGGGAGAAAAAAAGTGTGAAGGGGGGGGGGGTCGATACAAGCTGGACTTACCACTTGCCTAGAGTGAGGTGCCAGCTAACAATCCTAATCATAACAATTGGTGATGAATACAAGATTTTTAGATAGATCTCAAGGAATGGTTAAAGAAATTTAAATTGAATGCAATGTAATATGCTTACAAAAAATAAAAATCTACTCGCATGCTCATGATGCATGAACAACGTTATATATAAAAGAGCCAATTTTATTTAATATAAAATTTATGAAGTACAACCCAGGGTCTGCAATAAAGTAATGGTAGCAAGGTCCCACTGACAATAAACCTTGATTCTAATCCTTTAAGAACATCCAGAATAAAATACAACTCCTTCTAGTGTTCAAGCTCTAAGTCTTCTATGAAATTCAGAAAAGGAAAATCCTATTAAGAGAGGATATTACTTTTAAGAGCCCCACCTATATATGCATAAGCACCTATTTTTTATTCTTTTACAACTCAAGACACATTATAACTCGATCTATATACAGAAATTCTCTGAAGTTTAAAATTTACAAGTCTCTTTACAAGTACGTCATCCCTAGTAACATTCTACTATTCAAGAATTTAAAAGCAGGAAATAAAAAATATATATAAAAGTGCATTGTAAGCAGTTATACATACAGAAAAGTAAAAAAAAGTAAAGCACATGGCCCTCACTCATTCAATTCGCTCTCTGGTATACTGAATAAAGTAAATATGGCACGCTATATTTTATAGAAAAGTAAGCAAACACACTACTTACCTTTTAGGGAAGACACCTGTAATGAAACCACAATAATTCACCGGCCTAGCCTAGGCCAAAGTTGGTTGTCCTAGCAAACCATCTAAGTGTGAAATAGGTTGTGTGGTTTTGATATGTCTTATAGTGATTAATTTTTTAAATCATATGTATTATTAAGGTTTGTTCATTAAAGGATGAAAGGGGTTTTAATTAAATTTTAAATGATGTGTTTTTAACTTTTAAATTATTCAAATTTTAAAAGGTTAAAGTTGTTAATTTAGTTTTAAAGAAGTTACAAATTTATAACTCCGTAAGTGCAAGGAGTTATCAATTAATAATTCCTAATCCTTTCAAAATGAAGACCAATCCTCTATGTAGGATAGATAATCATATGAGAGCCTCCAAAGTTTTATTAAAGAGAGAGAGAAAGGCACCTTACAAATGCAATGTGACATACCTTCCAAAAGGAGTCGAGTATGTCACATAAGGTCGATGTGTTATTAATTATTTAAAGATCTTCAAATCCAATGCATTGTGCCCTCCTGAAGGGAATAATGCACAATACATAGGAGATCATTTGGTTATTTAAGTGTATTGAAAGGCCTTTAAAACAAAATGCCTAAAGCCCTCCAAAAGGAATCAAGCTTTTAGGCATAGAAGACAAAAATTCATTAAATTCAAATTAATTATCTAATTTAATTGATTAAAATAAATTTTATTCAATCAAATTATCAAACTAATTTACTTTAAATGAATTGAAATTTGATTTAGGGTTGATTAAAACTAATTTTTAATATTTTTATTTGAATTATTAAGATTTATTGGAATTGAATCCTTAAGGAAGGGTTAATTAAAACTAATATTTGTTTAAAGGTATATTAATGTTTTTTTATTTTATTTTTTATTTTTTTTAAAGGTCAATTAATGCCCAATTATGGTTAATTTGATTATAGGGTATGTGGCATTAGTTTTATATGATTGTATTTCATCCGGATAGGATGTATGTAGTTCATCCTAAATTGACTAAGTTGACTAACAGAAGGTCCATAATTATTGTTCCTAATGTCACTAGGTTTGAGGGATTGAAATTAATGTTTAATAACCCTTTGATGCACTAATTACAATCACATCATATCAATCATGAGCAAAGTAAAGTGTCCTAATGTTCTATGGAATTATTTATAATGAATTATTGAAGCTACATATCACATATTGACCTATGAATTTACACAATTGATTATAAAGGAAAGAAAACATCAAATTGAATTAAAAGTGTTTAAGGATGTAGGAGACATCTCCAAATTAGGTTCAATTCAATTTAAGATCTTGATCATGTATAACTTGACAAATATGTATATAAATCAACATACTAATGAAAGCTAAATTTTATTAAACTATGCATCATCATGACATAAATTTATTTTCAGTGAAATAGGACCCCTCATTGATTCCATAGAACCCTATCATGCTTTGATTGGACTTGAAATGAATTAGCTATGAATTTCCAAAAATTTAGGTCAATTATAGACCTAGATCTTTGTAAATTCATAAGCTAATAGGATATGCATCAAATAAGCTTAGAAATATTAATGGAGATTAGGATTAAGCCCTAAAAAACTTCTACCAAATTTTAGATTAAAAGAGTATATATATAATTAAAAATAAAATTAGGTTTTCTATATTTTTGAAATAATTAAAAAAATAATAATCAAAATAATTTAATATTATTTTTTAAAATAATGTAGATAAAATTGTGAAGATAATGAGTTATAGTACTCGAAAAACATATTTAAAATGAATTTTCTATGATTTTTTGAAGTTCTATATAGTTTTTAAAATTAAATAGGGAATTTTATTGCATATTCAGCTGGTGGTGCTGTCGATGCAATTCACTTTCTACGCGATGAGAGCTGGTTCAACCATGTAAACTATAGCAATCAACTGATGTGGCCACTTAACCAATGTGGAGGGATTCTAAGCCGTTGAATCTAGCACAACGAAGATCCAAAGATTGAGATCAAACCCGTGGGAATGATCTCGATTTGGAAAGATCAAACGGTTGATCTAACTTCCAAGGTTTGAATGGACGGTTAGGATTTAGCCGTACAAAGATCTGACCAACCCTCAATTCTGAATGGATTTAATCAGATCACGAATATAAAGTTATTACAACCATTGATCTAAAGTGAATAGATCCAATGGTTGTCGCATCATCTTCCTCCCCCGAAACCCTGTAAACCCTAATCTTAGATTTAGCTTTAAGCAACTTATTTGATGAAATAAATGACTTGAAACTTAAGACAGAGATAGCATAAGATCAAAGGAAGAGTGGGGAAACATTTCCTAAGCTTTTGATGCAGCATTCCTAAATCTATTTAGATACCTAGATAAGGACCTAGGGTTTTAAATATACCTTAGGATAATAATGAATGGATTCAGATGGTTCAACTCTTAATGAGCTTGTGGATTGTCCACCCTCAATCCTCTAGGAGACTTTGAGCTCTGAGAACACTTCAACAAGAAGTTCCAACAACTAAGATGGTCCTAGCTTCGATTCTTCACTCCTCTCACAGCGGGCAACTGTGAAACCACAAAAAATTAATGGGGGAACATAAGAAACCATCTAGAGATCAAAAATAAAACATCTGATGGCTTTAGGAACAAGTGTATTCAAAGATAGCTTGAAATGAATGGTTCTGAATCCTTTTGCATATTCCAGCTACTGGAGTCAAAGGGGATGGTCTAGATCAATCGGGGTGATAGATAGGATGCTTGATAGCTTGCCTAAATTGTTGGACATCAGGGATGCATGCTGCTCAGGTAGCAAGGATGAATCATCTTTTTCAAGTACATGGGGGGACCAATGGGTTGGTGAGCCATATGGGGTCATGCTAGAGGTTGGGTTGGCTCCAAGGAAGGTTCTAGAATTGATTGGGTAGCTGGTCGGGGCTAGTTTGGGCTGAACAAGGCTTGGTGGGTTGGGGTAACCATTAGAGCTCATTTTGGTTTTTGTTGACCCTTTGACCGGTCAAAGAGGTCAAGGACTGCTGAGTTGGAGTCCAGGTGGATCGGAGAGATTAAAAGGAGGGATTGGAGGCAATAAAAAGCCATGGAATGGGGACTTGAATGGAGGTTGACTATATGAGCTCATTTCATATGCTAGAGTTGACTATTTGACAAGTCAACTGGTCAAACAGTCAAGGTGGAGTTCTAAGAAGGTATTTAAATGCTATTAGGTTAATCTGTAAAAGAGTTTAAGGAACAAGTCGATTATTTGAGTGAGTTGGTATGTATGTAGAAAAGTTTGACTATATACTTTGATTATACAAGGTCAAAGTCATTAGGATTTGACTCATCGGTTTATTAGACATATTTGGAACATTAATTGAAAAGTTATAAGGGGTCAAGATGTTTAATATAAACATATGCAATAAAGGGTTCCAATATGAGCTAGTTTGACACAATTTAGATTTAGTTGACTAAGTCAATAGATGATTGGGTTGTGATGACCAATGAGCTCCATTTTCACAGGAGAAATATCTGGAGAAGTTTGATGAAACTCAGAGTTAAGTTGGAGTTTAGTTGGGGGTAATTAAAGTATATAATCAATTGATCTAGCTTGAGTTAGCTCAACTAGATCAAGTTGGTCCATTACATGTTTCAAAGAGTTAGTGATTTAGAGATTGATGTATGAGACTCCTAGTGAAGTGGTTTGGACCTTGATTGAAATCAGAAGTGGTCAATGCTGTACGTTTCTTGTTTGTAGTGTAATATTGCAGTTGTAGGTGATTGAAGTTTGATATGAATTAAGTGATTGATTAGAGACTAGGAGATTGAATGATTGAATAATAAATTAATTTAATATTGATTATTTAAAGACCGGAAGTATGATTGACAGAAAACTCAATGATTTAAAAAGGTTCTATTTAGTAGGAATATGCTTAGCCTTTCATACAATGCTCTAGGTGCTTGTTTTAGTCCATATAATACCTTTTTTTAATTTGAACACATGATTTAGAAATGATGAATTTTCAAAGCCAGCTGGGAGTTTTTCAATATACACATATTCCTTTATTACCCCATTAAGAAAGGAACTTTTAACATCCATTTGGTACAATTTGAATCCCTTAAAGCAAGCAAAAGCTAGTAGATCCCTTATGGCGTCTATCTAGCTACAGGAGAAAAAGTTTCTTTAAAGTTAATCCCTTCTATCCAGTTATACCCCTTAATGACTAGTCTTACTTTGTTTCTTACCACTACACCAGTCATTCATTTTATTTTTGAAAACCCATTTTGTTCCAATAATAATCTAGTCCTTAGGTCTTTCAACTAGCTACCAAACATCTTTTCAAATAAATTGATTCAATTCTTCTTGCATGGCTAGGATACTGAATTCATCAAATAGTGCTTGATTTATGTTTGTAGGTTTTATCATTATGATAAAGGCAGAGTGGTTAACTTCATTTCTAAGTAATTTCCTAATTTTAACACCTTCATATGGGTCTTCTAAGATTATTTCTTTTGGATAACTTGATAAATATCTCCATTCTCTAGGTAGTGAATTTTCAAGTTCTATCCTTTCTTCCAAATTTGTAGATTCTGCTCCTTGGGTGACTTCAACCACTTCTTCTTCTTCTACCCTAGATCCTTCAGAACTATTAGATTCATCAAATACCACATGAGTGGTCTCCTACTCCACTAGTGTCCTTTTATTAAAAACTCTATAGGACTTTCCAACATTTGAGTATCCTAGGAAAACTCCTGCATCAGATTTGGGGTTAAACATTCCTAATAGAGATTTCACATTATTTAGAAAGAACACTTTACATCTAAAGACATGAGATGCTTTCATTGAATCATTTCAGCAGTAGATGTGTCTGAAGCGGAGTCTGCCCAAAAAGCCTTTAGAATCTGTTGCTTGCTCTTTCTGAATATAGCTTTTTCTTTACGCTTCTCCTTGATTGGGTGAGCTTTAGGATTTGGTCAATCAGGCCTCAATTGCTCTGGCTTCCTACATTTAAAATAGATAACATCGGAAGAAACCCTAGAATTTTTATTAGCATTACCTTTATTTCATTACTAACGATGCTTTTGCTTTTTCTTTAGAAAGCTTTTAAATTGCCTTGTCATCAGTGTTATGTCATCATCATCTTCCAGTATAGAACTATCACTATTAGAATCATTAGCTTATAATGCTACAATTTTCGCCTTTCTTTTCTCACCTACATCAATCTTTCTTTGGCTATTTCTAGGCTCGTAGGCAATGAGTGATCTAAGCAAGTTATCAATTGTATAATTATTTAGATCCATGGATTTAGTAATAGTAGTTATTTTAGCATCATAAGGACTAGGTAGAGAAAGCAAAATCTTATTAGCTTTTTTTAGAATTTGTAAGTTCTCTACCTAAAGCATACTGAGATCTCACTATTTGAGTGAACCTAGTATATATTTTAGAAATTAACTCACTAGGATTCATGCAATATAGTGCATAATCATGGAGTAAAATGTTTAGCCCAGATTATTTCACTTCATTAGTTCCTTCTTAGGTTATACAGAGTTTATCCCAAATGTCTTTACCAATACTGCAAGTAGATATACGAATGCAATCTTCAGATTTTAAGGCATAAAAAAAGTAGTTTAAACATTTAGCATTGAATCGGGCTAAATCTCTTTCCTCAATACTCAATTCAGAAAAGGTAGTTCAGTTTCAATGTTATTTATAAAGCAAGAAGGTGCATAATATCCTTCCTAAATTAACATCCACATGCAATAGTCTATTGATTTGAAGAAAGTAGACATTCAAATTTTATAAAAATCAAAAGAAATATTATCAAATAATAGTGGTGGTGTGATTGAATATCCTTCCACAGTATTACAATTTTTAAAGTTAGCCATTTATTATTTTTAAATGTTTTCTAAAATTTAGTCTTCCAATCCTGCTCTGATACCATTGAAAAGTTCGTGAAGGTTGTTAAACCTCAAAAAACTAGCCAGAGGCAACTAAGAGGGGGGTAAATTGGTAATTTAAAAATTTCTCTAAAAAAAAATCTCTTATAACTTTTTCAATATCTGAAAATAAAAAATTTTATCACTTGATGTGAAAGTGAATTAATTTCTCAATAATAAAAAGTTTAAAGTTTTCAACCACACAAATAATTACAGAAAAAATGTGTAGAAAATAATAAGAATAAACACTCTAGAATTTAAAGTGGTTTGGTCTAACCTGACCTATGTCCACTTCCTAAAAAGCTTTGTTCCTGGTTTTTCTTAAACTTTAGTGACTCTCTTTTAGCCCCCACAACTAGGCTAAGAAATCCTTACAAAATCTCTTCCATCAACTCGGTGCGATAAAGGGCCTTACGCTTTTCACCTTACTAGTGAGGCAGAAAACCTGTAATCTTTTTTTACCCTTCTGTGAAGGCAGAATACCTGGAATCCTTTTTCACCCTTATAGTGATGGCAGAGAACCTAAAATTTTTTTCTCCCTCTCAGATGATGGCAGAGAACCAAGAATCCTTTTTGTTCCTCCTAGAGATGGTAGAAAACCATGGCCTAGTACTGTACATTGTCTTCCTGGAGCCACCAAAGAATCAAGACAGTGACTTGAGGAAGACAGGCAAGAACCTTGCTTGGAGTAACCTTGTGAATCCTGTTGGGAATGGTACAAATTTGCTTATTCAAGTGAGTTTTTGATGTGAGTTTTTTATGATTATAAAATTTTATTATTTAATCTTATTGCTTATTTATTATTTCTCCTAATAAATATTAGAAATTCTATTTTGTGTGTACTAACCTTTCATTTTAGGAAAAAAATCACATTTCAGACAGTGGAAGACTTCAAATTGATTGAATTAGAGGTTATTAATCTTAGAGTCTATATTTTTTCTTTTCTTAAGTCTGAGAGATATGATTGTAATTAGATAATCATGTACACACACACTGAGGGAGTAAGACATTACTTAATTTTTTAAACTAATCATACTATTCGATATTATATCATACAGGATGGTTTCTCCTCTTAAACCAACGAACCTGCCTGGTTAAGAATGAAAATTTTTCTAAGTATAAATCATACAGTATGAAATGTATTTGTACATCTCTTCTATAAGACAAAATCCAAGGATGCCAATTTTGTACAGGAGCGTACGAGACCAACGGTTCAAATTTTTTGAACTATTCGTACAATACGAATAAAAAGTTCATTAGGGATGTTAAGCCCTTATAAACTAGCCCGAGGCTAACCAAGAGGGGGGTGAATGGTAATTTTAAAAATTCATGAGTAAAAATTATTTTAAAACTCTTTTTGAATGTTTTAAATCAAATGCAATAGCAAAGATCAAACACAAATTTCACCCAAGCAGTTAATTACACTAAGATAAAGTGCTGAAAATAATTAGAAATAACACACCAGATTTTATAATGGTTTAGTTAACTTGACCTACCTCCACTCCCCGGAGCCTCCCCTCCAGATATTGAACTAAAATAAAGTGACTCTCCTTCTGCTCCCATAGTAAGGCAGAGAAGCCTTCACAAAATGCCTTTCACCAACCCGGTGAGGCAGAGAACACGGACTCCTTTTAATTCATCCTGAAGCAGGCAGAGAACCTTACCTCCTTTCGCTTCCTCTCAAAGTAGGAAGAGTACCTTAATCTTCTTGTATATGATCCTTCCATAGAGACACCAAAAAGGACAAGGGACGATGACAAGAGAAGATGACTTAGATCCTTGCTTGGAGCAACCTTTATGAATATCTCACAAACTCCCCCTTATAATATCCTCTCTCTCCCAAACTCTCCCTTTCTCTAGGTTCTCTCAGGTAAGAAAAGTGGCAAAAGATCTCAATGATAAAAGACAAGAGATCTAAAATACAAAGGCTTAAAATCGATAGATTGTCCTGTACGATCAACAAAAAATCACACATATCAGCCTAGACGTTTTAGTTCCTCTGGATGATTAGAAGAAAAAGTTTGTTCAGATCATCCAAGATGATTCTGTGATCATTCGAAATGATTAGTGTAAATTAGGAATATCATCCAGAGGATAATTTGGGACTTCCAGGAGAACTTATGTTGGACGATCTCCAAATGACTTGATCCTCCAGGATAATATCTATATCGTCCTATATGATTAGTTCAAAAATGCCAATATCATCCTGCACACTATTCAGGTCATCTAGGTCAACTTATTCTGGATGGTCTCAAAATGACTTGATCGTTCAGGACGATATAGCTATCATCTTGTATGATTAGTTCAAAATAACAATATCATGTAGCACATAGTTCGAGACGTACATCTAAAATACACTTAGATAATAAGGATTTGTAAAGGATCATCCAGGATGATCTTGCATTCATCCAGGATGATGTGATCGATTAATCAACCCTTAATTACTTTTTTTTAATCATCTGACTAATTTAGGCATGATTTTAATGAATTGTCGAGGGAAATACATGTATTATTTGGGAAGATTAGACCAAAATACTAAAAATAAAAACAAGCTTAACTTAGTCTGGCGGTTGATAATTTTTGATTTGAGCATATCATCCTGTATAATGTAAGGATTGTCAAGGATGATCGTCTTCATCACACCGACTTAATATGGATGCCCTAATTAGAGTTTCTATTTTTATTGGATCATCCAGGATGATATTACTATCATCTTGGATGATATGAAAAAAACCAGAACGAAAACTCTAACTCACAAAAATCTCCCCGCGAGTGTGTGTATGCAAGGTTACTTAGCTGGGGAATCCATTATATTACATTTGACTCAAGAAAGGGAAAACTTATATTTGAACACACACAGACCTGATCTTGAGCTGACTTGATTTTCACTTGATCTTGCAGACCTGATAGGTTAGGCAATCAAATAGAAATAAAAATATTTGTTATCATCAAAATCATAATTCTTGAATCCAGATTTGCGATAATCTCCTACTTTTTGATGATAGCAAATAATTGATAGTAATTCCAAATCCAGTAAATAAACATTAAACATTGATAATTCAAAACATTGAACATTTAAACATTGATTAATTCAAGAGTGTATAATGATCCAGAAACATAAACTACTCCCCCTTTTTGACATCGCAAAAAGGGGAAAACATCACATAGACACATAAAAAGAAATAGTACCAAACCAACACAAGAAAATATCAACAAAAATATAATTTTTTTTTGAATCAATCAGCTCCAATAAATCAAAATTTTTCCTTGAGTTTCAATTCAAAAGCTAATAAGAAGAAAATCGATGACGCTAAAATCCAGAAAAGTTGGAAAATCGATTTTTGAAACTCCTACCTCGGACACCTTATAGGTTCAAATTCCTTTCAAATAAAAGTCTAGTTCAGAAGAAACTAAATTAGATTTGAAAAGAGATCCTTTCAAGCCTCGTTCCAGAAAAATATCTGATAAAATAGTATTACAAAGTAAGGAATCAGAAATTATGATTTCAATCTCATGTTTTTGAAATTATTAAGTTGCGTAGGGATTTTTCTAAGACATTTAAGGTCTGAAAGGGAAGAAAGCTTATTTCATTGTTGGCTCATTTTATGCCTCTTTTTTTTTAATTTATTTGGTGCACTTTACGTATCTTTCAGTTTTTGATACACTTTTTGTATCTTTCCAATTTTTGGCGGCATTGCGTATCTTTTTATTTTTGGCCCATTTTATGCTTCTTTTTATTTCTTTTGCAGGCTTGCTTCCTTTTATAATCTCTAAATAATCTCAGTTGTGAGATTACCCTCCAAACATTAGGGAAGAAAAAACTCACTCTCTACAGTAAGGAGGAGTAATTCACAGAATAAAATCATACTCCATAGGATAAGTGCAACCACCTAATTAAGAAAAATATAACAATGATTTAAAGCTTTGACAACTCTATTCATATGAGGTAGATTACTATAGGAAAATAAAATAGATCTCTATTTCAAAAACTAACTTTTTAATTTTGAAGAAGATTTTAATCCAAAAGAAATAGTACACCATTAAAGGAGTTAGAGGAAGAGAAATAATCATCAATATTTTTTCCTTTTAACAGATTCAGAGGAGTCCATCACTGCTTACAAGCTTTCAAATAAAAAAACACAAAACTCTCAGTCAGAAATCTAGTTTATCAGCAACAGTGAGGAACAATCTAATTTTGAAGATAATAAATAGTAAATAAATAAAAAGGAAGAAAGCCCATAAAGGAAATAACCAAATTTGATAAGTAAATCAAGCAACCAAAAATCAGCAAGAAAATAAAAAGAAATCTAAAAGGAAACAGATAATCAAATCAAATAAAAGCCAGAAGAAAAATGAAAAAATAGAAACTTCAGAAATCAGTAATCATCAAATTCTTGCATTTATGTCAATCACATCCAATCTGGTCCTTAAAATGCTGAATGAGTCGAAGGCTAGTGGTTTGGTAAAGATGTCAGCCAGTTGGTTTTCAATTACTACATGATGTAGCTCAATGTCCCCTTTTATAACATGGTCCCTAATGAAGTGATGCCTTATGTCAATGTGTTTGGTTCTTAAATGTTAGATAGGATTCTTAGAGATGCAGATGTCACTAATATTATCACGTAGAATTGTTTTTGTGCCAATAGGTAATCTTATATCTAGAGTTTTTCGCTTCAACAAAAGGACTTCGACCACACAACTTCCTAAGGCAATGTACTCAGCTTTAGCAGTGGAAAGTGCAATAAAGTTTTATTTTCTACTGGACCAAGAGACTAAGGACTTTCCTATGAATTGGCAAGTTCCAGAAGTACTCTTTTGATCCACCCTACACGCTGCAAAATCAGAATCAAAATATTCGATAATCTCAAAAGAAGTGATGTGTCTAGGATACCGGATTCCTAAGTTTGGAGTCCCTAAGAAATATCTAAGAATTCTCTTAACAACAGTCAGGTGGGATTCTTTAGGATTAGCTTGAAATCTAGTACATAGATAAACAGTAAATATTATATCGGGTCGGCTAGCAGTCAAGTAAAGCAAAGAACTAACTACTCCTCTGTACTTCTTTTGATCAATAAATTTTCCATTTGAATCCTTATCTAACTAAACACTGGAGCTCATGGGAGTGTTTACTGGCTTGGCTTTATTCATTTTATATTTCTTCAAAATGTACTTAATGTACTTTGATTAATTAATAAAAGTTCCATCATTCAGTTGCCTTATGCTAAACCCCAAAAAGTAGGAGAATTCTCCCATCATACTCATCTCAAACTCCTTACTCATTATTTTAGAAAAATTATCATATAACTTTTGATCAGAAGATCCAAACAGTATATAATCAACATAGATCTATACAATAAGTAAATCATCTCTTACTTTCCTCAGAAAAAGGGTGGTGTCTATGCTCCCCTTAACAAACTCTCTTTCTCGTAGGAATGTGCTAAGCCTCTCATACCAAGCTCTTGGTGCCTATTTTAATTCATATAAGGCCTTTTTAATTTAAAAATATGAATTAAATATTGGAAACTCTCAAAACTTGGGGGTTGCTCCACAAAGACATCTTCCTTTATTACCCCATTAAAAAGGCACTCTTAACATCCACTTGAAAAAGCTTAAATACCTTATAACAGGTAAAGGCTAGTAGCACTCTAATGGCTTCCAATCTAGCTACAGGGGAAAGGGTCTCCTCAAAATCAATCTCTTCTATTTGGTTGTACCCCTTAGCCACCAATCTTGCCTTATTCTTAACCACCACACCAGAATCATTCATTTTATTCTTAAAGACCCATTTAGTTCCTACTACACTTTGATTTTTAGTTCTTTCTACTAACTCCCAAATATCATTCCTTACAAATTGATTAAGTTCTTCTTGCATAGCTAAGATCCAAAATTCATCAGAAAGGGCTTGATTGATGTGGGTGGGTTTAGTTATTGAGATAAAGGTAGAATTGTTTACTTCCTTCCTAAGTCCGTGCCTAGTTCTAACATCTTCAGAAGGGTCTCCTAAGATCAATTCTTTAGGATGACTCAAAGAATATCTCCAATCTCTAGGTAAAGTATTTTGAGGTTCTACCCTTTTCTCTAGATTTGCATTTTCAACTCCTTGGGTAATCTCTCCTACCTCTTCTTCTTCCTTAACTCTAAACTCCTTAGGATCATATTCATCAAACACCACATGAGTAGTCTCCTCCACCACCAATGTCCTCTTATTAAACACCCTAAAGGATTTCCCCACACTTAAATATCCTAAGAACACTCCTTCATCAAATTTTGGGTCAAATTTTCCTAAGGATGATTTCATATTATTAAGAATGAAAACCTTACTGCTAAAGACATGGAGGTGGGATAGGTTTGGAGTTCTACCCTTAATGATCTTATAGGGTGTTATATTCAGATTGGATCTAACATTCACCCTATTCAACACATAACAGGCTATGTTCACCAGTTCTGCCTAAAAGTATTTTGGAAGTGAATACTTAGCAAGCATGGCTCTAGTAGCTTCCACTAAGGTCCTATTCTTCTGTTTAACTGCCCTATTTTGCTAAGGGGTCCTAGGAGCTAAAAAGTTATGGCTAATCCCTTGCTTCTCATAGAATGTTCCAAATTTAACATTTTTAAACTCCCCACCATAATTACTATGGATGGTCAAGATCTTACAACCTAACATCTTCTGAATCCAAGTAGAGAAAGATTTAAATTCATGAAATGACTCAGATTTATGTGACATAAATCTAATCCAAGTGAACATCGAGTAATCATAGATAATCACAAATCCATAGACCTTTTTACCTAAGCTGGCAGTATTAATGGGTCAAAATAGATCCATGTGAAGGACTTCTAAAGATCTAGAGGTGCTGATGTCCTTAATGGAGTAGAAAGATGATTGGACTTGCTTCCCTAGCTGACAGGCATCACACAGGTGATCCCTAGTAAACTTAAGCTTGGGGACATCTCTAACTAAGTTTTTTTGGGTGAATCTTCTAAGGGTTTTCATGCTGACATGACATAATCTCCTGTGCCAAAACCAAGACTCAATAGTAGCAATTTTTAAGCAAAATGATGTAGCACATTCAATTTTATTTAGATAAAGCATGTAGATGTTGTTGATCCTCTTGCCATATAAAATAGTGTTATTCTTTAAGATTATAATACAAGTATTTGCCAGGAACTTGATGTTGAACCCTTTGTCACAGAGTTGACTGATGCTTAGCAGTTTGTGTTTCAGTCCATCTATAAGCAAAACTTTTTCAATCAAAAGGTTCCTAGAGCTTCCAATTATACTTTTGCCCACCACTTTCCTCGTGGTGTTGTCTGTAAGAGTGATCTTACCTCCAGCCCTAGCTTCTAGCAAAATGAATTGATTTGCATCTCCAGTCATATATCTTGAGCATTCGCTATCTAGGTACCACATGCTCTCATGAGGTCTTGTGTGAAAGCACCCCTGCAAAATCATCAAATGTCAGATTTAGAAATCCAAATAAGTTTGGGTTCCTTCTTATGGAAAGAGGAGTGCAATGCATGTATGCTATACTATGAATCATGTAATTTGGGCCTCCACACTTAGCAGGTATTATGGTAAACATTGCAGGTATGGGAGATATGTCCTAACATGTCACAAGAGAAATATCTAATGCCAATAAAAGGGTTAACTAATCTACGTGGGTGATAGTGCCTCTTCCCAGGTTTAAATGATGCATGTTTTGATGATTTTGAATGAACTGCTCTAAGTGATGGAGGTTTATAAAATTGTATAAATATAGGAAGAGTTTCATTATTCTCAAATGCACTAATTTTTATACTTAGAATTTCATTTTCCTTTTTGAGACTTGTAATTTTAAATTTTAAATAATGCGCACTACTATCTAAATTAGATGCATGAGTTTCTAATTCCTTAAATACAGCTTCTAATTCAACATGCGATGCTTTTAAAAAATCATGCTCAATAATCACATTAGAATGCTTTTTATTCAACTCATCAAATTCATCAAGTAATGACATGGGATTACTATCAAGTATAGAATGATTATTAAGAAACACTTCATACTCTTTTTGCAGATTCAAGAGTTCCAATTTCAAACTAGCATGAGTTCTCTTAAGTCTTTTATATGACGAATAAATTTTCTCAGAAACATCAAATAATTGATCATAGGTTAGATCACATATCTCTTCTTGTTCAGAATAACCAAGATGATCATCCGCCATCAAACACAAGTTTTTAGTCTCCTCTTCAGCTTCAGTCTCAAAGGAGTTAGATGCAGAATCCACCCCAAATGCCTTTTAAATCTGCTTCTTGTCCATCCTAAACTTGGGTTTCTCTTCACCCTTCTCCTTTCTTGGGTGAGCCTTAAGTGTAGGACAATCAGCTTTTATTTGTCCTGGCTTCCTGTATTCAAAATAAACTGTATCAGAAGAACCTTTATAATTTTTGCTTGACTTACCTTTATTCCATTTCTAATAGTTCTTATATTTCTTCCTTAGAAAGCTTTTGAATTGCCTAGTGATTAAGGCAACATCATCTCTTTCAGACTTGAAAGAATCAGTCTCCGTATCGTTGGCCTTCAGTGCCATAGTTTTCTCTTTTTTTTTCTCACCTGCATCAAGCTTTTTTGGTTCACCCCTTGCTCATAAGCAATGAGTGATCCAAGTAAGTTATCATTAGAATAAGAATTCAAATCCATAGATTAAATGATCATAATTATCTTGTCATAATAGGAAGAAGGAAAACATCTCAAAACTTTGTGAACTTTCTCATAATTAGTAAGCTCTCTTTCTAAGACATGCTGGGTGGTGACAATTTCAGTGAACCTAGTATACATTTCTGATATGGACTCACTAGGTTTCATGCAAAAGAGTTCGTAGTCATGAAGCAGGATGTTTAACCTAGACTATTTAACTTTAGATGTGCCTTCATAAGTGATACACAATCTATCCAAGATTTCCTTACCAGTCATGCAAGTAGAGACACACAGGTTATCCTTAGATTTTAAAGTACAGAAAAAATAGTTCAAACATTTTGCATTCAATTGCACTAAATCATGATCATCAAAGGTCTATTATGCAAAAGGAAGTTCAATTTTAATACCATTAATAAATCTAAAAGGTGCTTCATAAGCATCTTTAACAAGGATCTACATGTGATAATCAATAGATTGTAAAAATATGGACATATGAGTTTTCCAAAAATCAAACGGTATGTTATCAAATAAGGGTGGACGAGTAATGGAATAACCTTTTGCTGTGTTTCTATTACTAAAGTTAGCTATGGATCAAATTCAAAAGTTTTTCAAAACTTGATTTTATGAATTCTGCTTTGATACCACTTAAAAGTTTGTTAGCGATGTTAAGCCCTTATGAACTAGCCCAAGGCTAACATAGAGGATGGTGCATTAGTAATTTTAAAAATTTATGAGTAAAAATGATTTTGAAAATCTTTTTGAATGTTTTAAACCAAATGCAATAGCACAGATCAAACATAGATTTCACCTAAGCAGTTAATTATAATAAAATAAAGTGCAAAAAATAATCAGAAAGAACACACTTGATTTTATAGTGGTTCGATCAACTTGACCTACGTCCACTCTCCGGAGCCTCCCCTCCAGGTATTACACTAAAATAAAGTGACTCTCCTTCTGTACCCACAGCAAGGTGGAGAAGCCTTTGCAAAATTCCTTTTCACCAACCCAGTGAGACAGAGAACTTAGATTCCTTCCTAACATAGAACCTTACCTTCTTCCGCTTCCTCCTGAAGCAGGTAGAGAACCTTGATCTTCTTGCAGACGATCCTTTCACAAAGATACCAAAAAGGATAAGGGACGATGACTGGAGAAGATGACTCAGATCCTTGCTTGGAGCAACCTTTATGAATACCTCACAAACTCTCCCTCACAAGATCCTCTCTCTCTCCCAAACTCTTCCTCTCTCTCCAAGCTCTATCTGGTAAGGAAAGTGGCAAAAGATCTCAATGATAAAAGATAAGAGATCTTAAATATAAAGGCTTAAAAATTGCCCTAAATTTTAATTTGCCGTCAAAGATCATCAAGGATGATCGGTAGATCATCCTGTATGATCTGTACAAAATCACACATATCAGTCTGGATGATCTAGTTTCCCTGGATGATTAGAAGACAAAGTTTATTTAGATCATCTGAGATGATTCTGATATCGTTTAGGAGAATTAGTGTAAATCAAGAATATCGTCTAAGGATAATTCAGGACGACCAGGGGATCATATGCTGGATGATCTCCAAATGACTTGATCGTCCAGGATGATATCTATATCATCCTGTATTATTAGTTTTAAAATGCCAATATTGTCCTACACTTTGTTTGGGTCGTATAGGTGAACCTATGCTGGATGGTCTCAAAATGCTTTGATCATCCAGGATGATAAAGCTATCATCCTGTACGATTAGTTTAAAATAGCAATATTGTCCAGCACATAGTTCAGGATGTACAGGTGAAATTCACTTAGATGGTAAGTATTTCTAAAGAATTAGGATGATCTTACGATCGTCCAGGACGATATGATCATTCAATCACCCCTTAATTACTTTTCCTAATCATCTGACTAATTTAGGCATAATTTCAATGAATCATCCTAGGTGATACACGTATCATCCGAGAGGATTAGGCTAAAATACTAAAATTAAAAACATGCCTAACTTAGTCTGACAGCTGAGAATTTCTGATTTGAGCATATCATCCTATACGATGTAAGGATCATCCAGGACAACTGGCTTAATCAAACTGACTTAATATGGACGCCCTAATTAGATTTTCTATTTTCTTTGGATCATTTGGGATGCTATTACTATCATCCAGGATGATATGAACAAAATCGGAACAGAAACTCAAACTCACAAAAATCTCCACCTGAGTGTGTATATGCAAGGTTACTTAGCTGGGGATCCATTACATTACATTTGACTCAACAAAGGGAAAAATTACATTTGAAAACATACAAACCCGATCTTGAGCTGACTTGATTTGCACTTGATCTTGCAAACCTGAAAGGTTAGGCAATCAAACAAAAATAGAAATATTTGTTATCATCAAAATCATAATTCTTGAATCTAGATTTACAAGAAGAACATGTTTTGTATATCATTTCTAGAGTACAAAAACTATTGTTTAATGGTTCGTACAACATTGTATGAGATGAACCGTTCAACTTTTTGAACTGTTCATACAGTACAAATGGATTTTGTATATCATTTCCAGAGTACAAAAACTGGGGTTCAATGGTTCGTACTGGTTTATACGGGATTAACCATTCAACTTTTTAAACTGTTTATATAGTATGAATGGATTTTGTACATCATTTCCAGAGTATGAAATTTGAGGTTTATAGGTTCGTATAGCATCGTACGGAACAAACTGTTCAACTTTTTGAATAGTTTGTACAGGATGATTTTGTTTCATATTTTATTTTCTAGAGTACAAATTAGGGCTTATATGGCTCGTATGATATATAATATGAGATGAACTGTTTATTTATTGAATTATTCGTAAGGGTTATTGTCGATCGTACGGCACGATCCTACTTCGTAAAACTTGAAACTTTCAATTTTTGGGTAGTTTTTTTTGTCCTTTGAATATAAGGTTTCTAAAAACTGACTTTCTAACTAATCTTCTATGAATTTCTTCTTGAGAGTGGAAGGGAGAGTGATTAGGAAGAGTGTTTGGGAGTGAGTGTGGTGAGATCTTTGAAGAGGAAATTGTGAGGGGATTCTCAAGGTTGCCCAAAGGTGAGGATCTCATTATTTGTACTTCAAGTCTCTTTCATTTCTCTTTGAAGACTCTTGAGAGAAGATCTTTGAAGAAGGTTCACTACCATCACCAAGAGGGTGAGAAAGGATGTTTGGTTCTCTACAGCACCTAGAGAGTGTGAAAGGATGAGTGGGTTCTCTACCTTCACCAAGAGGGTAATAAATGATGACAGTTCTCTGCCACACCGAGGTTTAGTGGAAGAGAGTTTACAAGGGCTTCCCTGCCTTGCTATAGGGGCCAAAGGAGAGTCACTTTGGTTTAGTGTAATACCTAGAGAAGGAGTCTCTAGGGAGTAGATATTGGTTATGTTTGACCAAACCACTATAAAATTTGGTGTTCTCTGTTCTTATTTTTTATTTACTGCATTGTTAAGTTCTATATTGCACTTTATTTTTCTATGGTTGAGAAAGATTAATTTTTATAACTATTCATATAGTATAAACTTAATCATTTTGTATGATATGCTAAAGATTTTTATAAAAAAGGTTTTCAAAACTTATAAGAGATTTTTAAAAGTACCAATTCACCCCCCTCTTGGTTAGCCTAGGGACATAATTAATAGGTTTAACAACCTATTCACACTTTCAAGTAGTATCAGAGCCTATTTCAAAAGTCATTATTTAAGTTACTTTTTGAAATTCGATCATCACTAACTTTGGAAACCAAAATACACCTGAGGGTTATTTAATCACAAAACCTCCACTATTTGATAATATCCCATTTGATTTTTAGAAAACTCGCATGTCTACATTTCTACAATTACTTGACTATTGTTTATGGATTTTAGTACAGGAAGGTTACACTGAACCTACTAGACTTATAGAAGGAATTAGAATTGAAACACCTTTTATTGATTAAACTGTAGAAGAACATAAATTAGCTCAATTGAATGCTAAGTGTTTGAATAGTTTATTTTATGCATTGAAATCGGAAGTCTACTTGCATGTTTCTATTTATAAATCTAGAAAAGAGATTTCAGATTTGCTTTGTATTATATATGAAGGGACCAATGATGTAAAACAATCTTGATTGGACATTCTACTTTATGACTATAAACTTTTTTGCATGAAACTGAATGAGTCAATCTCTGACACGTATACTCATTTTACACATATAGTAACTTCATTGCATGCTTTAGGTAGGGAAGTAACCAATTCTGAAAAAGTAAATAAGATATTACGTAGTTTGCCTACTACTGATGATGCAAAGATTACTGCTATAATGGAGTTAAAAAACTTAAATATTTACTCTATTGACAATCTATTTAGATCACTGATTGCTTACAAGTAAGGAGTGACTCAAAGATAGATTGATGCAGGTGATTGAAGGAAAGAAAAGAATATTTCGCTGAAAGTGGATGACTTAGAAAGTGATCAATCCCAGCTTAAGGATGAAGAAGATATTTCCTTAATAACAAGGCTGTTGAAAAGTTTCCTAAGGAGAAAGCAGAGGAGATGCCAGTAGTGGAACAAAGGTAAGTTCCATAAAAAAGATAAGGCTTCTAATGATGTTATTTTCTATAGGTGCAAGAAGCGAGGACACATAAAGATTGATTACCCTAATATCAAAGCCAATCCTAGCAAGGAGAAAGCCGAAGAGAAACCAAAGGATAAAAGTGGCAAGAAGAGACTACAGCGAGCATTTTGGGCGGACTCAGCTTCATATTTCTCAAAAATAGCACTTGAAGAGGAAGTCACAAATTTATACTTGATGGCTGACAATTTTGATCATTCAAATCAAGAGGAGGTATGTGACTTAAGTTATGATGAATTATTTAAATTTTCTAAGCACATTCATTCTGCATATAAAAAACTAAAGAAATTGCATGCTAAGTTAAATTTAGATTACTTAGAATAGCAAAAAGAATTTAAAATCCTTAGGGAAGATCATGTATTAATTGATAGCAACCACATGACTTTATTGGATGAATTTGATGATTTGAATAAATAGTATGAACTTCTAAAATCATCACGTACTGAACTTGAAAATGATTTCAAAACTTTTATGGATGAATCAGATAGTAGAGGGTTTAACTTGAAGATTGAAAATTCAATTCTAAAGAGTGTTAATGCATATGTTGAAGTTAAGTTGAAAGCACTTGAGGAAAATAGGATTTCACCCAAACTTGAAGATTTTCACAAATATTACCACAAGTCCACTAGTTCAAAATTTAGGAGAAGATCTTACAGTGCACGTAGATTGGTAATTCCTTTTCTTGGAGTAAAATATTTTTCTTGTGGTATGATTGGACATATTTCATACACTTGTAATATTTATTGTAGGACACATTTAGTGTAGAGACCCAGGATGCATAAAATACAGCATATCACAAATGCATCTGGTTTAAAATTGCCAAGAGGTGAACCAAAACTTATTTTGGTTCCCAAGACTAATATTTGATGATTTTGTAGGAACGCTCTCACATAAGACCTTGTGAGAGCATTTGGTACCTTGACAGTGGCTATTCAAAGAATATGACAAGAGATGCGAATCAATTCATATCGCTGGAAGCTATGAATGGAGGCAAGGTTACACTTGGAGACAATACCACCAAGAGAGTGGTAGGTACATGTATGACTGGAAATTATAAGAATTTTGTGTTTGAAAATGTTCTTTTAGTAGAAGGCTTAAAACATAATCTGTTCAGCATAAGTCAACTGTGCGATAAAGGTTATCATATAAATTTTTTTCCTACTAGCTGTGTTATTAATCAAAATGGAATTATTATGTTGAATGGTGATAGAGTAAATAATGTATACATTCTTGATTTTGAATTCTGTAAAATCTTCTACTGCTTTTTATTTGAAAATTATATCTGATGAGTCATGGTTATGCAATAGAAGGCTTTGTCACGCTAGCATGAGAAATCTTAGAAAAATTATCCAAAAAGAGTTAGTTAGAGGAGTACCCAAATTAGATTTTACAAAAGATCACTTATGTGATGCGTGTCAATTAGAAAAATAAGTCAAATCCTCTTTCAATTCAATTAAGGAAGTTAGAACTAGCAAGCCCTTAGAAATTCTTCACATGGATCTCTTCGGACACATTAGTACCTTAAGTCTAGGAGGAAAAAGGTTTAGGTATGTAACTATGGATGACTACTCAAGATTCATATGGATTAGATTTTTAAATCATAAAAGTGAATTATTTGAGGAGTTTAGAGATTTTGCCACTTGAATTCTCAGAAAAATTGGATTTAAAATTATTACTATCCAAAATGATCATGGGGGAGAATTTAAAAATGAATTGTTTGATAATTTTTGTAAATCCCATGGAATAGATCATAATTTCTCAGCTTCTAGGACACATCAGCAGAATGGAGTAGTTGAGAGAAAGAACAAAACATTGATTGAAGTTGCTAGTCATTTGGCCAGAATATATATAGTTCCAAAATATTTTTAGGCTGAAGCCGTTAGTACTGTATGCTATGTATTGAATAGGGTGTACATTAGATCAAAATGAAATAAATAACCTATGAACTTTTTAAAGGTAGTATTCCCAACCTCTCACACCTACATATTTTTGGATGTAAAGTGTTCATACAAAATAATAGAAAAACTCTCCTAGGAAAATTTGATCCTAAATCTGATGAAGCAAATTTTCTAGGATATTCAAGTGTTGGAAAATCTTATAGAGTTTTTAATAGAAGAACATTGGTAGTTGAGGAGACCACTCATGTTATTTTTGATGAATCAAATAATTATGGAGGGTTTAGGTTGGATGAAGATGAAGTTGAAGAAATAATCCAAGGACTTGAAAATGAAAAAGTTGAAGAAAGGGTTGAAAATGAGGAAGAAAACCAATTGCCTAAGGAATGGAAATTTGCTAAGAGTCATCCTAAAGAGTTAATTTTAGGTGACCCAAGTGAAGGAGTTAGGACTACGCATGGTTTGAGGAAAGAAGTAAATCACTCCGCTTTTATTTCAATGATTGAAACCACTAGTGTAGATCAAGCACTTTCAAATGAGTTTTGGATTCTAGCTATGCATGATGAGTTATATCAATTTGTTAGAAATGATGTTTGGGAATTAGTAGAAAGACCGAAAGATCAAAGTGTTGTTGGAACAAAGTGGGTATTTAAAAACAAGATGAATGATTTTGGAGTGATTGTAAGGAATAAAGCAAGGTTAGTGGCTAAGGGGTATAATTAGATTGAGGGAATTTATTTTGAGGAGTCCTTTGCCCCGGTAGCTAGACTTGAGGCAGTTAGAGTGCTTTTAGCCTCTGCCTGTTTTAATGGTTTTAAGTTGTATCAAATGGATGTAAAGAGTGCCTTTCTAAATGGGATGATATAAGAGGATGTTTATGTTGAGCAACCTCCAGGTTTTGAAAATGCATAATTTTCTAATCATGTTTTCAAATTGAAAAAAGCATTATATGGACTTAAAAATGCACCTAGAGCTTGGTATGAAAGGCTAAGCACATTATTACTTGGACGGTCATTTGTAAAAGGGAGTGTGGACACCACTCTCTTTTTAAAAAGAGTATGAGATGAAACACTCATTATTCAAATTTATGTGGATGATATCTTATTTGGATCTACTGATAGAAATCTTTGTGATGAATTTTTAAAAATAATAAGGAATTTGAGATGATCTTAATTGGAGACTTGAGTTACATTTTGGGGTTTGGCATTAAGTAGGATGAGGATGGAACATTTCTGGGTCAGTGAAAATATGTTATGGACATTCTTAAAAAATATGAAATTGATAAGGTTAAACTAGTAAATATACCCATGAGTTCCTCATTGCAGTTAGATAAGGATCCTAAAGGAAAATCAGTTGATCAAAAAAAGTTTAGAGGGATGATTGGATCTTTTCTTTACTCGACAACAAGCAGACCAGATATCATATTTAGTGTTTGTTGGTTTGTTAGATTTCAAGCAGATCCTAAAGAGTCACATCTAATTATAGTTAAGAGAATTATGAGATATCTTTTGGGGACTCAAAACCTAGGAATTTGGTATCCTAAGAATAGCACTGCATTTGAAATTATTGGATACTCTAATTCAGATTTTGTTGGTTATAAGGTTGATAGGAAAAACACTTTTGGAACTTATCAATTTATAGAAAACTTCTTAGTTTCTTGGTCTAGTAGAAAATATAACTCAGTAGCCTTTTCAACTATAAAAGCTGAATATATTGCCTTAGGAAGTTATGTTGCACAAGTGCTTTGGTTAAAATAATAGCTAATTGACTTACGATTCTATTTTGGCACAATTACAATCTTTTATGATAACACTAGTGCCATATGTATTTCAAAGAATCATATTCAGCTTTCTAGAACCAATCATATCGATATAAGGCATAATTTTATAAAAGATCATGTAGTAAAAGAGGAAATTGAATTATATCATGTTGCTACTAAGGATCAACTCGTAGATATTTTCACAAAACCACTAGCTTTTGACACATTTAGTATTTTAAGGATAAGGCTAGGTGTGATTTATCTTAATGCATAATTGAAATTTCTGTAAACATTATTTTGTGCGTGATTGTATATTTGTTTATGTTAAATTTATGCAGTATAAGTTGTATATTTTTATTTTATTTTTTATTATATTTTATCACTTTGTCTTTTTATTGTTTGTACTTTAATGAAAAATAAAAAATATTTTACTTTGAAGGGTTATTGAGCTTTCCATGTACTATTTTTTTTTTGTTATTCTGTTTGTATTATACGAAATTATTTTATACAATACAAATTCTATAGCATGTGCATAAAAATTTGTAGAGTTGAGGGGACAGAACAATCTTTTTAATAGTTCATACTGTATGATGATGTTATCATATTGTACGATATATACAGGTTCATCTATACTAATGGGGACGAGTTTGTAGTCTTAGAAAATTATGACTGATCATACGTACGAACGTCTCATTCATCTGTACAATCCTTGTTGTTATTTTAGGATAAGGATGAAGCCAACCATCATAAAAAAGATATTTAATATTATGATCATCCTGAATGAATATGTGATCGTCTGTATAATCAGGAAGTCAAAAAGCTGATATGAAAAGATGCATCAGGAAGGGCAGTTTATGAAAAGCCGTTCGTTTTCGTTCTTACGTATGAAATTTATTTCGTCATGTACGAAATACCTGTACAAAACTTTTTCATACTATATGATTGATCATTTTTTCTTTATATAGAATGATAGTATTCATTCGTTTCACTTCCATTTCAAACCCTTCAAAGCCACAAATTAGAGATGTTTGGCAGTGAGAAAAGATCACGACATGCTGGAGGATCATCATCCTGACAAAATTGGGATGAAAATTTTTTATCTCAACAAAATGAAGATGCTTACCACAGATTTAGTGCTTCCAAAATTACACCCTCTCATCTCTTAATGCAAGAGAACATCCATTTCACTGTAATGCCACTTTTTGACTCTACTCAATTTTCGTTCATCCTCACCCACATTCATGCATACAATAAGGATTTATTTCATGTTTTCCTCGTAAACATGAAAATAAATTAGGACCACACAAGGATCACTTATATTCTAAAATAGAGAGTAGAAATAACTAAGAAGGATTTGGGGACTTTCCTTCATCTTAGAACTCATAGGATTTGAGCACACATCCTGACCTCTAGAGCTGACTATGATTGGTCAGAAGTCAATAAGGTTCTTAGGGTAGTAATCTAACCACGTAATTTACTTAGAGTCTACACCCTGAACCAAAATGCAAGGATCATCCAGCATGTTCTTAGAACCTCTATTATCCCAAAAGCTGGAGATCAAATCAACATGACACCCCTCCTTTCAACTGTTACCTACTTAATCATGACTGGTTAACCTATAGATGAAGCCCAAGTAATCATGGACTATTTGTATTCTTCTACTGATATAGGCCATCTTAGCATCAAAAGGAAGAAAAATATTGTACTGGGCCATATAATTTCATATATTTTAGAGAAGAAGTACAACTTAGTCCACCCTAGTGGACCTACTTAGTTGCATGTGTACTTTACTGATGCTTCTTCTTAGGTACTTTTTGGGAGAGAGGGCTCTGGAGATGATTTTGAGGAAGAAGGTGCACCTGCACCTGCCCCTGTACCTAGACTTGATAAGGACATTTATCAAAATATGGTCCAGCGCTTTAATCAAAAATTTGAAGATATTGAGGCCCATTTAAAGTAGTAGGTTGACATATATAATGAAGATAGAGGTTGGATTCATGATCAGTTTGAATCAGAGAACACCAATATTGCCACAATCAATAGCTATTTTGTTATGTTCGCTGCTCCACCACCACCTCCAGATGAGGGTCATCCTGATTTCTAGTTATGATTCTGTTGTTTGGTTGTTGCTCTGTATGGGTGTTTATGTTTGAAGTTGTTGTGTCGTTTCTTTATTTTCTTCTAGACTGTATTATTTTTTGTAGTTTGTGAAAGATTTGATGTATGAATTGTAGTCTTTATGTTGGAAGGATGCATGTAACAAAAATGCATGTTAAATGAAATGAATAAATCATGTTTGGATGCAAATTCCATTATAACTTGAATTTTTTTACTCAAACGTTGTTGATTATCTTCATGAAATGTTAGTTGAATCTATTTTACAATAGTAATCGCTATGCATAATTTAATCTCTCAAAATATTTAGGTTATTTTGTGACTGGGTGTAGATTAGAAGATCTTTTTTATTATTTTATTTTTGGACATGTATTACTTAGCTTAAACTGTTGCATATTTGATATCTTAATATTGCTCTTATTTTCTATCTCAAAGTGTTCATTATTATATTTATGTAAAGAGATTGTGGTTTCGGAAAGAAAATTTTTGTAAGTAGGCACAAAATGAGCCTAAAAATGAAAAGTTGCACAAAGTGTGCCGTGAATACAAAAGATGTGCAATGTTCACCAAATTATAAAGAGGCACAAAATCAGCCCAAAATTGACAAGATGCACAAAGTGTGCCATTCAATTTGAAAAGATGCACAATATCACCAATCATTCTTTCCTTTATCATTTTCTCAATTACACTAAACAATGATCGTCACTATTGAATTAGAAAATTATTAATTTTATTTTATCATTTTTGTAATAGTTATGGTTACTTAATCTGTCTATTACATTACTGACAAAAATCAACATTTCTTATCCTTGTTATTCTATGATTTAAACTTTTAAATCTTTATCTTTTGCATCTGATTTCAATAGTGTAATTATAAATTCCTTTAACATTATCTTATCATCAACTACTTTGATTGTTTCCCTTTTTGTTGCTGTCAAAAGGGGGAGTTTGTTTGATATGTTTTGTTTGATATGCATGTTATCTATGTATTTGTGTGTGTTTGTTTTGTCTTATCTTATCTCTATATTTTTTTTCTATTTTCTTTCTTTTTCTTCAGTCCCCTGGTTATTTGATATGTTTTGTTTGATATGCATGTTATGTATGTATTTGTATGTTTTTGTTTTGTCTTATCTTGTCTCCCAATTTTTTTTCTATTTTCTTTCTTTTTCTTCAGTCCCCTTGTTACAAATAGATCATTCCTTTAGGGGAAGCTTACTTTTAGGGGGAGCTTAGGAGAAAATTTGCATTTACTTGTTAACTCAAATAATAATTATTTTGCTATCATAAAAAAGGGTGAGAATGTTGAGAATGGTGCAAATTTGGATATTCAAGTGAGTTATTGATGTGAGTTTTTTATGATTACAAAATCTTATTGTTTGATCTTATTGCTTGTTTGTTGTTTCTCCTAACAAATGTTAGAAATTTTGTTTTGATGTACTAACCTTTCATTTCAGGAAAAAATCACATTTCAGATAGTGGAAGACTTCAAATTGATTGAATTAGAGGTTATTAGTCTTGGAGTCTATATTTTTTCTTTTCTTGAGTCTGAGAGATGTGATTGTAATTGGGTAATCATGCACACACACACTAGGGGAGTAAGATAATACTTAATTTTTTAAACTAGTTGTATTGTATGATATTATATTGTACTGGATGATTTATACAGTTTCTCCTCTTAAACCAACGAACCTACCAGGTTAAGTATGAAAATTTTTCTATGCGTAAATCATACAATACAGAATGTATTCGTATATCTCTTCCAGAGTATGAAATCCAAGGATGACAGTTTCATACAGGAGCGTATGGGATAAATGGTTCAAATTTTTGAACTGTTCATACAGTACGAACATGTTTCGTATATCATTTCTAGAGTATGAAAACTAGCATTCAATGGTTTATACAGCATCATATGGGATGAACCATTCAACTTTTTGAACTGTTTGTACAGTACAAATGGATTTCATATATCATTTCCATAGTATGAAAATTGGGGTTCAATGGTTCGGACTAGTTCATACGGGACAAATCATTTAACTTTTTGAACCATTTGTATAGTACGAATGGATTTCATATATCATTTCCAGAGTATGAAATCTGAGGTTCATAAGTTTGTATAGCATTGTATGGGATGAACCATTCAACTTTTTGAATAGTTCGTACAGGATGATTTTGTTTCATATTTCATTTTCCAGAGTACGAAAGATGGCTTACATGGTTCGTATGGTATATCATATGGGACGAACCATTCATTTATTGAATTGTTCGTACGGGATGACCGCCGATTGTACAGTATGATCCTACTTCGTAAAACTTGAAATTTTTAGTTTTTAGATAGTTTTTCTTGTCCTTTGAATATAAGGTTCCTAAAAACTAACTTTTTTAACTAATCTTCTATGAATTTCTTCTTGAGAGTGGAAGGGAGAGTGATTAGGAAGAGTGTTTCCGAGTGAGTGTGGTGAGATCTTTGAAGAGGAAATCGTGAGGGGATTCACAAGGTTGGAAAAAGGTGAGGATCTCATTGTTTGTACTTCAAGTCTCTTCCTTATCTCCTTGAAGACTCTTGAGAGAAGATATTTGAAGAATGTCCGATGCTCTGTGGCCACCAGGGGGGTGAAAAAGGATACTTGGTTCTCTACCGAAACCTGGAGGGTGTAAAAGGATGAGTGGGTTCTGTACCTTCACTAGGAGGGTGAAAAAGGATAATGGTTCTCTGCCGCACTGGGGTCTGGTAGAAGAGAGTTTGTAAGGGCTTCTCCATCTTGCTGTGGGGGCCAAAGGAGAGTCACTTTGGTTTAGTGCAATACTTAGAGAAGGAGTCTCTAGGGAGTGGATGTAGATTTTGTTTGACCGAACCACTATAAAATTTGGTGTTCTCTGTTCTTATTTTCTATTTACCATATTATTAATTTCTGCAGTGCACTTTATTTTTCTGTAGTTGAGAAAGCTTAATTTTTAAAACTGTTCAAACATTACAAACTTAAACGTACTGTTCAATATACTGAAGATTTTTATAAAAAGGTTTTCAAAACATACAATAGATTTTTAAAAGTACCAATTCACCCCCCCTCTTGGTTAGCCTAGGGACATAATTAATATGTCTAACAACCTATTCGCACTTTCAAATCCCTTATAACTCTCCCTTACAAAAAACTCTTCCTCTCTTCTCTCCCAAAGACCTCCTAAACTCAATCCCTATGCTCCCTCTCAAGACACTTAACAGTAAAAAGCTTAGAAATAATCCTAAGTGAGAGTTTTAATCTACCAACACTAATCGTCCAGTACGATCCAAGATCATACAGTACGATTAGTTAAAAGTAATCTTATTACACTGTACGAAGAGATAGATCCTGTACGATCAGTTTAAAGAGATGAGCTGATCATCTAGGATGATTTTGAATATCGTCCAATATAATTAGTACAAATAACTTGGATAATTATCCACTATGATAGGCGACGATTAATTATCATCCCATGTAAGAATCATGTCATATAGTATGATCGGTCAAATTTTCCAGTATGATTTGATTGAATAAATTAACCATAATTATTTTCCTAATCATAAGATACATTTAGGTATGATTTCCATACATCGTATAGTGTGACAAATATCGTACTATATGATTAATACAAATTTTAAATTTTAAAATATTGCTTAAATTGGTATTAGTGGCTGAAATCATGACTATAATAAATCATCCTTTACGATATGTATCATCTAGTATGATTAGTGTAATCAATCTCAAATATCAAAGTGCCAAAACTAATATTTTTTTTGTTAACTGATCATCTAGTATGATGTAAATCATACAATAAGATCTAAATCATACAGTACAATTAGTTCATAAAACTCATCTTCTTCCTATCTCACTAACTCAACCCCTTAAGTTTGTGTGTGCAAAGGTCACTCAACTTTAGGATCCACCAACATACATGATTGACTCAATAAAGATAAATAGTACATAAAGACTAAAAATATAGACTTTAATCCTCGTCTACTCAATCTTGAGCTGATCAAAGTTGCAAGTGTATAATGGACATGAAATGTTAGTGAGTAGGGTAAAACAAATTTGCAATAAACTCAATTATCAGGAGATAGCATAATAGGAAATCTAATAATGCTTGTTACCATCAAAATCATAAGATTTGGATCCAGATTTGTAACACATGGGAGTATTGATTGCCTTAGTATTATTCATCTTATATATTTTTAAGAATATCTTTAATATACTTTGATTGACTAAGAAAAGTTCCATCATCTCTTTGCTTTACACTAAATCCAAGGAATTAAGTAAGCTCTCCCTTCAAGCTCATCTCAAACACCTTACTCATTATTTTTGAGAATTTATCACAAAGATTTTTATTTGAAGATCCAAACAATATATCATTAACATATATTTGAAAAATGAGTAGATATTCTTCTTTATTTTTTAGGAATACAGTGGTGTCCACACTACCCTGAATAAAAGCTCTTTCTAGGAGAAAAGTTCTCAGCCTTTCATACCAAGCTCTATGAGCTAGCTTCAATCCATATAATACCTTCTTTAGTTTGACTACATGATTGGGAAATTTAGAGTTCTCAAAATTTGAGGGTTGCTCAACATATACATCTTATTTAATTACCCCATTTAGGAAGGAACTTTTAACATAGATGTGATACAGCTCAAGTTCTCCAAAGTAAGCAAAGGCTAATAGCACTTTAATGGCTTGTAGTCTAGCTATAGGGGAAAAGGTTTCTTCAAAGTAAATTCCTTCAACCTGATTGTACCCTTTAGCCACTAATATATCCTTATTTATAATTATTATGCCAGAGTCATTAATCTTATTCTTGAAAACCTATTTGGTTCCTATAACACTCTAGTTTTTGGGTCTACTAAATAACTCCCAAACATCATTTCTAATAAACTAATTCAACTCTTCTTACATAGCTAGAATCAAGAGTTCATAGATAAAGCTTGATCTATGTTTGAGGGTTCTACCATAGAGATAAAAGCATAGTGGCTAACCTCTTTTTTAAGTCCATGCCTAGTTCTTGCTCCTACTAATGGATCTCCTAGGATGAGGTCTTTAGGATGAATATGTGAATATCTCAAATCTTTAGGTAATAGGTTTTGAGGCTCTACTCTATTTTCTAGGTCAATAGATTCTACTCCTTGGGTCACCTTAACCACTTCTTCATCTAACCTAGGCTCATGAGATCTATCAGATTCATTAAATACTATATGGGTGGTCTCCTTTACCACTAATGTCCTATTATTGAAAATTTTATTTGATTTAACTATAGTTGAATATCCTAGAAAAACTCCTTCATCAAATTTTGGATTAAATTCTCATGATAGAAATTTTCCATTCTTTAGAATGAACACCTTACATCCAAAGAAATAAAGGTGAGAGAGATTGGGTGTCTTCCCTTTGAGTAACTCATAGGGTGTCTTGTTGAGTATGGATCTAATATTAATCCTATTGAGAAAATAGCAAGCAATATTTACTACTTCTGGATAGAAATACTTAGGAAGTGAGTACTTAGCTAGTATGGATCTAGTAGCTTCTACAAGGATTGTATTCTTCCTTTTAGTAACCACATTTTACTGAGGGGTTCTAAAAGCTAAAAAATTATGTTCTATGCCTAGCTCTTTACAAAATGATTCAAATTTGTCATTTTTAAATTTCCCACCATGATCACTATGAATAGTTAGGATTTTACAACATAATCTTTACTAAATCCATGTAGAGAATGTCCAAAATTTATCAAATGATTCATTCTTATGTAATAGAAATCTAATCCAAGTGAACATCGAGTAATCATCAACAATAACATATCCAGAAGTTTTCTAACCTAAGCTAGAAGTGGTACCCAGTCCAAACATATCCATGTGATGGACTTCTAAGGGTCTATAGGTGCTAAGGATGTTTATTGAGTGAAAGGAAGTTTTACTTTTTTTTCCTAGTTGTCAGGCATCATAGAGGTGGTCTTTAAAGAAATCTAGTTATAGTATGCCTCTAACTAGGTCCTTTTGGGTTACCTTTCAATCATTTTTCGTGCTAGTATAGCATAGTCACCTATGCCATAGCCAGGATTCATCAGTAAATATTTTCAAGGAAAGAGAATTAGTAGATTCAACAAAGTAAAATAAGACATGTAAACATTGTTAATTATGTTTCCTTCTAAAATAGTATTCCCATACAAACTACTCATATAACTAGTACATAAAAAATTAATGTAAAAGGCTTTGTCACATAGTTGAGTTATGATAAGCGAGTTATGCTTCAAGCCATCTACTAGTAACACATTTTGAATAATGAAATTCTTAGAATTACTAATCATACATATACCTATTACTTTCCTAGTGGTATTATCTCCAAGTGTAACCTTTTCTCCTGCCATGGCCTCTAGTATGATTAATTATTTGATGTCTCCAGTAATGTGTGTGGGTCTTCGAAGGGATGCTGCACACAGGGGTTAGAATATAAATGGTATGATCACACTATCCTGTAGAATAAAATGGTCATTGGCTTTTACACTGTACACATGCAAGATAATAGGAGAGCATATGGGATCATACATACAATTAACTAGGGAGGACAATGGCTTTCACCTACACACCAAGATGGGTAATAATATATATGACCCAATAATCATGAGATTTCCCCCATTCGATACATCAGCTCAAATGAGATTTATTTGATATGGGTGTAAGTTTCCCATGAGTACATGCCCCCATAGTTAACTATATCCTAGGCCTCAACATAGGAAAACTCTTGATAAAGGATGCTAAATTATTCTCTTCTTAGTTTTGTGCATAGAGGAGGTTCCTAGGTTCTATTTCGAAGAGAATAATCTCTTCCCTTTATCTTTAGCTAGAATTAGATTTTTTAGATGTATGAAGATTTAATTTAAAATTTTAGTTTAAAAGATCAAAGATTGATTTGTCATCTAAGAAGGAACTATAGACCTAGGATTTATTTAGGATTCATTTAGGATTCAAAGAAGACACAGTGAGGGGTGAAAAATCTAAGCATAGGCTTGCCTGGAGTGAGCTACTAGCTAACATTCTAAATACAATCAATCACCTTATGTATGAAAGATGGGAGGGCTCTATTTTATGGATTCAAGGATATTTAATTCATAAAGTTAAATTGGGGATATAAAGAATATGCAAATGCATATATTTAACTTCATCTATGCATGAAGCAAATGTATAAAGAACAGTTTTTTATTCATTAATTTGGAAACATAAATAACGCCTAGGGTCTGTATGAAAGTAAGGTGACCAGGCTCCACCACAACATACTTGGATTCCTACTCTTATGAATGAAACATGCTTAAATGTGGAAGCATGTTATCTTCTGGCTCAAAGTCTACACTATAAAATTTCAAAAGAGAACACCCTCCTAAGAAGAAAAGAATATCTTTTGGAGTCCTATACGTGTGCATAAGCAATCTCATTTAACCTTTTACAACTCTTTGAAATTTAAATATACATAAATATAATGAACACTTTACATCCAATCCTAAATACATTCTACCTTGAATCTCTACTTTTATAAGCATCCTAGATACGTTTTACTTTGCTATTCTTTTTCGCAAAAGAAAATAACATTAAAAAACACATATGTAATGTATGTATGATATGATATCCAGAGTGCATAAAATAAATAAATAAACATGTCAATAATACCCTCCAAGTAAAGGTACCCGGATCACACCAAAATAAACTATTTCCTAGTCTAAAACTAGAGTCAGTGGCCCTAGCAAGAAAATTCTAGTGTGTGAAAAATGTCGTATGTTCTAGATGTATCCTAGGGAATTTATCATTTAAGTTGTTCAGATTTGGAGTTATTTGTTGGTTGTAGATCAAGTGAGGTGTTGATTTGAATTTAAATTTTGATATATGAGAATGTTATTAATATTTTTGAAATTTATTAATGATTTATTAAGTGTCTTAAGATAGAAGCCTTATGAATCCAATATATATATGTTCGCCAAAAGGAATCAAACATAACATATGAAGACTTTGATATATTCTTTATTACTGATTTGGATGAATATTTATCTGAATTGAATAGTAATCACCATTGTTAAACAAGGGCTATGAGGTTTATTTTATCCTCCTTGGGGCTAACTTAATAGCTCGTAAGCTTAGGTTCACTAGTAATTACTTGGTTAATTATATTTGATTATTTGTTAAATTTAAAATTAATTTCAATTTATTAGGATTTATTCAAGGCCTTATAATCCAATGCAATTGTGCCTTCCTAAAAAGGTGAACATAATATATGAAAGCCTTTAGTTTATTCAAAATTTACTAAAGACCCCTCAAATCCAATGCATATGTATCTTCCAAATGGAGTTAAATATAATGCATAAAAGTATTTTGTTATCTAAAATTGATTAAAGACCTTTTAAATCCAATAGTATGCCCTTAGAAGAATCAAACATAAAGTATGAGATGTCCTTTAGTTATTTATTTAGTATTTAACTAATGATTTCATTTAATTAAATCAAGATTAAGCATGTTAATTATTAAGTATTATTTTGTTTTAGATGATTAAAACTAGATTTAATTAATGTTATTTAATCATTTAAATTTAATGGTTTCTTTTTTTTATAATTTTATTAATCTTTTAATTTACCTATTTAATTTAATTCATTTAGAGTATATTGCTAATTTATATGATTTAAATCCATTAATAATTTTGATTTGTTAGAGTATGATAGATTGAATTTGCTCATGGTTAATTATCTTATCTCATTTTTATTAATATACTTATTTTATTAAGCCAGTTATGATTCTATAAAAATCAAAAGGGGAAATTCAAAGTATGGGCAACAAATTAATACTACGTGAACTATGATTTATCACTAACGAATAAAATCCTACTTAGTAGCGAGACAACAGGTTTGTAAAATAAAATGTGTGGTTACTATAAGAACCCAAATTTTTGGGAATCCTAATCACATGTAAGACTTAGAGGACCTACGGGGCACTAAGTGTTAGAATTTACCTCATCGGAGCTAGTCAACAGTGCAACCAGCCATAGCACCTCCATTTGGAAGAAATGGAAGTGAAATATTGCTCCATAGCTTTGTTACCCAAAATGTCTTCAATGTACCTCGTAAAAAATGTCAAGAGAGAAGTGTTGCAAATCTAGATTCAAGGATTATGATTTTCATGATAATAAATATTTCTATTATTATTTGATTGCCTAACCTTTTAGGTCCCCAAGATCAAGTGTAATTCAAGCCAGCTCAAGATCGGGTGTGTCTGTGTTCAAATGTATTATTTTTTTCCTCTCTCGAGTCAAATATAATGTAATGGATCCCCAAGCTAAGTAACCTTGCACACACACACTCAAGGGGAGAATTTTAGTGAGTTAGAGTTTCTATTCTATTTTGATTATATCATCCTGGATGATCGAAATATCGTCCTAGATGATCCATTAAAAATAGAAACCCTAATTAGGGCAACCATGTTAAGTCAGTCTGATTAAGCAGATCGTCCTGGATGATCCCCTATTGTCTAGGATGATATGCTTAAATCAAAACTTTTCAGCCACCAGACTTATTTAGGTAGGTTTTTATTTTAGGACTTTTATCTAATCGTACAGGATGATCCATGTATCATCCTAGATGATTCATTATAATATTGCCTAAATTAGTCAAGTGATTAAAGAAAGTAATTAAGGATTAATTGATCTATCACATCATCCTGGATGATCGCAAGATCATCCTGGATGATCAATTATAAATCCTCATCATCTAATACATCTCACCTAGATGACCCGATATATGTTCCGAGTGATATTTTCATTTTGAACTAATCGTACAGGATGATAGCTTTATAGTCCTGGATGATCAGTTATTTTGAAATCATCCAGCACAGTTTTCCAGGACGACCCGAACAATATACTAGATGATATTGGCATTTTTAAACTAATCATACAGGATTATAGAGATATCATCCTGGACAATCAAATTATTTTCTTTAGATCGTCCAAACTTTTCTCCTAGACGTCTCGAACTATGTGCTGGATAATATTCCTGATTTAGAACTAATCGTCTAGGATGATCACAGAATCATCTTGAATGATCAAAACAAACCATATTTTTTAATATTCCAGAGGAACCAGATCATCCAGGCCAAAAGGGGCTTGCTTATAATAATCATACAACATGATTGCAGGATCGTCCTGGATGATCTTTAATGATAAGTTAAAATTTAGGACAATTTTTGAGCCCTTCTATTTAAGATCTCTTATTTATTACTATTAAAAGCTTTTGCCACTATTCTCACCTAAGAGAGTCTTGAGAGGGAGAGGGAGAGCTTGGGGGAGAGAGAGAATCTTGTGAGGGGAAGTTTATGCGGTGTTCACAAAGGTTACTTTAAGTACGAATTTCAGTCATCTTATCCAGTCATCGTCCCTTGTCCTTCGGTGGTTCTGTGGGAAGGATCATCAGTAAGAAGATCTAGGTTCTCTACCAGCTTCAGAAGGAAGCCAAAGGAGGTAAGGTTCTCTGCCTGCTTCAAGAGCAAGTAAAAGAAGTTTGGGTTCTCTGCTTACTTCAGGAGGAAGAAAAGGAGTTTAGGTTCTCTGCCTATTTCCGGAGGAAATAAAAGAAGTTTGGGTTCTCTACCTCTCCAGGGTTGGTTAAAAGGAGTTTTATAAAGGCTTCTCCTCTTAACTATGGGAGTAGAAGGAGAGTCACTGAGTTTTAGTGCAATTCCTAAGGGGGAGGCTCTAGGGAGTGGATGTAGGTTTAGTTGATCGAACCACTATAAAATCTAGTATGTTCGTTCTTTTACAATTCTTCTTTTAATTTCTGAACTTTACTTTTTGTGGATGATTGTGTGATTAAAGTTATTATTTTGGTTGATTAAACTTCTCCACATCAACATGCTATTGCAATTATTTTAAAATATTCAAAAAGGTTTTCAAAATTATTTTTGCTTAAAATTTTTTAAAAATACTAATTCATCCCCCCTCTTAGTTAGCCTCAGGCTAGTTCATATGGGCTTAATATCCCTAACAAACTTTCAAGTAGTATCAGAGAGGGATTCATAAAATCAAGTTTTGAAAAACTGTTACATTTGATCTATGGCTAACTTTGGTAATAAAAATTCTGCGGAAGGATATTCAATTACTCGACCACCTTTATTTGATAATATGCCTTCTAATTTTTAAAAAACTCGCATGTCCACCTTTTTATAATCTATAGATTATCGCATGTGGATGCTCGTTAAAAATGAATACTCTACACCATTTAGATTAGTTGATGGCATTAAAACTAAACCTCCTTTTACTGAATGGACTTTTGATGATCGAGATTTAGCACAACTGGATGCAATATGCTTAAACTATTTTTTTTATGCATTAAAATCTAAGAATTACATGTGTGTCTCTACTTACACAACTGGTAATGAAATCTGGGATAACCTATTCATTACTTATGAAGCTATATCAAAGGTTAAGCAATCTAAGTTGAATATCTTACTTCATGACTACGAACTCTTTCACATGAAACCTAATGAGTCGATATCTGAAATGTATAGTAGGTTTACACAAATTCTCACCTGCCTATATGCCTTAGGAAGAGAACTCATTAATTATGAGAAAGTTAATGAAATCTTGAGATGTTTGCCTTCTTCATATGATACGAAGATAACTCTGATCACTGAATCCAAAGATTTAAACACTTATTCTATTGATAACTTACTTGGATCACTCATTTCTTATGAGTAAGGAGTGAACCAAAGATAACTTGATGCAGGTGAGAAAAAGAAGGAGAAAAATGTGGCACTGAAGGCTAATGACATGGAGACTGATTCTTCTGGGTCTGAAAGTGATGATGTTGCCTTAATCACTAGGAAATTCAAAATATTTCTAAATAAGAGATAAAAACACCATAAAAAATGGAATAAATGTATAAATAGGAAAAATTTTAAAGGTTCCTCTGATATGGTTTGATTTGAATACAGGAAGCCAAGATATATAAAAGTTGATTATCCTACACTTAATGCTCACCCAAGCAAGGAGAAGGGTGAGGAGAAGCCCAAGTTCAGGAAGGATAAGAAATAGATTCAAAGGCTTTCTAGATGTATTCTGCATCCGACTCCTCTGAGATTGAAGCTGAAGAGGAAACTATACTCTTGTTTTTTATGGCAGATGAACATCTTAGTCACTCTGACCAAGAAGAGGTATATGAACTAACCTACGATCAATTACTTGATGTTTCTAAGAAAATCTATTCATCAAATAGGGAAATTAAGAAAACACATACTAGCCTAAAATTGGAACTCCTGAACCCGCAAAAAGAGCATGAAGTTTTGCTTAAAGAACATTCTTCACTTGATAGCAATCACATGTCATTACTTGATTAATTAGATGAGTTAAACAAAAAGCATTCTGAATTGATTGTTGAGCATGATTTATTGAATGCATCGCATGTTGAATTAAAAAATGCATTCAAGGAATTAGAAACTCATGCATTTCATGTAGAGAGAAGGGAGCATGCATTAAGAGTGGAAAATTCAATTTTGGATTGTTTGAAAAAAAATTTTGACGTTGAATTAACTTCTTCTATAAAAAATAAATAACCTCTATCACTTGAAGAATTTTTTACACAATCATCAAAGAAAGCATCATCCAAACCTAGGAAGAGGTACTATCACCCATGTAGATTAGTTAACCCTTTTTTTGGCATTAAATATTTCTCTTGTGGCATATTAGGGTATATCTCCCACATCTACATTGTTCACCATAGTACACAATGGGTGTGGTGGCCCAAATTGCATGATTCAAAACATGACAAAAATGCATTATATTCTTCTTTTCATAAGAAGGAAACCAAAATTTTTTGGATTCCTAAATCTGATGTTTGATGATTTTGTAATAGTGCTCTCACATAAGACCTCGTGAGAGCATGTGGTACCTTAACAACGGATGTTCAAGGTATACGACTGGAGATGAATATCAATTCATTTCACTGGAAGCCAGGGCTAAAGGCAAGGTCACTCTTGGAGACAACACCACCAGGAAAGTGGTGGGCGCAGGTATAATTGAAAACTCCAAGAATCTTTTAATTAAAAATGTTTTACATGTAGATGGACTGAAACATAACCTGCTTAGCATCCATCAACTCTGTGACAAAGGGTCCAGCATGAAGTTCCTGGCAAATAGTTGCATTATTAGCTTAAATAATAACACTATTTTGCAGAGAAAGAGGAGCTTATGTCATGCTTGATTTAAATAATGTCTACATGCTTGATTTAAATAACATTGAGTGTGCTGTTTCATTTTACATAAAAACTGTTGCTGATGAGCCTTGGGTGTAGCATCGGAGCTTATGTCATGCCAGCATGAAAACCCTTAGAAGAGTATCCCAAAAGGACTTAGTTAGTGGTATCCCCAAGCTTAAGTTCACTAAGGACCACCTATACGATGCCTGTCAACTAGGAAAATAAGTTTAATCCTCTTTCCACTCCATTAAGGACATCAGCACTTCTAAACCTTTAAAAGTCATTCAAATGGATTTATTTGGAACCATTTGCACTGCCAGCTTTGAGGGAACAGTCTATGGATTTGTTATTGTCGATGACTACTCAAGGTTGACTCGGATTAGATTTCTGTCACATAAAACTAAGTTATTTGATGAATTTAAAACCTTCTCCCCTTAGATTTAGAAGAAACTATATTATGAGATCTTGAACTTTCATAGTGATCATGGTGGAGAGTTTGAGAATGAGAGATTTGAAACTTTCTGTGAGGAGCAAGGGATTAGTCACAACTTATTAGCTCCTAGGACCCCTCAGCAAAATGGGGTAGCTGAAAGAAATAACAGGACCTTAGTGGAAGATGCTAGAGCCACGCTTGCTAAGCATTCACTTCTAAAATACTTTTAGACAGAAGTGGTGAACACAGCCTGTTATGTGTTGAATAGGATGAATGTTAGATGCAATATGAATAAGACACCCTATGAGATCATTAAGGGTAGAACACCAAACTTGTCTCACCTCCATGTCTTTGGCTGTAAGGTCTTCATTCTTAACAATGGGAAATCATCCTTAGGAAAATTTGACCCAAAATTTGATAAAGCAGTATTCTTAGGATATTCAAGTGTAGGGAAAATATTTAGAGTGTTTAACAAGAGGCTGTTAGTGGTGGAGGAGACTACTTATGTAGTGTTTGATGAATCTGATCTTAAGGAGTCTAGAGCTGAGGAAGAAGATGAAATAGGAGAGAGTACTCAAGGAGTATAAACTATAATTTTGGAGGAAAGGGTTGAACCTAAAAACACATTACCTAGAGAATGGAGATATTCTTGGAGTCATCCTAAAGAACTGATCTTAGGAGACCCTTCTGAAGGTGTTAGAACTAGGCATGGACTTAGAAAGGAAGTGAACCACTCTACCTTTATCTCAATGGATAAACCCACCAATATTAATCAAACCATTTTTGATGAATTTTGGATCTTAGCTATACAAGAAGAACTTAACCAATTTCTGAGGAATGATGTTTGGGAGTTAGTATAAAGACCTAACAATCAAAGTATAGTGGGAACCAAATGAGTCTTTAAGAATAAAATGAGTAATTCTTGTGTGGTGGTTAGGAATAAGGCAAGATTGGTGGCTAACGGATACAACCAAGTAGAAGGGATTGATTTTAAAAAGACCTCTACCCCTGTAGCTAGATTAGAAGCCATTAGAGTTCTACTAGCCTTTGCCTATTATAAGGGATTTAAGCTTTTCCAAATGGATATCAAGAGTGCCTATTTAAATGGGGTAATAAAGGAAGATGTACTTGTAGAGCAACACCTAGGTTTTGAGAGTTTCAAATTTCCAAATCATATTTACAAATTAAAAAAGGCCTTGAATGGATTAAAATAGGCACCCAAAGCATGGTATGAGAGGCTTAGTACATTCCTACTAGAAAGGAAGTTTTTTAAGGGGAGCGTAAACATCACCTTATTTTGAGAAAAGTAGGAGATGATTTACTCATTGTCTAGATCTATGTTGATAATATACTTTTGGGGTCTTCTGATCAAAATTTATGTGATGATTTTTCTAGAATAATTAGTAAAGAGTTTGAGATGAGTATGATGGGAAAATTGTCCTACTTTTTAGGGTTTAACATAAGGCGACTAGATGATGGAACCTTTCTTAATTAATCAAAGTACACTGAGGACATCTTGAAGAAATATGAAATGGATTTAGCCAAGCCAATAAACACTCCCATGAGCTCCACTATCTGGTTAGATAAGGATTCTAATGGAAAATCTATTAATCAAAAGAAGTACAAAGGAATAATTGGATCACTACTTTACTTGACTGTTAACCAACCTGATATAATGTTAAGTGTTTGTCTCTATGCTAGATTTTAAGTTGATCCTAAAGAATCTCACCTAATTGTAGTTAAGAGAATCCTTAGATATCTCTTAGGGACCCCAAACTTAGGAATCTGATATCCTAGACACAACACTTCTTTCGAAATTATTAGATATTCTGATTCTGATTTTATAAGAAGTTGGGTAGATAGAAAGAGAACTTCTAAAACTTGCCAATTTATAGGATAGTCCTTCATCTCCTGATCCAGTAGAAAACAAAACTCTGTTGCACTTTCCATTGCTGAAGGTGAGTACATTGCCTTAGGAAGTTGTGTGGCCCAAGTTCTTTGGTTGAAGCAGCAAATCTTGCATTTAGGATTACCTGTTGGTACAATCTCAGTTCAGTATGATAACACTAGTGCCATCTGCATCTCTAAAAATCCTATCCAACACTCAAGGACCAAACACATTAATATAAGACATCACTTCATTAGGGACCATATTACCAAAGGAGGCATTGAGTTACACCATGTAGCAACTAAAAACTAACTCGCTAACATCTTTACTAAACCACTGACCTTTGACACATTTTGCATATAAAGAACTAGATTGGGTGTGATTTACATAAATGCATGAATTTGATGATTAAGGATTCCTGAATTTTCTATTTTTCATTCTTCTTTTATTTTTATTTTATTTGATTATTTGTTTCTTTTTATTTTTTATTCTTTGCTAATTTTCTTTTAATGTTATTGTTTACCTGATTTAGTTATTTCTTTTTATGTGTTTTTCTCTTATTTTTTATTTACTGTTTATTTTCTTTTGAATCAGATCACTGCTCACTACTGCTGATAACCTTGATTTCTAAATGAGAGTTTTGCCTTATTTTTGTTTAGAAGCTTGCAAGCAGTGATTGACTTCTCTAAAATAGTTAAAGGGAAGAAACATAGATGATTTTTTTCTCTTTCTTTAACTTCTTTAATGTTGTATTTTCTTTTTGAATAGAAATTTTTTTAAAAATTAAAAAGTTGGACTTTGAAATAGAGATATCATTATCCTCCTACAGTAATCTTTCTCATATGAGTAGTGTTCTAAATCATTGAATCACTTTCATATTTTCTTAATCAAGTGGTTGCATTTATCAAATGAGAATAATTCTATTTTGTGGATTACTATTCCTTGTCTGAGAGAATGAGTCTTCTCTTCTTCTCTTATATATGCAAGATACTCTCACAACTGATACTCTTTTAGAGGTTTTAAAAGAAAGGAAGCTTGCAAAAGATGCTTAAAGTGCGCCAATCAACTAAAAAAAAGAGGCACAAAATAAGTCCAAGACTGAAAAGATGTGCAATGCTCACCAAATTGAAAAGATGCACAAAGTGTATCAAAAATTAAAAGATGCATAAAGTGCGCCAAATAATTGAAAAAGAGGCATAAAATGAGCCCCTAAAGAAATAAGCTTCCACCTCTTTCAAATCTTTTGAAACTCTTAGAAGAATTCATGTACCACTTAATATATTCAAACACTTGAGAGTGAAAATCATAATTTCTTATTCCCTAATTTCTAATACTATTTTATCATATATTTTTCTAGAACGAAGAATGAAAAGATAATTTTTCTTATCTAACTTCTTCTATTTTGAATTAGATTTTTGTTTCGAAGGAATTTGAACCTGTAAGTTGCCCGAGGTAGGAGTTACAAAAATCTATTTTTCAACTTTTCTAGATTTTAGCCCATCAATTTCATCTTATTGGCTTTTGAATTAAAAATTATGGAAAATTTCTGAATAAAAAATTCTTTTTTGTGTTGCAAATTTGGATTAAAGGATTATGATTTTGATTATAACAAACATTTTTGTTTCTATTTGAGTGCCTAACCTTTCAGGTTCACAAGATCAATTATAATTCAAGCTAGCTCAATATCGAGTCGGTTTGTTTTTATTTCAAGGTCAATATAAATTTTTACCTTTCTTGAGTTAAATGTAATGTAATGGATCCCCTAGCTAAGTAACCTTACACACACACACACTCAGGGAGAGATTTTTAGTGAGTTAGAGTTTCTATTTTGATCTTGTTTATATCATCCTGGATGATATTAATATTATCCTAGATGATCCATTAAAAATAAAAACCCTAATTAGGACAATCATGTTAAGTCAGTCTGATTAAGTAGATTATCCTGGACAATACACCCATCGTACAGGATGATATAGTCAAATAAAAAATTCTCAGCTGTTAGACAAAGTTAGGCAAGTTTTTATTTTTAGAATTTTGGTCTAATCATCATGGATGATACATATATCATCCTAGAAGATTCATTATAATCATACCTAAATTAGTGAGGTGATTAAAGAAAGTAATTAAGGCCAGATGGATTGATCACATCATCCTAGATCATCCTGGATGATCAATTAGAAATCCTCATCGTCTAGTGCATTTCACCTGGATGACCCGAACTATCTGCCGGACGATACTTCCATTTTTAAACTAATTATACAGGATGATAGAGATATCGTCCTGGACGATCAAATTATTTTGAAATCATCCAGAATAGTTATCTTGGATGACCCGAACTATGTGCCGGATGATTTTGGGCATTTTTGAACTAATCGTATAGGACGATATACATATCATCCTAGACAATCAAGTCATTTTCTTTAGATCATCCAGGCTTTTCTCCTGGATGTCCCAAACTATCCTCTAGATGATATTCCTGATTTAAACTAATCGTCCAAGATGATCATAGAATCATCCCGGTTTATCTGAACAAATCATGTCTTCTAACCATCTAGAGGAACCAGATCATCCAAGCCAAAAGGGTCTGATTTACACTAATCGTACAAGACAATCGAAGGATCATCCTGAATGATCTTTGACAGCAAGTTAAAATTTAGGGCAATTTTTGAGCCCTTCTATTTAAGATCTCTTTCTTGCTAATGTTGAGATCTTTTGCCACAGTCCTTTCCTGAGAGAGTCTTGAGAGAGAGAGGGAGAGCTTGGGGGAGAGAGGGAGAATCTTATGAGGGGGAGGTTATGAGGTGTACACAAAGGTTAGTCCAAGCAAGGATTTGATTCTTCATCTCCATTCTTCATCCCTTATCCCTTGGTGCTCTGAAAGAGGGATTGTTTGTAAGAAGATCAAGGTTCTCTGCCAGCTTCAGGAGGAAGCAAAATGAGGAATGGTTCTCTGCCTGCTTCAGGAGGAAGCAAAAGGAGTCTGAGTTCTCTACCTCACCTGGGTTAGTGAAAGGAGTTATGTAAAGGCTTCTCCACCTTGCTATGGGAGTAAAAGTAGGGTCACTTTGTTTTAGTGTAATACCTAGAGGAGAGGCTTAGGGGAGTGAACGTAGGTTAAGTTGACCGAACTACTATAAAATCTAGGGAATTCATTCTGATTATTTTCTAAACAATAATTTTTTGTTGATGATCGTGTGATTGAAGTTTTATTTTGTTTTGTTACATATCTACACATCATCATGAAATTATAATTATTTTAAAATATCTAAAAAGGTTTTCAAAATCATTTTTGATCATAAATTTTTAAAACTACCAATTTACCCCCCCCACCTCTTGGTTAGCCTTGGGCTAGTTCATAAGGGCTTAACATCCCAAATAAACTTTCAAGTGGTATTAGAGCGAAATTCATAAAATTAAGTTTTGAAAAACTTTTAAATCTGATCCATGGCTAACTTTGGTAATAGAAACACTATGGACGGGTATTCCATTACTGGACCACCCTTATTTGATAACATACCTTTTAATTTCTGGAAAACTTGCATGTCCACCTTTTTATAATCTATAGATTATCGCATGTGGATGCTTATTAAAGATGGATATGATGCACCTTTTAGACTGGTTAATACTGTTAAAACTAAACTCCCATTTACTAAATGGACATTTAATGATCGAGAGTTAGCACAACTAAATGTATAATACATGAACTAATTTTTCTGTGGATTAAAATTTGAGGATTACATGCGTTTCTCTACTTGCACGACTGGTAAAGAAATCTGGGATAGATTGTGTATCACTTATGAGGGCACAACTGAAGTCAAATAGTCTAAGTTGAATATCTTGCTTCACTATTACAAACTCTTTTGCATGAAACCTAGTGAGTCAATATATGAAATATACATTAGGTTCACATAAATTATCATCACCCTACATGCCTTACGAAGAGAACTCACCAACTATAAAAAAGTTAACAAAATGTTGTGATGTTTTCCCTCTTCCTATGTGCCAAGATAATTGTTATCACTGAATAGTAAGATTTGAACAATTATTCAATTGATAAATTATTTGGAACACTAATTGCTTAGGAGCAAGGAGTGAACCAAAGACAGCTTGATGCAGGTGAGAAGAAGAAAGAGAAGACTGTGACGCTGAAGGTGAATGATATAGATACTGATACTTTTGGGTTTGTAAGCGATGATGTTGCCTTAATCACTAGGTAATTCAAAAGCTTTCTAAGGAAGAAACACAAGAACTTTCAGAAGTGGAACAAAGGTAAGAGTAGCAAAAATCCTAAAGGTTCTTCTGATGTGGTTTGTTATAAATGTAGGAAGCCAGGATATATATAAGCTTATTATCCTACACTTAAGGCTCACCCAAGTAAGGAGAAGGGTAAGGAGAAACCCAAGTTCAGGAAGGACATGAAACAAATCCAAAAGGCTTTTTGGGCAGATTCTGCATCTACTCCACTAAGACTGAAGCTGAAGAGGAGACTACAAACTTGTGTTTGATGGTGGATAAACATCGTGGTCAGCCTAACCAAGGAGAGGTATGTGAACTGACCTATGATCAATTACTTGATGTTTCAAAAAAAATCCATTCATCATATAGGAAACTTAAGAAAATGCATGCTAGTCTGAAATTAGAATTCTTAAACTTACAAAGAGAGTATGAAGTTTTGCTTTAGGATCATTCTACACTTGATAACAATCACTTGTCATTAACTGATGAATTTGATGAGTTAAATAAAAATCATTCTGAATTGGTTGTTGAGCATGATTCATTGAAAACATCCCATATTGATTTAGAAAAAGCATTTAAAGAACTAGACACCATGGCATTGGATTTAGATAATAGTGAGCATGCATTGAAATTTGAAATTATAAGTCTTAAAAAAGAAAATTAATTTTTAAGTGTAAAAATTAGTGTATTTGAGAATAACGAAACACCTCCTACATTTGCACAATTTTATAAACCTCCATCACTTGAAGAATCTCATTCAAAATCATCAAAACATGCATCATTAAAACCTAGGAAGAGGCACTATTACCTCCGTAGATTAGTTAATCCTTTTCTTGGCATTAGATGTTTCTCTTGTGGCATGTTAGGATATATCTCTCACACCTGCACTATTCACCATAGTACACATTAGGTATGGAGGCCCAAATTGCATGATTCACAGCAAAACACACATGTGATACATTCTTCTTTTTATATGAAGGAATCAAAACTTATTTGGGTTCCTAAATCTGACGTTTGATGAATTTATAGGGGTGCACTCACCAAAAACCTCATGAAAGTATGTGGTACCTGGATAGTGAATACTCAAGGCATATGATTGAGGATGTAAATTAATTTATTTCATTGGAGGCCAGGGCTGGAGGTAAGGTCACTCTTAGAGACAACACCACCAGAAAAGTGGTGGGTGCAGGTATAATCAGAAACTCTAAGAACCTTTTGATTGAAAATATTTTGCTTAAAGATGGACTAAAACATAACTTGCTCAGCATCAGTCAACTCTGTGATAAAGGGTTCAGCATCTAGCAAATACTTACATTATCAGCTTAAATAATAACACTATTTTGCAGGGTAAAAGAATTAACAATGTCTACATGTCTAATTTAAATAACATTGAATGTGCTACTTTATTTTTCTTAAAAAGTGCTGCTGGTGAGTCTTCGTTGTGGCATAGGAGGTTATGTCGTGCCAGTATGAAAACCCTTAGAAGGTTAAAAACCTACTTTTAGCTTGATTGTTTTTCCTGTTTATTTTTCTATAATGTTTTGTATTGTCTTTCTTCTCTTTATTCTTCCGTGTGTTTTTTTGTTTCCACCTTTTTGAGATGTTAAAAGGGGGAGTAGTTTGTGTTTTTAGTACTTTGGGTTATTATACTGTTTTGGGTTATTAGTGTTTAGTATCATTATATTGTTTGCTTGTGCTAGTAAAATTTGCGTTGCTTAGTTTTCCTTGCTCTGTATTTTACTTACTGAATTGGACATTATCTTATAAATATTTGCCATCATCAATAAGGTAGAGATTATTTCAAATATAGATTCAAGGATTATAATTTTGATGATAATAAATACTTATATTTCTATTTAATTTCCTAACCTTTCAAGTCCATAAGATCAAGTACAATTCAAGCCAGCTCAAGATCGGGTGTGTCTTTGTTCAAATATTTTCTTTTTCCCTTTCTTAAGTCAAATGTAATGTAATGGATCCCCAAGCTAAGTAACCTTGCACACACACTCTCAGGGGGAGAATTTTAGTGAGTTAGAGTTTTTGTTCTATTTTGATCATATCATCCTAGACGATTGAAATATCATCCTGGATGATCCATTAAAAATAGAAACCCTAATTAGGGCAATCATATTAATCAGTCTAATTAAGTAGATCATCCTGGATGATCCTCTATCATTGATAAGCTTAAATCAAAACTTCTCAATCGCCAGACTTATTTAGGCAGATTTTTATTTTAGGACTTTTGTCTAATCATATAGGATGATTTATGTATCATCCTGGATGATTCATTACAATCATGCCTAAATTAGTCAGGTGATTAAGGAAAATAATTAAGGATTGATTAATCGATCACATCATCCTGGATGATCATAAGATCATCCTAGATGATTAATTATAAATTCTCATCATCTAATATATCTCACCTAGATGACCCAAACTATGTGCCGGAAAATATTACCGTTTTGAACTAATTATACAAGATTATAGCTTTTTCGTTCTGGATAATCAGTTATTTTGAAATCGTCCAGCATAGTTATCCCAGATGACATGAATTATGTGTTAGATGATATTGGAAATTTTTGAACTAATCATACAGGATGATAGAGATATCATCCTGGATGATCAAGTCATTTTCTTTAGATCATCCAGACTTTTCTTCTGGACGTCCTGAACTATATGCTGGATGATATTCTTGCTTTAGAACTGATCGTTCAGGATGATCTTAGAATTATCTCAGATAATCATAACAAACCATGTCTTCTAATCATCCAAAGAAACCAGTTCATCCAAGACAAAAGGGGTTGATTTGCACTGATCGTACATGATGATCGCAGGATCATCCTAGATGATCTTTGATGGTAAGTTAAAATTTAGGATAATTTTTTAGCCCTTCTATTTAAGATCCCTTATTTATTACTGTAAAAATCTTTTTCCACTGTGCTCACCTGAGAGAGTCTTGAGAGGGAGAGGGAGAGCTTTGGAGAGAGAGAGAGAGAATCTTGTGAGGGGGGGTTTGTGAGGTGTTCACAAAGGTTACTCCAAGCAAGGAATCGAGTCATGTTCTATAGTATTCATCCCTTATCTTTTAGTGGCTCTATGGGAAGGATTATCATCAAGAAGATCAAGGTTCTCTGCCTGCTTCAGGAGGAAGCAAAACGAGGTAAGGTTCTCTTCCTGTTTCTGGAGGAAGTAGAAGGAGTTTGGGTTCTCTACCTGCTTCAACAGGAAGCAAAAGGCATTTGGCTTCTCTGCCTGCTTCAGGAGGAAGTAAAAGGAGTTTGGGTTCTCTGCCTCACCAGGGTTGGTGAAAAGGAGTTTTCGTAAAGGCTTCTCTACCATGCTAAGGGAGCAGAAGGAGAGTCACTTAGTTTTAGTGCAATACTTGGAGGGGGGGGCTCGAGAAAGTGGATGTAGGTCAATTTAACTGAACGACTATAAAATCTGGTGTGTTCATTCTTTTACTGTTCTGCTTTTAATTTTTGCACTTTACTTTTCAGTGGATGATAATGTGATTAGAGTTATTATTTTGATTGATTAATCATCTCCACATCAACGTGCTATTGCAATTATTTCAAAACATTCAAAAAGATTTTCAAAATCAATTTTGCTTAAGAATTTTTAAAACTACCAATTCACCTCCCTTCTTGGTTAGTCTCGGGCTAGTTCATAAGGGCTTAACATCCCTATTGAACTTTCAAGAAGCAGGTATCAAAATTTCTTGTATTTTTAGTATCTAAATTCATATGTACGTGAAATTTAAGATATCATTTGAGAGAAATTATATACATAAGCACATCATGAGAAACTAAAAAACATACAACCATCTCAATTTAATAAAAATTCATGAAGTATAATGATATTTACTAACAAAATTTATTATAATGACCCCAAGTATATTCAACACATGGCTATTAAAACACAAAAGAGATAGTATATGTTAGAGTTTAATATATTTTGATTTTTAAATTGATATATGTATGAAATTTGTGGTGATATTTAATTGCAACTATGCATATAAACTACACACAAATGATTAAATGGCATCTCCTCTTCACATATGATATTTTGAAGTTTACAAAATCATTACGTAGAATTGCATTAAGTGATTTTTAAATATTTATGATCATATAAATCTTAATGTATTTAATTACATGCCAAATCAAAATAAAATTACATGGAGATTTATATCTATTTGAAGTCCCAAAACAAAACCTATATATTAACACATGCCAATGAATGTAATTAATTGACTTGCAGGCTCTCTAATCTTCAATGAATTCATTTGTATGACAAGTTCCCTAATCTTTATTTATCACTATTTTAATTTTAACTAAAAATTCAAAAACAGCATATATGGTGATCAAAGCAATTATATGTATAAATAGACACAAACAATCTTAAGAATATGCACGATGACAATTAATGAAGTATGATATGGTCAGATTCTAATCTAAAATTGCAAAGTAAAAGCTCTTAGGGTGTTCTGTATGAGTAAATGTAAGAAGAACAAATTACATGCTTTAAATTGAATTTAATTTGCAATCACAAGAAATGAATTATGAAACCTTTATCAACATAACACAAGCACTATACAACACCATTGGTTACTTATAGTTTAAACTAGATACGCGTGGGAGAGACAAGTAGAAGAAAGTATTAATTCAACTTTACTCTCCTCCAAGAACTCAAAATCACTTCAACATAAATATTTATTTTGCTTTGAATGTCTATATGCTTAATATTGAAACACAAAACCTATGAAATTGACCAAAATAATTACAACTTTTTATAAGTATGGCATGCAATAGAGTATATTTTACTTTGAAAATTTACATCATCACCAGAATTATATATCAAAATTAGCTTATCCTTTATTCATGATCGTGATAATTACTATAGATTTATGTATAATGATTAAGATGCTTTATATCATCATCTATGTAAAATTTAAGTCAAATACAGATTAGTGTATAAATTTATATTGACAAAAGAAAGCAATTAAGCTACTAGCAATTTCAAAATCTTTCTTTTTTTAAAAAGGAATTTGAATATGTATAAATCCTTATCATTAATACATTTTACTTTAACCAAATTAATAGCCAAAATAAAAACCATATTAGCTTCATGAGATATTTTAGGCATAACGGCTCTCCAATTTTCTTTCCTTTTATTGGACGTTCGGGATCAAAATTCATTGGTGGAAAATATACATATAGTTGAGACTATTGGTTAGAAAATTTATATCGAATAAACAAAATCTAAGAGTATTCCGTTACATTTTATATGAATTAATTGTGAGAACACAACAACCGTTGGCTCATTCAATAGATCTACGAAGTAATATGACAAATCTCTATAAGTTATGTAAAACTCAACAAGTAAAATTAAAATCTCAAAATTCTCTATGGATATCCCAAGTGACTTCCATACAAAATACAGCCAAGAAATTTGCTTCAATATTCTAATCCAGAAGTAGTATAAGTTCCCCTAAATTAACTTCAGTCATGAGACACAGAAAACTCCAACACCAACAGGATTGAGGTTCAACTTTAGAACTGGCAATGTTAAAAATTAGAGTCATCGCTAGGCCATATCTTTTTTTTTAAATCTAATTAATCCTTCTCTATTATGTTCTTAAAATAATAATAATAATAATAATAATAATAATAATACTAATAAAATTTAAAAATAAATAAATAATCATAATAATAATAATAATAATAATAATAATATAGAACTAGCACCACAAATCTTTAACGAATTATATATATGTATACATCACTCATGAAAACCAACATGAAATAAATAAGTTAAAAAAATTACCACTAGATTGCATGTTTTATATTTCTTGAGAAAGCTCAAAAAGTCTTCACGTGAGTGCCCTTGGAAAGATGTTCGTCCTTTAATCTTAGTAAAGGTTTTGCATTTTGTCATGATGGGGATTCTTGGAGGCGTGAGAGTGAACCCGCTTTTTAAACCTGTTCTATTTGATGGGAATAAAAATTGAACCCAACATTGAATGGTTCATCTCTTGGGGAGAGAGAAGGCGATTTTGAAGGTATCCCTCTGACAAGTTTGGCTTGAGATTTCTCCTCCAAAGCAGTTTTCTTCCCATGGGATGTTTCTCCCAGGAAATTTTAAAGACAAGTTTGGCGGATCTTTGGCTACCGGCGTTTCTTCGTTGGCCTAGTTTGGTTGATGACGGATGTTGGATTGGGTTAAGATATGTTATTCTATGTGGTGATTAGTGTTTGGATTTGTTTGGATTTTTTTATTCTCTTTATTTTGGTTAGGAATTGCTTAAGATCTTGGTGTATGATCTTGCGTTGTTCAAGAAAGTTTTTTCTGAGTTGTTTCCCTGGATTGGTGGATCTATTTATTTGAAAGATTTGTTTCTGAAGGAGGTGTTGATCCTCTGTCTTCTTTGTAGAATAGGATTTCTTCAATTGAGAAAGGGAATGCATGGTTTGTTTTGTTGGGTGTCTTCTCCAAACCTTCTTTTCATGTTTAGCACAAACATTACTGTTCTTGAGTTTGGTTTTCAGTCCTGTGCGCTGACAAATGGCTATTTTTGTATGGGGAAGTATGATCTTTCTATTGGTGGATCTTAGAGATGTGTGGATATTTTGTTTGGGAAGATCGATGGAGGTGGTGTGGAGGTTATGGCTCCAGAATATTTTGTTGTGTATGTCGTAATTATTTCAGTCAGTCGGCTGCTTGTGATTGGAGATTACAAGGAAATCATTTTTGGATTTCCTAATTGTTCTGTTGAGAGATTGAAGTGGGCTCTCATTCTATCAAAGCTCATGGTTTCTTGTGATTTGTTCTTTGATGTTTAATGCAAGTGTATTGAAGGTTTGAAGAGTAGAGGTCATTATGTTGAATCTGATGCTCATGTTTTAGATTTGGTTATTCATATCTTCTTGATTCAAGAAGATTGTGTGAATATATTTGAAGACATGGTTCTTAATTTTGGTTGGAGGTTTCAATTTAATATGGAAGACTGGTTTTGGTATAAGTTTTCAGCTGCTTCAGACGTCTCTAATCTGAAGCTTGATGGAAATTCTGTTTCTTTAAAGGATGCTAGTGAAGGATCCTCAGGAGATATTGCAATTATAACTGATGCTTTCTTAGTTTTTTTGTTAGTTGTGGGCTGTTTTCTTTATTTTCTTGTAGTTTTTTACTGCTTTTTTGGAATTATTGTAATTATATATGGGATTCTCTCTAGTTGTCATTTTTTATCTTTTGGGAAATCTGGGATGCTAACCAACCTTTTAGATTGTTTAATTATTTGGTGTCCCCACCACTCTAAAGGGTTTAAAATGGGAATTAGTTGATGACATATCCATTATGATGTTTTCATACGGTTTGTTTAGTTTTTTGCTTTCTAGTTTGTAATAGTTATTTTTCCTGATTTCAATGCTAGTTCCATTCCTTCAAAAAAAAAAAAACATTGAATGGTTCAGATTAAATTTGACTTGCTAAATCAGCCATTGCGTTCAAATCTATTGGATATGGAGAGATATATAAAAAATTAGTGAAAATTACTTTGTATTCAAACTTAATCTAGCAATAATTTGAAGAGGGTGTTATATTATCTATTCCTATTATTATTATTATTATTATTATTATATATATATATATATATATATATATATATATATATATATATATATTTGATGTATTTAACTTTATATTATTTTTGACTTTAAATCAATAAGAGGAATTCTATATCTTAAATTTATTATATTTATTTGATTTTAAATTAATCATGAGTATACATGTATCTAATTTTATATTTTAAATTTTAATCTAAATTAAAATTAACCATATGAGATTTTTTTTTATTTCATTTTTAGTGTATCTTTAAATAATAAATATAGTAATATCATCTTCTTTCTCCTTAACATGCGAGAAATGGTGTCTGATTCGAGCACGGGTGGACCCATTTGAAAGATCTTGATGATCCGGACACGCTCACACAATTTGTTTTGCAAAAATAGGTCCTGATAAAACGATATTAAGCACAGAATGAAGGTTAAAAGATATTAAGCATAGAACTAAGATGAGCATAGAGGGCTCAAATGCACCCGAAATGTTTGTCAAATTGACATCTACCATATCACATATATTTTCAAACTTAACGGCAAACTATATGCGACTAAAAGGAATGAGTCCCCAAGCTGATGACGAAATGAGATAAAATGTGCAATTTAAGCCTTCAACAGGCATAATAGTGCATCATGCAAATAAGTGTATCAAACTATGAGATGCAGGTGAAAAGACTGTGTAAGTGATTGATCGCTAAAAAACATGTCAATAATGTGCCCTATGCATTTGCTATCTAGGTACTACATGCTCTCACTAGGCCTTTTGTGAGATCACTCCAACAAAGTCAATCACATAATAGATTTCGGAACCCAAGTGAGTTTAGGTTCCACCTTTTGTATTAATAGATGACTTGCATGCATGTTATGATGTGGTACAAGTGGTTTAGGCCTCCAAATGCATAAGAATTTTTTTAGAAACATAAAATAATTCATTATATGAAATGTTACATGCCTCCTCTTGATTAGAATGATCAAGAATATTATCTTCCATAAGGCATAGATTGGTTACCTCCTCCTCCACTTCTATTTTTAATGAATCCAAAGCAGAGTTACCCAAAATGCCTTCTATATTCATTGCTTTCACTTTTTAAACTTTATCTTGTCTTCACCCTTCTCCTTGATCGGGTGAGCTTTTAAGTTGGGGAAGTCCATCCTTAAGTGTCCTGGCTTTCTGCATTCAAAACAACATATATTAGATCATGCTTTGAAATTCTTGTTAGGTTTACCTTTGATCCACTTTTGATAATGCTTTTCTTTTCCTTTTAGGAAGTTTTTGAATTGTCATGTCATCACTGCTATGTCATCATCTTCCTCAGCTGCAGAGCTATAACTTTCTGATTCATTTTCCTGAAGTGCCACCACTTTCTCCTTTCTCTTAACTCATATATCTTGCAATCTCTAACTCATACCTTACTCATAGATAATAAGTGAGCCTAGTCAGCTACCAACTAAGCTAGGAAGCTTGGAAGAATCGGTACAACTAACTTTCTTTTCAATGTGTTAGTGTCATTATGAACTCTTAATTGACTACTAGCATGCTCAATGGCCTAGGAGTGATTGCATGACAGCCATAAGATCTGACCACTATCAGACTGAGGAGTATATTCTTTCATCGATCACCCATTCCCCTTTTACCCTCTCCAAATTTGAAAGCTCTCTTCCTAAAGCATGCATAGATGTCATGATTTGTGTAAACCTAGTATACATGTATGTGATGGTTTCATTAGGTTTCATGAGAAAGATTTTATAATCATGCAACAGAATGTTCAACATAGATTATTTGACCTCACTGGTTCCTTCATATGTAATACACAGTTTATCTGAAATGTCTATGCTAGCGGCACAGGTAGAGACTCTCATGTAATCTTCAGACTTAAGAGCATAGAAAAATAATTTAGGCACTTTCCTTTCAGTTGATCTATGTCCTTATCCTTGTTTCTCCATTCATTAAATGGTACCTCAATTTTGATGCCATTAATAAAATGAAAGGGTGTAGAATAACCCTCTTGTACTAAAAGTCAAATGCAAAAATTCATAGATTCCAGGAAAGTTGACATGCAAAATTTCTAAAAATCAAACTGTATGTTATCAAATAAAGGTAGACGAGTTATAGAGTAACCTTACATGATTTTTCTATTTCTAAAATGTGCTATGGATCACTTTTCACTAGGTTTTCTAAAACACTATTTGGGAGAACCTCTCTAATACCAATTGAAAGTTTAAGGTAAATAAACTTAAAAAAAGTTGTATAAATGATGATGATAAACTAGTCAACATAATTAAATATTAATAATAGATTTCTACCAAGCAATTTTCATAAAATTAAAATGCAGAAAAATAAGGTTCAAAAAATAAGAAATCTGAATCAGCACACCAAAATTTTATAGTAATTCGATCAAATAATGACCTACGTCCACTCCTCGGAGTCCTCCTCTCCAAGTATTGCACTAAACCTTTAATGTCTCTCATTTATCCCTGACAGTAAAGTGGAGAAGCCCTTATAATCTTTTAACCAACCCGGTGCGACAGAGAACCTTAACCTCCTTCTTCGCTCTCCTTTGATGGCAGAGAATCACGACATCCTTTTTCTCCCTCTTAGTGATGACAGAGAACCAAGACCTCCTTCTTCACCGTCCTAGTAATGAAAGAGAACCTGAACCTCCTTTTTCACCCACCTGGTGAAGGTAGAGAACCTCTATGGTCTTTGAGATGAAGAACATCTTCTTAGAGCCACCCAAAAATCCTAGACAAACACATAGAAAAATAAGGCAAGACACTTTCTTGGAGCAACCATGTGAACCCCTCACAATACTTCTCCCTCACGCACATGCTCTCCCTTTCTTTTTCCAAAGCTCTCCAAGATTTCTTCTCCAAGAGCTCTCTCCAGATCACTCAGTAGCCAAAAACTTTAATTAAGTCTATTAAGAGAGATTAAATACAAGGCTTCATAAAAAGCCCTAGAATTCAATTTTGTCAGCACTAATTAATAAGTAGGATCCAAGATCATATGGTACAATTAGTTCAAATAACCATGTTACTACTATACAAAGTGCAAACTGCTGTGCAATCAATTTAGCTAAATGAATTGATCGTCTAGTATGATATAAAGCATTGTCTGATATGATTAGTTTAAATGACTTAAACTATCATCCTATACAATTGACGATGATTTAAATATGTTCCCATGTAGAGATTAAGTCGTATAATACTATTGGCTCTAATTGTCCTATACGATCTAACTGGATCAATTGATCCAAAGTTGTTCCTTAATTAAAGGATTAATTTAGGCAAGATTTAATTATGTTATCCAGTACGATACCTATCATATTGTATGATTATTATAAATTTTGGATTTTATAATATTACATAAATTATGATTGCCAGCTGAGATCTTTATTTAAATTGATTAACCTGTATGATATGTGTCATTTAATATGATTAGTTTAACTAGCTTTAACTAACATAATTAGTCATTTTAATGATTTTTTTGAATAGCTGATCATATTATATGATATATATTATATAGTATGATTTGTTCAAAAAATTATAGTCCTAATTTTCCCACTATCTCACTCCCATGAGTATGTGTTTGCTCGGTCACCAAAGTTTAGCATCACTAATTACATGATTTTACTCAAAATATATAGAAATAAGAAAAAGCAAAAATATAAACTCTTTAAGACACTTAACCCTATTCTTTCTAATCTTGAGTTGATCAATTTTCCACAGTGTATGGTGAACCTAAAATTCGAGTTATTTCAAAGAAGCTTTGCTTTGCTTTGGAAGGGATGCAAAATAAATTGGAATTATATTTCTTTAGAAAATTTTAATTTTTGGAATTTCAGTTTTGAAGTCGAACACATTATTATGAACGATACATCACCTCGGGAGGTGAAGGTATCATTCCCTAATTGTTTCAAATAACAAAACCATGAGTTCATCTTTATTATGATAGTCAAATTCCAGGAAGAACTAAATATAACACCGAAGGGTCAAAAAGATGTTCGATCAAGTATTTGGCTATAATAATCTTGATAATGTATCATTAATTTCATATTTAAATGCATATTAACAAATAATATATCTTTCTGGGGAAAGAAAATATCACTCATTATCCATGGTTTAAATATGACGATAATAATTATCTTTGATTTTGAATTTCCCAAAGAGAATTAATTAAATTTTTAAAATTGATTTGGGGTCTTTAAATCTCTTATGAGCGTAAGCACTCATAGTTAATTACATCATAAGAAACCTAATTTTTTTACAAAAAACTCTTGATAGAAATAACGGTAGAAATTCTATTTAGAATTTTCAAGGATTGAAATTAAAGGAGTGAGGCTGAAATTTTTAGTTGGGATTGGATCAAATTTGAGCACTTATTTCTGGAAGCTAATGGAGGAAAAGTAGGAGGCATTTTAGAAAGATTGATGGGCTATTATTTAAATAAATACCTCAGTCTATCCTATATGTTGAGCTTTAAATTTTGATTTGAAGAGAAGTTTTAACTTGAGTTATCAATTTATTAGAAACTTGGGATTATATTACCAAGGTCAGGGTCTTATGATTTTGAGTCTGCCTTGGATCCTTAATTTATATTGGGCACTAAATAATAGTGGCCCGAACCTTACTAATATAGTATAAATTTAGACTTATCCCAACCTGGATTGGGGAGCCAGCTAACCACCTAGTGCTTCAAAACCATGAGTCTGGTCTTTTATGTAAGATTGATGGGCTGTTATTTAAGTTTTGAGGAATTCAAGCTGACGTCTAGAGAATGTCCTAATTGACCCCTTGACTTATGTATGGTGATTATACCTAAAAAATATAATGAAGATTTTTTGACACTTTAATTAATTTCTAATTTAATGCATGCTAGTTGACCATATATACAAAAAAGATATGAAGTAGTTTTAAAAAGGCTTAAAAATAGATATTTTTTCCTAGAGACTGCATAACATCCCATTGGTAAAATTGTACCCTAATAGGCTAGGTGGTCTACTAGAACCCACGGGTGGGAATGTGCCTAATAAGGAAGAGAAAATTTAAAATGAATGTATATAAACTCCCTTGTCATTTTTGAGCCTACTTCCTAAAATCATTAGATTTCTATGTGATCCTGATAATATTTTATTTTATTTAGATAGCAAAGTTTTTAACATGCCCTCACAAGCCTCTGAGGATTTCTACGCTAAATAAAAATCTACATGCAAGAAAGAAACCTAAAAAAATATGCAGCTTCTAAAGTGCAATCAATGTAAACAATCAATATTCATTAATCATTAAATAAATGTAGAGTCCATATGGCAAGTGCCACTTAATTTATAACCTAAGTTCTTCAAAAATTAAAAGTGGTTAGGTACCACTGACAACAGCCCAATCCAAGAAATAGCCTAAGTGATTTTGAGTGTAGGATGTTCTCGATGTCTTAACTTATTTATCCTATTTCCTTCTACGAGCTCCTTGGATTTGTTAGGTCCAAGTATCCAAATGAAAAAAAAACTCCTTCTCAAAGGGGTGTTTCTTTTATCTTTAGATTTTCAAATCATCCTAACTTGAATCTCCAAATGAATGGAAACTCTGCCCTATGAAATGTTCCTTCCTCTTTGGATATAAAGTAGGATGGTTAATATCCCACCATGAAGATCAACTTTCACAACTCAATTACATTAAATTACATATACAAAATGTAAAAGGCTAGACTTTAAAACAATTTGCAAGGATATCCTAGGAAAATAAAATAATTAATCCCAAGCAGTTATATATATACTCAAATTAAATTCACAGCTACACTTGTCAATGTTCTTTCAATTTTATGGGGGCTTAATATTTTGGCACCTGCAAAAAATTTGTTAGTTTAAACTTTAATTTGGCCCCATTGATTTTAGCCCAGCATGAGTATAGCCACCTATAAAAAAACACTGTAATCATCTAGATCATTCCTAATCTAGAAGTAATCAAATGCTCATTTCATCAATTCATAGATTGCATAATAAAATTAACACATCAATTAAAGCACCATATCAATCAATTAAGTATAACTAACATGTAGTGAAAACCACAAAAAAGTTGATACACAACAGTAGGAAAGTAAACACTGGCCTAGCCTAAAACTAGATTTGGATGAACTAGCAAACCATATAAAGTGCATGCATCAGGCTGTGTGACTTGGATATGTCCTTTGTTAGGTAGTTGTTTAAATTATCTAGTGTTTTGATATTTATATAAGCTTAAGAGATTTTAGTTTGAGTTTAAGTTTTAATATTTTGATGTTGATTTTAAGATATAATTTAAATGTTGAGTGATTACTACCTTTATTTACACCAGAGTTGTAAGGTTTATTTCACCTTCCGTGGGGCTAAGTTAATAGCCTCATAGGCCCGAGTTTCCCCATTCTAATCAATACTATTAATTAATTTAATTGGTTGAAATTAAGGGGTTGATCATTTTTAAATGAATTGGTTGGTTACTGATTTTAAATATTGAATTAATTAAATTTTCCATCAATCAATTCGTGGCATTATCATTGTCAGCACGAGGAACTAAGCCTCCTTAAGATAAGCAGCCCTACAGCCTAAGGTAGTCCATCCTCAAAAATAAGTTGATGTTATTGAATAAGGATTTTAATTTGGTTAATTAATTAATAATCAATTAACTTTAAAGTTTTACAATCTATTGAATATGTTCGTAGCGTTCTCATAGTGGGCTCGATGAACTAGGGCTCCTTAAAACACTTAGCCCCACAGCTCAAGGTAGTTCATCCTAAAAACTTTATCTTAAGAGTACCTGTGTATTTAGGTTGGTTAACTAATTTTAATTATTGGACTAATGTTTTTTCTAGTTTTAATTAACAATTAAATTTTTGGTATTTTTAGAGATTATTTAATGCATTTAATAAATGGTCAAAATTTAACCTTTTCAATTAAGTTATGTTCTTGAGTTTTGTTATTTTTTCTAAATATTAGACCCTAGGATGAGTAATTAGATACAAAGTTTATAGGATTTGAATTTTTCTAAATTAGGTTATGAATTTTTTAAGTTTGATACAAATTTAAATTATAGTTGACCAAAATGTTGACATTTTTACTTTGACTTATTTCTCGCGGTTGACTTTTTTAATAAATACTATAACCTTAAAAGAGTCTAATGCCTTTGAGTTTGTTTTATTTAGAATTTTTTGAAATTAATTATGATGTTTTGAAATTTATGTATTTAATTGAATTTTAAATTACTTAATTAAGTGGGTTTAAATGATTTCACTCCAAACTCATTCCAAGCATCATGAAATCACTCCCAAAAGTTAAGGAAGACCTACGGGAGTGTTTTCAAGTGTTTAAAATTTATTTAGACTTTTTGATTATTTTAAATCAATTAAATTAATTAAATATTGCTTTTCATTAAAAATTAAAATAAGCTTAACTTAAGGGTCCAATCTTAGGGCTTTTAATTTCTTAAGTAGAGGGTTAAATTATTTTTTTTATATTCCAGGGTTAATTTTAACATAATTAAATTTATAACTTAATGACTTCTAAATCACTGAACTCCTAACCTAAGGTAGGTAATGTCACTAGGTTTATATGTTTTGAGTTTTACCCCTATTAGGTGTATGTTTGATTTTCTAAAATTTTCCTAAATTACTAAAACTTGTCCTTAATTATTATTCTTAAATGTCCCTAAGTTGTGTACGTTTGAAATGAAGGTTTTCTAACCCATAACATAGACATAATCAAACACACCACATCAATAAAGTGACCTAAATCTTGGTGCATTGGAAAGGGAAAGTTTACAAATGTTTTGGTTAAACCATAACCCAATTATTTCAGAATTCACCCAAAAAAGACTTCCCCACATCATTAAATTGGAAGTGCTATGGTAAGGAGGAAACTTGCCATTGCACTCATTAACCATGTCCAAATGCAAGCCAAAATGCATAAATGAATGCCTATGCAAAGCAACATAAAGGGTACATGCAAATGTCTTAAACTTGCAATGGAGTTGATTAATCCAAGACACCCATAATTAAGCTCTAGTTTAAAACTTTAATGAAGAGGTTTGATAAATGATAAGATGTTAAAATCAACAACTAATGAATTTTCCAAAAATATAAAATTAATTATAGTTAAATATGACTTGAACTAATGTAAAATTAATTAACATTAATATATAAGTCTAAAATTCTTAAAAAATACACTATAGACTAGGTATAAAATAGCTAATCATGCAACCTAATTTTAAAGTGATTTCATGAGTATTTATAGGATAATTGAGGAAATTAATAAAACTCTAAGAGGGAAATTACCCTTGGAATACGCATCGCCAAGGACTAAAATTAAATTTAAAGGAAAGGCAATAACATTTTGAGGAATTTGTGTGGTTACACATATTTTTTGGCAAAATATTTGATTTATTAAAATTTTTTGAAAATTTTGTGATAAAGAAAGCATTTAAAATCATTTTAAATGATTTAAAATTGGTGACGACGATGGTGGCAGTGGGGTGGGGTGGGGTGGGGGGGGGGGGGGGGGTAATTGAGTGCCTTTTGATTCATTGGCTAAAACTACGGGTAACGATTGCATGGCAGCGTATTGATGACCAATGATTGCGTTGTTGACAATTATTAGTCAATACTAAGATGTGAAGATGGGACCGGGTGCGTCTCACTTATCTTCATCATCAAGAGATCATAGCTATCCATTCACACATGGTTTGTATAGACGGTCATGATCTAGTTTGATCAAATAGTGAAATGTTGAAATAAGGGCCGTTGATTATGTGATCAACTACCAAAAAAATGTATAGATGCATGTGTTATATTATTAACCCTATTTATAAAAACTAGCTTGTTGTATTAAAATACTCAATCATTTCAAATGAAATTTAAACCAGAGCTTAAAAGATGAAGAGCATTCATGAGAGAACATCCATTTGGCTTAAAATGTGCTTTTTAAAAACCTATTTAAACCAATTTGTAGAAGGCCAGGGTTGATGAGTTATCAAGGTTTACTTGGTGATTTTGAATGTTCAGGGTCTTGTTGAGCTTAGAGAATTTCTATGTACAATCTAATATAAGGAATTGATGGTTAAAATAGCTTAGATCTTGAGCATGAAGCTTTTAATGGACAAGGTGGTTCATTGGACAAAAACTTGATTTTTGAAGTGAAAGTGTGGAGGGAGGTCTCAGGAGCAAGAACAAAGAATAGCTCGGTTGGAGAGGGCTTGGAGGCTGAGATGGAGTTGGGTGTTTTAAATGAGACCATTTTCCTACCTTAAGCCAAAGGGTTTAGCTTGAATGTCCCTCCCTTGGAACAAAAAAAAGCTTAGTTTTCAACATTTTTTTATTGTTATCGGTGGTTATTGTCTACTGGTAATCACCTATATTCCTATAGTAGTGGAAGTCCGACATCGGGTAGAAATCTGGTGACTGGGAAAGTACGATGATGGGTTGAAGTACAATGTCGAGTAGAAGTCTGACGGAAGTTTGGTGATGGGTAAAGGTTTGACATCGGGTAGAAATCCGATGACAAGCTGGCGACTGGATGAAGTCCGACATCGGGTTCAAGTCTGATAAAGGTCTGGTGACCAGTATGAGTCTTGCGTCGATCGGTGGTCGAGGAGGAGTCTGGTGGCCAGAGAACTCTTCCTTATGTTCCTTCTCTTCCTTCTCTTCATGCTTGGGCTCCCATCCCCCCTTTCCATGAAAAATGATGGGTCTATTTATATTTTTGTAAGAGTGGCATGACCAGTAAATAGGAGGAAGATTAACGGTAAATTGGAAGTGGCTTGAATGGATGGCCGATGTTGAATCCCTTAATTATGGTCAATTTAGTAGCTATTTGAATGCCTTAATAATATTAGAATTTAACAATCTTGAGCTCGTTCGATTCTTCTCATCAAGCCGCTCAATTTGACTATAAGCATGTCACATTTTGAGACCATTTGGTAAACCATATTATGATTTGAACATTCCAAATGTGCTTTGGGTCTTCAATTTGGACACATTTGGGCTTGGATTGAGTCAAATTTGGTGTCGTTGGGTTTGTATTTCTGAGATGTTCAGTTTGACTGTAAGTTTGCTAAAATTAGAGTTCAGATGGTTTCTAATTTAATTTTTAAAGTTTCCAACTTAATTTTTACCTCAATATTCATGCTCGATCAAAGATAATTTTCTGATGATATATCAATTCCCCCCCTATTTTTGGACGTTGTAGCTCTAAAAGTCCAAAAATATCTATTATAGCATTTCAAACTATTTGAATAAAAAAAATGTCAGAAAATTACATTCTAAAAATTTAAAATAGCTCAAACCTGATCATAGAAGCTCCGTTAAGTTTTGAAAGTGCCAAAATTGAGTTCAAAAAGTCATAAAATGTTTTTAGGGACCCCGAAAATATTTGATTTGGACTTCCCGGGCAGCCTGCACCCCTTTTTTTAAAGAAAGAGAAATTTTTTTATCTTTTTTTATGGGGCCCACATTTTTTTTAAAGAATACTTTTCATTCTTTTTTTCTCTTTTTTTTAAGAATATTCATAGAAATTTTGTTTGAATATTCTCAGAATATTATTATTCCAGGAATATTCTTGGAATCTCATTGGAATATTCTTATACCTCGAGAACATTTCTGCCTCCTTTATTCCCTATAAATAGCCCCCTAAGATGAGGGGAAAATTTCTCCTCTCGTCTTCTCCCTTCCCCTTCTAACTTTCTAACATTTGAGGCATTCTGCAGCTTTTGGTAGGTGGCATCCCCTACTCAAATTTAGCTATAAAAATTTGAACTTTCTCCTTCTTCCTTTATCTTCTCAAATGATTTTCTTCTTATATTAGAGGTATTCTACTGTCCTAGATAGGAGGCATCCCCTATAAAATTTCAATGCTCCTCTTTTGTGTTGAAGGAGATTTTTCCTCTTTCCATTTTCTTCTCCTCTAGCTTTCTTCTTACATTAAAGGCATTCTACTATTTGAGATAAGTGGCATCCCCTATCAAGCTTCAGTGCCGCTCTCTTGTGTAAAAGAAGTCATGATGAGAGGCTATTCTCATAATAGTCAACCATTGACAGAGGAAGATCAACTACTACTTGTATGCAAGAGTGATTTGAGAACATCTAGCAATAATAGCATTTGGGAGGAGAACCAGAAGTTATTAGTAGACGGACAAAATTTTGACACTATTTGATTAGAATTTCATTGGCGATCGACGATTGAGTGGAAGTCTGATTTCGATCGGTGGTTGGGTGGAGACTTGAAGGAGATAGTTGAAGGCTGTGCTGCTAATAGTAGTTGAGTGAGAAGCCAATGATGGCTGATATGAGGTGAAGAGTGGATGGTAGACATCAGAAGAAAGATCAATGATGGAGAGTGTCATGTAGCATTTTTTCTAAAGATAATATGCATCCTTTCGGATGCATGTATAAATCATACATCCCTTCCTTTATAGAGGTCGAAGCAGTATGCCATGTTAGTAGTCTAGTGATACTAAAAGTGTTAGTTGAGTGGAGACCTGATGATGATCAGGCTATAATTTTTCTTTGAAGAAGATATTATAGGAGATGCTTCAATGTGTAGTAGAGAATTGGTCACTTTAATCCACCAATGATATTTGCTAGTTTTGAAGTTGTTTCTTGCTCGATTACATTAACTTGTACGGATGATGTCGATGTAATTTTTTATTTCAGCTTCTTATAAAAATAAATGTATACTTGAACCTTATGTACAATTTTCTAATGTGATTCCATTGATATTGGATATAAATTTGTATTAGCTCGATGCTTACTTTTTATTTAAAATGAAGTCATCCAAAGGAAAAACTAAGTTATTTATGCATCTTTGATATATACTTTGATATATTGCCCCCTATGCATTTTGAGGCTTTTTTTAGTCTTTTAAGGTCTTTATATGAGTGATGACTTTATCAATCACTTGCTTTCATGGAATCTTCTACAGAGAATGTTGTCCACTCAGAGCATTGCTTGATGATATTAACCTCTATGGAAGAGGTCGAGAGAATCCACCAAGGATGTATGACCTATGTAAGATTATTTGTCAAAGAAATGCTCGATGATGTCAACTTCTATGGAATAGCTTGAGAGAATCCACCAAGGATGTATGACCTATCAGAGGTTATATGTCAAAGCATTGCTCGATGACATTAACCTATATGAAAGAGGCTGGATCTAATCCCCTTAGGATCGGTCATCCAGTGATTGGGAGACAAGATTATGTATTTCTTGAATTAAGGACTTTATGATTTGATTAACATCATCCTAGGATGTTTAACCTATCTGAGGTTGTATGTTTTAGCGTTACTCGATGATGTTAATCTATATGGAAGAGGCCAAGAGAATCCACCAAGGATGTATGACCTATTCGAGGTTGTTTGTCATAGCCCTGCTCGATGATCTTAACCTATATAGAAGAGGCCAAGAGAATCCACCAAGGTTGTATGACCTATCTGAGGTTATATATCAGAGCACTGCTCAATGATGTTAACCTATATGGAAGAGACGAGAGAATCCACCAAGGATTTATGACCTATCTAAGGTTGTATGTTATATCCCTACTCAATGAAATTAACCTATATGGAAGAGGTCGAGAGAATCCACCAAGGATGTATGACCTAGTACTGCTCGATGATGTTAACCTATGTAAAAGAGGCCAAATCGAATCCCCCTAGGATTGATTTTAACTTGATTGGGAGGGGGTGAATGCTGCATGTATCCCAAATTAAAGGTGAAGAATGGTCTATCTTTAGATCGTTACTACCTTTTTTTGGTTGAGATTAAGACATTACCCAAGGAGTAAAATCTAGCTTGGGACTGTATAAAGCTTAAATTTATTAGAAGCATCGTTGTCTTTACTAGAAGCTTTATGATCCTAAGAAATCATCTTGGATATTAGAAGAGTTGAAGGAATCTTCTTGACTATGGCTATAATTAACGTTGCCCCCAAGTCTATATTTAATTCCCATGAAATTAAAGTAGCAAAAGCTGATGCCAGAATGTTGATCAGAACAACCTATAATGGTTGGAGAAAAAATTCCCCCCCAGTCAGGAATCACTTTCCCACAGACAGCGCTAACCTATTGCATCCTAGAGTATTCATGGCTGTAGAGAAATATAAAGTTTAACATCTTAGCTTTATACGAAGATCCATCACACGTACAGATAAAAGAAAGGGTACGATATTAATAAGTGACACTAAGATTTTTACATGAAAAACCTTAACAAGGGGAAAAACTATAGGGCCTTGCGCAAATTGAATGAATCTATTATTATTTATAGTTGATTACAAATGAGGACCTTCTTAGGGGGATGGCCTTCGCTTGATGTAATAATTATACATCATATAAAGTACATTACATGATTGGTCTTTACAGGAATCACTATTGATATATTTGTTTAGTTAGCAAAACTATAGTTGGCAGGTGATGGAGGTCAAAAAGACTGTAGTCTGGTGACGGTGGTCAGAGGGAATGTAGTCAGCGGGAGACAGTGGTCAAAAAAGGCCATTGCCTTGTGACAGAGGTTAGAAGGACCATAATCTGATTATGAATGTTAGAAGGACTGCAGTCGGTCGATGGTAGTGGTCAGAAAGATGGTTATTTGGTGATGGAGGTTGGAAGGACTGTAGTTAGTGGGCGATAGTAGTCAGAAAAACAGTTGTTTGGTGAAGGAGGTCAGAATGACCGTTAATGAGCGAAAGTTTGGTGCCGGGTAGAAATCAGGTGATGAGTGGAAGTTTGGCATCAGGTAGAAGTTTAATGAAAGTCCGATGACGGACAGAAGTCCAATGATGGGTGAACATTAGGCGTCAGGTAGAAGTTCGATGAAAGTCTTGTGACGGCCAGAAGTCCATCATACGGTAGAAATACGGCGATGGGCCAGCGAGTGGTTGAAGTCCGGCATCGGGTAGAACTTCGAAGGAAGTCTGATGACTGGTGGAAGTCTGACATCAGGTAGAAATTTGGTGATGGGCCAGCAACACACTGAAGTCTGGAGTCGGGTAGATGTCTGATGGAAGTATAGCGATGGGCATAAGTCCGACATCAATCTGTGGCCAGGAGGTGGCCGAGGAGGAGTCTTGTCGAAAGAGAACTCATCCTCCTCTTCCTTAACTTCATGCTTAGGCTCCCTTCCCCTCTTTCCTTGAAGAATGATGGGTCTATTTATAGTTTTCTGAGAGTGGCATGGCCAGTAAATAGGAGGATAATCAAGGGTAAATTGAGAGTGGCTTGAATGGACGTCCGATGTTAAATCCCTTGATCATGGACCATTTACTAGGCATTTGAATGTTTTTATAATATCAGAATTTAGCAATCTTGGGCTCATTAGATTTGTCTCATTGAGCTGCTTGATTCGACTATAAGGATGTCATGTTTGGAGACCATTTGTTAATTCATATTATGTTTGTACATTCCAAATGTGCTTCAGGTCTTCGATTTTGACACATCTGGGCTTGGATTGAGTCGAATTTTGTGTTGTTGGGTTCGTATTTCTGAGACATTCAGTTTGACTATATATTTTCTAAAGTCGAAGTTTATATGGTTTCCATTTAATTTTTGAAGTTTCCAACTTGATTTTTGCCTTGAGATTCATGCCTGATCAAGATAATTTTTTGATGATATATCACTTCTAATTATATTAAGAAAAAAAATTCCAATGATAATTCGATTAGAATTTTTATTATGATAAATATGAAAGTCTTTAAATATTTTTTGAGATAGATGCAATATACATTATTTATAAATTACACTCATGTAAAAGCACATCTAAAATCATTAAATTCAATCATTATCATTTTTTTAGAATATTCTAATACAAAGTTTTCATTATATTATCAAATTTGTCTTAGTACCATATTTTTTATTCTTATTTTATTAAAATGTTAAACGCATTTGTTTTAAATTAGTAATAAAATTGTTGTTACAATTACATGTAATGATAAATTTATTTATTACATCTCTATATAAAATTTTTTGAATTACTTAAATATATATTTACGATTAAAAATTATCATTTTTAAATATTAAATAGAAGAAATCCTCTAATATCTCAAAAATTAGAATTTTAAAATTTATGAAAAATATTCAACTAATAGTATATCATGATATCCTAATTTATTAATGAAGTCTTAATAAATATCTTGATATCCAAAATTATCAATGTAAAACCAACTAATAGTATATCATGATATCTTGATATCCTAATTTCTTATCCTAAAACAAACATGAGATGGTTTCAAAAAGTCCACTTTTAGAATGATATACTAATTTATTAAGGAAGATAACTCCAATAAGAATCCTCTTATTTCAATATCCATCATACAAATAAAAAATATGTTAAAATATACATAAAATATAATCTAAAATACTCTATAAATTGGGGAAGATAATTTGTAAATGAGGCATAAAATAAATTCAATCAATTTAAATGAATGTAAAAAAGTTGATTTCAACAAAACATAATTTGGTAAATTGTACTCGAATTCTCTCAAATCCAAAACCACAAAAAATGAAGGAAAAATTTAGGTATAAAATCAAATATGAAAATTCACTAAAAATTGGAAGTATAAAATAAACATGCTAGTCTTACTATATTCAAATCATGCCATTATAAGTTTATTCAAACACCATAGAAGTAGTTTTTAAAGGTAAGAGGATTGAAACCTCTTATATGGACCTTGTTTACACCTTCCACTTGCTATCCTACCACTAGTTTTTAGAATGACATCTCTCTTATTTACATCATTCCTCAATTGGAACCACTAGTTTCTTTAATCCTCTACTACTGAAACTTTCTTCTCTTCATATTATCCATCTTTTGTACAACTTGAATTAAGATTTAGAAAATCATCCCTATCATGTAGAATAGTTCTCCTCCATTTGCCTCCAATGCCTTACAATGCCATCCTTTTACCAACTCATGTTCATATGAAACCTCCACTTTCAGGGATAGACTAACTTCTACTTCAAGTGATCTCTATTACCTTAATTTATTATATTTTCATTACCTTCATGTCTTTCCATTACCATCTATTAGAGAGTAACTATGACAATCTAATGTTGTTCAACCTTATTATTAGGCCGTGTCATCTTCACCTAGAGGGGGATGACTCTTGCCATCATCAATGACCTTCATGACTTTCATGTATCACATTGTTATCGCATTTAGGTTATGCAATCTCCACTTCTATAAGAAGGAATATTCTTATTGGCCCTTGGTCAGCCCTCAATATTTTGGTTTGATTTGGCTTCCCACCTTTCAACTATACTTCATTTGCATGAAGAATTTTCCTATTATTACATCACAAAAAAAAAGATATATGATAATAAAAGATAGATTTTATATTCATTGTATAAACACATTCTTCCAAACCAAGAGGGGACAACAATTTCTAACTTACAAGTGCAACTCATGAGAGTTTTTGTCAACTAACAAAACCCCTTAATTTCAAGTTATTTGGTGTTTCTAACATAAAATAATACATTCTTGATGCACATTACTTTTTAATATTTTATGTGGGATGTTGTATGTCTTAATTATTTAATAAATTTTACGCTGGCTGTCGACTACCTAATGCAACCCTCCACTTTTCTCATCTAAGACTTGGGATCTAGCAATGGCAGTGTTGAAGGTAAACTTGAATTATGGAGGTCAACCTTAGAGTCTAAAGGCTTTCATTTGAGTAGATCAAAAACTGAATATATTGAGTGTAATTTTAGTAATAATAGTTCTTGTGGGGAATTATGACTTTGGGTGATCAAGTCATTAATAAAAGTACACATTTTAGATATAATGGATCTATTATTCAAGGTGATGGTGAAATAAATGGGGTTATTGTTAGTACAGTTCAAGTTGCATGGTTAAAGTGGAGGAATGCATCCGTCTTGTTGTGTGATAGTCTCCCTCAAGCTTCAGGGAAAATTCTATAAGATGGTGGTTAGACCTGTAATGCTTTATGGTGCAAAATGTTGGCCATTAAAAAGAAGCATAATTTTAAGTTAAGTGTTGTAGAGATGAGGATACTTAGGTGGACGAGTGGCTTTACTCTTAGAGACAGGATACAAAAGGAGCATATACATGAAAGGTTGGAGTAGCTCCATTGGAAGATAAGATTAGAGAGAGCTGCCTTAGATGTTTTTTTTTTTTGGATAAAAATCAAAATCTTTTATTAATCACAGGAACAAAGAGAACTACAAAGATGATTCCTCCTTTAACAGGCTAACGAAAGAAGGAGGAATCTTATTGAAGCTAAGGTCTTCCTAGACAAAGTTAGTAATAAGAGCAAAGTTAGCACACATGTCTGCTAACTTATTACTACTTCTATCTATACATTTGAAAATAACAAAATTGAATTCATCAAAGTAGTTGAAATCTTATTCTCCCTTGAACCCATCTGCCAATGCATGTTGTAGATAAGCAATGACATTCATATTTTCACTTTCAACAATAACACCTTTGAATTTGAACATCCAATCTTTAATCCCCTCTTTCAGAGATTTGATTGCCAACATTTCTAATTGAGAAATGACCCAATATATGCATGATCTTCCATAAGCCAACAAAACTTGCCTTGACAATCTCAAAAAAAACCTCCTACTCCAGCTCTATAATATGATCCAAGTGAAGCATCAACATTGATCTTTAACCAATCGGGTGGAGGGGGATACCAAGTACTAGATAGTCTTAACAATTAATTAGCATCCCTACTGACTGAGTTAAAATTATAAAACAACTTGGATGTTGAAGAGTAGCTCACAGCATTTGCAGCAATAAAAGAGGCGTTTTCTTCCACTCTATGATGAATGTATCTGTTTCTAGCCTTCCAAGATAAGAAAACCACATTGCAAAAGAGATTAAGGAGCAAACGGTTATGAAGAACTAAGTTCTCCATCCAAGTACAACTACTCTCTATATTGTCAAACAGAGGTTTACTGAAACCCCATTTATTTAAGAGTGAGAAAACTTCTCTCCCTTTAACACATCTTAATGCAACGTGCTCTACACTTTCGACTTCAATACAGCATCTAGGACAGAAATCATTGCACTGCAACCTCTTATGAGCTAAAAACCGATATATATGGATAGCATTTTGAAGAAGCCTACACAAGAAAATTTCAACCTAGCTTAGCTTAGCTTCCTTTATCCACTTGCAAAATCTCAATTCAGGTTGATGGTGTTGCATACCTTCATATGCTAATGATGATAGTGTCCATCCTGAATTCTAGAATAACATGTCGAATGAGTCTTTATGAGCAACTTGATTTATTTTGACTTGGACAATCAGCTCTACCAATTCTTTCCCAAAAGATTTGAGGAGTTCATCCACATTCCAAGTTCTATAGATGATAAATTTGTCCAAAAAAAAGACTTCATCCTCTTGAGGCACCACAAAGGTAGGCAATTTGTTAATGCATTTGTCCAAGATCCAAATGTCCCTATAAACATCAATAGAACACCCATTTGCAATGCACCACCTCATGATCGAGTTGAGAAGTTTTCCTCCATCAATTATGAGTTTCCAAGCAGCTGAATAGTTAGTCTTTTTTCCTCCTACAGTAGACTTCTTACCATGCTTTGGAGCAAGTGTTTTTTGTAACAAACTGTTCTCATACTATAAATACCACCAAGTGAGCTTGGTTCTAAGAGCAGCTGCCTTATCACTAGAAGAACATAGACCCCATCCTCCCCACTTAAGAGATTTGCACAACTCGCTCCATTTAGCATAATGGATACCCAACCTTCCATTTGATTTATTCAAAAGAAAACCTCTACATAGCTTATCTATTTCATGAAGCACACGTATAGGAATTAGAGAAAGAGTACTATGATATAACGAGTAAGATTGCGAAATAGATTTCACTAAAGTTATTTTTCTAGTAAGAGATATGAACTTGGTTCCCCAGTCATTTTGCATCCTCAAAGTTTTTTCCACAATAACCTGAAAATCTACAGCTACAAGTCTTCTAAGAGCAATCCTAATACTAATATAATAAAGTTCTTTCACAACTTTGAAACCCATAATATGCAAGATCTATTTCTTACACCTTTTATTAACAAACTTGCCAAATAACATGGCAGATTTGTTAACGTTAATGCATTGCCCTGTCCACTTACAAAAATCAATAAGAACACCCTTGATCTCCTTAGCCGCCTTCCTAGTAGCTTCCGAGAATATCATCACTTCATTCGCATATAATAAATGTGATATTCTTGGGCTACCCGAACTTATTTTGATCCCAATATTACTTTGATTAAGAGCATTTGTAAGTAATTGAGAACAAAGAATGAATAGTAAAGGTGATAATGGACAACGTTGATGGAAACCACTTTTAGCACCTATCCAGTCCGATAAATCTCCATTAATAATCAAACAAAACTGAGGATCTTCTACGCACTCCATAATGAGTACTATGAAGTTGGAAGGAAAGAAAAAATACTCCAAAACTTTCCTAAGAGTTTTCCAACTCATAGAATCATACGCTTGTTCCATGTCAATCTTGAATGAAACGAGGCCTTTGGAATGTTTAGAATACTTGAATTTATGGAAGATCTCCTGAGCAACCAATACATGATCCGAAAGAGATCTCCCCTTGATGAACGCCACTTCCTCCATAGATACCAATTTGGGGATCACCATTATCAACTTGTTTAATATCACTTTGGTGGCCTTAGATGGTTTGGTCACATAAAATGGTGGCCTTTCGATGTCCTGGCTAGAAAAATAGATGTATTAGACTTGACTTATGTTAAGAAAGGTAGATGTGACCTTAAAAAACTTGTTTATAAAATGTTAGAAATGACCATTCTTTATTTGACTTAAATGAGAATTTAACTTTTAACATGGCACAATAGAGATTCATGTAGCCAACCCCATATAGTAGGATAAAGGCTTGATGTTGTTGTATGTGGGATGTTGTATATGGTATTGTTGTTCAAAAAATTTGTCTGCCAACTCATCTTATCACATATAATAAATGCAAATTATATTGACCACTTAGTTTTGTATAAATCTAAAAAGTAAAACAACACTTCATGTATATATATATATGGAAAGGATTTCGTCGGTGCAATGTCTTAGCATAGGGTTAGGTCAACAAGAGAGATACTTTTCTTGTGTAGTTTTTTCACATAAGAAAAATTGAATTTATCTTTTCTATTATACTTAAATGACTTCAATTCATTTGATTATTCATTTATTTATATTTTAAATATAATAAAAGTATTCTATAAAATTTAATATAAAAAAAATATTTATGCCTAGTTTTTTTTTTGAGGGGGGGGGGGGGGGGAAACCCTCAGTGGGGCCTACGATTCATATAAGAAAAAAAGTATACAATCCATAAAGGGACCTCAAGCTCAGTAATGCTCAAAAGAGCTACAAAAAGAAACCAAAAAAATACTAGGAGCTCAAGTTCCCTACTACGCAAAATTACAAGATAACCTAGGTACAATCTACGATGCACAAGAAAGAGCACCCCAAAAAAAGGGAACAAGCCAAAAACTAGCAACCAGTTTCTCCTTCTCTTCCAAAAAATCACCTTTATGATCACCTGCACTAAAGAAATCTTGCAAGATAAATTGACAACTTAGATGGAAATTGCACAAATAAAGCCATAAAATAGTAGGGTGATAGCCCAAATAATTATCCACAAAATAAGTAGCATAATTAGAAGAGAAATCATTCAGCCACCAACCAGCTACCTTATAACTCATATCAGCATCAGTCACCAGGAAATGAACAAGCACTCTCCAACTATCAGGTAAGTAGCCGTTGAAACCAACACCCAACCCATCATAAGTAGCCCATGGTTCATACTCCACAAAAAAATAGTTATGCCTAATACATGCTTACAAGTGCTAAAATTCGGTCAAACACAAACATGGAGGAAAAAAGCTTTCCATCCACAGTAACTAACCTTTTTGTGGACCTTTCCTATTAGGTTATTCACTGGATTAAATTTCTTAAGGACTTGTTTAAACTTAATATTGATGGTTTTACTTCTAACCTAACATTTTTGTGTGGAGGCCTCATTAGAGATTTTGAAGGTGCTCTTTTATGTGATTTTGCATTTCCTCTTCCTAAATTCAATGCCATCTTTGTTGAATCTAGGGTGTTATATTTTGGCATTAATTTGACGAGTATTTGATTTGAAATAGACTCTAAAGTGTTAGTTTCTTCCAATTTTTATTATAGTGTTAGACTCTTTCATTTATTTTATAAAACTATGTTTGCTTATCTAAGGTTAATTATAACATTTCTCATATCTGGAGAGAAGAGAATGTCTACACATATTGGTTGGCTAAAAGAGGTGTGACTCTTCTTAATGCTGAATATTTTAATAGGGCTTCTTCATTTATGGTGTTGAATGAGATGATGAGATTAGATGATCTCGATATGCTTTATATCAAAAATTAAATTATTTATCCCATTATGTTGTTTATTTATCTCCTGTAATATTTTCTTACACCTTAGCTTATTTTTATGTTTTATCATCTCTATTATTCATTTCAAGTATTTCTTATCATTTTCTTATATTAACAAGTAAAGTTTCTAATATATATATGTTGCTCTATTATAATTATATCTCTTAACTGGTCTTTTGTTTGGAGAAGGTCTGCTTGCTTCTTTCTCCTTTTCATTTTCTACTCTGCATTTCATATAATTACTTATAAATTATGGTGTTGTTTTTTTTATTGCTCTTTTTATACTGCTTGATATCTCTTATTAACATTTTGGCTCTTCTTGAGATGGAGGCTTTGGTTTTTTGCTTATTACTCTTCTATCTATCTTTTCATTATTATATTTTGCTGGAAGACTAGTTAGAAACCTTGGTGAGGAATTTCTGTTGGGCTCTCATTTGGGATGGTCTGGATTATATAATTTTCTCCTTTCTTCCTGTCCAAAGTTTTGGATGGAGAATAACTTTTGTGGCTTGAATAGAGTATATACTTGATGCCTTTTGGAGATTAGCTTCTGTGGTTGAATGGAGAATATCTCTTATTATTGTGGTCTTTTTATTCTCTTTTCAATTTTTCTTTTTGGAATTTTATGCTTACCTATCTTCCTTTTTAGATAGGTAATTTTCTTATCTTACATTATGTATGACATTTCGCTTTATATATCATTTTTATTTCTTCCAATCAAGTTGTTAAGAAAGGCAACGACTTGCCTTGCCGACCTAACCCGCCACATGGATATGCCCCGTCAAAGCCAATCGTTGCGTTACCAAATCCTTGACATCATTTTTATATTTTTTATTTTGTTTTAGCTAAAATAATTTGCAACGGGCATCATTTTAAAAATTTGTCTAATTATTAAATGGTTGGTATAGAGCCATAAACTTACTATTTTGTATTCAATATTGATTTGACCACTAGTATATCTAACTGAACGCCTATCTCCCTTAATTAATATTTTTAAAAAGTAATATTCAGACCAATATATTATTTTGAATCAAGTCGTTCAAGTAGTTTGTGGTTCCCATAGGTTGTGGCAAAAATTTTTTGATCTCCTATAAACCTTCAAGCAGTTTAGTGAATTATTGGTGCTACATTTTTTTTTTAGCTTCCTTAATATTTGAGGGAGGGTGATGGTCAATATGGATTTGGGAAAGCTCTCACATGCATGGGATATAAATAAGAGATAGGAGGCTTTAGGTTAAACTATTTTTAATTATTGAAAAGTCTATTTGTGTAAAATTTATAAGTGGTTAGCTCTCACCCATAAGCCTATGATTAAGAGATTTAAATGGGGTTAATAATTAGTGTATTTGAACCTAGCTTTATCAACCATTAGTTCTATCCTCAACAAACAAATTATTCTTAAACTTTTTATTATAGACTTAATATATTTTAATTTTTTTTATGATTCATCATAATTCTAGGTTCTCACTACTAATTTAAACACAACATTTCTAAAATTATTTTGGCAAACACTTGGTTGAACATATTCAGCAGGTTCCTATTGATTCTAGTTCTCTAATGGATCAAGTGGTGCTAAAGGAGAAGGAATCTGGGAAGACCATTGCAGCATTGGATCATGAGGCTTTAGTGGAAGGCTTGGTTAATGATAGTTACTGGAGCTAGATTAAAAGCTACGGTTTAGGCCTCAGGTGGAGCTTTTTTTGTGGCATCTATCAAATGATGCTATTCATTCTAATGCCTTTTTAATGTATAGAAGGTTATTGGATCATGATGGTTGTTCAAGAGGGTGCTTTACTGTGGAAGACATAGCCATATAGCAGTTGATTATTCCAAACTTATTCATGTCATAATAGTTCTTAACAAATGGGGATTCTAAGTGTTGATTTTTTCTTCCCTTGTGAATTGCACTAAAAATCTGAGAAAACTTTCTAATACCAATTCCTTCATTGCAAATTTATATTGTACAATAGTTTTCTTTTCTTGGAAGAGTAGGAAAAAGGTTATACATGGCGGAAAGGAGGACAGTTCAATTTTTATTGCTGCAAATGCTATCTCCTTTGCTTCGGCATCTTCTCTTCTTTATATCCATTTAGAAAACTGGTGTGTTAACTAGTGATCTCAGCTATCTTCTTCTTGGCAGCCTCCTCTACCCGAATGGCTAAAGGTTAATATTGATGCTTCTCTTTTAAGATCAAACAAAGCTGGCATTGGTGGTGTGTCGAGAGATCATAAAGGGAGGTTCTTGCTTGGATTTGGTTTTAGGTGTATACATTGGGAAGTAGCTCGGTTGGAGCTGACGGCGATTTGTTCTTTGAAGAAGGTTGTTCAAGGTTGGATGATGGAAGTAAAAGGTATCATTATTGAAGGGGACAAGTTCAATATCATCAAATTACTTCAAAGTTCAAATGTTTTTAACTTGAAGGCTAATCACTTGTTGGAGGATCTTTCTTTTCTAAAGGAGTTCAATCAAGTTTCATTAATTTTTTCCCAAAATGAGTTGTAATAAATTAGCCAATATGTGTGCTAACTATGCTTTGTTTAGTGATTTTATTTGGGATGATCTTATTTGTGTTCATATTCCTCCTCCTTTTTTGTCTTTATTAAAGGAGGAATGTGATGGTTTAGCATTACTCTAATTAGTTTGTAATAAGGTTATATTTTAATGTTATTGGAACTTTCTTAAAAAAAAAACAATTTACTTCTACTTTTTCTACCTCATTTCTATCTACTTCCTTCATGAGGAGAACAATCCATTTATCTGGCCTCATTTTATAATAGATAGCTTATATATTCACTAAATAAACACATTTTCCAAATTCATGAGAGGGAAATCTTTCTCAACTTTCAATTGTGCCTCATGATAGTTATTTCAATAGAGAAAAAGCGTAATTTTTTTTCTTTTTACTAGTTTATATATATATATATATATATATATATATGTATATAAATGTTTTCCAAATGCACACTTCCTCCTATTTAGGCTTTGTTTGAGACACCTTTGGCCACTAATTTTTTATTTTTTAAAGAAATTTTAATACTAAAAAATGACTTTAAAAATAGTAAAAGAATTGTCCCAAACAAAACCTTAATATGTGATGTGGTTCGTAGTAATGGAGTTCAAAAACATTTTCAACCAACTCAACCTCTCACTTATTAAAACTATATATTTTATAAGTTTAAAACTTTCACATACAATGAATGGAATGATTTAAGCGATGAATAAAATATATATGTATACATCACTGCGTACAATGAATAACATGATAAAATAAAACCCAATGCTTCAATTGAAATCAAAATTGAACTGTGAATCGTTTTCCATGTAAAAAGAAAAAAAAAAGCCATTATGCTAATTCAATCAAGTAGATTAAAAAATAAAATGTATTAACATGTCATTAGTTAAAAATGAACTATATATATATAGATAAGATTTTTATTAAATAATATAAAATATATACAATAATATTTATGATTACAAAATCATAAATTTTTAAATATAATTTTTTATAGATCTTCTAATATCTAAAAATTTTAAATTTTAAAATTTATGAAAATAGTCAATAAATAGTATAAGATGTCTGAAACACACTATTGAAAATAGTTTATAAAACAAATATCTGATGGTTTCAAAAAGTTTATTTTACAATGATTTCCTAATTTATTAAGGAATATAACTCCAATAAAGAACCTCTTATTTTAATATCTATATTGCTAATAAGCAATATGTTAAAATGTACAGAATATTCAATATAGAATGCTGTACGATGTGGTGAAGTTAATTTGTAAATAATTTACTATTTCAAGCTTTCATCTCTTTATATTATCAAGCTTTCATGCAATATGAAATAAGATTTGGAAAATCATCCCTATCATATACATTAGATAACCACCATTTGCCTCCAAAACCTTATAATGCCATCCTTTTACCAATTTATGTTCATATGAAACCTCCATTTTCAGTGATGAACTAATACTTCTTCTTCAAGTGGCCTTCATAACCTTAATTTAACATATTTTCATTGCCTTCATGTATTTCTATCTCTATCCATCAAGGAATACTTATTAATAAGATAAATATTATTATTTTATTTGCCTATGATTATGTTATTTTGAGGTTGCAATCCTTGTGTTTTACGCATGAAATTATAAGAAAATCAAAAGAAATTAGACTAGTGCAGCATCTCCAAAACTCAATCCAAGACCACAGCACCAAACCTTTAGTGTCGCAGCAGAGAGCTTACCAAAAATTGCTAGAGAGCTTAGTGCTGAGGTGCTATCCAGTAAGTTCCTCAAAGCCATAACAAGATTGAAGCACCACAACGCCAAACTGCCCAGCACCACAATGAAAGTCAATTGGACTAGTGAACCAAAGAGACTATTAGGGAACCAACACACCATTTCAATAGCGTCATAGTGCAACCAAGCCAATGCTGCAGCGCTGGTTCAAAAAAAAAAAAACTAATATAAATTCTCATATTATTCTTTATGTAAAGAGGTTGGCAACTTGGAGGATTCATGTGTAGTGTCATTTTGTGAGTATGTATGAGTGTGTGAGAGTTGTATAGGGGAGTGTGTAGCTTCTGTTTCTTGTACCTGAGTACTGTATTGAAGTGGAGCAAAATAAAGGAGTGAGCAAAGGATTGTAGAAAAACTAAAGGGTCATTTCTAAACTTTACTTTCTCTTATATTAAATCTATCTTGTGTTTGTACTTGTGAATTGTTTTGTATAATAAAAGATTTGTTTTATATATTATGTTTGCTATGAGTTTCAATGCCTCATGAGTAGCTAATAAAATATTCTAAAGTTGTGATGGACTGAAAGGCATTGATTGGTTAAAGTACTATTTAATGTTTATTCAATCAAATTATTTTTAACTTCTCCAAACTTCAATTTATTTATATATAAGTCATACATAAATTAAAATATGGTGTGATATTGAGCCCCGATGGAGGAATTAAAGAATAACTAGGGAATTTAAGACGTAGTCTGACCTTAACAATTATAGTTAGTGAAAATCCTAGCTTATGTTATGGCGAGGAAGATAAAGATGAGGAGCACAATTTCTCTGATCCACAGAAACCACAAGATGTATCCCTCCTAATGCAAGCATGTTCTTCTGAGGATTCATATATTTAGAACTTTACAAAAATTAGAAAAATTTTATTCCTGGATTATGAAGTTTTTATTTCAAAACTACTAACACCTCTTCTACTAACTCATTTGATAAATACAGTAGTCCAGTAAGAAGTAGTAAAGTGAACGTAGGATATTTTTAATTGTTGCTCATAGGATTGACACTCTATTCATCATTTTATTACTTGATAGGATTTAAAATAGGATTTACTATTATATTCTAAAATAGGATTTACTGTTGAACAAAATTTTGTATGAGGTCACTAGGACTAATTCAAACCCTAGGATCTACCAAGACCCTAATATTTTGCCCAGACCCTAAATCTACCTAGATCCTTGGATTAATTCATATTACATAATTTTTTTTAAAGCTCTAGATCAATTAAATTTCATGTCAAACTCCAACCTTGTCTAATCATGTACAAACATTTAAATGATTGTCATTGATTAAGATAATCCAAACTCAAGCAATCAAATCCAAAATTTAGCTCAAATCCAAATTTTTAAACCCAAAATTTTAGGTCTAGTTAACTTAGAAAAATTTTAGGAAATTGTACACACATCCAATAGGAGTGGAACTTTAAAACATTAAACATAGTGATATTTTACACCTTAGGTCAAAATTTCATTTGAATTGGAGGTCATTAAGTTATAAACTTAATCAAGTCAAAATTCAGCCCTTTTAGAGACCTAAAAATGTCAAAAAATTGTAATAAATGTAAATTTTATCCAAAAATTACAAATATTATATCAAACTTACCAGAACTTTATTCTCTATTTAAAAAAAAAAATAAAAGCCCCATCATTGGACTTGTAATTTAACCTTAATTTAAGTTTTAGTGAAAATTAATAATTAATTGAATAAAATAATTAAGAAATATTAAAAATTCCAAACAAATTTTAAACACCTAAAAACACTCCCATGGGTCATCCCTAACTATTAGGATTGATTTCATGCAGTTTAGAATGAGTTTGGATCCAAACAAATAAAACCTTCTTAATTAAATAATTTCAAAAATCAATTAATTAACTAAACTTTGAAATATCATAACTAATTCTAGGAAAATCTAAATTGACCAAACTTAGTGTCATTCAACTCCATTTGAGGTCTAGTATTTTCTAAAAATAACAAACTAATAGAAATAGATCAAACTTAATGTAGAAACTAATAAAAAGTTAACTCTTCGGCCAACCGTAGTATAAAATTAGATCAAAACTTCAAAATATTATAAATTAATGTAGAAAACTCTAAATTGAGCAAACTCAAAAACATTGTACTCCAAGTAAGATCTAATATTTTTTTAAAATATTAAATCATCAAAAATCACTTAAAATGAAAAAGTTAAATTTTTAGTCTACTTCAATTAAAATTTCAAGTTGAAAGTTAAAAATTCATAAATAAATATAGAAAAATCCAATTCCTGTAAAATCAAAGCCTAATTACTCATGTTTAGGTCTTGTATTTGAGAAAAATATCAAAACTCTATAATTTAACTCTAACAAAAAAATCAACTTTTAAGTCAACATTTAGTTAAAATTTTAACTTGAACTTCAAAAATTTATAACTAATGGTAGAAAATTGCAAATCCAACAAACTTATAGTCTAATTTCCAATCCTAAGATCTAATATTTAATAAAAATACTAACCTTTTAGAAATCAACTTTAATCTAAAAGTCAAAACTTAACCCCTTAATTTAATAATTAAAATAATTCATAAAATTCAAAAATTTAATAATTAATCAAAATTCCTAAAATTTTTAATATTATTAATACAATCAATCAACCAACCCTTTAATACACAACAACCACTCCAAAGATAATATTTTTAGGATGGACTACTCTGGGCTACGGGGCTAAGTGTCCTAACGAGGCTTAGTACCTCGAGCTTGGTGGCACAACACCATGACCAGATTCAATGGAGTATAAAACCTTAAAATTAATTGATTATTAATAATTTAATTAAATTAAAATTCTTAATTTAAATATATCAGGCTGTGGCACAACGCCATGAATCGATTTATGAAAAATTTAAATTAATCTAATCCTTAAAATCAACAACTAATCTAATTAATTAAATTATATTGGTTCTTTTATTTCTAACTAATTAAATCCATTTAATCAATCAACTTTAAAAATTTATTTTAAAATAAAACCATAACACATTATTATTTGAGCTTTAACAAGTTTATCCTTTAACCTTCAATAAACCCAAACATTAGACAACTTTAACTAATTACCAGATATAAAACATATCCTAACCACAAAATCTATTACACACACTTAGATGGTTTGCTAGGGCACTACTTCTAGGTCTAGGCTAGGTCGGTGTTTACTTTTCTACTATATGCCAGGATTTTTTAGCTTTTACTGTATGCTAGTTATTAATATTGATATGATTGTTTATTTAATTTTTATACTTTATAATGTAATTTATGTGCATTAGATTTATCCCTAGGTTAGGGATGATTTATGCTAATTCAATCTTATGCAGGTTGCCATGCTCATACAGGGCATTGAAAGTAAAGGGGGAAAAGTTAAACTTAAATTAATCAAATTTTTGTAGGTGATCCAAAATGCTAAGTCCCCCTTTAAAAATTAAAAGAGCATAGCCAAGTGTGATTGGTATGAGTATTTTAAATTTCATTATATTAATTTCTTGGGATGATTTTAAATATAATTGATTAGGATAACTTAGCAGGTTGTTCGAGTCTAGATTATTTATTTTTATTAAATGTAATTAAAATTTATTAAGTTATAATTCAAAGTGAAGTAATATTTGAGAGGGGATAAATAAGTATCCAACAGACATTCCAAAGAGGAGAGAACATCTCTTAGGGGAGGGTTCTCCTCCATCTTGAACACTAAGTTAGGATAGTTTTAAATATCCAGAGGAAAAAGAAAATACCCCTTCCGAGGGGGAATTTCTTTTAATTAGGATATCTGAACCTAATGGATCTAAGAAGTTCACAGAAAGATGAAGAAGTGGAGATTGAGAAGAATCTCATTCTCAAATTCAATTGAGTCTTAGGAGTAGAATTTGAGTTGTTGTTAGTGGTACCCAACCACTTTATTTTTTGCAGACCCTGTGTTATAATATTAAGTGGCACTTACCACATGGACTTTTAATTTGAATATTAATTTAATTGATTTGATTAATGATTGATGAGTTGATTGTGATATAGGATTACATACTTTTAGTAGTTTTAGCAATTTTGCATGTCAATCTTTTATTTTGCCTGGAACTCGATCGGACACTCGTGAGTGATTGCTAAAATTTTTTTTTGCTTTAATTATATTAAAATTTTTAAGATAATATAAAAACTCTAACACTTTTAAGAATTAAGCCAATGATCATCAAGAGTTAGCATTGCATTTTATTGTACTTTCTTTCCTTTGTAAGGCACCTCCCCACTTGCAGGTTTTGGCAAACCACCAAGCCTATGAGGGTGCAGATCTGTCAAGGAGAATATGTGCAATCTCTAGGGAAAAACCTATTTTTATGCCTTTTTGAAATTGCTTCATATTTGATTTAAGCATTTGTTGATTCAACTAGCATGCATTACATTAGAAATAAATTAAAATGAGTCAAAAATTTAATTGCATTTACTTTAAGCTTCATACTACCCAACATAAGTCAAAGGGCCAATTAAGGAGTTCTCTAGATGTTGGCCCTATCCTCAAAAACTTATCTTAAGTAACATCCCTACCATTCTATATTAAATGATCGGACACTTGGTTTTGAAGCGCTTAGGTGGCTTAGATGGCTCCCCAATCCAAGCTGAGGTAAGTCTAGATCATGCATTATATTAGCTTGATCTGAGTTACTAGTTTTCAATACCTAATTTATATTTAGGTTCTGAGGCATACTCAAGCTATAAGGCCTCAATCTTCTGGGAATCTAATCCCAATTTTCTAAAAAAATTGATAATTTAAACTAAAATCTTTTTCAATTCAAATTCAAGACCAATATTTAGGATAGGCTGGGGTGTTTCTGAAGTGATTCAGAATCTTAAAACACCTCCTTCCTTTCTTCCCTTGACCTCAATAAATAAATGCTCATTTTTTATCCATTCCCTGTTAAATTTCCAATCCTTGCTCCCTTTGATATCACACTTTAAAATATCAAAATAAAATTTCTACTGCTATTTTAATCGAGAATATTTGTATGAAATTTTGGTTTCCTATGTTGTAATTAACTATGAGGGGTTGCGCTCGTAGGAGATTTAGAAACCCAGAAAAATTTCTAAAATAAAATTTTCAAAATCTCAATTAATTATGTTTGGAAAAATTTAAGTCAAAATTAATTATTATAGTCATCATTTTCAAAGGATCAATAATGATTAATATCTTCTTTCCTTAGAAAGATATCTTAATTATTATCGTAACTTTAATTATAAAGTTAATGATATTTTATCCAAATTATTGTAATTAAACACCTGAATGAATGATCATTTTGACCCTTTGGGTTCATATATAGTTCATTCTCGAATTTGACTACGATAATCTGGATGAACTTTCAATTCTATAAATTGAACCCATTAGAGAATGATATTTTTGCGTCTCAGGATAATATATTGTTGATAATGACATATTCAATTTCAAGATTGAAATTTAAGAAAAATCACCCAAAGATAATTAATCTTTTATAAACTCAACATTTTTTAATCAAATAAAAAAATGGCGACTCCGCTTGGGATTTATCTCTTTCTCCATCTTTAATAGTGGTATAAATTTTATTACTTATGTAGTTTTGACAACCTTTCCCTCCATTGGCCCCTTTACCCATTTTTTCCTTGGGTGAGTTTCCAACCTCAATAAAACATGTCGAAAGAGTGGTGAGAGAGGAAATCTCTGTCAAAGTCAGTCTTGGACATTTTACCTCTAAGTTAATTGGTAGAGCAAAAGAGTTGAGCCAAATACTCTAAAATCCTCTTGTAAATGTTACAAACTTGCATGCTTAAATATATCTCAAGCATGTTAAGTTTCATAACTTACAGAATCTCCTTCACTTTTAAAATCAAAATTCAAATCTTTTTAGCAAAACCCAGGCTTAGACGTTTTGCCTCCAAGTCTATTGGCTGAGCAAAAGAGTCAAGACAAATTTTTTAAGATCTTTCTATAAATGTTGTAAACTCACATGTTCCAATAAATCCATATACGATGAGTTTCATAATCTATAAAAGACTCTTCAAACTCAATGTAAAAATTCAAAACTCTCCAGTCAATTCTAGGATTTGGCTTTAACATTTCACGCCCAACCCAACTAGTTGGGTGACAGACTCGAGCTAATCTCTTAGAAATTCCTTCTAATTTTATAAACTATCATGTTGAGTGTCAAAAACTCAAGGGAGTTTTGTTAACCTTTCAAACATTCGAAATCTTTTCCAAAATCTCCTTTAAATTAACTTCGATTGTCGTTGCTAAATGTTTACTATAACATCCACTTGTAGTTTAACATATGCAATGCAACTTCAAATTTCATTCAATCCTAAATCCAGGTTTTGACATTTTACCCTCGAGTCAATTGACGAGGTAAAAGAGTCAAGCCAATTTCTTTGAATTTTCTTGTAAATTATAAAAATAGTAGTGTTGAGTGCAAATTTAACATATTGAGTTTCAAAATATTCAAGGAAGTTCTATCAAATTTCCAAATCTTTAAAATCCTTTAAGAAAATCACTTGAATTCAATTCAATATTCATCATTATGTGTTCTTTTGTAATGCCCTATTATAGTTTGACATATACAATACAAATTCAACCTTCTTCAAATTCAATATCAAGATTCAATCCTTCTAGAAAACATGGGCTTTGACATTTTACCCCCTTAAGTCAATAGGTGGGGTGAGGAGTCAAGTCAAACCCCTTGATTTCCTTTTTGATTTTGTAAACCCTTATGTTAAATGCAAACTCAACAAGCCGAGATTCAAAAACTTGATTAAATTTTGTCAATTTTTAAACACACAAAATTCTTTTCAAAATCACTTAAATCAAATAAAATTTTGAAATTTTAAACCCCTATCAAATTCAGGCTTAGACATTTTGCAACTAAGTCAATTAGTGGAGTGAATGAGTCAAGCCACACTTTTAGGATTTTCCTATCAATTTTGTAAACCTGCATATTTGAGTGAAACTCAATAAGTTGAGTTTTAAAATTTGAAGAAGATCTGTTCAATTTGAAACTCAAAATTCAAGTTCAATTTCAATTCCAACTTCAAATTCGAGCTTAAACATTTCGCCCCCAAGTCAATTGGTGGAGCCAAAGGGTCAAGCCATACCATCGGATCTACATGTTAATTCTGTTAACCTACATATTCAAATGAGATTTAGTATGTTGAGTTTTAAAATTTAAAGAAGATCTATAGAATCTAACTCTGGGCTTTGACATTTCACCTCCAAATTACTTGGTGGAATGAAACAGACAAACCCAATCCTCAAGATTCTCAATTAAAGTTTATGAGTCCTCGTGTTGAGTGAAAACTCAATATGTTGAGTTCCCAAATGTGAGAACAATCAACTCAATTAAAAATTCAAACTCAAATTCAAAATCAGCTAATTCAAATCCACATTTTTGAATTTCAGATCCCTTACTTTTAACATACTCAAAATCTAGGCTCTAACATTTCACCTCCAAACCACTTGGTGGGGTGAAAGAGTCAAGCCTAATTTGTAGGATCTTCAATTCAATTTTGTAAACCTGCATATTCAAGTAAAACGCAATGTGTTGAGTTTCAAAATTTGAAGAAGATCAGTTTAATTTTAGCTTTAAATTTGAATTCAATTTCAATTACAGATTCAAATTCAATTTTAACCTTTAGTTCAAATTTAATTTCAACCTCGCAAACTCAAGTTCAATTTAAACTTCAAGTTCAAATTCAAGCTTCGATATTTCATCCCAATTTGATTGAGGGGATGAAAGAGTCAAGCTTATCCCTTGAATCTTCTAGTTAATTTGTTAACATTTGTGTTGTATACAAGTTCAATATATTGATTTTCAAAACTCGAGGAAAATCCATCAAGTTTTTAAAATCAAATCCTTTTTAAATTCTACCTAATCAATTTCAATCTCAAATTGCAAAACCCTTATCAAATTTGAGCTTTGATATTTTGCTCACTATTCAATTGGTAGAGCGAATGAGTCAAGTTCAATTGTTAAGTTTTCCTCATCAATTTTATAAACCACTGTGTTAAGCATAAACTTAACATAGTTAAGTTATAAAATTTTGAATAAAATCAGTCATGTTCAAAATTTAAATTTAACTTGAAGATCAATTAATTTAAGTCATTTTCTTTTAAATTTCAAAAAATTAAGAATACTCAAATGGCTGGGAAACTCATCTTCTCCTTTGATAGAGACTTGACAATAGAAGAGATCACCTCTATTGAATCGATCCAGTTTGGAATAGTATTTCAAAACTTTAAGTTATCAATCAAAGGAGAAACTAGAATTTATATGTCTACTGGAACACAAAAGGATTTCCCATTGGTGGAAGTTACTTTAGGGCTGGGAGCTGACTCCCCCATCTCCAAAATGGAGGCTACTATCACCCCCTTGCCCATTATACCCTCTAATCTAAAGGATAAGAAACAAAAACCAGTGATAATGGATGAGATGCCATCTATGTCTGAGATCAGGTCAAGTTCTAGCACAACCTTTGCTAGTAAGAACCAGAAGAAGAACTACCTTCGAAAAGTTAGAAAGAAGGTCGTTAAGGATAGAAAGATTGTTGAGTCAGAAGCCTTAAAGCATGTCAAATCTGAGGCCAATCAAGAATTCGTTGCTCTTTACACGTACCCCTCCTTGGGGGAAATCATTTCCACCCTTTTCCTATTTCCAAAAGGAGAGAGGTTGTGAGAAGAGTAGCATGACCTCCACCATACCCTTTTGACTATTATACAGAAATGATCAATCAAGTCAGAACTGAGCAATCACCAGTAATAGGCCATAGGCCCTCAGTGAAGGATATGACCCATCCACTCTACTAGAAGATGTTAGGTCACATTTCTACAGGAGTCCAACTGCATAATCTATAGAGAAGGAGGTGTAGAAACCACTTAGGGTGCCACTCACCTAACTACTAGGCCACTAGTAACAAGAGAGGGGGAATTAATCTAAGATTGTATTAGATAGTGATACCATCAAAATTTAACTTTTAAAGGGGTCCTATTACTATAAATCTTTTGATTAAAAGGATGCAGCATCTTTTAAGGATAGTGCATACCCCATAATAGTCTCTCCCTCCAAAAAGATCATAGGAATCTAATTCCATACTGATAGGTTCTTGCCACATAGACTTGCAACTTTTAAGGAAAATATACAATTTCTCAAGTGTACTGGGTCCGAATTTTTAAAATAGTTGATTCCTCTTTTTAATGGAAATCAACCTCTTCCTTAAATTTTAAGCAGAAAAGAGTTATAATTGATTCAACCGGATGTTTAAATGCCCCTCCCTCCCACCGCTCATGTGGGTTAATTCACTTTTGAATTAAAATATATATTAAATATAAGTTGAATTTAGAAATGAAATTTTTTTTCAATCTTCTTACAATCTTCTATCTTAATAGGCATCCTTTGCATGCTTTGAGTCTATTCAATAATTTTTAAAGTCAAGATGATACTCTTGTCAAAAGATTGGGTCCTGCCTTGAGGATTATCCTTCCTTGTGTAAGAGAATCAGTCTTCTTCTTTTATACTTGAGATATAATTTCGGCATTAAAAAAATAGAACAATTTTTTTTAGGTTTTAAAGAAATTGAAGCCTCTTCTTAAAATTAATCAAAAGGTCAAAAGATGTGTGAATGAACCTAAAGTCAAAAGATGTGCGAATGTGCCAAATCAAGAAAAAGATGGGCAATGAGCACCACCAAGAATAAGAGAGAGGCTTCCTTCTTCTTAAATCCTTAAATCTCAAAATAAAATCCAATCACCAAATTACTTAACTTTAAAAAATGTTGAATTCAGATTCTTTATCATGCAATGATTATCTATCAGATAGAAAATACTACGCAAAAGAATCGAAAAGATTAAACTTCCCTATCCAACTTAAACCTTTTTTAAATTAATTTTAATTCAAAATTTATAAGGGAACCCTAAGTTTAGTTTCTATGAAACTTAGACTGGGTCAATAAAAGTTAAATCCCTAAATCTTTTCGTATTTGTTAGAGTCAATCCACTTCTCACTATACTTATAATTTGTTCCCACATGTTGTTCCAATAGGGTCCAAATGGTTAAGAGAAAATTTTTAAATAAAATGAATGAATGTTCTACTCCTGATAAATAAATAAAAAAATCAAATCTTAACCTTGAAAAATATGTGTCAGTCCTTACACATAGGCTTCTTTTCCTTTAAGGCCTTCTCTATAAAATTGCACTCTATGTGGGTCCAAGGTCAATCCCACTGGAGATGTGTTTTACTTCGGTAGAAATTGATGTTCAAGATTAAATTACAATTAAGCAGAGTGCCTGAATCCAATTGGAAGAGCTTGAGGCCTCGTAGAGCATCATCTCCAAGGCTCAATAAAATTAGAGTTGTATAAAACTCGAATGGTCCAAGCTCGTGATAAGATAGCGCGACTTAGAACCTTCTAAGTTGGAGACTTGGACCTAGTTCTTTGGATGCTTATCTTAACCAACCGAGAGATCGGAGGGGAAGTTTGAACCAGCATAAGAATGAGCTTTTTTCATAGAGATGATCTTTGAGGGAATTTCAAATATTAACTTATCAACCTTAAAGGATGCCACTCGATATTTTTAAATATTGGGGAGGCTCTTTTAGAAGTACCATGCGAGATGAGTATAAAATTCAACATCAACAAAACACTCTTCAAATTCAAAAATTTTGAATTCAAAATTCTCCAAACTGAAATTTGAAATCTTACAAATTCATATCTCTATCTAAAATTAAAATTTCAATCAATCTCAAATTAAATAAAATTTAATCAAAATCTAAAATTCAAAATTAAAATCTAATTCAAAACAAAAATTAAAATTCTCTAGTCTTTTGAGGATAGGTGTGAGTCCTTGTGCTTCCTTTTCTTAGGATTAGATATACTACTGGTGGATCAAGCCTTTCATGGCACCATCCTAGCATCCAAAATCAAATTCGTGTTAGATAGTTTTTTCTAAAATCCTTCGAGGTTTAGGTGGATTGTGATGGGGAGAAAATTTAATAATGTCACCACGTAGATTTTAATTTCTTCTATTTTATAATAGAATGCTATATTGAGAATAAAGTATAGTTTCAGGAGACTAATATAATATTCTATAATGAATTCAATATCAAAATAGGGTTTTAGAATATGGTATTTCTATGATCAAACACAATTAGAAGAATAACATATCATCTCAAAATATGAACATGAAATTCTATAGAATGTATTTAAAAATAAAAATAGGGTTTTTGAAAAGTTTATCCTTTCTTTTATTTAGGTGTAACACGAAGAATATTATATCATCCTAAAAGATGAACTTAAAATTCTTTAAGACATCCAAAAGCAAGAATGAGTTTTATAAAATTCAGCATGTATAAAGTTAAATGTAATAAGTAGTATATTATATTATCTAAAAAGACAATAATAACATCCTACAAGAATATTTAAAATTAGAAATGAGTTTTTAAAGGCATCTATGTTTCCCAAAGATTTTTTCTTTATTTTATAGGAATAAAATAAGGTTTATTTTAATCTAGAGATCTTAAATCCCTATAGGGGCAAGCCTTTATAGTTAATTACATCATAGGAGGGGTACTCCTAAGAAAACTCTCGATTAAAGCAGCCATTTCATTCTCTCTGATTAAAAAGTACAAGATAAGAAAAAGAGTAGAAAATTTCTAAAGAGAAAGTTTGATATTGAATAATTCTTAGCAAGTCAAAGGAGAAAAAGTAGGAGGTGCCAGATTTTGAAAAGCTCAGAGGCAACCTTAGTGTATCCTATGTTAGGCTTTACATTTTAGGAGAGAATTTTTATGTTAAAGTTGGCATTTTGTTAGAAATTTGGGATTATATTCTCAAATGGTGAGGAATTAAGATTTGAAAATCTACCTCATAACCTAAATCTAAATTGGGTACTACAAAGTAATGGCCCAAACCTATCTAATGAAGTGCAAATCAGGACTTACCCCAGCCTAGATTGGGGAGCTAGCTAACCACCTAAGCGGTTTAAAACCATGTGTCTGGTCTCTTTCTAAAAGATTGGTTGGGATGTTTAAATTTGGAGGAACTAAGGGCTAACATCTATGACATATCCTAATTGGCCCCTCAACTTATGTCGGGTTAATAATGCTGGAAAGTAAAATGTAATTAAAACTTTAGACTCTTTTAATTTCTATCTAATGTAGTACATGCTAATTGACTTGAATGCATAAAATGATTATGAAGCAATTTTAAAATAAGGCTTAAAAAATATATTTTTCCCTAAAGATTGCACGTCCCCTTGATAGAACTACACCCTAATAGGCCAGGTGGTATACCAGAACCCGCAGGAGGGGAGGTGCCTAACAAGGAAGAGAAAGCAATAATATGCAAATATGCTGACTCTCGGTGGTCCTGATCTTACTTCTTAGATTGTTAGAGTTTCTATGTGAGCCTAAAAATTTTATTAAAATTTTAATTAGAAAGGATTTTATTTATACCCAACTTGAATGTTCTAGATATGGATATCCAAACGAAAAGAAACTCATCCCTGAAGGGCTATTTTCATTTCCCTTTGGATATTAAAGTTATCCTAACTTGGCTTTCTAAAATGAAGAGAACATTCCCCTAAGGGATATTCTCTACTTTTTTGATTCTAAGTTGGATAAGATATCCTAATTTCAAATCACTTTCATGTTACAATTTTTTTAAAAAAAATATTTACATTACATCTCAAATATAAAAGAAAATTTAGACCACCTATAAGGTTATCCTAAACAGTTATAGTAAAATTATCCCAAGTAATTATATTTTTTCATTTAAATTTAAACTAACCAGCCACACTTGGTTTAGCATTTTACACCTTGTTGACCTCATTTTTGTATGAGGTCAGTAGGACCAATCCAGACCTTAGGATCATTCCAATCCTTAGGATTTAATCCTGACCCTAGGATCAATCTGATCTTAGATCAATCCAGATCTCAATATAATTTCAACCTCTAATTAATCTAGAACTTAGTTCAATCTAGATTCAATTTCCAGACTTATCTAGGACTTTAGGACCTATCTTAGATCTTAAGATTTCTATATGCTGAGATGCCTCTAGATCCTAAGATTCCTCTAGATAATAGGATTTCTGGATCTTAGGGTTATTCTAGACCCTATACCCTAGGATATTCCTAAACTTTAAACCTCAGGATTTCTTAGATTCCAGAATCTCCTAGAATTCAAACTCTAAGATCCCTCTAGATTTCATTCCATAGGATCTGTTCTAGACCCTAGGATTCCTTTAAATTCTTCCAGTTCCTAGGATCTACTCTAAACCCTAGGATTCTTCTAGATCTTAGACTTTTGAAAATCCTAGATCTTAGAATCATTCTAGAATCCAAAGCTTTAGGATATTCCCTAGATTCCAGATCCTGGGGTTGTTCTAGACTCTAAATTCTTAGATCTACCCAGACTCTAGATCAGTCTAGGTCTTAGGTTTCTCCTAGACCTCAGATATATCTAGACCCTAGGATCTTCCTAGAATCCAGACTTTAGGTTCTATTCTAGATTCTAAGAACCTTCTAAATCCCAGACTTTAGGGTTTCCTAAACTCTAGGAGTTTCCTAGACTTCAGTCCTTAGGATCTACTCTGGACCCTAGGATTTCCCTAGATCAATATCAAGTCTTAGGATTCTCCTAGACCTTAGATCTATCCAGACCTCAAATCCATTCAAACACCAGACCAGTCCAAGCTTTAAATCAATCCTGACCTTTAAACAACCCAGATTTAGTTGCTCCAGCCTGTGACCTGACTTTAATCCTATCTCATCATCTACAATCACCCAAATGATTTTAAATGATTTAGATAATTCAAATCCTATCATTCAAGCTCAAAATCCAATTCAAAACCAGATTTCCAGATTCAAATCCAAGGCCAAAGGTCTAACTCTTGAAAGCCTTTTCCAGCAAATCTTTGAACATTTCAAAACCCTATCAAATGATCTCTGATTCAGGATCTATCAGTTCCACACTGATGTGACATGTCTCTAGAGGCAACCCTCCAAATTTGAGCTCATTCTGAGGTCTCTAACCCCAGAAACTGAATTGAAATCCAAAGGCTGTAAAACCTTCAAATATTTACAGTCCATGCCACTAGACCTACCACCCAATGGATTTTGACCCTGGAGCTTTCTTCAAAGCCTCCAATCACCTCCAGATCTTTGATTATGACCCATTGAGCATTAAACTGCATTTTGTTTGACTCAATTTGACCCCCAGTTGACCAAGGGTCAAAATGACCAAAATACCCCTATGGGGTGTAACTGGTCACTTGAACCAAATGACCTCCAAATCAAATGCAGTCACTTCCAGCAAATTTCAAATGTCAAACCAAACCCATTGAACCCAGAACCAGCCCCTGGGTCAACCTGGTTGACCAAGTCAACCTAGTTGACCTAGAAGGCCCCTTTAGGGTCAAAACAGGTCATTCGGACCAAATGACCTCCCCAGATCTTGGGACCAGCTCCATTGGTCTCCAAATATCATTTCAAATCTGTTGAACCCATTTCCAGACCCTGGACCCACCTGGTTGACCAAGTCAACCAGGGTTGACCTAAAAAGCCCATTAAGGGCCCAAATAGGTCATTTTGACCCAAATGACCTATTTGACTCTTAAAAATACTCCTACCAGACTTCAAATATCATTTGAGATTGATCCAACCCAGACCCTGGCTCTTGGTCAACCTGGTTGACCAAGTCAACCTAGGTTGACCAAATCAACCCTTAAGCTTTTATACTTTAAATTAAAATTTTGATTGCATTCAAAACCCTATCAAACTTTTATGATCACTTCCCCCAAAAGTTTAGGCATGATTAGACCTTTGACTTAATCAATAGTTGACTTTATCAACTAAATTCAAATCTAGTCAAACTTGATCTACATATGTCACTTAATTGCATTCAATCAAATCAACCCTATTAAATTCTCCGTCGTTTGATCTCTTTCCGCGAGATCAAACCGTGGGAGCTGATTAGAACCGTTGTTTCAGTCGTGCGGAAGATATAACAGCTCTGGGCCGCTGCTGACTCGGTTAAGTGAAACCGCGTGAACGATCCAGCGAGTGACGCGTGTCTGACCGCCGCCGCGCCGTCGTCCACGTCAGCCCAATCATTGCCGCGGTTCGGGTGGGCGAATAGGGGTCTGCCACGTGGCTCCCGCCGGCGCCGTCGCCGTTAAATGTTTTAAAATGATTTAGTTTTTTTTAAAATCATTTTAAATAAAAAAAAACAAAAACAGAAATTAATTTCTTTATTTAATATATATATTTATATATATTATATTAACTATTTTAAATTTAATTAATCAATTTTAAAATTTAATATTAATTTTAATTAATATTAAACTATTAAATACTTTAATTAATATTAAACATTTTATAATTCTAATTAATATTAAATAATTTTAAAATTTTTTAATTAATATTATACTATTTAATATTTTAATTAATATTAAATTCTTTATAATATTAATTAATATTAAATGATTTTAAAATTTTAAATAATATTGAATTATTTAATATTTTAATTAATATTAAATATTTTATAAATTTAATTAATATTAAATAATTTTGAAACTTTAATTAATGTATAACCTTTACTATTTTAATTAATATTAAATAAATTATTAATTCTAATGACTTTTAAATAATTTAAAATTTTGATTAATATATATATATATATATATATATTAATTTTAAGCAATATTAAATAATTTATTACTTTAATTAATATTAAATGATTTAATATTTTATTTAATATTAATTTTTAATTAGAAAAGTTAAAAGATTATTTTAAATATGTTAAAATTTTAAAATAATTTAAAATATTTAAATATCATTTAATATTCTAATTAAGTATTTAAATAATTAATTCATATCTCATTAATTTTAAATTTACTATTAATCTTGAAAATATTTAATCATTTAAAGAAAATCTAATTAAATTATTTAATATTATTTAAATGATTTATAATATTTTAATAATTTAATAATTAATTAATATTCATTGATTTAATTAATTAATACCCATAATTAATTAATTATTTTTAAGTTATTCTAATTTTAAAATTAAATAAATTTAAACTATATTTTATATTTCAATTAACTAATTATTTAATTATTAATTAATATTTAATTAATGATTAATAATTTAAATATTTTTGAAAATTAATATATACATGTATATATATATATATATATTTAAATAATTTTAGAATTACAGAAAATTGTTAAGTTTAAATTAACTGATTTTTAAATTAGTTTTTGTCTTTAATTAATTTAAAATTATTTAAAAATTCCTTTTAATTGATTTAAACTTCAAAAATTCATAATAAATTCATTTTAAGTCAGAAAATTAAGTATAATATATCAAAATTTTTAGAAAATTAAGCACTTTATTTTAAGATTAACTTCAGAGATCAAAACTTGATTAATTTTAAGTTATGTTAATTACTTAAATATTTTAATATCTAATTAATATCTAATTAAATACTAAGTCAATTATTTTAAAAATTAAAAACTTATTTTCAAATGACCTTAGTAGATCAGTAGATCTCTCAATTAGATTTTAAAATCACCCTAATCATATCTTAAGTATTCTTAATTTAAAACCTATATCTATATATAATTCCATGTATAGATTAAGTATATTTTAAAATTATTTTGAAATATATATATAGATACTTAAATATTTTAGGTTGAGAGATCTACTGTAAAATTTTAAACTTAGATCAACATATTTGAATAGAAATCATGTGGGAATGCTAATGAATGATTATGATCTAATCATTCATTAGTCTAATTAAGCATATTTAATTAACATTAATCTTTGCATGTTTAAGACATACACACACCACTTAGTTTAAGGCTCTTTTAGACTTAGGATTAGTTATGTTTGTATGTGTGCATATCATGCATGTTATGTTAAGGGTTAGAAGAACTTTGACTTGAACCCATTTAAACTTAGTGTCATTAATGACAATAATTAAGGACTTAATTAGATAACTTAGAAAAATTCCAATAATTAGGATTCATCTCCAATTGACTTGAAACTTTGAACACTTGAACTTAGTGATATTCTCAGCCTCAAGAAAAATCTTCACTGGATTTTGAAATCATTAAGCCACTTAATTAACTTAATCAAATTTGAACTTTAATTAAGCCCTTAAACCTTCCTGAAATTCTAATAAATTAAATTTAAATCCAAAAAATATAATTAACCCCTCTAACTGACCAGACTTAAACCCTTAATCAATGAAAAATAAAGGCCCCTTGACTGGACTTCAAAATTAAGCTTAATTTAATTTTTAAGTGAAATTCAATATTTAATTAATTTAATTAATTAAAAATAATTAAAAATTCCAGAAAATTTCCAAACACTTGGAAATCACTCCTTAGGTCATTCCTGACCTTTGGAGTTGATTTCAAGAAGTTTGGAGGTCATTTGGATCCAAATCATAAAAAGGGTCTCTAATTAAATAATTTAAATAATTTAATAAATACTCAAAACTTCAAAAATTCATAACTAATTCAAATGAACTCCAAATTGAGCAAACTCAAAGGCATACAACTCATCTTAAGGTCTAATATTTATTAAAAATGTTAAGTTTCCAGAAATTAATCAAATTTGAAAAAGTCAACTTTTGGTCAAACCTAGTTCAAATTCAAGTCAAGACTTCAAACCTTCATAATAAAATCTAGAAAAATCCAATTTTAGCGTACTTACTGTCTAACTAATCGTATTAAGGTCTAGTATTTTAATAAAATATTAAATTTCCAGAAAACACTTTAAATTAAAAAGTCAATTTTTAACCCCTTAAATTAAATGATTAAAATAATCCGTAAAATACCAAAATTCAACATAGCATTCAAAATTCCAGAAAATATTAATTTGAACTTAAATCCAGCAATCAATCAATTCTAATTAAAATTAATCAACCTTCAAACATTAATCAAACTCAAATCACTTAATTATATCGGGTACCACTGGGTAACCCAAGCCTACGAGGCTATTAAATTAGCCCCAAGGAAGGTGAAATAAACTTCACGGCCTCGATATGCAAAAAAGGTGGTATCCAACAAATAATTAAAATCAAATTTAAAATCAATTTCAAGTCATTAAGATTTAAACTCAAATTAAAACTCCCTTGAAACCTTTCAACCAACCAGAACCTCAAGCAACTTCAATCAAGTGCCTATTTAAGACATATCAAAACCACACAACCTACCTCACATACTTTAGATGGTTTGCTAGGACAACCAACTCTAGTCTTAGGCTAGGCCGGTGTTTACTTTTCTGCTACTTGCGTGTGCCGAGTTTTCTGTGGTTTTCATTGCATGCTGGTTGCTAGATTTAAGTAATTGATGTTGATGTGATTGTTAATTTATTTACTGCACTCTGAGTTGATTGATTGTACGTTAGATCCACCCCTAGGTTGGGAATGATTTATACTAATCTAATCTTATGCAGGTGGCCATGCTCATAGAGGGCATAAATTAAATGGGGCAGAATTAAAATTATTAAATTACATAGGTGCTCCAGAAAGCATGCTTAAGTCCTCCTTTAAAATTAAAAGAGCATGGCCAAGCGTGGCTGGTTTGAGTATTTTAAATTTTAAATATATAACTGCTTGGGATGTCAAATATAAACTGTTGATTATTAGGATAACCTTGCAGGTTGTTGAGTCTAGATTTCTATTTTTCTATTAATGTAATTTAATTTAAGTTGAGTTGTAAATTGTATTAAGTGCTTTGAGATTGAGACGTTAAATATCCAATTTATAAATCCAAAGAGGAAGGAACATCCCTTAGGGGAGAGTTCCTCTCCATTTGGAGGTCTAAATTGGGTGACTTTTAAATATCCAAAGAGAAAAGATAATACCCCTATTCACGGGGAGTTTCTTTTCATTTGGATATCCAGACCCGACGATCCAAGGAGTTCTAAGAAGATGAAGAAGTGAAGAACGACAAGAATCTCAAATCTCAAAGTCACTTGAGTCTTAGGAGTAGAATCTGGGTTGTAGTCAGTGGTACCCGGCCACTTTACTTTCCTGCAGACCCTGGGTTGTATAATTAAGGGCACTTGCCTATGGACTTTCATTTTGAATATTTATTTAATTATTTAATTAATTTGATTGATGTGTTGATTGCGATTAAGGACCAGCATGCTTTTAGTAGTTTATTTGGCGCTTATTACATGTCTATTTTATTTTAGCCTGGAACTCGATCGGAGGCTCGTGAGGGTACGGTCATAAACTTTTTCTACTTAAACAAAATTTAAAATTTTTAAGCTCAGATAGAAACTCTAACGCTCTTAAGAAGTAAGCCCGGACTCGCCGGGGATTTTTCATGCATTCATATTGACTTTTCTCATCCATGTTAGGCACCTCCCCGCCTGCGGGTTTTGGCAGACCACCTGACCTTTTAGGGTGCAGTTCTGTCCAAGGGGATGTTGTGCAATCTCTAGGATAAAACCTATTTTTAAGCCTGATTTTAAAATTGCTTTATTTTGATTTAAGCATTTTATCGAGTCAACTAGCATGCATCGCATTAGTAACAAATTAAAATTGAGTCTAATTCTTAATTGCATTTTTATTTAGACATTTCACCCAACATATGTTAAGGGGTCAATTGGGATCTACTCTAGATGTCGACCCCAACTCCTCAAACTCAATCTTAAATAATATCCTTAACCACTCTTTCATAAAGACTTTGACTCATGGTTTTAAAGCGTTTAGGTGGATTAGCTGGCTCCCCAATCCAAGCCGGGGTAAGTCCAGATTACATTGCATTAGCTAGGTTTTGGGTCACTGATTTTCAGTACCCATTTTAGACTTAGGTTCTGAGGCAAGTTTTCAATCTTAAGACCTCAATCTTCCGGGAATCTAATTCCCACCTTCTAATAAAATTGACAATTCAAACATAAATCTCTTTCAATCAAAGTCAAGCCCAATACTTAGGATAGTTTGAGGTGTTTCTGAAGTAATTCAGAATCTCAAAACACCTCCTACTCTTCTTCCTTTGACTCCAGAAATAAGTGTTCAACATTGAACCAATCCCACTTGAAAATTCAAGTCCTTAACTTCCTTTGATATCAAACTTTGAAATCTTTAATAAAATTCGTATCGCTATTTTAATCGAGAGTTTTTGTAGGAAATTTTCTTGTTTCCTATGATGTAATTAACTATGAGGGCTTGCTCTCGTAGGAGATTTAGAAACCCAGACCAGATTTTCAAAATCAAGCTTTTCAAAATTTCAATTAATTATCTTTGGGAAATTCAAAAGACAACGATCATTATCCTTATTTTCAAATGATCGATAATAGACGATATCCTCTTTCCTTGGAAAAATATATCGTACTATTATCGTGATCTTGATTATGAAATTAATGATCTTTTTACTAGATAATTATAGTTAAACATTGGATTTAACATCATTTTGATCTTTTGAGATCATATATTGTTTCTCCTTGAGTTTGACTACGATAATCAGATAAATTCAAAGATTTGTAATCTGAACCTATTAGGGAACGATATGTTCACCTTTCGAGGTGATATATCATTCATAATAAGTGTTCAATTTCAAATATTCAAATTTCAAAAATTTAATATTTCCCAAAGAAAATTAAACACTTTTCAAAACTAAATATTTTTCAATCAAAACACACCTGCATAAAATTATATCAATTTAAATCTTTAATTTGTCCCCTTTTACTTTAGCCCTGTATGAGCATGGCCACCTGTAAAAAATTCTGTGAGCATCCAGATCATTCCTAACCTTAAGATAATCTATCACCTATCACATCAATGCTCATATTGTAGGACTAAATAAATAAACAAACACATCAACCATTATAACCAGAATACAGTAAAAACCAAGAGAAAGACCGTCACACAGCAGTAAAAAAGTCAACAACAGCCTAACCTAAAGCTAGAGTCAGTTATCCTAGCAAACAAATTCAAGTGTGTGCAGTAGGTTGTGTTGTATGGGTATGTCCTATGTAAATTATTAGTTGAAGTTTTCTAATTGATTGAGTATATTTTCTTAAAAGGTCAAAGGAATTTTATGTTCAAATTTAAGTTTTAGTGTTTAATATTTTGGAAGTTCATGTTTAAATTGAATTTAAATTATTAAGGTTGATTAATAAGGTTGGTTATTTAGGATATTTTAATTAACCAATCTTAGTCCTTAGATTATTTAATTTAATAGTTTATTAAATCTTTCAATGATTTATTAGATTTTAAATAATTTATTAATTCTAATGACTTTTAAATAATTTAAAATTTTGATTAATATATATATATATATATATATATATTAATTTTAAGCAATATTAAATAATTTATTACTTTAATTAATATTAAATGATTTAATATTTTATTTAATATTAATTTTTAATTAGAAAAGTTAAAAGATTATTTTAAATATGTTAAAATTTTAAAATAATTTAAAATATTTAAATATCATTTAATATTCTAATTAAGTATTTAAATAATTAATTCATATCTCATTAATTTTAAATTTACTATTAATCTTGAAAATATTTAATCATTTAAAGAAAATCTAATTAAATTATTTAATATTATTTAAATGATTTATAATATTTTAATAATTTAATAATTAATTAATATTCATTGATTTAATTAATTAATACCCATAATTAATTAATTATTTTTAAGTTATTCTAATTTTAAAATTAAATAAATTTAAACTATATTTTATATTTCAATTAACTAATTATTTAATTATTAATTAATATTTAATTAATGATTAATAATTTAAATATTTTTGAAAATTAATATATACATGTATATATATATATATATATATTTAAATAATTTTAGAATTACAGAAAATTGTTAAGTTTAAATTAACTGATTTTTAAATTAGTTTTTGTCTTTAATTAATTTAAAATTATTTAAAAATTCCTTTTAATTGATTTAAACTTCAAAAATTCATAATAAATTCATTTTAAGTCAGAAAATTAAGTATAATATATCAAAATTTTTAGAAAATTAAGCACTTTATTTTAAGATTAACTTCAGAGATCAAAACTTGATTAATTTTAAGTTATGTTAATTACTTAAATATTTTAATATCTAATTAATATCTAATTAAATACTAAGTCAATTATTTTAAAAATTAAAAACTTATTTTCAAATGACCTTAGTAGATCAGTAGATCTCTCAATTAGATTTTAAAATCACCCTAATCATATCTTAAGTATTCTTAATTTAAAACCTATATCTATATATATTTCCATGTATAGATTAAGTATATTTTAAAATTATTTTGAAATATATGTATAGATACTTAAATATTTTAGGTTGAGAGATCTACTGTAAAATTTTAAACTTAGATCAACATATTTGAATAGAAATCATGTGGGAATGCTAATGAATGATTATGATCTAATCATTCATTAGTCTAATTAAGCATATTTAATTAACATTAATCTTTGCATGTTTAAGACATACACACACCACTTAGTTTAAGGCTCTTTTAGACTTAGGATTAGTTATGTTTGTATGTGTGCATATCATGCATGTTATGTTAAGGGTTAGAAGAACTTTGACTTGAACCCATTTAAACTTAGTGTCATTAATGACAATAATTAAGGACTTAATTAGATAACTTAGAAAAATTCCAATAATTAGGATTCATCTCCAATTGACTTGAAACTTTGAACACTTGAACTTAGTGATATTCTCAGCCTCAAGAAAAATCTTCACTGGATTTTGAAATCATTAAGCCACTTAATTAACTTAATCAAATTTGAACTTTAATTAAGCCCTTAAACCTTCCTGAAATTCTAATAAATTAAATTTAAATCCAAAAAATATAATTAACCCCTCTAACTGACCAGACTTAAACCCTTAATCAATGAAAAATAAAGGCCCCTTGACTGGACTTCAAAATTAAGCTTAATTTAATTTTTAAGTGAAATTCAATATTTAATTAATTTAATTAATTAAAAATAATTAAAAATTCCAGAAAATTTCCAAACACTTGGAAATCACTCCTTAGGTCATTCCTGACCTTTGGAGTTGATTTCAAGAAGTTTGGAGGTCATTTGGATCCAAATCATAAAAAGGGTCTCTAATTAAATAATTTAAATAATTCAATAAATACTCAAAACTTCAAAAATTCATAACTAATTCAAATGAACTCCAAATTGAGCAAACTCAAAGGCATACAACTCATCTTAAGGTCTAATATTTATTAAAAATGTTAAGTTTCCAGAAATTAATCAAATTTGAAAAAGTCAACTTTTGGTCAAACCTAGTTCAAATTCAAGTCAAGACTTCAAACCTTCATAATAAAATCTAGAAAAATCCAATTTTAGCGTACTTACTGTCTAACTAATCGTATTAAGGTCTAGTATTTTAATAAAATATTAAATTTCCAGAAAACACTTTAAATTAAAAAGTCAATTTTTAACCCCTTAAATTAAATGATTAAAATAATCCGTAAAATACCAAAATTCAACATAGCATTCAAAATTCCAGAAAATATTAATTTGAACTTAAATCCAGCAATCAATCAATTCTAATTAAAATTAATCAACCTTCAAACATTAATCAAACTCAAATCACTTAATTATATCGGGTACCACTGGGTAACCCAAGCCTACGAGGCTATTAAATTAGCCCCAAGGAAGGTGAAATAAACTTCACGGCCTCGATATGCAAAAAAGGTGGTATCCAACAAATAATTAAAATCAAATTTAAAATCAATTTCAAGTCATTAAGATTTAAACTCAAATTAAAACTCCCTTGAAACCTTTCAACCAACCAGAACCTCAAGCAACTTCAATCAAGTGCCTATTTAAGACATATCAAAACCACACAACCTACCTCACATACTTTAGATGGTTTGCTAGGACAACCAACTCTAGTCTTAGGCTAGGCCGGTGTTTACTTTTCTGCTACTTGCGTGTGCCGAGTTTTCTGTGGTTTTCATTGCATGCTGGTTGCTAGATTTAAGTAATTGATGTTGATGTGATTGTTAATTTATTTACTGCACTCTGAGTTGATTGATTGTACGTTAGATCCACCCCTAGGTTGGGAATGATTTATACTAATCTAATCTTATGCAGGTGGCCATGCTCATAGAGGGCATAAATTAAATGGGGCAGAATTAAAATTATTAAATTACATAGGTGCTCCAGAAAGCATGCTTAAGTCCTCCTTTAAAATTAAAAGAGCATGGCCAAGCGTGGCTGGTTTGAGTATTTTAAATTTTAAATATATAACTGCTTGGGATGTCAAATATAAACTGTTGATTATTAGGATAACCTTGCAGGTTGTTGAGTCTAGATTTCTATTTTTCTATTAATGTAATTTAATTTAAGTTGAGTTGTAAATTGTATTAAGTGCTTTGAGATTGAGACGTTAAATATCCAATTTATAAATCCAAAGAGGAAGGAACATCCCTTAGGGGAGAGTTCCTCTCCATTTGGAGGTCTAAATTGGGTGACTTTTAAATATCCAAAGAGAAAAGATAATACCCCTATTCACGGGGAGTTTCTTTTCATTTGGATATCCAGACCCGACGATCCAAGGAGTTCTAAGAAGATGAAGAAGTGAAGAACGACAAGAATCTCAAATCTCAAAGTCACTTGAGTCTTAGGAGTAGAATCTGGGTTGTAGTCAGTGGTACCCGGCCACTTTACTTTCCTGCAGACCCTGGGTTGTATAATTAAGGGCACTTGCCTATGGACTTTCATTTTGAATATTTATTTAATTATTTAATTAATTTGATTGATGTGTTGATTGCGATTAAGGACCAGCATGCTTTTAGTAGTTTATTTGGCGCTTATTACATGTCTATTTTATTTTAGCCTGGAACTCGATCGGAGGCTCGTGAGGGTACGGTCATAAACTTTTTCTACTTAAACAAAATTTAAAATTTTTAAGCTCAGATAGAAACTCTAACGCTCTTAAGAAGTAAGCCCGGACTCGCCGGGGATTTTTCATGCATTCATATTGACTTTTCTCATCCATGTTAGGCACCTCCCCGCCTGCGGGTTTTGGCAGACCACCTGACCTTTTAGGGTGCAGTTCTGTCCAAGGGGATGTTGTGCAATCTCTAGGATAAAACCTATTTTTAAGCCTGATTTTAAAATTGCTTTATTTTGATTTAAGCATTTTATCGAGTCAACTAGCATGCATCGCATTAGTAACAAATTAAAATTGAGTCTAATTCTTAATTGCATTTTTATTTAGACATTTCACCCAACATATGTTAAGGGGTCAATTGGGATCTACTCTAGATGTCGACCCCAACTCCTCAAACTCAATCTTAAATAATATCCTTAACCACTCTTTCATAAAGACTTTGACTCATGGTTTTAAAGCGTTTAGGTGGATTAGCTGGCTCCCCAATCCAAGCCGGGGTAAGTCCAGATTACATTGCATTAGCTAGGTTTTTGGTCACTGATTTTCAGTACCCATTTTAGACTTAGGTTCTGAGGCAAGTTTTCAATCTTAAGACCTCAATCTTCCAGGAATCTAATTCCCACCTTCTAATAAAATTGACAATTCAAACATAAATCTCTTTCAATCAAAGTCAAGCCCAATACTTAGGATAGTTTGAGGTGTTTCTGAAGTAATTCAGAATCTCAAAACACCTCCTACTCTTCTTCCTTTGACTCCAGAAATAAGTGTTCAACATTGAACCAATCCCACTTGAAAATTCAAGTCCTTAACTTCCTTTGATATCAAACTTTGAAATCTTTAATAAAATTCGTATCGCTATTTTAATCGAGAGTTTTTGTAGGAAATTTTCTTGTTTCCTATGATGTAATTAACTATGAGGGCTTGCTCTCGTAGGAGATTTAGAAACCCAGACAAGATTTTCAAAATCAAGCTTTTCAAAATTTCAATTAATTATCTTTGGGAAATTCAAAAGACAACGATCATTATCCTTATTTTCAAATGATCGATAATAGACGATATCCTCTTTCCTTGGAAAAATATATCGTACTATTATCGTGATCTTGATTATGAAATTAATGATCTTTTTACTAGATAATTATAGTTAAACATTGGATTTAACATCATTTTGATCTTTTGAGATCATATATTGTTTCTCCTTGAGTTTGACTACGATAATCAGATAAATTCAAAGATTTGTAATCTGAACCTATTAGGGAACGATATGTTCACCTTTCGAGGTGATATATCATTCATAATAAGTGTTCAATTTCAAATATTCAAATTCCAAAAATTTAATATTTCCCAAAGAAAATTAAACCCTTTTCAAAACTAAATATTTTTCAATCAAAACACACCTGCATAAAATTATATCAATTTAAATCTTTAATTTGTCCCCTTTTACTTTAGCCCTGTATGAGCATGGCCACCTGTAAAAAATTCTGTGAGCATCCAGATCATTCCTAACCTTAAGATAATCTATCACCTATCACATCAATGCTCATATTGTAGGACTAAATAAATAAACAAACACATCAACCATTATAACCAGAATACAGTAAAAACCAGGAGAAAGACCGTCACACAGCAGTAAAAAAGTCAACAACAGCCTAACCTAAAGCTAGAGTCAGTTATCCTAGCAAACAAATTCAAGTGTGTGCAGTAGGTTGTGTTGTATGGGTATGTCCTATGTAAATTATTAGTTGAAGTTTTCTAATTGATTGAGTATATTTTCTTAAAAGGTCAAAGGAATTTTATGTTCAAATTTAAGTTTTAGTGTTTAATATTTTGGAAGTTCATGTTTAAATTGAATTTAAATTATTAAGGTTGATTAATAAGGTTGGTTATTTAGGATATTTTAATTAACCAATCTTAGTCCTTAGATTATTTAATTTAATAGTTTATTAAATCTTTCAATGATTTATTAGATTTTAAATAATTTATTAATTTTCTAATGATTCATTAAATTTTAAATAATTTATTGAATTTTCGTGATTTATTAATTTTTTTATTTATTGATTTAATAATTGACCTATTTTTTATTTTTATTTGAAATTTATATGTTTAATTTGTTGAAATTTTTTTAATTATTTTTCTAATTTTATTTAATCATATATATGTATTAATGATTATTTATTTATGGTTTTAATGTTTATGATTAATATTTATGTTAGTTTTATTGTATTTTGTTATTTATTTATGTAAAGAAAATGTATTTTAGTGAATCATGTTAATTCCAGTTATGATTTTAATATTCATTTTTATTTCTCTTATTTTAGTTTAGGGGTCGATTTATTTTTACAAAATAAATAAATGTGATTTATCATTTTTATAAGTTTAGTTTGTATAAGTCTTATGGTTTTTTGGAAACATTATCTTAAAATTTGATAGACCTTAAATATTTTGAAACCCTACTAGTCTAATGGGAAAAGAAACTACACGTAAACAAATCAGATTCTAGCGCTCCTAATCACTACCGTAGTCACCAAACATGCAATCGATTGGGTTCAGGTTCTAAATAATCAACTAAAATTTAAATCATAAAGTAAAGTTTAAATAACAGAATAAAAGAAAATTTGTAATTAAATTTGAATTTAAAATGCATAAAAAATATGGTTTCTACAAGGCCCTATGGTTGGAAATTTGAAAAACATAATAAGTGTTTAGAGCCTTCAACTTTAATCTAAGTTGTAGAATACTTACAGCATAACGGAGCCAATGTCTAGATGTTCTGCCTGTAGCACCTCTACCCGTTTGGATAGGGACGACTAACTCCTTTGTCCCTTTCTCTTTTGTTCATTTGATCGATTCTGTTCCTTGCAATTCATGCAAATAAAGATAATAAAATAGTGGTTAGAAGCATATTTAATAATTAAAATTAAAATAATTGAGAAATGTTTTTAAAACCCAAATGTACCTTTTTTTAGGCTTGCACACTAGTTCGGTTGATTGCCTTTTGAATTTTTTACTTTTGAAATCATACTTTGCATTGTTTCAACATTCACCCCAAGGCACAAGAAAGGGGAAGTAGAAGGAGAAGAAAGGGAGTGGTAGAGAGAGAAAGAGAGGCATTACTTTTCAACACATTCATTTTTTAGTAAACACCCAACTAAACCACTCTCTAACAGAAACCACTTTTCATCTCCTTTTCCAAAACTCATACACTTTCCACTTTCAAAATATAGTTCTTCCATTTCCAATACAAACTTTACTTTTCAACACTTACACATGTCGCCTTACCCTTCAAAACCAAACACCTCTCTTTTAACACAAGAACTTTTCAAAATATACACCTATCAAAACACTTTACCTTTCAAAACTCCACAATTCACTCTCCATCTTTCCTACACATCACCTTTCAACACACACACACACATAATTCACTTTTCATCTTCACTTCACTTTCTAAAATACATTTGATGCACTTCCCCAAAACACATGTGCACTTTTCCTTTCAAAATAACATACATTTTGCCTTTCCAAATTCACACTTTTCAAAGCAACATTTCACTATTCAACAAAAGCTTTTCACCATTCAAAGATCACACACTTTACCTTTTAAAGAACCAAACATTTCACTTTTCTTCTTCCCACACAACACCTTTCAAAAAAAAAAAAACACTTTTGATTTCCCACTTTTCACGCACCTCAAGTTCCACTATTTAAAACACACACTTTTCCACTTTCATGTATTTTACCTTCCAACATAACCAAATCACTTCATGTTAAACCAAAGAATGCTCATAATTTGACATCAAAGATACATGGATAAACACAATGCCCTCAAAAATTTCTCCAAAACATTTTATAAGAGATTTATGCTTACTCACCATTAAAAAAGAAAGGTTATGAATGCTCTCCAACATTCATATACTTCTGGAAACAAATTATGAAACTTTTCAATAAGCCTTTTTTTGCTAAGAAATCAAAACCAAATATAAACAATCACATCTCTTCTCAAAACATACTTTAATTTTTTTTAGAATAATGATATTGACAAGAGAGTTTTTGTTGAATGAAAAGATTTCATGTATATTATCTTACAAGGATAATTTCAAAAAGTACTTTTAAATGAGGAGAAGAATTCAACATTTAAACTATCCATGAGAACAAATTCAATGAATATTTATATGAAAGGAAAGATATTTCAGCATTTATACAACTCATAAAATCAATTTCAGTAAGCCTTTAAATGCAAGAGGGGTAAAAACAAGCTTCATTCTCATCACTAACACCTATTGATAAAAGGGATTTTTCCAAGGCATGCATTTTGATTTGATATAACTAAATAAATCACATCAAATTTTCATCTCAACATTTTCTTTCTAGTGAAAAGGAAAACCTATAGATTCTGAACAGATTTTCTTACATTTTCCTTTCGAGAACATCCTTGAAGAAATCAATTTAGTCTTCACCTACTGGTCATAAGAAATAAATGTGCATTTCAATCTAATATCCCATACATGCAAGCTTCATGGACCGTCTGAGCAAGATCCAGTTAAATAATAATAAGGGAATGCTTGTCTTTGCAATAAGAGAAAATAAGAGAAAGAAACATTTCTCTATTCTCAGTCTCACATACTTTCTTCTCCTTCCAAAATGATAACAGTAAACTTACTCAATTCATTTTATTGTTAAGATTTCTAAAAAAGGGGAAAGAAGATGAGGAATGAGAGAAATCAAGAAGAAAATATACCAATATGCAAGAGGCGGCTTGGGCAACTTGACAACATTGGCTAGGGAAGTTTGATGAGCTAGAGATTCACCCAACTTCTAAGGTTTGAATAGAGAAGGGAGATGGCAAAGGAGGGCTCCATCTAGGTTGACTTCAAGAAAAAGAAGCGAGAGGAACCAGGGGGTTTTTACAAATCGGGTGGAGACGAAGGGGGAAGTTGCAAACTGGGAGTGTGGGTTTCTGTTTAGAGCTCTTACAAATAGGGACAGATCGAAGAGAGGGTGTTGTTTTCGTGAATGAGAGGGAGACAGAGAGATACGTGGTTTTCACAAATTAGAGAGATGTGGGGGAGTTCGGTTCAACCGGCCCTAACTCTTCCTCTCAATTCAAATTGATGGTCAAGATTGATTCATGCTTTAAATAGGGATTTAAGAGTTAATTCTTATATGAAAGCTTGAGAGCCATGGGAATATAAATTTGGAATAAAATTAATATTTTAAAATAATAATTTTATGTCAGTTTCAAAATTTAAGCACTTTAAAATGATTAATTTTATTCCAGTAACGATGATTTGATTTTAATTGAGTCGAGGCAAAATAATTTTGTCAAATCAAACTCATGTCGACTCAATTTAAATTAAAATTGTGTCGATCAGCCTACTTCAATTAATATTGATCTGAATTTGATTGATTTGAGATAAGCTGATTTAGGTTAAATTAGGAGGTCGAGTCAATGCTACGTCATTAGGCATCCTCTAAGAGAAGCCCTAGAGGAGCGACTCTACACTAGGCTAAGAAGACCTAAGCTAGAAATTTGGATTAGGAAATATTGACCTCGAATAATGAGGTCAACTAATTAAACCCCAGTATGCCTGATAAATTTGCCAAAGTTTATCGTGCGTATTAGTGTTGACCGAAATGATCAACTAGATCCAAAAATAAAATATTTAAGCATATGAATTGAAGAAATTTTAAAGCTTTGATAGATAATCAGAATGAAAAGTTTATAATGATATTTGAATTGATTGATTGATTCATTTTAAAATTTATGATGGAAATAATAGCTTTAGCAAAATTATAACTAATGAGATTAGTATCATTTAGTAAAGTCAAAGTATGCAATAATTGAGTACAGTGATTTAAAAGTAATTCAACAAGAAAGTATAAGTTTAAATGTGATTTTGATTTGAATATGATTTTGATAAGACTAGAGTCTTCATTCTAGTTCAAGAGGGAAGGATGACAACAAGTGGGTACTTACACCTAACTCAACAAACTAGAGGGTGTCTTCTAAGAAAAGAGAGCAACCTATGGAACAGATTGTATCTAATCTTAGATGGTTTAAACTTTAAGTTTTACTAGAATGGTTCCACAAGGGGCATTCTCCATCACTAGTAGATGATCATGAGGAAAGTAAAATTAATTGTGGGGACTCACACCTATCCTCAGAGCATCGGATGATCATATGGAAAGGAAGGCTATGTGTGGGGACTCACACCTAACCATAGAGGATAAAATTTAAAATTTAAGATTTACACTAGGATGGTGCCATGAGGGACGTTCTCCATCTCTAGCGGATGATCATGAGGAAAGGATGCCTAAGTGTGCGAACTCACACCTATCCTCAGAAGATCAGATGATTATATGGAATGGAAGTTTAAGTGTGGGGACTCACACCTAATCATAGAGGATCATATTTAAGATTCAAGATTTACACTAGGATGGTGCCACGAGGGGCATTTTCCAACTCTAGTGGATCTAATCTTAAGGAAAGGAAGCACGAGGACTCACACCTATCCTTAGAAGACTAGAAGGTGACTGAACTATGATGGGGCCCAGTAGGCTTAAATCCACTACTAGTTAGTTAAGATCCTAGGAGGTTGGACGCACACGGACTCACACTTACTCCAAAATGATCAAATTTCTTTTGGGTTTTCAATGACAAACCAAGCTAGAAAGCTTGGGGACTCTTATCTAACCAGGGGAACTAGCCAAGGAGATATTTTACCTAAACCTCTAAGGATATTGGCAAAAATTATCTAACCCAATTTAATTCCAATTGTAAGAAAAGGAAGCACAGAGTTTCACACCTATCCATAAAAAAACTAGAGGGTGACTAACTAGGATGGAGCCCTGCAGGCTTAAATCTACCACTAGTCAATCAAAATCCTAGGAGGTATGACACTCGTGGACTCACACCTACTTCTAAAAGATCAAATTTCTTTTAGGGTTTTAATGACTAACCTAGCTAGAAAGCATGGGGACTCACATCTAACTGGGGTAACTAGCCAAGGAGATAGTTTACCAAAACCTTTAAGGATTTTGGCAAAAACTATCTAACTCGACTTAATTCAAATCCTAAGAAAAGGAACCATGGGGTCTTACACCTATCCTTAAAAGACTAGAAGGTGACTAACTAGGATAGGGTGAAAAGAGGCTTAAATCCACCACTAGTTAGTCGAGATCCTAGGAGGTAAGAGGCTCGAGGACTCATACATACTCCTAAAAGATTAGATCTCTTTTGGGTTATCAATGACAAACCTAGCCAGAAAGCATAGGGACTCACATCTAGCTAGGGGAACTAGCCAAGGAGATAGTCTTCCTAAACATCTAAGGATTTTGGCAAAAACTTTCTAACCAAATTTAATTCTAATCCTAAGGAAAGAAGGCATGGGGACTCATGCCTATCCTTAAAAGACTATAAGGTGACTAACTTGGATGGGGCCTAAAGAGGCTTAAGTCCACCACTAGTCAGTTAAGATCCTAGGAGATAGCAAGTTCGGGGACTCAGACCTACTCCAAAAAGATTGGATTTTATTTGGGTTTTTAATGTCTAACATAGCTAGAAAGAACAGGGACTCATATCTAGCCAGGGGAACTAGCTAAGGAGATAGTCTACCTAAACCTTTAAGGATTTTGGCAAAAATTATCTAACCCGATTTAATTCTAATCATAAGGAAATAAAGCACGGGGCCTCAAACCAATCCTTAAAAGACTAGAGGATGAGTAACTAAGATGGGGCCAAAACAGGCATAAATCCACCACTAGTCAGTCGCGATCCTAGGGGGTAGGAAGCTCGGGGACTCACACCGACTCTTAAAAGATCAGATTTCTTTTAGTTTTTCAACGACTAACTTAGCAAAAAAGTACAAGGACTCACATCTAACTAGGGGAACTAGCCAAGGAGATAGTCAACTTAAACCTCTAAGGATTTTATCAAAAACTATCTAACCCAATTTAATTATAATCCTACAGAAAGGAAGCACAGGGACTCACACCTATCCTTAAAAGACTAGACGGTGAATAACTAGGATGAAGCTGAAAGAGGCTTCAATCCACCACTAGTCAGTCAAGATCATAGAAGATAGGGAGCTCTGGGACTCACACCTACTCCTAAAAGATAATATTTCTTTTGGGTTTTTTATGACTAACCTTGCTAGAAAGTATGAGGACTCACATCTTACCAGGGGAACTAGCCAAGTACATAGTCTACATAAACCTCTAAGGATTTGGGCAAAAACTATCTAACCTAATTTAATTCTAATCCTAAGGAAATGAAGTACGAGGACTCACACCAATCCTTAAAAGACTAGAGTGTCAAGAACTAGGATGGGGCCCAGTAAGATTAAATCCACAACTAGTTGGTCAAGATCCTAAGAGGTAGGACATTCAGAGACTCACATCTAACCATAGAGGATCAGATTTATACATTTAAACATTAATGGGAGATCAATTCCCAAATAAGTGGATGCTAAAACTTGATTGGAAGATCAATTTTAAAATAAGCAAATGCAAGACATAAAGATGGAATTAAGGGTTTAAAACTTTAATGTATATTTGATCTTTAAAGCTCTTGATCTTTTCCCTCCATCACAGATGACATTGACAACTTGCAAATGTTCTACTAGAGATCAAAAGCTTTTGTATATGCCACTTTCTAGAAGGGAACGGAAAACATTCGGAAAAATGATGGTCTTGAAATTCATTGGATTGAAAATTTGTTTTCTCTACATTATAGATAGCCCTTATAACTTACAAATATTCCACTGGGGATTATACTTTTATATCAGGTCATTATATGTGAAGAAAATAAAAGGAGAAAAGGGTGGTAGTTGGATTATCTTTGATAAGTAAAAGTTTTTCGAAGCGTCTCGACCATTGGAGGAGGAATACAAGATCTTGATTACAGATTCATTCCATAATTGAATTTGCCTTGAGTAACTCAAAGAAAATAATCTAAATTTTTTAGAGTTCTCATTTCCAAGTTTAAAAAAACTAAATGCAACATGATAAAATTTCCTTAGAAACTTTAACTTTTGCACAAGTTTTTTAAGGAGAAGGAGAATATTTGAGTAACCTTAATAGTGAAAGCACAAAGAAATATCAAATACTCACAATAATTGAGAAAAGTTTGATTTTCATCAAAGAGTGAAAGCTTTATTTTTTATTTGATAATTTTCTTATTATATTTGAAAGTGATCACTTAAGTTTTAATCATCTTAACCCAATAAAAATGATAGATGGGAAAAGATTCAAAAACTCAATGAAGGATAGGTTGACTCCCCCAAATTAAATAGTTTAAATATGACCAAAATGAGTTTTAATCAAATAGCCAAAACTGGAGAACTTTCTTTTAAAAAAATTATAGTTTCAAATATTTTGAATTTAAATGCTACAGAAATATTATTTTAACGGGAATAGAGTTGTTTAGACTCTAACATCCAATTCTAGTTTATGATACAATGAAGATATACTTTGAATTAAATTTTATATCTATTTGATTAAGCTATCATAGACTTTATTGGGAATAGAATCCTTCTAATTCTAACATCCAAGATTAGTCAATTATGGACAAGGTCAAATTGTAGCTTGATCTTGGTTTAAAGTTTGACAAATATTCAAAAAAAGATATCATCGACATCACTAAGGAAAGAACTCCTCATGTTCTAACATCCTATTTCAGTCAATGATAGATTTAAATTTGGATGTGGAATCTACTCATGATGAATGAGAATATTTGTCAGTCATCTCAAACAAACTAGGAGATATCCCTTAGTTAAGTTTCAAAATTTTGAATCAAAAGAAAGTGATTTTTTTTATATCCATAAATATCACTATAGCTTATAAAGCATCAAGACCCTGTATAAAATCTCATTCAAATTAGGAGATGTTCAAAAGAAAGTTGAAGATATTTGAATAATGGTTTATTTATGCATCTCAATTAGGTTAGTTATGTGAAACCCAATAATGCACAACCAACACCATTATAATTCCAATTAGAATATCATTTTGTATAATATCACACTTAAGATAATCACATAACTCAACCTTTAGGTTCTGCTCTGGCTTCTAAGGCGATTTCAAGGTGATTTAGGGTTCCTTCTCTCGCGTGTTTGATTTTATCCTCCTAGCTTGGTTTTTTGCATTTTTTAGTTTGATTACTTTCTCTTTGCTTCTTTCATGTTCATTTCTTCATCAATTTTGAGGATTTCTAGTTTTTCATTGCTGGGAGATGACGACTCTATCGTCATCTAACATGTCGTCTACTTCTCTTTTTGAGGATAAAACTCGGTCCTTCAATGATGTACTAAATGGCTCTTTTTCATCTTCTCCTAACTTATCTTTTGTTCATTCTTCATTTAACTGTTTTCTGGCCTTGTTATTTGAGTATTCTGTCGTGGCTCAATTAGCTGCTCCTTAAGCCTTCACGCTGGTGGGTAAATTCATTCTTAGATGACCGAATCTGGATGTTATATAGAATTTTTTTCTTAACCTAAAGCTTTTCGGGTCATTTCATATTGGCTTATTATATCAAAGGCATGTTACTATCCAACTCTCAAATGATCTTGATTATAGCTGTATATTTGCTAGAAGGTCTTACTATATACAAGCGTGTCAAATGTGTTTACTCAAATGGACTCTGAATTTCAGCGTTAGGGAGGAATCTCCTAATGCACCAATTTGGATTTCCTTCCCTAATTTGAGACTTCATTTCTTTAATCATCAAATCTTATTTGGTTTGGCTTCAATCTTGGGATGGCCATTGCAAACAGACCAAGCCACTGCTTCTATTTTGCAGCCTTCTATGGCTCAGGTTCTGGTTGAATTGGATGTTTCTAAGAAACACCAAAATGAGATATGGATTGGGTCAGAGGTGAAGGGTTACTTCCAAAAAATGGAATTTGAAAATTTACATATCTTTTGTTCTTATTACAAGATGCACAGTCATGGTATTAATTATGATTTTTGAAAGCATCCCTATCTTCGTAAAGAGAAGGATTCAGCAAAACAAACTCAGGGGGATGAAGCCAATTTGATTTCTTAGGATGTTACTATGCCTAACCCTGTGATTTTAGAGGGCATTACCTCTAATCTGTCTCAAATTATTGAGGAGCCTTTGGCTTTAGCTGGTGATGATCTTGTACCAACTGTTACCAATGCTATTTTCTTGAATATTGATCTGGAAGTCTTTGCCAAAACCTCTTCTATTCCTTCTGCTGACTGTGAGATTAGAGTGGAGCAAACTTTTCCAAACATTGCTATTCAAAATGATGCTAATGTTGATTCTATCCATCTTTGTATGATTAATAAAAATTTATTGGATTTGAATGGTAATTTACTTTCTAACACTCTCCCTAATCCCTCAAATGATCAGGAAATTGGGATTGAAGTTAATGCTACCATGCAATTACCTTATAAAGATTGTGAGAGGAATGATATCATATTTGAGGAAGGTGATAGAGCTTCTATGGAGGTTTGCCCTACTCTTGGAGATATATTAAAGGCCTTTCTATGAGGAGTAAAAGTAATATGGAGGATGATGGTATATTTATGGAGGATGAAGGTCCTCAATAGATTAGTCAAGGGGTCCATGATAGTAAGTCTCCTTCAACTTCTAATTATAATAGTGATTCTTTTATTGATAATGAGGATATGGGTATTGTTGCTAAATGTTTTGCTAAGGATGATCTTGATACTAGTTTCATTAAGGTTCATAGTAAAAGAGGTAGGAAGAAAATGCATATCAAATTGTAATCCCCTAGGACCACTTGCTCGCATAATTCTCATTATTTTTTTTATGTTTAATTCTATTATTTCGAATGTGAGGGGCATTGGTTTTCCCGCTTCTAGAATTCATGTTAAGAATTTATGTCATGTTCACAATATTTCTATTCTTGTTTTACTTGAGCCTCTTATTTCTTCTACTAGGTTGATTAGCACCTCTCAATTATTGGATTTTAATTATGCTATTTCAAATATGGCGAACAAGATTTGGGTTTTTTGGAAAGATCCAGTTAAAATTAGTGCCATTGGTGATTTTACTCAAGTGATGCATTGTAAAGTTAAGGTTTATAATTTTCATTGTTGTGCTTCCTTTGTGTATGTTGCTTCTTCCCGCTATATTTGAAGATTGCTTTGGGATCAAATTATTAATTTTCATAATATTTGTAATTTACCTTGGCTTATTGGTAGTGATTTTAGTGCTATTACTAACCCTTTTGAGAGGATTGGCGGTTCTTCTCCGTCTTATCATTCTATGGAGGATTTTAGTAATATGATTCTAGATTACAATCTATTAGATATTGGTTTTTTTGGTAATAACTTCACGTGGAATAGGGGTCACTTATGGCAATGTTTGGATCATGTGCTTTTTAATGACTCTTGGATTAATTCTTTCAATTCTATTAAGGTGCAGCATCTTAGCAAAACTCTGTCTAAGCATTCTCCTTTGCTTATTAGCCTTAATTTAGACAATTTAATGCTTCTTCTTAATTTAGATTCCAGAACATGTGATTACTTCATGACTCTTTTTTACATGTTGTTCAAAATAATTGGCGAGCTCCTTTACATTTGGATAACTCTAGTTTTGGTATGAGGAGACTTTAATTTAAGCTGAAAAGGCTTAAGTAGGTCTTAAATTGGTGGAACCATAATATTTTTCAAAATCTTTTTTCTAATATTTTGGAAGCTGAATAACTTGTTGATAACCTTGAATCTACTTGTCAACTTGATTCTTCTAATGCTAATTTCACTCTTCTTAACAATGCTAAAGAGGAGCTTTACAAATTTGAAGCACAGGAAGAGGTCTTTTAGAAGCAAAAAGCTGTTGCTAAGCACTTGGTTGAAGGTGAAAACAACACTAAATATTTTCATGCATTGGTTAAGGGGAAAAGGGCTAAAAATTATATTAATAAAATTCAACGTCAGGATGGTTCTGTTACTAAGAATACTGTGGAGATTGCTAATTTAGCTGTTCATCATTTTCAAGCCCGTCTCAATAAGATTTTTAACCCCGCTAAGATTATTGATAATTCTTTTATTCCTAGCCTTATAACCTAAGAGGAGAACATGACTCTCTCTACTCCTCCTTCTTTCGAGCAAGTTAAAGAGACTCTATTTGGTATGAATACTGACTTTGTGCTTGGGCCTGATGGGTTTACCACTCAGTTTTTTGAAAAAACCTGGCACATTATTAATAATGATATATTTTCTGCTATTTTGGATTTCTTTGCTGGTAGCTCTATCCCTAAATTCTTTACTTCTACTTCTATAGTGCTTATTTCAAAAAATAACTCCGTCAACACTTGGAATGATTTTAGACCAATTAGTCTTTGTACCTTTTTTAACAAATTGATTTATAAAATCATCATGAATCTTCCTACTTCTATTTTACCTAAAATTATCTCTCCTTCCCAGATGTGGTTTATGAAATGGAGGGCCATTGTGGATAATATATTATTGGCTCAAGAATTCTACCAAGACCTGGATGTCAGAGTGAGAGGGGATAATATGATTTTGAAGCTCGATATTTCTAAGGCTTATAACAATATTGATTGGAACTTTATTTATCATATGTTAGAGTTGTTTGGCTTTAATTCTATTTTTACTAAGCTTATTAAGAATTGTATTTTACTTCTATATTATTGTTAATGGTTCAAGTAAGGGCTATTTTAAATCCTCTCATGGCTTAAGGCAAGATGAACCTATTTCTCCTGCCCTTCTCATTATTGCTGCTGAATTTTTATCTAGGTGCCTTAACAATCTTTTTGAGAATACTCCTAGTCTTTACTTTACAACTTTGGGTGGTATTCCCATATCCCATTAATGCTTTGCAGATGACTTTATTATTTTTACTAATGCTTATGTTAACAGGATTTAAAAACTTATGGACATTTTTTATCAATTTGAAATGGTGAGTGGCTTATCTCTTAATAAAAATAAAAGCTCATATATTTCTTCTAAGAGGTTTACTAATGATCATATTTTAGCCATTAAAGATTTAACTAGTTTTATGCATGGTCAATTACCCATTAAATACCTTGGTGTTCCTCTTTTTGAAGGTAGAAGGAAAACCGTTATTTTTTATGATCGTATTGCCTCTATTCAAAATAAACTTTTATTCTAGGATTCTAATTTTCTTAGCTTTGGTGGTAGAGTTACTCTTATCAACAGTGTTCTCTTTTCTTTACCGGTTTATAGTTTTCAAACTACTCTTCCTACTCAAGTTATTTGTAATAGTGTGCATAAGCTTATCAATAAATGTTTTTGGAAAGGTACTTCTACAAACTCCAAAATTGCTTTGGCTGCTTGGGATTAATCTTGAGGTGTGGTGGCTAAAGGGGGCTTAGCTTGTAAGAATATGAATGACTTAGCTATTGCATTCTCCTTTAAATTATGGTATAATTTTCATGCTAAAGTTAGCCTTTGGGCTAATTTTATGTATGCCAAGTATTGTGTTGGTAAGCACCCTACTACTTATCACTTTAAGCAAGGGGATTCTAGAGTGTGGAAAATGCTTTGCAAGGTTAAATGGGAGGTTGAGCCCTTCATTTATTGGGGCTTTGGTGAAGGTAATGCTTTCTTTTGGCAAGATCGCTGGTTGCTAAACAACATATTGATTCCATTATGAACTCTTCCTCCATTGCTTCTATTAAGGTTAATTCTTTTTTATAGATAATTGTTGGGACTATGAGAAGCTTGCTAATGCTATTCCTGATTGCTTTATGAATCAAATTCTGAATTCGCCTATCAATACTGCTGCTAAGGTTGTTATTTTATGTGATTTGTCTAAAGATGGTAGCTTTCACTTAAAGAATGCTTGGCATGTTTTTAGATCTAGAAGAAATATTGATAATATTTTCTCTTTGATTTGGCATAAGAGTATTCCTACTACTGTGGCAGCCTTTGTCTGGAGAATTTTACATAAATATATTCCCACATATGATAATCTCAACCAAAAAAAATGTTTTATTTTGGCCTCCAAGTGTCAATGCTACTACCATATGGAGAATATGCACCAAGTCTTTCTTGTTGGACCTATTGCTATTAAAACTTTGGCTTATTTTGATGATTTATTTCAGTTGAACTATTTTAATGCTTACTTATGCCTTAAGTCTATGCTTAATGCTTGGTTCATGAACTCTAAATGGCACATCAGAAATGTTATTCCTTCTCTTATATTATGGTACTTATGGTTGGAGAGGAATAATTTGATTTTTAATGGTGTTAGGATGAATCATCATAACGTTATTCAGAAGGTGAAGAATAAGATTTTGTCTCTTATTTCTGTTAAATTGCTTTCTTTGAAGTATTTTAAGAACTGTTATTTTGTTTGTACTACTCTAGGCCTTACTTTGGAGGGTGATACTATTGCTTTATAGGATACTATTATTTATTGGACAAAAACCCCCATAAATTTTTTTAAGTTGAATGTGGATGGTGTTAGCAGTTATTCTTCTGTGGCATGTGGTGGAGCTATCAGAGACAGAGATAGTAGTTTTATTATGGCTTTTACTGGTCCTTTACAGAATGGTAATACTTTTGTTGCTACCGACATGGCTATTCTTTATGGTCTTAAGCTGTGTATTTATTTCTATTTAACTAATATTATTATTGAGGTTAATTCTGATTATAATGTTCAACTCTTAAATGTTGTTGATGATATGTGCTGCTTTCCTGATCTATTTTATCATGTTAGGGGATTTAAAAATCTATTGATTTTTTTGAATTACACATTTTATCATATTTGTAAGGAGGGTAGTGAGTGTGCTTCTTGGCTTGCTAATTGGGGGTGTAATCTCAATTATTTTTTTGATGTTATTGGGTCCACCATTCGGGTGGATCTTAAAGGTATTCTTAGACTTGATGCTCTTGGTCTTCCCTGTGTTAGAATTTAAGTTGGTTGTCATGTTATTTTATTCTTCCTCTCTATTCTTTGGGCTTTTGTGGCTGACTTGGCTGCTGTGGTGGATTTTAAGGTGGATTCACTTTTGTTTGGTTGGTTTTAAGTGTTCTGAGTCTACTTTAGTTCCCTTGACTTATCTGTTAATGGTTGGTGGTGTTTTTCCTAATTCTTATATCTCTGGGAGCTATTTTTTTGACTGCTAGAGTTTCTGTTGGGTTGTTACTTTGGTTCCTCTCGGGTTGGTTGGTTTTTTGATCTATTTCTGGTATTCCATCTGGTGTGTGGTCTACTTTTTATATTGGATTGTTTTCATGGTCGCCTGGTCTAGTGGTTTCTTGTGCTGGCAAGTGAGTTATTTCTGGTGGGGTTGGTTTCCCCTTTGGAAGTTTTAGTGGTGCTTTGTGCTTGTTTCCTTTCTCTTCTATTACTATTTTTTGCTATTGCCAAATTACTACTGGCATTTCTCTGTGGCCATCATTTTAGCTGTTGTCTTTGTGGATTTAGGCTTGAGCTGTAATGGCACATGCTATGTAGCTGATGTTTTATCCCACTATTACTCTCCTACCTTCAAGTTGTTCTTTTGGTTTGCTGGGGGGTATTTGTGGGAGTTTGGCTGGGTTTTGGGGATATCTTGGTTCGGCTATCAGAGTGGAGGTTGCATGTATGATTTTGTTTGTCTCCTTTGGTCTTTGGAATTTTATTTGGTCACTAGATTATCTATTCTTGTTGAATAGCTTGGGGCTTAATTTTGAGCTGGGTGTTGGTGATAACCTAGAGGTTTTGTACTGCTACTTTTTGGGGAAATTTGAGTGGGTGTTTTGGATTGCTCTTGATGAGGATGGAGTGGCTTGTGCATAACTTTAATGAGGCTTACTAGTTTAATTCTTCCCTGATCTCTATTAGTCTTCATCCTTTTTTTGGTTTAATGTTGTGGCATGGCTGGGATCTCTTATTAACATAGCATAATAGATTATTTTAAAGTAGCTTGTTTCTTACTTATATATTTTATATTATGCTCTATATCTTGTTTCGTAGAGTTTGGTTTTGCAGTCTTTTCAGGTGCAGATTCAAGGGATCGATATTTTGGTGGACAAGAGGGTTACTTTTGGTAGGAAGGTTGTGCTGAATGTTTCGATTTTTGTTTTTCTTTTTTGGGTGTTGGCATCTTTCCGCCCTAGAGTGTTACTAGGATATTTTGTAATTTTTAGTAGAGAAACTATCAGCTCATAGGTTTTCTTTTGACTTTTTTATAGCTCTTTCGAGCATTTGTGAGCTGAAGGTTCCCTTTAAGGACCTTGTAATAATTTTTTATATTAACGCGTAGGCCCCACCGATGGTTTTATCAAAAAAAAATCCAATTAAATTGATCATTTCTGTGATTTTTCTTAATAATGATTTGAAGTTATGAACTGACCTACTCAAGTTTCTAACTAGAGAGGTCTCCGAATTTTGATTTTGTTAACCCACATCAAAGTTTCTGTACAAACTAAATTGGGTTTTCTTCTTCATCTTTTCTTCTTTTGTAATTAAGAACTAATCCAAAGAGAATTAAATTGGAGGTTGAAAACCAATCTTTTCAAATCTTTTAGATGATATATATTTTACATCCAATAGAACATCAATGCTTGATGATGAACAAAAATTTTGTATTCTCAAAGTCAAGTGTTAAAAAAAACTAAAGATGAATATAGGTCCTCTGATATTCAAGATTTAGAAAGGGAAGTCATCTCTTTTTTGCTACATATTTAATGAATGTGTCTCTTTTCTTTTCTTTTCTTTTTCTTTTTCTCAGTTTTTTTTTAGGAGACTTTCTTCACTCAAATCTTTAAATAATTATTTCAGTTGTAAAATCATCCTCCAAGCATAAAAATAGAAAATTTATCCTCTTATGTAAGGATGATCTATCTATAAATCCGACCAAGTTCTATATTACGAATAAACATATTAACTAATTATGAAATAGGTTCATAACCTTGCAAGATGCTTATGAGATGTATAACATATGAAAATGAATAAGACTTTCACTTTCTCCAAATTTAATTTGATGTAGATCATATTTCAAAAGAAAATATGTATAGATATTATAATGGGTTAGCTAAATATGATAATTTTTTTATCACTACTTAAGAAGGAAACTAATAAAGATATTATCAAGTTGACTAACATAGTATCACTTTAAGAAGTATCAATTAATTTTGAGGTAAAACCACATGACATATAGAATGTTAACCATATCATGGGTTAACCATTAAAAAGAACTTTGAATTGTCCTAAATCGTTAACTCAAATAAGAATTTAAGATGACCAATCTTAATAAGAATTGCTCATGAGTTTTTGCAAATGGAGTGATAAAGCCAAGAATAAACTTAGCTAAGAATTAATTTACAAAAATCACTATAAGAGAAAACTTCAAATGGTGAACAAAGACTTTTTATAATTGATTAGGTCATTTATCTTTATCACATCCCTTAAGATCTATATCCTATTAGAGTTAAACTACATTACAGAGGACAAATCATCGTATCCATGTAGTACCCTTAGGAAATAAGATTTAAAGGCATCTTAAACTTTGACCTGCAAGAAGGTTAAAGACGACAGAATTCAGAATAATTTGTAATCTTCAATATATCAACCAATAATTATACATTACTATTAATAGAAAAATCATAATATGGTTGAATATAAAATTTGGAAATATATTTGAATTTAATTCAGACGATTACTAAAAACTTAGTGAAATTAGCTAAACTTTTATGATTTGAGGTTTCAAAAGAAAATGAGATTAAATATATCTTCATCTAAGACGTCAATCCACATAAGTGGTGGGAGGGAGGGAACAAACTTTTCTTTTTAGCAATTATTATCATAGGGCTTATTTTTTAAGTGTTTAGAGGAGTCAACGACAATGAAATTTTATTACAATTTAAAGAAAATAGAAGTAAATTTCTTTTAACTGAGATCAACATGCTATTTTCTCTAACAAAATTTTTTTTATTAGCTTGACTTGTATTTGAACCTTCAAACTTTTCTCAAATAAAATTGTTTTTTATCTTGAATGTCTTGCATAGATATGATTATGGACCCTATCATGGTAAACATATTAAGCTACAAAGGACATGTAACTACAAAATGTTATTAGGACATGCATAAAATTTTGATTTGAAGGTTTGAGCTTTTGGATCCTATCCTACCACACATGTTAAGTTATATAAAAATTTAGAAAAAAAAAAATATTAAGCTATATAAAAATATATAAATGTAACACGTTGGTCTAGATAAGGAGAAAAATTGATTAAAATCTCAAATTTCCTTAAGATTTGTTCGGCTATATATCGAGTTACAAAAATTTAGAACTGCAACATGTTAGCTAGTACTCGTAGAAGTACAAATTTTCAAAGATTTAAATTTTTTTGGACCCAATCCAAAAAATAGTTTGAGCTACTAAAAGAAGTAACTGTAAATACTACTAAAGACTGGACAAAGAGGTTTTTTTAAGAAGTTGTATGAAGAGGCATAAAGACAACATCCCGTCAATAATTAACTGGGTTCTATAAGACCTCATTTTATAAATTTAAGAGATGCCAATCAAATTACCCAAGAATGAAATAAATAATATAACTCACAGAAGAAGGGTAGTTACAACCTATGGCAAGCACAAGTATACTACTGATGGAAGGGTATGAATCATTGCTAAAGATGGAGAGAGGATTGATCCCCAGCGGAGTCGCCAGAAAAACATGATGGGGAAGAGATTTAATAATGTCGCCACACAGATTTTTATTTCTTTTATTTTGTAATCAAATACTTTATTGAGAATAAAGTACAGTCTCGGAAGACTAACATAATATTTTATAGTGGATTCAATATTAAAATAAGATTTTAGAAAATGGTATTTCTATGATCAAACATAGTTTAAAGAATAACATATCATCTTGAAAGATGAATATGAAATTCTAATTTTATTAAGGGGAAACCCGAGGTGGGGCCTACGTGTTAAATAAAAAGGAGGTTACAAGGTCCTTAAGGGGCACCTTCAGCTCGCTAATGCTCGAAAGAGATACAACCAAAATAAAAATAAAACCTAAGAGCCGATCCCCAATACTAAGATACACAAAATCACCTAATAACAATCTAGGGTTGCAAGTAGGCAACGTCCAAAAAAGGAAGAACATATAAAAGGAGTTCAGCACAATCTTCCTACAAAAAATAGTAACCTTATCCAAAAAATCCTCGGTCCACTGCACTTGCATAAGAAAATGACTACAAAGAAGAACCAAAAGTAATAACAAAAGAAAATTCCAAGGAATGTTGTAACAGGATATCTGTTGAGACCAATGTAAGTATAAGTTAGTAAAGCTGAATTATTTCTCAACATAAACAATGAAAAATCCCTTGTTATTGGCTTTCAGAGCACCCTCATAAAAGAACTCACAAAGTGTAATGGACCAATTAAAACTGGAACAATTATAAAGATTTAAGAAAACCATATGCACAAAATCATTCAAAGCCCGAGCACTATCTTGATAAATAACCATCTGAGAAAATATACTATCAGGTAAATTCACTCTAAGGAAAAAGCATAATTAGCCCACATAATAACTAAAGACAGAACCACAACTGAGAAAACATAAAATGGGATAGGCTATAAGAGCTCAAGAGGAGACACCCAAAGCAGCCATCAATAAGATAACCCCAATGCCACTTAATCCTATTCCCGTAACCATTCGGCCACCAGTAAAAACCATAACTGAAATAGAGCCAAACCACAACAAAAATACTGTCAGGTAAATTTTAGGTATAGACAACCCCATAGAAAAAAAGAAGAAACCAAGACACATAGTAGAAACAAAATCCACCAGGAAATGCCCAAGCCAAAACTAAAGGTCCTGCCATTATATAGATCTAGAATGCACTAAAAAATGGCGAACTCCCAGATACCGCAATACCCCTACAGCTGAACAAAGCACAGAAAGAAATAGCACCAGGACACACAAACCTCCTGGGAGAAGAAGAGCAACAAATGGACACACCATTAGGAAACCGAGTAATCCAATCACAGCTCTAACCTATCACCCAAACACACAAAATTCAAGAAAAAAACAAAACCCAAAGCCATAAAATGGCCAACACAAGGAAAATCAATATAAGACCCAGACGAGACATTATCAAAAACTAAAACCAACAAGCAACGGTTAGCACACAGGACACCAGAATCCACAACACAACAAATAACCTATGCAAAATAAGGCTATCTTCTAACATAAGGCAGTCCCATTTTATCCAGATGAATAATACCTTTAAGTAACTAGGTAAATTTGAATTAGAGAAATCAGTAAGACAATCCAACTTACAAACTAAATTAGCTAACCAGTCAGCACATGCATTACCTTCCCTATGAACATTAGAGATAGAGAAGTTAATAAACATCAAAAGCTGATTGATTTCTCTAATAAGATAAAAAAAATTAGGATTACAAACTCTCTTAGCCTGATTCATAAGGCAATGTATCGTAGAAGTGGCATCTACCTCAATCCATATATTTGTAATACCAAGCGATAAACATAATTTCAAACCATTAAGAATAGCAAAAAGTTCAGCCCTCAAGACAGAACACTTCTCCAACGGGCCAGCAAAAGACATGATCATATTACCCTTATCATCCCTGATTATACCACTACACCCAAAAACATCATTTTTAACAGAACCATCCACATTAAGCTTAAAAGTATTCAGTGGAGGTTTTATCCAATACACCAAATTAGGATCCTTCAAAAAGCAACTATTATGCAGAATAATACCAAAATTATGAGCGACAAAAGAAAAATTCCTAAAGTTCTTAGAAGTAATAAGATTCATAGCGAAAAGTTTAAAGACTTTATTCTTAATATTCTGAATAATATGAGAATCATCCATTCTAATATTACTAAACATAAAGTTATTTCTCGCCATCCACAAATACCACAAGTTCAACGAAGGAATAACATTTCTGATATGACCTTTGGAATTAATGAACCAGGAATCGAGCAAAGTGTTTATAGTCATATTAGCATTAAAAAGATTCAAATTGAAAATATCATCAAAATAATTCCATATTTTAACAACAATTAGACCAGAGACAAAAACCTGATGCATGTTTTCCACATGGTAACAACATTTGCACTTAGAAGTAATAATAAAGCCCTTCTTCCTCAGAAATTATGCATAGTTATCCTCATAATGATAGAAATAGTTTTAGGGATACTTTTATTCCAAATCATGGAGTAAATTTTAGTAACACAAATTTTCTTCCTAAACTCATGCCAAGCATCCATTAATCTAAACATGTCGTTCTGGGACAAATCACTTAATAGCAAATCATCAGAATCAATGTTAATTGGAAAGTTGAGAATTTTGAAAACAACATCAAAAGGAAGAGTATCAACCAGTTTAATATTGTCCCAAGTGTCATCAATAATAAAAGAGTCCACTTTAGTGGCGGTAGTGGAGAAGGAATTAATAATGGAATCAATGGACTTACCTTCAAGCCACTGATCTTGCCAAAAAAAAAAAAAAGGTTCACTCTACCAAGCTCCCATTTAACATGAGGTTCAGCACTCCACTTAATGTTGCAAAGTCTTTTCCACACTTTGGAATCACCATACTTATAAGAACACATAGTAGGGTGCTTACCAACACAATATTTATCACGCATAAAATTACACTAAAGAGAGATTCTAGAATGAAAATTGTACCATAATTTAAAGGAAAAGGCTTGAGATAAATTAACCATATTTTTACAACCCAACGCACCTTCATTAAGAACCCCACTACACTTGGTCCAAGAAGACCAAATAACTTTGGAGTTCACATTAGAGCCATGCCAAAAAAACATATTGATTAATTTCTCAATTCTATTACAAATAGTAATAATATGTTGCAAATTTTGAAAGGAATACACATGTAAAGACCAAAGAATGCTTTTTATAAGAGTTAATCTGCCCCCAAAATAGAGGAAATTAGAGTCCAAAGAGAGAAGTCTCTTCTGCATAGAAGTAATCAGATCATCAAAAAGAAAAGATTTCTTTCTACCCTTATAAAGAGGAACCCCTAAATACTTAATAGGTAAAGTCCCTTTAACAAAACTGGTATTATTCTTGATAGTGCTAATGCGATTATGGGAAACCTTGTAGGAAACAATGAAACAGCTCTTATTTTTATTGACGAAAAGACCACTACACTTTTCAAACATATTCAAAAATCTCATGAGTTTAATAACCCGATTAATAGAAGCATTAGAGAAAATAATAATGTCATTAGAAAAATATAAATGGGAAACAGGAAAGCTACCCATAGTTCTATATTAGTTGTTAGGGCATTTTTCATAAAGATTGATAATAACTCTAGACAAATACTCCATGGCAATAATAAAGTGGGTAGGAGAAATAGGATCACCTTGTCTCAACCCATGGGAAGACTTAAAAAAACCATGACTTTTGCCATTAATAATAACAGAGAAAAAGGAATTTTCAATAGACTTTTTAATGAGATTAACAAAAATATAATTAAAACCAAATAAATGCAAAACATGATAAAGAAAATTCCAGCTAATATGATCATAAGCATTAGTAATATCCAATTTGAAGATAATTCTCCCACCTGGAACCCTAACATCTAAATCATTCAGAATTTCTTGAGCTAACAAAATATTATCCAAAATAGATCTCCCTTTAACGAAACCAGTTTGATTAGGGGCAATAATTTTAGGAAGCAAAGGAGCTAGGCGGTTCATAAGCAATTTAAAAATCACTTTACTAAAATATGTATAGAGACTAATTGGTCTAAAATCATTCCAATAAGAAGCCCCATTCTTTTCAGGAATAAGCACAATGGAGGAAGAAGAAAAAAACTTAGGCATATGGTTACCAGCAAAGAAGTCTAAAATAGCATTAAACTGATCAAAACTCATAATATCCCAAACTTTCTGAAAAAACTTAGTGGTATAGCCATCAAGACCAGCAACAGATTTAGAATTCATATAAAAAACTGTTATCTTAATTTCCTCCAATGTAGGAGAAATAGTTATAGCCAAATTATCATCCTGGTTAATGATATTAGGGATAATACTAGGATTGTCAATAGGGACAGAAGTAACATTCTGATTAAATAAATTTTTAAAAAAATCCACCCCAGAGCTAGCAATCTCCCCAGCATCATCAGTATAAGAACCATCATCACGAGCAATTTTCTGAATTCAGTTTCTAGCTCTATTACTTTTGACTAAAGCATGAAAATACTTAGTGTTATTATCCCCAACAATAAGATGCTTAGAAGAAGCTTTCTGCTTCCAATAAGTTTCTGCTTATTCATGTAAATTTCATAAAACACTTTTACCATGATTAAGCGCACTAACATTAGGATCAGAAGGCTAGTTTTGTAAAATCTGCTCCATATAGGAAACTTTTTTTTCAACATCAACAATGTTAGAAAAAATAATTTTGAAAACATGCCGATTCCACCAATTAAATTTTTGCTTGAGTCTTTTCAACTTAAGCCACAATCTATTCATACTAAATATTGATTTATCCGGGTGAAGGGAAGCATACCAGTTCTTCTTAACCATCTCAAAGAAAGATTGATGCAGAAGCCACATATTCTAAAATCTAAAGTTACTGATGTAGGAATCATTTCTATAATTAATCGTTATCAACGAAGGGGAATGATCCGAAAGAATTTTACTAAGATGTTCTACATGGGTAGACAAACAAGTATTAATCCAACTATCATTAAAGAGGACACGACCTAACCTTTGCTAAAGATTGCCATGGCTCCAAGTTCTAGAATATTTACAGCATATCGGAGCCAACGTTTGGTGGTTCCGCCTGTAGCACCTCTACCAAATGGATAGAGGTGATTGAAGCCTTTTTCCCTTTCCCTTTTGTTCATTTGATCAATATCGTTCCTCGTAGTTCATGCAAATAAAAAGAATAAAATAGTGGTTAAAAGCACATTTAATAATTAAAATTGAAATAATTGAGAAATGTTATTTAAATCTAAATGTACCTTTTTTCGAGCTTGCACACCAGTTTGGTTGATTGCCTTTTGAACTTTTTACTTTTCAAAGCATACTTTGCATTTTTTCAACATTCACTGCAAGGCACAAGAATGGGGTAGTAGAAGGAGAAGAAAGAGAGGGGTAATTGTTGAAATCCAGGATCCCGAGCACTTAATTTTGATGGTGACAATTAATACTTACTGAGTACATATAGACTTCCGTTAGATTACAAATGTTTAATCTTTGTATATGAGGACTAACATTTCAGGTCAGATGCACACTGCTAAAGATTGCTGGAGACTCAAATTGGGTAGAATAGGATGTTGAAGAGTCTGTAATTTTTATTTTTTTATTTTTTCTTTTTGAGTCTGCCACAGAAGCATGCATGTGAAAGGAGCAACAAGGCACACACATAGGGGGAGTTTTTTCTTTTAAAATGATTAAAATTTTTTAAACTCATCATACTGTACGATTAATTAAAATACTCAGGCTAATGGCTAATTTTCTAATGATTAAGTTTACAAACTTATCGTACTGTACGATCCATATCGTACTGTACGATAATATGTAATTGTGAAACCCTAGCCGCCAGAATAAGTTTGGTAAGTTTTTAAATTTGATTTTCTGAACTGATCGTACTGTATGATACTATTCGTACTGTACGATTAATTAAAACTTATCAAAATTATCTCCCTAATCAGGAAATAAACGTTGGTTTCTATTTTATATGTCGATCGTACTGTACGATAGTCAGAGACGATTTCATTCGTCCCAGAGATCATACCAGACGAAACCAAGGTTTTTTATTCTGTTCGTCCTCGACGATATTCATATCGTACAAGACGATATCAAGAAATGAACTGATCGTACTGTAAGACTGGTGGAGTGCTGGACGATTGCCAGAGACGATTTCCTTCGTCCCAGCGATCGTACCAGACGATCCCAAGAAATTTTGAACTATTCGTACTAGACGATATTATTATCGTACAGGACGATATCATGAAAAACACTATTCATACTGTACGATTAAATGAGTGCTGGACGATTGTCAGAGACGAGTTCTTTCGTCCCGAGGTTCGTCCCACAGTTCGTCCCGTACGAACAGTACGAATCAATAGTATCGTACTGTACGATATACATATCGTACTGTACGATATGAATAAAATTCGATACCTGTTTGTCTGTACTCGTACTGGATGGAGCTGTGATTGAACTGATCATACTGTACGATTATAAATCGTACTGTACGAACAGAAACGCAAAAGTTGAAACTTTTAGGGTTTTCTGAAGCCTGATATAAAAATAACTTATAATTTTCTTTAGAGGGTTGTTGATCAATCCTTTGCTGTGAGAGGCTTGGAGGAGAAAGAAGGGGATTCATAGAGAGAAGTTTTTGGAGAGATCTAGAGCTTGAGAGAGGAAGGTGAAGGTGAGCTTGAGCGTGAGGGAGAAGTCGTGTGAGGGGATCACACGGTGGCTCCAAGCTAGCTGCATGCTTTGCTCCTCTTATGGCTTTGGAAGCTTCAAGAAAGTTCTCAAGGGAAGAATCACTTCAAGATCAACATCGCCAAGGTACTCTGCCATCTCCAGGAGGGAGAAAAAGGAGAAGGTCCGCTGCCATCACCAGGAGGGTGACATAGCGTTTGGTATTCCGCCGCACCGAGGGAGGTGAAAGTGAGTATTGTAAAGGCTTCTCCGCCTTGCTGTGGGGGCAAAAGGAGAGTCAACTTTTACTAGTGCAAATCCCGGAGTAGAGGACTCCGGGGAGTGGATGTAGGTCAAGTGACCGAACCACTATAAAAATCTCTGGTGTGTTTTTTCCTGTTTATCGCACTTTACTTTTCATGCTTTAAATTTATGCGTTTTAAATTGCTTGGTGAAAAATTAGTATTCAAATATCGTAGTGTAAAATCTAAATTGAATTATCAATTTCATCGTTGTGAATGTCGTATTTGCTTCCGCACATTAGTCGTTAAATTATATTTTGAAAATACAAAAAAATTTAGAACTCCTGTGTAGGGTTAAATTTTTAAAATACCAATTCATCCCCCCTCTTGGCGCATCTCGTACTTTCAAGTGGTATCAGAGCGGGGTTTCAAAATAGTGTTTTAGAAAACCTAGAAATGTAAGATTCATGGCTCAATTTGGTAACCGTAACACTACGGAGGGTTATTCCATAACTCGTCCACCTTTATTTGACAACATACCGTTTGACTTTTGGAAAATACGCATGTCTACATTTTTACAGTCCTTAGACTATCGCATGTGGATGTTAGTCCAAGAAGGTTATTCTGCACCATTTCGTATGTTGAATGGAGTTAAAACTGAACTGTCATTTAATGAATGGAGCATTGAGGATAGAGAATTTGCACAACTAAATGCTAAATGTCTAAACTATTTCTTTTGCGCATTAAAATCAGAAGACTATATGTGAGTATCAACGTGTACTACTGGTAAACAAATTTGGGACAAACTGTGTATCACGTACGAAGGAACTAGTGAGGTCAAACAATCTAGGTTGAACATACTATTACATGATTATGAACTATTCTGCATGAAACCTAGTGAAACTATATCTGACATGTACACTCGATTCACCCAGATTGTAACATCACTGCATGCTTTAGGAAGAGAGTTGTCTAACTCAGAAAAAGTAAACAAAATACTGCGATGTTTGCCTAGCTCATACGATGCTAAAATCACTGCAATAACTGAGTCAAAAGACCTAAATGTTTATTCTATTAATAATTTGCTTGGGTCACTCATTGCCTACGAGAAAGGAGTGAGTCAACGACAAAGTGATGCAGGTGAAAAGAAAAAGGAGCGAGCAGTGGCTTTAAAAGAAAACAATTCTGAAAGTGACAGCTCAGCAGCGGAGGAAGATGACGACATAGCTTTGATGACTCGTCAGTTCAAAAATTTTCTGAAAAGAAAGCAGCGCCATCATCAAAGCAATTGGAACAAAGGTAAGAACTCAAAGTATACTAACGTTGCATCTGAAACAATTTTCTTTGAGTGCAGGAAACCCGGTCATCTCCGAGCTGATTGCCCCAACATCAAAACTCATCAAACCAAGGAGAAGGGTGAGGAAAGATCTAAGTTCAAGAAGGGCAAGTTTAAGACTCAAAAAGCTTTTTGGACCGACTCTGCCTCAGAATCATCGGAAGAAGAAGCAGAGGAGGAGGTAACGAATCTGTGTCTTATGACTAATGATAATCTTGATCAATCAGATCAAGATGAGGTATGTCAACTGTCTTACGATGAACTGCTTGTTATTTTTGAAAAAAACCATGACTCGTATAGAAAATTGAAGAAAAAGCATGTTAGTCTTAATACTGAGCTTAGCACTTTACAAAAGGAGCATGCTAGTGTAGTAAAGAATTTTTCTGACTTAGATAAAGATCATATGTCGTTGCTTGGTGAATACGATGCATTAAACAAGAAGTATATTGAGTTAAACACTGCACACAAAACCTTGAAATCATCACATGTTGAATTAGATAATACATTTTATGAACTAGAAGAACTATCAGGGGAACTTAGTAGTAGTGAGCATGCATTGAGATTCAAATATGCTAGTCTTAACCAAGAGAACAAATTCTTAAATGAAAAACTTCATGCATATGAGAATAACAAAAAACCTCCCACGTGTGCTGAATTCTTTCAGCCTCCACCATGTGAATCATCTCATTCAAAACCAACACGGCATGCATCATCCAAACCCAGAAATAGGCACTACCACCCTCGTAGATTAGTGAACCCATTTCCAGGTGTTAGATGTTATTCTTGTGGCATGCTAGGTCACATAGCTCGCACGTGCTCATTTCACTATAGGACACATCTAGTGTGGAGACCAAAATCGCAATCATCACAGCATAACATGCATACATTTCATTCATATAAGCATGATGTGGAACCCAAACTCACTTGGGTTCCCAAAGCTAATCCATGATTGACATTGTAGGGATGCTCTCATAAAAGGCCTAGTGAGAGCATGTGGTACCTGGACAGTGGCTGCTCAAGACATATGACTGGAGACATGAAGCAGTTCGTGACACTGGAGGCCAGGTCAGGAGGCAAGGTAACTTTGGGAGACAACACCACCAGAAAAGTGGTGGGCTCAGGTAACATTGGAAATACTAAAAATTTAATTATTGAGAATGTACTTTTAGTGGATGGTTTAAAGCACAATCTGTTAAGTATAAGTCAACTATGTGACAAGGGCTTTGATATAAAATTTCTGTCTAACAAATGCATGATTAGTTTAAATGATTCACTTGTGTTAGAAGGAAAACGTATAAACAATGTTTACATGTTAGATTTGAACTGCATTGAAACCTCAAATTCCTTGTGTCTGAAAATAATAGCAGATGACTCTTGGCTATGGCATAGGAGACTATGTCATGCTAGTATGAAAACACTTAGGAACATCACTCAGAAAGACTTAGTTAGAGGCATACCAAAGTTAGACTTTACTAAGGACCATCTTTGTGATGCTTGCCAATTAGGAAAATAAGTTAAATCTTCATTTCATGCAATCAAGGATGTCAGCACCACTAGGCCACTAGAAACTCTCCACATGGACCTGTTCGGACCTGTTAGTACAGCCAGCCTAGGAGGGAAGTTGTATGGGTTTGTAATAGTAGATGACTACTCTAGGTTTACTTGGGTGAAATTCCTAGCTCATAAGAGTGAGTCATTTGAAGAATTTAGAGTTTTCTCCACTTGGATTCAAAGGAAATTAGGATGTGTAATTTCAACAATTCATAGTGATCACGGTGGGGAATTTGAGAATGATAAGTTTAAATCGTTTTGTAAAGAGGTTGGAATAGAACATAATTTCTCTGCCCCTAGAACTCCTCAGCAAAATGGAATAGCAAAAAGAAAGAATAGAACTTTAGTTGAAGTTGCTAGGGCTATGTTAGCTGAATATACTCTACCTAGATACTTTTGGGCTGAAGCAGTAAATACCGCATGCTATGTATTAAATAGGGTAAATGTTAGATCCAAACTTAATAAGATACCCTATGAGTTGCTTAAGGGTAGGACACCCAATCTTTCCCACTTACACGTTTTCAGGTGCAAATGCTTCATCCTAATCAATGGCAAGTATCCCTTAGGAAAGTTCGATCCTAAATCTGATGAAGGGGTTTTCCTAGGCTACTCATCTGTAGGTAAAGCCTATAGAATATTCAATAAGAGAACCCTAGTAGTAGAAGAGTCCACTCATGTAGTATTTGATGAATCCAATAAGACATCTGAACCTAATCATGAAGAAGAAGAAGTTGAGGTTATACGGGGAGTAGAAACCATTACCATAGAAACTAGAGCAGAACCTCAGGAACATCTGCCTAAAGATTGGAAATTTTCTTCTAGTCATCCTAGAGAGCTGATCTTAGGAGACCCATCAGAAGGGGTAAAAACTAGGCATGGACTTAGGAAAGAGGTTAGCCATTCTGCATTCATATCTATGATTGAACCCACGAGTATAGATCAAGCCTTAGGAGATGAATTTTGGATCCTAGCAATGCAAGAAGAGTTGAACCAATTCGTTAGGAATGATGTATGGGAGTTAGTCAAAAGGCCTAAAGAGCAAAGTGTGGTTGGAACTAAGTGGGTCTTTAAAAATAAAATGAATGACTCAGGAAAAGTAGTAAGAAACAAGGCTAGGTTAGTAGCGAAGGGGTATAACCAAATTGAAGGAATAGATTTTGAAGAAACCTTTGCTCCGGTAGCTAGACTAGAAGCCATCAGGGTACTGTTAGCTTTTGTTTGTTTTAGGGATTTTAAGCTGTATCAAATGGATGTTAAGAGTGCCTTCCTGAATGGAGTAATCAAGGAAGATGTGTATGTGGAGCAACCTCCGGGGTTTGAAAACTCACAATTTCCAAACCACGTGTTCAAACTGAAAAAGGCACTGTACGGGTTAAAACAAGTACCTAGAGCCTGGTATGAAAGACTTAGTACGTTCCTACTAGATAGAGGCTTTGTAAAGGGTAGTGTGGACACCACCTTATTTTTGAAGAAGGTAGGAGTTGAAGTACTCATTGTTCAGATTTATGTAGATGACATATTATTCGGATCGAAGGAGAAAAGCCTATGTAATGAATTTTCAAAAATAATGAGCGACGAGTTTGAAATGAGCATGATGGGTGAACTTAGTTACTTCCTTGGATTTAGTGTAAAACAAACGGAAGGTGGAACGTTTCTTAGCCAGTCTAAGTACGTCAACGATATTTTGAAAAAATATGAAATGGATAATGCTAAGGCTATGAATACACCCATGAGCTCTAATATTCAATTGGATAAAGATCCCAATGGGAAGTCTGTAGATCAAAAGAGGTATAGGGGAATAATTGGATCGCTTCTCTATCTGACTGCCAGTAGACCAGACATAATGTTTAGTGTGTGTCTCTGTGCCCGTTTTCAAGCTGACCCGAAAGAATCTCACATGACTGCCGTGAAAAGAATTCTTAGATATCTTCTAGGCACCCCGAACTTAGGAATTTGGTATCCTAGACACAGCACTTCTTTTGAAATCTTAGGATACTCCGATTCAGACTTTGCAGGTTGTAAGGTAGATAGAAAAAGCACTTCTGGCACTTGTCAATTCATTGGACAATCATTAGTTTCATGGTCCAGTAGGAAACAAAATTCAGTAGCCCTATCCACCGCCGAAGCGGAATATATAGCGGTAGGTAGCTGTGTTGCACAAGTGTTGTGGTTAAAACAACAGCTTGTAGATCTAGGAATACCTGTAGGAACCATTCCGATCATGTGTGACAACACTAGTGCAATTTGCATATCCAAAAATCCAATTCAACACTCACGAACCAAACATATAGACATTAGACATCATTTCATTAGAGATCATGTAGCCAAAGGAGATATTGAACTGCACCACGTTGCTACTGAAGATCAATTGGCAGACAATTTCACAAAACCATTAGGCTATGACACATTTAGCACTCTACGAACTAAATTAGGTGTCATAGACATTCACGCCTAATGTAACAAAAAAAAAAAAAAAAATTTGTTTGTAGTTGATTTGTTTTTTGTTAAAATTAAAAAAAAAAAAACCAAAAACAAAAAAAACACAAAAAAAAAAAAACCAAACAAAAAAAATTATTGGATTCCTGATCCTCTTCCCATGTTGCTCACAAACCTTGATCTTCTCTGACAATCGTACTGTACGATAAGGTTCAAATCACTCCAATCTCAGCCGTCCATTCCCATTCACAGTCCAGATCTTTCATGTCTTATACCTATCGTACTGTACGATTCACCACTCGTACTGTACGATAGTAATTATTGGTCATCGTATTGTATGAACATACCAATCGTACTGTACGATCCACGTGTCAAACGGATTAGGATGAATTTAAATCAGCTGATACGAAAATTATTGCCTATCGTACTGTACGAACACCTGTTCGTACTGTACGAACACTTTTGGTCAAAAGTCGTTCAGACGACTCGTTGGGATGAACGCCTTACACTCACATTCGTACAGTACGATACTGATCGTACTGTATGATTTGACTCACTTTTCTGAAAAGTCATCAAGATGATATTATTGCGCATATCGTACTGTACGATGATCAATCGTACTGTACGATATCCCCCTAAAACGGGAGGGATTCTTAGCCATTTCTCCTCACCTTCAATCCCTCTGAATTTCCTCATTCATCCAATCCTTTCTTCCAAAATGTCTGGGTCCAGTAAGCGCGGTCGTATGATTATCCGGAGCTCTTCCTCCTCTCGGCGCTGCGATGATCATTTTCTCTCTGCTGCGGATGAGAAAGCGTATATCAAAATCAAGGAGGCAAAGTTCACTCCCTCCCGCATGCTCAATCAGGCCGCCCTAAATTTTGAGGTGATGAATCTGTTCACCTCCACTAGCCTTCAATTCCTTCTGACTCTTGCTTTTCCGTTTCACTCTGAACTCTTGTTTGAGTTTTTTGCAAATATCCGAATCGACCTTGAAAACACTACCTTCACATCCTATGTCTGTAAACAGAATATCGTTATCACCGTCAATGACATTGCTGAGCACATCGGGTTGTCCACTAACGGCCCTCGTCCCCAATCCATGATCTCCCACGACTATGATTGGACGTCCGTAAATATGACCCTTAGAGGTGTCCCCTCAAATCAACACCTACCCCTGGTCCAAACCTTAAATCAAAATGCCCGTGTTATCCAGCATGTCCTACGCACATCTATTTTACCTAAGGCTGGAGATCGCATCCATATTACTCCCCTACTGTCTGTCATCACCTATCTCATTATGTCGGGCACAAAATTCAATGAAGCCCAAATGGTGTTTGACTACATTCATACCTTGTCTGCCTTCCGATATCCCCGTGCCCGTCGTAAACTGAACCTTGCCTTAGGGCATGTCATAGGCTACATTCTAGATGCAAAATACCAGCTTCATTATCCGCTCCCTCCTGATCACCTTCCTATCTTCTACTCGGATGCCTCCTTTCGTATCCTGTTCCATCGGGGGGCCGCTCCCACCGATCCCGAGTTTGATGACGAGGAGGCTGCTGCTCCTCCCGACTACCCCCACGACGACATTATTCGACGACTTGATCGTCTGGAGACTCGGTTGGATGCTCACATTGCTCAGTAACATCAGGAGCATGACACAGATATGAAATGGTTTAGGGAGCGCTTCCAATCGATCGATCACCAGTTCGCCTCCCTTCATCAGTACCACCAGCTGTTTCCCGACCCTCCACCACCACCTCCGGATCAGGATCCAAATTTTTAGGTTGTTGTAGATGTTTCTATTTTCTGTTTGTTCTTAGTGTACTTATTTTTTCTTTTTTTCTTCCCTTTTTGGTGTTGTCAAAATGGGGAGGCTTTTCTGTGTGTTCTGTATTATGTTTTTACTTACTATTAAATGTTATTGGTTGTTTATGTTCTCACTACATTTGTTTTTTTTATATTATTGTTTTATTTATGTTATAATAATAAAAAAAATTTATTTCTTTCCCTCCTATTTAAAAATTAATAAGCTACTCTTCTGAGGGGGAGCTAAAGAAGTCAGAACATCTGTCCATCAGAAAATATTATTTGACACCATCAAAAAGGGGGAGATTGTTGAAATCCAGGATCCCGAGCACTTAATTTTGATGGTGACAACTAATACTAACTGAGTACATATAGACTTCCGTTAGATTACAAATGTTTAATCTTTGTATATGAGGACTAACATTTCAGGTCAGATGCACACTGCTAAAGATTGCTGGAGACTCAAATTGGGTAGAATAGGATGATGAAGAGTCTGTAATTTTTATTTCTTTATTTTTTTCTTTTTGAGTCTGCCACAGAAGCTTGCATGTGAAAGGAGCAACAATGCACACACACAGGGGGAGTTTTTTCTTTTAAAATGATTAAAAATTTTTAAACTCATCGTACTGTACGATCTTGGATCGTACTGTACGATTAGTTAAAATACTCAGGCTAACGGCTAATTTTTTAATGATTAAGTTTACAAACTTATCGTACTGTACGATCCATATCGTACTGTACGATAATATGTAATTGTCAAACCCTAGCCGCCAGAATAAGTTTGGTAAGTTTTTAAATTTGATTTTCTGAACTGATCGTACTGTACGATACTGTTCGTACTGTATGATTAATTAAAACTTGCCAAAATTATCTCCCTAATAAGGAAATAAACGTTGGTTTCTATTTTATATGTCGATCGTACTGTACGATCGTATATCGTATTGTATAATAGTCAGAGATGATTTTATTCGTCCCAGAGGTCGTACCAGACGAAACCAAGGTTTTTTTTTCTGTTCGTCCTGGACGATATTCATATCGTACAGGACGATATCAAGAAATGAACTGATCATACTGTACGACTGGTGGAGTGCTGGATGATTGCTAGAGACGATTTCCTTCGTCCCAGCGATTGTACGAGACGATCCCAAGAATTTTTGAATTATTCGTACTGGACGATATTATTATCGTACAGGACGATATCATGAAAAACACTATTCGTACTGTACGATTAAATGAGTGCTGGATGAGTGTCAGAGACGAGTTCTTTCGTCCCGAGGTTTGTCCCACAGTTCATCCCGTACGAACAGTATGAATCAATAGTATCGTACTGTACGATATACATATCGTACTGTACGATATGAATAAAATTCGATACATGTTCGTCTGTACTCATACTGGATGGAGCTGTGATTGAACTGATCGTACTGTACGATTATAAATCGTACTGTACGAACAGAAACGCAAAAGTTGAAACTTTTAGGGTTTTCTGAAGCCTGATATAAAAACAACTTATAATTTTCTTTAGAGGGTTGTTGATCAATCCTTTACTGTGAGAGGCTTGGAGGAGAAAGAAGGGGATTCGTAGAGAGAAGTTTTTGGAGAGATCTAGAGCTTGAGAGAGGAAGGTGAAGGTGAGCTTTAGCGTGAGGGAGAAGTAGTGTGAGGGGATCACATGGTGGCTCCAAGCTAGCTGCATGCTTTGCTCCTCTTGTGGCTTTGGAAGCTTCAAGAAAGTTCTCGAGGGAAGAATCACTTCAAGATCAACATCGCCAAGGTACTCTGCCATCTCCAGGAGGGAGAAAAAGGAGAAGGTCCGCTGCCGTCACCAGGAGGGTGACATAGCATTTGGTATTCCGCCGCACCGAGGGAGGTGAAAGTGAGTATTGTAAAGGCTTCTCCGCCTTGCTGTGGGGGCAAAAGGAGAGTCAACTTTTACTAGTGCAAATCCCGGAGTAGAGGACTCCGGGGAGTGGACGTAGGTCAAGTGACCGAACCACTATAAAAATCTCTGGTGTGTTTTTTCCTGTTTACCGCACTTTACTTTTCATGCTTTAAATTTGTGCATTTTAAATTGCTTAAAAATTAGTATTCAAATATCGTAGTGTAAAATCTAAATTGAATTATCAATTTCATCGTTGTGAACGTCTTATTTGCTTCCGTACATTAGTCGTTAAATTATATTTTGAAAATACAAAAAAAATTAGAACTCCTGTGTAGGGTTAAATTTTTAAAATACCAATTCACCCCCCCTCTTGGCGCATCTCGTACTTTCAGTAATGAGAGAAAGAGAGGCATTGCTTTCAACACTTTCATTTTTTACTAAACACCCAACTAAACCACTCTCTAATAGAAACCACTTTTCATCTCCTTTTCTAAAACTCATACACTTTCCACTTTCAAAATAATACAGTTCTTCCTTTTGTAGTACACACTTCACTTTTCGGCACTTACACATGTCTCCTTACCCTTCAAAACCAAACACCTCTCTTTTAACACGAGAACTTTTCAAAACATACACCTATCAAAACACTTTATCTTTCAAAACTCAACAATTCACTCTCCATCTTTCCTACACATCACCTTTCAACACACACACACATAATTCACTTTTCATCTTCACTTTACTTTCTAAATACACTGGATGCACTTCCCCCAAACACATGTACACTTTTCCTTTCAAAATAACATACATTTTACCTTTACAAAATCACACTTTTGAAAGTTTGTACATTTCACTATTCAACAAACACTTTTCACCATTCAAAGATCACACACTATACCTTTTAAAAAACTAAACATTTCACTTTTCATCTTCCCACACAACACCTTTTGAAACAAAACACTTTTCATTTCCCACTTTTTGCACACCTCAAGTTCCACTATTTAAAACACACACTTTTCCACTTTCATGTATTTTACCTTCCAGCATAACCAAATCACTTTATGCTAAACCAAATATAAACACAATGCCATCAAATATTTCTCTAAAACATTTTATAAGAGATTTATGCTTACTCACCATTGAAAAAGAAAGCATATGAATGCTCTCCAACATTCATATACTTCTCCAAACAAATTATAAAACTTTTCAACAAGGCTTATTTGGCAAGAAATCAAAACCAAATATAAACAATCACATCTCTTCTCAAAATATTCTCTAATTGTTTTTTTAGAATAATGATATTGACAAGAGTGTTTTTTTTGAAGGAAAAGATCTCATGTATATTATCTTACAAGGACAATTTCAACAAGTGCTTTTAAATGAGGTGAAGAATTCAACATTTAAACTATCTATAAGAACAAATTCAATGAATATCTCTATGAAAGGGAAGAGATTTCAGTATTTATACAACTCATAAAATCAATTTCAGCAAGCCTTTTTATACAAGAGGGGTTAAAACAAGCTTCATTCTCATCACTAATACCTATTGTTAAAAGGGATTTTTCTAAGGCATGCTTTTTTATTTGATATAACTAGATAAATCACATCAAATTCTCATCTCAACATTTTCTTTCAAGTGAAAAGGAAAAGCTTGGATTCTAAATATATTTTCTTAGATCTTCCCATCGAGAACATGCTATAAGAAATGAATTTAGTCTTCTTATATCGATAATAAGAAATAAGTATGCATTTCAATATAATAGCCCATACATGCAAGAATCATGGAACATCTGAGCAAGATCCAGTTAAACAACAATAAGGGGATTCTTCTCTTTATAATAAAAGAAAATAAGAGAAAGAAACATTTTTCTACTCTTAGTCTCACATACCTTCTTCTCCTTCCCAAATGATAACAGTAAACATTCTCAATTTGTTTTATCATCAAGGTTGCTAAAAGAAGGGGAAAGAAGACGAGGAAGGAGAGAAATCAAGAAGAAAATATACCAGTATGTAAAATGTAGCTAGGGCAGGTTGATGACATATGTTAGGGAAGTTTGATGACCTAGGGCTTCACCTGGCTTCTAAGGTTGGAAGAGAGAAGGGAGCCGGTAGAGGAGGGCTCCATCTTGGATGACTTTGGGCAAGAGAAGCGAGAGGAGCCAAGGGGCATTGTGAATTGGGTGGAGACAGGCTGGGGGGCAGTTGCGAACTTGGAGCATGGGTTTTTGCCTGGAGCTCTTTGCAAACAGAGAGGGGTTAGAGAGAGGGGTTGTTTCCATGAATGAGAGGGAGATGGAGAGGGAGGTGGTTTTCATGAACTAGAGAGACGTGGGGGAGGGGGGGGATTAGATTCAACTAGTCGTAACTCTTCCTCTCAATTCAAAATGACGGTCATGATTAATTCAAGCTTTAAATAGGGATTTAAGATTTAATTCTGATATGCAAGCTTGAGAGCCTTGTGAATATAAATTTGGAATAAAATTCATATTTGAAAATACTTATTTTATATCAAGTTCAAAATTTAAGTACTTTAAAATGATTAATTTTGTTCCAGTAATGACGATTTGATTTGAATTGAGTCGAGGTGAAATAATTTGGGCAAATCAAACCCATGTCGACTAAATTTAAATTAAAATCATGTCGATCGGCCTACTTTGATTGATGTTTATCTAAATTTGATTAATTTGAGACAAGCTTATTTAGGTCGAATTAGGAAATCGAGTCAATGCTACGTCATTAGGCATCCTCCTAAGTGAAGTCCTAGAGGTACGACATCTACACTAGGCTACGAAGGCCTAATTGATGGAAATTTTGTTTAGGGAATATTGACCTTGAATAATGAGGTCAACAAACTGTCTCCTTGGTGAGTCTCCTGGTTAGATATGAGTCCCCATGCTTTCTATCTAGGTTAGTCATTGAAAATCCAAAAGAAATTTAATCTTTTAGGAGTAGGTATGAATCCCCGTGCTTCCTACCTAGGATCTTGACTGATTAGTGATGGATTTAAGCCTGTTGGGCCCCATCCTAGTTAGTCAACTTCTAGTATTTTAAGGATAGGTGTGAGTCCCCGTGCTTCCCTTCCTTAGGATTAGACCTGCTAGTAATGGGGCACACCCTCTATGGCACCATCCTAGTTTCAAATTTTAAATTTTAATTCGATACTCTGTGTGGATCAAGTTTCCACCCCACATGATTATCCACTAGTGATGGAGTACACCTTTTATGGCACCATCCTAGTTTCAAAATCTAAATCAGATCCTATATGTGGAGCAAGTTTCCTCCCCACAAGATCATCTAGACCTGATTCTCTGTGGGAAGCAATGCTTCTTTCCCATACAATCATTTAAATTTTCTTCTCCATATGGACAGGTATGAGTCCCCGTGCTTCCTTGTCTTAGGATTTCAATTAAATCAGGTTAGATAGTTTTCTGCCAAAATCCTTAGAGTTTTTGGTAGACTATCTCCTTGGCTGGTCCCCTGGTTAGATGTGAGTCCCCATACTTTCTAGCTAAGTTAGTCATTGAAAAACTAAAACAAATTTGATCTTTTAGGATTAGGTGTGAGTCCCGTACTTTCTACCTCCAAGGATCTCAATTGATTAGTGATGGATTAAAGCCTGCTGGGCCCCATCCTAGTTAGTCACCTTCTAGTCTTTTAAGGATAGGTGTGAGTCCCTGTACTTTTCATCCTTAGGATTAGACCTACTAGTGATGGAGCACGCCCTCTGTGACATCATCCTAGTTTAAAATTTAAAATCTAAATTCGATCCTCTATGTGGAGCAAGTTTTCTCCCCACATAATCATCCACTAATGATGGAGCTGACCCATTGTGGCACCATCCTAGTTTCAAAATCTAAATTAGATCATCTATGTGAATCAAGTTTCCTCCCCACATGATCATCTAGACTTCATCCTCAGTGGGAAGCAATGCTTCCTTCCCACATGATCTTTCTAATTTTCTTCTCCTTAAGGATAGGTATGAGTCCCTATACTTCCTTTCCTTAGGATTAAAATTATATTGAGTGAGATAGTTTTCTACCAAAACCCTTAGAGGTTTTGGTAGACAATCTCTTTGGCTAATCCCCTTGTTAGATGTTAGTCCTTATGCTTTCTAGCTAGGTTAGTCATTAAAAACCTAAAAGAAATTTGATCTTTTAGGAGTAGGTGTAAGTCCCTGTGCTTCCTACCTCCTAAGATCTCAACTGACTAGTGGGGGATTTAAGCCTTTTGGGCCCCATCATAGTTGAGTGACCTTCTAGTCTTTTAAGGTTAGAAGTGATTCATCATGTTTTCTTTCCTTAGGATCCACTAGTGATGGAGTATTCTCATTATGACACCATCCTAGTTTCAAAACTTAAATTTGATCCTCTGTGTGGAGTAAGTTTCCTCCCTACAAGATTATCCACTAGTGATGGAGCATGTGAAAGTTCATGAGGGGTGTTAAACCCTATAGAACTACCCCATGGCCAACCAAGAGGGGGGGGGGTGGAATTATTTTTTTAAAAAATTCTTTTAACAACAAAAAAATATTTTTGAAATCTTTTTGAATATTTTAAACACAAATAATTTAAGTGAAAGGAGATAACCAAAACAAAAGATTTCAACACATATCAGATCAAAGAAATATGAAAATTTTAAAGTGTAAAAAAGTAAATGAAAAGAGTACACCAGATTTATAGTAGTTCGGTCAACTTGACCTAGGTCCAGCCCTGGAGCTTCCCCTCCAGGAATTGTACTAAAACTATAGTGTCTCTCCTTTTGCCCCCACATCAAGGTGGAGAAGCCCTTACAAAATCTTTACACTGACCCTATGAGGAAGAGAACCTTGAATCCTTTTTCACCCTCCTAGCGATGGTAGAGAACCCAGAATCCTTTTACTCCCTCCTGGAGTAGGCAGAGAACCTGACAATCCTTTAACTCCCTCCATGAGTAGGCAGAGAACCTAGATCTGATACTGATGATCATCTCCCCAGAGCCACCAAAGAACCAAACACAAAGAAGAAAGAAGATGATCGAATCCTTGCTTGGAGAAATCTTTATGTAAACCCTCACAAACTACCCCTCCCAAGATCCTCTCTCTCTCTCTCTCTCCCAAACTCTCCCTCTCCTCTAAGCTCTCTTGGATTAGAAAAATAGCAAAAGATTATATAAAGAGACAATTAGAGAGTTCAAATAGGAGGGCTCAAAAAGTGCCCCATATTTTAACTTACCATCAAAGATCATCTAGGACAATCAGTCGATCGTCCTGTACAATCAATACAAAAATAGCCTTTAAGCCAGGATGATTGCTTTTATTTGAACGATCAAAAGAAATAATTTCAACATATCATCCAGGATGATTACACAATCGTGTGGGATGATTAGTTCAATTTGAGTGGCAATCAACAATTCATCCAACCAACTATTCGGGACATCCAGGATAATATCCTAGATGATCAGAAGATAATAAAGGTTTTCATCCAGGACAATTAAACAATCATCCAGGATGATTAGTTCATTTTGAGTGACAATCAACAAATCATCCTGTCGATTATTCAGGACATCCAGGATGATATCCTATACGATCAGAAGAAAGTCATGATTTTCATCTTGGATGATTGGAGATCTTCCCACAAAATATAAAGGATCATCCAGGATGATCAGGATGATCATTCTGTATGAAGTGATTGACCAATTTAACCATAATTAGTCTCCTAATCAATGGATTATTTTAGGGATGATTGTAATAAATCATCCAGGATGATCAGGATCATCCTGTACGATTAGCATAAATATTGAGTTTTAAAATCTTGCCTAAATGAGTTTGGCGGCTGAGTATTTTTATTTTAAACATTTCATCCAGGATGATGGGAGGATTTTCTAGGATGATCTGCCTAATCAGGTTTACTTAACCCACATGCCCAAATTAGGGTATCTATTTTTAACTGATCATCTAGGATGATTTTGGATCATGCTATACGATATGATCAAAAAATAAAAAACTCTCTGACATACCAAATTTCTCCCCCAGAGTGTGTATGTGCCAGGTTACTTAGCATCAGGATCCACCTTATTACATTTGCCTCAAGAAAAGGTAAAAATCATTGGAATTAAAATTACAGACTGACTCAGTCCTAATCTACCTAATGTTGAGCTGGCTTGAATTACAATTGATCTTGTAGACCTAAAACGTTAGTGGGCAAGGAAACTAAAATATATATGTAGTAGTGATAGTAGTAATGAAACAAGAATGTTTATTGTCATCAAAATTATAATGCTTGAATCTAGATTTATAATAATCTCCCCCTTTTTGATGATGGCAAATATTTGTTGGATAATTTAAAATGAAGCAGATATTAAAAAAATGAAGCACAAAGTAAAGAAGAATAATATAAGTAAAGCAAAGTAAATTTTACTAACACATGCAAACAATACAACACTAACACTACTCCCCCTTTTGATATCACAAAAAGGAGGAAACAAAAAAGTAACCACTAAATAGAATATAGTATAAAAACAAGTATAAAATCAGAAACAAACACAAAAAAACTAGAAAGAGAAACTTTGATCATTTGGAGGTGGTGGTGGCTAAAGGAATCTGTGAATGGAATAAACTGCTCCCCGAACTAGGTCATACTGTTGCTGCTACTCGATTACATAGGCATCAAAACTAGCCTCCCATTGATCAAACCTATGTACCAGCTGATGAATCTGAGGCTGCTAGTTGATAGGGGCAGGTATAGGAATAGGACCTTCCTCTTCTTCCCCAGGCTCCTCATGCACACGGGGATAATGAGTACTATAGAGGGTGTGGAAGTAGCTATTTGAGTAGAAGATCGGGTGGTGATCAGGTGAAGCTAGGAATTGAAGGTAGTATTTTGATACAAGAACATATGCAATTAGGTGTCCAGGGCTAGGTTTGGATTTCTTTTGCGACCTGGATCACTAATGTATATTAAATACTCGATATATTGGATAAGAAGATTAGAAGCATTAAATTTGTGGTTGGTTATGATATAGTAGGTAGTGAGGGAAAGGATGGGAGTGATGTGAATCCTATCTCTAGCTTTCAGAATAATCAATTTGTGAAGGATGTGCTAGATTATTCGTGCATCATTTACAAGGAAACTGATAGATGATTCATGAATGGGAGCTTTGGTCCCCCTAAGAGTGTTGTTAACACAGGTCCAGTTGAAGTTAGGATCAGAGGCTAGAAAATGGAGCTTGTCTTCAGTGGTGGACAGTTGAAGAAATTCATAAAAATCTTGATACATTATTTCGACAGGATGCCAATTAACGTAGGACTGAAGGGTAGTGAAATCAAAATTGAAATGGAGACTGGCAAAAAACTCATACAAGAGTTCAAAATTAAAAGTGCAAGCCAGAGTGAGAATGAAACACAGGGTTATGTTGGTGAAAAGGTATAGTACCTGAAAAATGAGGGTCGATTGATTTATGATTTTTGAGGGGTTGATGTCAGCAAATTTGAAGCGAGCATATGCTGCTTCATCTGCTGCTTCAGTGAATTGTGGATCGATAGTGCTCCTAGAAGTGCTGCCTGTAAGTGCATGAGATCTCTTACTGCCAGTAATAAATGACACTTTTTCCTTGATTTTTATATTTAAAAAGCAATAAGAATGAAATGACACGCTGAAATCTAGAAAAAAATTAAGAAATTGATTCTTGTAAACCCTACCTCAGATATCTTACAGGCTAAAATTCCTTTTAAACAAAATTCTAATTCAGAAGATAAGAAATTAGATAAGAATAGTGATCCCTTTAAACTTCGTTCTAAAAAAATATTTGATAAAAGAGTATTGCAAAGTAAAAAATCAGAAATTATGATTTTCAATCTCAAGTGTTTGAATATATTAAGTTGCACATAAATTCTTCTAAGATTTTTAAAGATTTGAAAGAGGAGGTAATGAGAATTGTGCAAATTTGGAGATTATTGAGAATTATGGAAATCTGTTTATTCAAGTGAGTGTTAATATGAGTTATTTTGATGATTATAAAAACTTATTATTTATTTATTATTTCTCCTAACAAATATTGAAATTTCTACTTTTTGTGTACTAACATGCCTTTTCAGGAAATTCACACTCCAGACTGTTGAAGACTTCAAGTTTATTTGTTAGATTTTATTGTAAGTGAAGTCTGTAACTTTTACTTTTCTTGAGTATGAGAAAGTATGAATGTAAGTTGGATAACTGCGCACACACACACTAGGGGAGTGAGGTAAAATTTTTTTAAGCATCGTATAGTATGATGTATTTTCATACGAGACGATCTGTGTTATTTATCCTCTAAAATGAACCTACCTGGATGAAAATTTTTCTAAGTACTATTCATAGAGTATGAAATTAACTTCGTACAGAAGGTTATGATGTATGAGTGGTTCTGTTCTAGGTTCATACTTGATCGTATGAGATGAACCGTTCAATTTCTTATGTTGTTCGCATAGAAGGTTATGAGGTACGAACGGCTCTATTCTTGGTTCATATTGAATCGTACGGGATGAACCGTTAAATTTTTTGAACTATTTGTACAGTACGATATGAACTTCATACAGAAGGTTGTAAGGTACGAACGGCTCTATTCTAGATTTGAACTAGATCGTACGTGACAAACCGTTCAATTTTTTGAACTGTTCATTCAGTACAATATTAACTTCATACAAAAGGTTATAAGGTACGAATGGCTCTATTCTAGGTTCGCACTGGATCGTATGGGATGAACCGTTCAATTTTTTGAACTGTTCGTACAGTACGATATTAACATCATACAGTAGGTTATAAGTTAAGAATGGCTCTATTTTTGGTTTGTACTAGATCGTACGCAACAACCCGTTCAATTTTTCAAACTATTCATACAGTACGATATTAACTTCGTATATAAGGTTATAAGGTATGAAAGGCTCTATTTTAGGTTCATACTGGATCGTACGGGACGAACCATTAAATTTTGAACTGTTTATAAAGACCAAAATTAACTTTGTACATAAGGTTTTGAGGTATGAACGGCTCTGTTATAGGTTCGTACATAAGCATACCATAGGATCATTTCTTTTTTTGCATTATTCTTACAATATGATATGTAATCGTACAGTACTAAAAATTGATTGCCAAATAGTCTTCCACGAATTTCTCTTGAGTAGGCTTAAGGAGTGTGTTTGGGAGAGTGTATTGAGAGTGAAGAGTGAGAGTTCAGGTGTAACGAAATTGTGAGGGGATTCATAAGGTTATCCAACAAGTGAGGATCTCTTTCTAGTTCTTTGAAGTTCTTCCCAATCTTCCTACAAAGCTTTTTGAAGAGAATTATCGAAGGAGGATCGGTTCTCTTCCATCACCAAGGAGGGTTAGAAAGGAGGAGTGGTACTCTACCATCACACGGAGGGTGAGAAAGGATGTGGGGTTCTCTGCCATCACCAGGAGGGTGAAAAGGATGATGGTTCTCTGCCACACCGAGTTGGTGAAAGAGAGTTTATAAAGGCTCTCTGCCTTGTTGCAGGAGAAAAAGGGGAGTCACATGAGTAAGTGAAATACCTAGAGAAGGAGTCTCTAGGGAGTGGATGTAGGTCATGTTTAACCGGACCACTATAAATCTGGTGTTTTCTGTTCCTGTCTCTTTTATTTCCTACATTGTTATTTTACAGACTTTATTTTTCTATGGTTGAAAAAGTTTAAAATTCTTCACTGTTCATACAGTACGAACTCAATCATAAAGTATGATTTTTATAAAATTTTTTAATTAAAAAATTTTCTAAAATTCCAAGAGAATTTTTAAAAGAACCAATTCACCCCCCTTCTTGGTTAAACTAGGGACGTAATCAATAGATCTAACAACCTATTCCTACTTTCAAGTGGTATCAGAGCCATAGTTCTAAAATTAAAGTTTAGATTACTTTTTGAAAAATGATCATGGCTAATTTGGAAATCGAAACACTTTAGAAGGTTACTCGATCACTAGGCCACCTTCATTTGACAAAATTCTGTTTGATTTCTAGAAATCTTGTATGTTTACTTTTCTGTAATCTCTTGACTATCACATGTGGATGTTAGTTCAGGATGGTTATACTGCACCTACTAGACTTGTAGATGGCATTAGAGTTGAAACACCATTTTTTGATTGGACTTTAGAAGAAAGGGATTTAGCACAATTAAATGCAGAATGCTTGAAAAGCTTTTTTTGTGCTATTAAATCTGAAGACTATATGCATGTTTCTACTTGTAAATCTAGAAAGAAAATTTGGGATGGACTTTATATTACGTATGAAGGTACAAATGAAGTGAAGAAAACTGGATTGAATATTCTTATACATGATTATCAACTTTTTCACATGAAACTGAATGAATCAACCTCTGACATGTATACACAATTTACACATATAGCCACTTCATTGCATGCCTTAGGTAGGGAATTAACGAATGCAGAAAAAGTAAATAAAATACTTCATTCCATAACTACTGCTTACGATGTAAAGATAACTGTAATAACTGAATAAAAAGATTTAAATGTCTATTCTATTGACAATCATCTTAGATCACTAATCGCTTATGAGCAATCTATGACTCAAAGACAGATTGATGCAGGTGACAAGCGGAAGGAGAAGAACATAGCATTAAAGGTGGATGATTCAGATAGTGATAAGTCAATACCTGAGGATGAGGAAGACATTGCCTTAATGACAAGGCAATTTAGAGGTTTCCTAAGAAAGAAGCAGAAGAGACGTCAACAGTGGAACAAAGGTAAGTTCCATAAAAATGCTAAGGCTCCTAATGAAATAATTTTCTATGAATGCAGGAAGCCTGGACACATCAAGACTTATTGTCCTAATCTTAAAGCCAATCCTAGCTTGGAGAAAGCTGAGGAGAAACCAAAGGATAGAAGGGGCAAGAAGAGACTTCAACGAGCATTTAATGCGAACTCAACTACAGATTCCTCAGAAAAAACACCTAAAGTGGAAGTCACAAAATTTTGCTTGATGGCTGACAATCTTGATCATTTGGATTAAGAGGAGGTATGTGACCTAAGTTATGATGAATTATTTGAAGTTTCTAAGTGTATTCATTCAGCATATGAGAAACTAAAGAAACAGCATGCTAAGTTAAATTTGGATCATTTAGAGCTTCAAAATAAATTTGAAATCCTTAGGAAAGACCATGCATTAATTGATAGCAACCACATGACTTTAATGGATGGATTTGATGATTTAAATAAATAGCATGAATTTTTAAAATCTTCACACACTGAACTTAAAAATGATTTCAAAATATTTATGGATGAAACAGATAGTAGAGAGCATAACTTGAAGATTGAAAATTCAATTTTAAAAAGTGAAAATGCATATCTTGAGGTTAATTTAAAAGTACTTGAGGAAAATAGGTTACCACCTAAGCTTGAAGATTTTCACAAAATCTACCACAAGTTAATTAATTCGAAACCTAAAAGAAGATCTTATAGTACACACAGATTGGTGAATCCTTTCCCTGGAGTAAGATGTTTTTCTTATTGTATGATTGGACATATTTCTCACACTTGTACGATTCATCATAGAACACATTTAGTGTGGAGACCTAAGATGCATAAAACACAGCATATCAGACATGCATCTGTTTTAAAATGTCGAAGAGGAGAACCAAAACTTATTTGGGTTTCTAAGTCTAATATTTGATAATTTTTTACGAACGCTCTCACACAAGACCTCGTGAGAGCATTTGGTACCTGGACAGTGGCTGCTCAAAGCATATAACTGGAGATGCAAATAAATTCATATCACTGGAAGCCAGGAATGGAGGCAAGGTTACACTTGGAGATAATATCACCAAGAAAATGGTAGGTACATTTACGATTAGAATTTCAAAAAACTTTGTGATTAAAAATGTTCTGTTAGTAGAAGGGTTAAAACACAATCTGGTAGCATAAGTCAACTGTGCGATAAAGGTTATCATATAAAATTTTTGCCTACCAGCTGTATTATTAGTCAAAATGGAACTGATGTGTTGAATGGTGATAGAATAAATAATATTTACATGCTAGATTTAAATTCTATAAAATCTTCTATTACTTTTTGTTTGAAAACTATATTTGATGAGTCATCGTTATGGCATAGAAGGCTTTATCATTCTAGTATAAGAAATCTTAGAAAAATCACCCAAAAAGAGTTTGTTAGAGGTATACCCAAATTAGACTTTATAAAAGATCACTTATGTGATGCATGTCAACTAGGAAAACAAGTTAAATCCTCTTTTAATTCAATTAAGGAAATTAGAACTATCAAGCCCTTAGAAATTCTTTACATGGATCTCTTTAGACCCGTTAGTACCTTAAGTTTATGAGAAGAAATATTTGGGTATGTAATTTTGGATGATTATTCAAGATTCACCTGGATTAGATTTTTAAATCATAAGAGTGAATCATTTGAGGAGTTTAGAGATTTGGCCACTTAGATTCAGAGAAAACTAGATTTTGAAATTATAAATATCCAAAGTGATCATAGGGGTGAATTTAAAAATGAATTATTTGATGATTTTTGCAAATCTCATAGGATAGATCATAATTTTTCAGCATCTAGGATACCTCAACAGAATAGAGTAGTTGAGAGAAAGAACAGGACATTAATTGAAACTTCTAGAGCTATATTGGTAGAATATTCACTATTAAAATATTTTTTGGCTGATGCAGTTAGTACAGTGTGCTATGTATTGAATAGGGTGTTCATTAGATCAAAATTAAATAAGACACCCTATAAACTTCTTAAAGGTAGAATTCCCAACCTCTCACACCTACATATTTTTGGAAGTAAAGTGTTCATACACAATAATGGAAAAACTCTCTTAGGAAAATTTGATCCTAAATCTAATGAAGGAATTTTTCTAGGATATTCAAGTGTTAGAAAATCCTATAGAGTTTTTAATAAAAGGACATTGGTAGTTGAGGAGACCACTCATGTTATTTTTGATGAATTTGATAATACTGGAGGGTCTAGGTTGGATGAAGATGAAGTTGATAAAATAACCCATGGACTTAAAAATGTAAAAGTTGAAGAAAGGGTTAAAAATCAAAAAGAAAATTAATTTCCTAGAGAATGGAATTATCCCAAGAGTTATCCTAAAGAGTTGATTTTAGGAGACCCGAGTGAAGGAGTTAGGACTAGGCATGGTTTGAGGAAAGAAGTCAATCATTTAGCCTTTATTTCAATGATTGAACCCACTAATATAAATCAAGAACTTTTGGATGAATTTTGGATTTTGGCCATGCAAGAAGAATTGAATCAATTTATAAGAAATGATGTTTGGGAGTTAATTGAAAGGCCAAAGGATCAAAGTGTAGTTGGGACTAAGTTGGTGTTCAAAAATAAAATGAATGATTCAGGAGTTGTAATAAGAAATAAGGCTAGATTGATAGCTAAGGGGTATAATCAAATAAAAGGGATTGATTTTGAGGAGAGATTTTCCCCTGTAGCAAGACTTGAAGCAATTAGGGTTTTACTAGCCTTTGCCTATTTTAAAGGTTTTAAATTGTATCAAATGGATGTGAAAAGTACCTTTTTGAATGGGTTGATAGAAAAGAATGTTTATGTTGAGCAACCTCCAGGTTTTGAAAATTCTAAATTCCCTAATCATGTTTTTAAACTGAAAAAAGCGTTGTATGGACTAAAACAGGCACCTAGGGCGTTGTATGAGAGGTTAAGCACTTTTCTACTAAAAAGGATCATTTATTAAAGGAAGTGTGGACACCACTCTCTTTTTAAAAAGAATAGAGAATGAAATACTCATTGTACAAATATATGTGGATGACATCATTTTTGGATCAACTGATAAAAATCTATGTGATAAATTTTTAAATATAATGAGTAGTAATTTGAGATGAGTTTGATGGGTGACTTGAGTTATTTCTTTAGTTTTATTATAAAATAAAACGAGGAAGGAATTTTTTTTAGTTAGTCTAAGTGTGTTAAGGACATCCTCAAAAGTATGAAATGTATAATACTAAACTAGTTACTACACCCATGAGTTCCTCAGTACAGTTAGATATGGACTCTAAGGGAAACTTTATTGATCAAAAGAAGTTTAGAGGAATAATTAAATCATTGCTTTACTTGACAACTAGCAGACCAGATATTATATTTAGTGTTTATTTATATGCTAGATTTCAATCTGATCCAAAGGAATCACATTTGACAGTAGTGAAAAGAATATTGAGATATCTCTTAGGAACTCAAAACTTAGTGATTTGGTATCCTAAGAATAGCTCTTCATTTGAAATTATTAGTTACTCAGATTCGAACTTTATAGGCTGTTAGGTTATTCGACAAAGTATATCTGGAACTTATCAATTCATTGGAAATTCTTTAGTATCTTGGTCCAATAAAAAATAAAATTCAGTAGCACTTTCTACAGCTGAAGCAGAATATATTGTCTTAGGTAGTTGTGTGACACAAGTGCTTTGGTTGAAATAATAATTGGTTGACTTAGGTTTTTCAATTGGCATAATTCTAATTTTTTGTGATAACACTAGTGTCATATGCATCTCAAAGAATTCTATTCAATACTCTAGAACCAAGCAAATTGATGTAAGGCATCATTTTATAAGAGATCATGTAGGGAAAGGGGTAATTGAACTATATTATGTCGCTACTAAAGATTAACTTACATATATTTTTACAAAACCACTAGCTTTTGACACTTTTAGCATATTAAGGACAAGGCTAGGTGTGATTGATCTTAATGCATGATTGAAAATTCTGTATATTTATTTTTGTATGTGATTGTGAGTCTATTTATGTCAAGTGTGAGTTTGTTAATTTCTATTTTGTTGTGTCTTTGGTTATCATTTATGTCTTCTAAAAAATGAAAAATATTTCTTATTTAAAATTTTTGTGAGTTCATCATTTTACTGTTGTTTCGTTATTATATTCATACTGTATGAAATTATTTCGTACAATACGAATTCTGTAGCTAAGCACAAAAATCTATAGAGCTGAAGTGATGAATCTGTATTTTTCATATTTGTTCGTACTGTATGATGACATCATCATCTTATACGATATGTATAGGTTTGTTTGTGCAAATGGGGATGAGTTTATGGTTAGTGTCAGTTATTATTGATGGTCGTACGTACGAACATATCATTCATATGTACGATCCATATGTAAATTCGGATAAGGACGAACCTAACCGTCGCCTGAATGATCTTAAATTTTCTGATCATCCCAGACGACCACGTGATCATCCGTACGATTAGGAAGTAAAAACGCCTATATGAAAGGACACCTCGGGAAGGGTAGTTTATGAAAAGCCATTTCATTTTTGACTATTTATATTGATCCCATATGAAATATATTTCGTCCCATACGAAATTTATTTCATCTCGTACAAACTATTTTTGTACAGTATGATTGATCATTTTTATTTATAAAGATGGGTCATTTTTATTCATTTCACTTCCAATTTCAAACCCTTCCATGCATAAAGTAAAGATGTCAAGCCGTGGAAAGAGAGTGCAAAAGTCTAGAGGTTCGTCGTCTAGGTAAGACTGGGATGACAATTTTCTGAGTGCACAAATGAAGAGTCTTATTATAGATATGCTACATCTAAAATTACTCATTCTTGTATCCTATTACAGGAATACATTCATTTTGCGGTAATGCCTCTTTTTGATTTGACTCGATTCTCATTTCTACTCACTCTCATGCATGCCTACAATAAAGACCTCTTTCATATTTTCCTAGCCAATATGAAAATTAATCAAGAACACACTAGGATCACTTCTTATGTCCTCAAAAAAAGAGTAGAAATAACTAAGGAGGATGTTGGATCAATTTTTCATCTTAAAACCTTAAGTATTCATGCTCACACTCTTACTTCTAGAGCAGACTATGATTGGTCCGAAGTTAATCAAGTTCTGAGAGGTATAAGCCGACCTAGTCACCTACCTAGAGTTTACACTTTGAACCAAAATGCAAGAATTATCCAACATGTTCTTTGGACCTCTATAATTCCCAAAGCTGGAGATCGAGTAAACATGACCCCCCTTCTCTCAATTGTTGCCTATTTGATTATGACTGGTCAACCCATAGATGAATCCCAATTGATCTTGGACTATATTTATATTCTAATTGATATTGGCTAGCCTAGTATTAAGAGGAAGAAACATATTGCTCTGGGTCATATAATTTCCTACATTCTAGAAAAGAAGTACAGTTTAGTCCACCCTGACGGACCTTCTAAACTGCCAATCTATTTTACTGATGCTTCTTTTTTAGCACTCTTTGGAAGAGAGGGATCTAGGGACAGCTATGAAGAAGAACCTGCACCTGCACCTGCACCTGCTCGTGGACATGATCAGAACTATTATCAGAAAATGGTCTAGTGATTTGATAGGCTAGAAACTCATTTTGATCAAAGATTTGATCAAATTGAGAACAAAATGATTTTGCAGGATGCTCACTATGTAGAGGATAGAGGTTGGATTCGAGATCAATTTGAATCATTGAACACTAACATTGCGACCATCAATAGCTATTTTGTTATGTTCTCTGCTCCTCCACCTCCTCCAGATGAGGGTCCTCCATACTTCTAGTGATGATTTTCTTTTGCTTGGATTGGCTTGGAGATGTATTTGGTTGTTTCTGTTGTTTTCTTTCTGGCTTGGATGTGATAGTTATTTGTTCTAGCTAGTTGTTATGGTTATTATTAGTGGATTATATGTTTATGTTGATGTGGACAAGCTTTGATATTTTAGTTATTATTCATGAGATAAGTAAGCTTGTTTTATGATATGTTTAATGAAATGAAATAAGGAATGTTGCTATGCATATTGTTATTTGTTTAAGGTTATGACTTGAAAACTTTATTTAATGTTTATCTCTCAAAAGTAGTTAAATAAATTTAATAAATATTGACTGAATTTGGATTACAATAAAAATGTATGTGTATAATTTAATTTCTCAAAATATTTAGATTACATTGTGATTTGGTGTAGATTGGAAAATCTTACTTTATATTATTTTTAGACATGTATTACTTAGCCTAAATTATTGCATATTTAATGTCATAATTTTGCTCTTTTTTCTAGCTCAAGTGTTCGTTATTGTATTTGTATTTAAGAACTTGTGTTGGAAAAAAATTTATTTAATAGACACAAAATGAGTCTCAAAATGGAAAGATGCACAAAGTGTGCCACAAATTTGAAAAGATGCGCAATGTCACCATATTATAAAGAGGCACAAAATTAGCCCAAAAATTTCTAAGATGCAGTGTGCCATTCAATTCGAAAAAGATACGCAATGTCGCCAATCAATTCTTTCATTTCACTTTTTCTTAATTTACACATATCAATAATTGCACTATTGAATTAGAAAATTAGTAATTTTATTTCATCATTTGTGTAATAGTTGAGGTTACCTAATATGTTTCTTACATTATTAACATAGATCAACTTCTCTTCTTCTTATTCATGTATGTGATCTAAAATATTTTGGGTCCTTACTTTTTGCATCTTATTTTACTTTTGTATTTAATATTCTTTTAACTTTTTTTAAATCACCAACTACTTTGGTTGCTTTCCCTTTTTGTTGTTGACAAAAGGGGGAGTTCATGTGTATTGTTTAATTATGTTTAGCATTATGTTTAGCAGCATTGGCATAGTATTTCATATACATTCATTTGTATAGTTTGATTATGTGTAAAGTTGGCATTGGGATTGCTCTTCTTTTTGTTTGATGTATGTTTGTCTTATGTTTGTTGATATTTTTCTAAGGATTAGTATCCTGTGTTTGTTGATATTTTTCTAAGGATTAGTATCCCTTTTTTAAAATAGATCATTTATTTAGGGGGAGCTTATGTTTAGGGGGGGGCCTTTATAGAAAAATTATGTTTACTTGTTAACTCAAACAATAATTATTTTGCCATCATCAAAAAGGGAGAGATTGTTGAGAATTATTTAAATTTGGAGATTGTTGAGAATTGTGTAAATTTGTTTATTCACTGAGTGTTGATATGAGTTATTTTGATGATTACAAAAACTTATTGTTTGTTTATTATTTCTCCTAACAAATATAAAAATTTTTGCTTTGTGTGTACTAACATGCCTTTTTAGAAAATTCACACTCCAGACTGTTGAAAACTTGAAGTTTATTTGTTAGATTTTATTGTAAGTGAAGTCTATAATTTTTACTTTTCTTGAGTCTGAGAAAGTGTGAATGTAAGATGGATAACTGTGCACACACACACACTGGGGGAGTGAGGCAAAATTTTTTAAGCATCGTACAATATGATGTATTTTCGTACAGGACAATCCGTGTTATTTGTCCTCTAAAACGAACCTGCCTGGTTGAAAATCTTTCTAAGTACTGTTCGTACAGTATTAAATTAACTTCATATAGAAGGTTGTGAGGTACGAATGGTTCTGCTCTAGGTTTGTACTGGATCATACGGGATGAACCGTTTAATTTTTCAAATTGTTCGTACAATATGATATTAACTTAATACAGAAGGTTCTGAGGTACAAACGACTTTGTTCAAGGTTCCTACTAGATCGAACGGGATGAATCATTCAAATTTTGAACTATTCTTACAGTATGATATTAACTTCATACAGAAGGTTATAAGGTACGAATGGCTCTATTCTAGCTTCGCATCGGATCATAAAGGATGAATCATTTATTTTTTTGAACTGTTTATACAATATGATATTAACTTCGTACAGAAGGTTATAAGGTACGAACGGCTCTGTTCTAGGTTCGTACTGGATTGTACGTGATGAACCGTTTAATTTTTTGAACTATTCATACAGTACGATATTAACTTTGTACAGAAGGTTATAAGGTACGAATGGCTCTGTTCTACGTTCGTACTGAATCATACGGGACAAAATGTTTAATCTTTGAACTGTTCGTACAGTACAAAATTGACTTTGTACAGAAGGTTGAGAGGTACGAATGGCTTTATTATAGGTTTGTACATAAACATACCGAATGAATATTTCATATTTTGAACTATTCGTACGGGATAATATGCGATCGTACGGTACGATCAGATTACTTAAAACTTGAAATTTTAAATTTTTGGACAGTTTTTTATTTTTTTTTTTGTATATAAAGGTCCTAAAAACTGACTGTCAAAGAATCTTCCATGAATTTATCTTGAGTAGGCTTAAGGAGTGTGTTTGGGAGTGTGTATTGAGAGTGAAGAGTAAGAGATCTTGTGTAAGGAAATCGAGAGGGGATTCACAAGGTTATCCAATAAGTGAGGATCTCTTTTTAGTTCTTTAAAGTTCTTCCCAATCTCCCTAGAAAGCTTTTTGAAGAGAATTATGAAAGGAGGATCAATTCTCTGCCGTCACCAAGGAGGGTGAGAAAAAAGGAGTGGTATTTTGCCATCACTAGGAGGGTGAGAAATGACGTGGGGTTCTTTACCTTCACCAGGAGGGTGAAAAAGGATGACAATTCTCTGCCGCACTGGGTTAGTGGAAGAGAGTTTATAAAGGCTTCTCCATAGCAAAAGGAGAGTCACTTGAGTATAGTGCAATACCTAGAGAAGGAGTCTTTAGGGAGTGGATGTAGGTCGTGTTTGACCGAACCACTATAAATCTGGTGTTTTCTGTTCCTATCTCTTTTATTTCCTGCATTATTATTTTACGCACTTTATTTTTCTGTGGTTGAAAAATTTTAAAATTCTTCACTGTTCATATAGTACGAACTCCATTGTATAGTATAATTTTTATAAAATATTTTAATTAAAAAATCTTCCATAAGTCCAAGGGAATTTTTAAAAGTATCAATTCACCCCCCCTCTTGGTTGGCCTAGGGACGTAATCAATAGGTCTAACAACCTACTCGCACTTTTCGGAGGAAGCTTATTTCTTTGTGGGCCCATTTTGTGCCTCTTTTTCAAGTTATTTAGCTCACTTTGTGCATTATTTAATTTCTGATATACTTTATGTATATTTTATATTTATTAGTGAACATTGCACATTTTTTTTTATGTTGGACTCATTTTGTGCCTCTTTCTCAGTTGATTGGCACACTTTGCGTATCTTTTACGTGCTTTCTTTCTTTTAAAATCTCTAAGGACTCTCTTTTTTGACAGAATCTTTCAGTTATAGGAGAAGAAAAACTCACTCTCTTAGATAAGAAAAAGTAAATCACAAAATAGAATTCTTCTCTTATGATAAATGCAACCACCAAATTAACAAAACATGAAATTGATTCAATGATTTGGAACACTACTCATATGAGATAGATTACTATAGGAAGATGAAATAGATCGCTATTTCAAAGTCTAAATTTTTAATTTTGAAAAAGAATTTTATTCAAAAAGAAAAATACACCATTAAAGGAGTTAGAGGAAGAGAAACAATCATCAATGTTTCTTTCTTTAACTATTTTGGATGTGTCAATCACTGCTTACAAGCTTCTAAGCAAAAATAGGACAAAAATCTCATTTAAAAATAAGTTCATTAGTAGTAATGAGCAGTATTCTGATTCTTAAGAAACTAAAGAAAATTAGCAGGAAATCAAAAAACACATAAAACAAAATAAACAAACAAATCAAACAAAAAAAGTTAAGAAAACCAGCAAGAAATAAGAAAAATAAAAAACACATTAAAAAGAAATAAATAAACAAATCAAATAAAAATTAAGTGCAGAAACATAAATAAAAAACATCAATTTCAAGCATGAATATCTATCACACCTAATCTGGTTCTTAAGGTGATAAAGGTTTCAAAGGCTAGTGGTTTTATGAAGATATCTGCCAGTTGGTTTTTAGTGGTTACATGATGTAGCTCTATGTCTCCTTGGGTAACATGATCACTAATGAAGTGGTGCATGATGTCGATGTGTTTGGTCATGAAGTGTTGGATTGGGCTCTTTGAAATGTAGATGGCACTAGTGTTATCACATAGGACAAGAATTGTGCCTACAGGAAGTCTTAAATCTAGAATTTGTTACTTTAACCAAAGGACCTGGGCCACAAAACTTACTAAGGCAATGTATTCAGCTTCAACAGTGGATAGTGCAATTGAGATCTATTTTCTACCAGACCAAGAGACTAAAGATTGTCCTATGAATTGACATGTTCTAGAGGTGCTCTTTTTATCCACCCTACATCCCCTAGAGTCTGAATTAGAATATCTTATAATCTTAAAGGTAGTGCTATGCCTAGGATACCCTATTCCTAAATTTTGGGTTCCTAAGAGATATCAAAGGATTCTCTTAACTGCAGTCAAGTGGGACTCCTTTGGATCAGCTTGAAATCTAGCACAGAGATAAACACAAAATATAATATTAGGTCAGCTAGCAGTCAGGTAAAGGAAATATCCAATTATTCCTCTGTACTTCTTTTGGTCAACTAATTTTCCATTTGAATCCTTATCTAACAGGACACTGAAACTCATGGGAGTATTGATTGGCTTGGCTTTTTCCATTTCATATTTCTTCAGGATGTCCTTAATGTATTTTGATCCCTTCTATTTAGTTGTACCCCTTAGCCACTAATCTTGCCTTATTCCTAACCACCACACCAAAATCATTCAATTTATTATTAAAGGCCCATTTGTTTCCTACTACACTCTAGTCCTTAAAACTTTCTACCAGCTCCCAAACATCATTCCAAACAAATTGGTTTAGTTCCCCTTGCATGGCTAAGATAGAGAATTCATCAGAAAGGGCTTGATTGATGTTGGTGGGTTCAATTAATGAGATGAAGGTAGAGTGGTTTACTTCCTTTCTAAGTCCATGCCTAGTTTTAACACTTTTAAGAGGGTCTCCTAAGATCAGTACTTTAGGATGACTCAAAGAATATCTCTATTCTCTAGGCAGTGTAACTTCAGGTTATACCCTTTCCTCCTGATTGGAAGATTCTACTCCTTGGGTGACTTCTACCACCTCCTCTTCTTCTATCTCAGACCCTCCAGAATTATCAGATTCATCAAATACAAGATGAGTGGTCTCCTCAATAATTAGGGTTTTTTTATTGAAGACTCTATAGGATTTGCCAACACTTGAGTAACCAAGGAACACTCCTTCATCAAATTTTGTGACAAACTTTCCTAGTTGAGACTTCCCATTATTCAGAATGAATACTTTACATCCAAAGACACGAAGGTGAGAGAGGTTGGGTGTCCTTCCCTTAAAAATTTCATAGGGTGTTTTGTTCAACTTAGATCTAAGATTTACCCTATTCAGAACATAACAGGCTGTATTCATCGCTTTTACCCAGAAGTATTTAAGAAGAAAGTATTCATCTAACAAGGCTCTACCAGGGTCCTATTTTTCCTTTCAGCTACCCTATTTTCCTGATGTTCTCATGAGGGGTCCTAGGAGATGAAAAATCGTGATCTATCCCTTTCTTCTTATAGTAGGTTTCAAATTTCTCATTTTCAAACTCTCCACCATGATCACTATGAATAGTCAGAATTTCACAACCTATTTTCCTCTAAATCCAAGTGGAAAAAGATCTAAATTCCTTGAATGAATCATTTTTATGAGATAGGAATCTAGCCCAGGTGAACCTCGAATAATCATTAACAATCACATATCCAAAGACTTTTCCACCTAAGCTTGAAGTGCTGATAGGTCCAAAGAGATCCATGTGAAGGACTTCTAAGGGTTTACTAGTGTTAATGTCTTTGATTGAGTGGAAGGAGGATATAACTTGCTTTCCTAATTAACAGGCATCACACAGGTGATCCTTAGTGAACTCTAGTTTGGGGACATCTCTCACTAAGTCTTTATGGGTGATCTGCCTAATGTTTTTCATGCTTGCATGAAATAATCTCCTATGCCATAGCCATGTTTCATTAGCAATTAATTTTAAGCAAATAGCAATATCAGCTTTAAAGTAATTTAAATCTAGCATGTAAATGTTGTTGATCCTTTTTCCCTACAAAATAATTTTGCCATTTAAGCTTTTTTTTTTTTTGGGGGGGGGGGGGGGGGGACCCTCAAAGCGTCATATGTGTTATTTAAAAAAAAAAGATTACAAGATTCTTAAAGAGAACCTTCTGCTAGCTAAATCTCAAAAGAGGTACAAAATAATTAAAAAGAAAACCTATGAGCCGATGGTTCCCTATTCTACAGAATATAAAATACCCTAATAACATTCTAGGCCTGCCAGAAACAGGACCCAAAAAGGAAGAAAAGGAAAAAAACTAGCTAAACTCCAAAATATCGATCCCTTTAACCTGCAAGAGAATCGGACTACAAAGAGAATAAAAATATAGCAAGAAATATGCAGGATTATAACTAATCAAATTTAAAGACAAAAGGATACAGATTTTGAAATAACCTAGCAGAATACTACCAATATATTAGAAAAGTAGTGTTCATAGCTTTAGAAAAGGGGGGACGGGTAAGCCGGATGACTTAATACCACTCACATCTAATCCTTGGAACCACTAGGAAATAACAGCACATGAAAATAGCATTCGAATAGAAAAGGAAAATGTTTAACACATGATACATAAGACCCATGACTCTACCAAAAATGCTAGTATAATCCTAGCAATCCAAGCTCAAAACCTAATTAAGTAAACTCATCAAAATAGAAGAACAGCAACCTAGCCAGATATTGTAAGATAGAAGACTGAAGTCATTAGTAGGAGTATAGCTCAGGTGTGCAGTACCAGTACCATCATGATATAACCCCAAATGCCACTCACATCTAATCCCTAGAACCGCCAGCCAATAACAGCATAAGAGAAAAGCATTTGAATAGATAGAAAAATTAGTTAATGCATGATACTTAACACCCGATACTCTACCATAAATGGAAGTATTATCCCAGAAGTTATAGTTCAAAACCCAATTATGTATAATCATCAAAATAAAAGAGCAGCAACCTAGCCTAAAACTGGTAAAACAACCAAAATACTCCACAGGAATCTGATAGGAAGTAAGAAAATCCAAAACTCCCATAAAGCTACAATCAGTGATACGAGAGCAACGATAAGGGGTTAAATCAATAAGATTAGAGTTCCAATCACTGCGATTCCTCCACCAATCACAATAATAAAACATAACCAGCCAAAAAGAGACCAAGATAATAATCTAAATAGTAAAGGTCCAAAAGATATCAGCATCTGATGAAGAAAAATAACAAATCTGGAACCCAAAAGAGAACAAAAAGAGCTCCATAAAATTAGATCTCATAAACAACTAACAAAGAGCAGGAACAGCAACAAAGGCCAAACAACAAATGAAAATGAATACAGTGGAGACCCAGCCGGTCTAATCTAGCCAAACCTTTACTCTCTTTAGGGAGAGTATGCTCATAGTATTCAATAAAAATAGTTAAGTTACAACCCAATTTAGCCAAGGAGTCGGCAACAACATTCCCCACTCTTAAGATATGAGGCATATTATATGTAATGAGAGAAATCTAGTACTTAATATCTCGAAGCATATAGTAATTAGAAGGATTGGAGGAGATGTTGCTGTCGACATAATTGATCAAGAAGAAAGCATCAACTTCAATCCATATAGTAGTGATGCCAAGAGAAATGCAAAGTTGAATCCCAAATAGGATTCTCTCGATTTCAGCTTGAATGGCACTAATAGCATTAGAAAGACCCGTAAAGGCCATAATCACAAAATCTTTAGAATCCGTAATTTTACCACCATAGCCTGCATTTAAGTTATTTATGGCACCATCAGTGTTTAGTTTAAAATATCCCTCCAAAGGCTTTCTTTAGTAAATAATCCTGTCATTACCATAAATAATATTGGGGCTAAAAACCAGATCAAACTCACACGCTACATGAAGAAAACCTTTAAAGGAATCAGCCTTTAAAAGCTTAACCACAAAAAGCTGATAAATTTCATTCTTCACTTTAGAAATGATAGTTAAAGCGTCTATTTTAATATTCACATGTTTTGAATCATTCCTACTACTCCATAAAAACCAGCAAATGAGGACAGTGAGGATATTCATAATATGACCTTTAGTAGGAATAAACAACTCTTTAAGAAGATCACCAACAGTATTAAAGTGAGTAGTAGAAAGCACATTAAACTTATTGTCAAAATGAACACAAACTTTCACAGCAATAGAGCCATGAATAAACACATTATTCATATTCTCAATGTGATAGCAACATTGACATTTGGAGGTAATATAGAAACCATTCTTTAAAAGAATAGAATCCACAGGCAAGTAATTATGCAAGATTCTCCAAATAAGGAAGGAATAAGAGGGACATATACTAGCATGGCAGAAAAATAAATAAAAAGAGTTTTTGGTAAGACTATATCTAATAGAATTCCAAACTTGTTCAGTTTCAAATTTACCATCATTAGAAAAATTAAACAAAATGTGATCCTCATCATCCAAATGGATCAAAATCATGAGAATTAATTTACTAATACAATCAAGAACATGATTGGCAAGAATATCAATATTCCAACCCTCATTACAGATAAAATCTTTAACTTTACAAGTAGTGGTAGAGTGAGTAAACAAAAGATTATCAATAGAAAAATTACCCAATCATTTATCTTGCCAAAAAACATATTCCCAACTCCCAAACCCCATTGAATAAATTCTTCTGCTTCCCACTTAATGTTATATAATCTTTTCTAGTTGAAGGAATCACCATTTATAAAATCACAAATCAAGGCATTCATCCCACCATAATACTTAGAAACCATAAACTTGGCCCATAAACTCTTTTTAGCTCTAAAAGAATACCAAAGTTTATGATTAACCGTCCTGGTGATATCAATAAGTTTTGAATCCTAATTTTCCCTCATCCATAGACCCCAAGTAATTTCTCCAAGAGCCCCAAATATTAAAGTGATTACCTATTTTAGAACCCTAGAGAAATTTATAAAATAAAGTCACTATTCTACTACAAACATTTAAAGTTGGACACAGGGTATGAAACAAACATATAGGAATAGAACATACAACATGTTTAATAAGAATAAGCCTACCTCCATAAGAGAGAGAATTAAAAGCCCCAGAAGAAAGTTTCTTATGAATAGTAGAGAAAATATCATCAAATAAATGAGAACATTTATTACCCTTGTAGAGAGGTGTACCCAAATACTTTAACGGTAGGAGTTTCTTATTCAAACAAAATTTTCTTTCAATAATATTAATACTATTATGGGAAATAGACTTAGTAGGGATAAAATAATTCTTAGAGGAGTTAAAATTAAACCATTACCATATTGGAATGAACTAAGAAATTTGAAGAGAATATACAGTAAGTTGGTAGAATTTTTATGCTGAAGCCTTTATCACAGAGCTGGTTAATGCTGAGCAATTTGTGTTTCAGTCCATCTACAAGTAAAATATTATCAATAATGAAATTTTTGAATCACCAATTATACCTGAGCCCACCACAATCCTGGTGGTGTTGTCTCTAAGTGTAACCTTGCCTCCTGCCCTGACCTCCAGTGAAATGAATTGATTTGCATCTACAATCATATGCCTTGAACATCCACTGTCCAGATTCCACATGCTCTCACGAGGCCTTTTATGAGGACACACCTACAAAATCATCAAATATCATATTTGGGAACTTAAATAGGTTTGGGTCCCTTGTGAAGGAAAGAAGAATGAGATGCATGCATGTTATGCTGTAAATTTTATAATTTTGGTCTCCACACCAAATGTGTTCTACGTTAATGGTTCAAGTGTGGGAGATATGTCCTAGCATGCCACAAGAAAAACATCTGACACTAGGACAAGGGTTTACTAATCTTTTTGGGTTATAGTGACTCTTCCTAGGTTTAAATGATACATGCTTTGTTGATGTTTTATAAAACCCTACAAGTGAAGGTGGTGTTTTATTTTTTTCTAATTAAATGATCTTTTCTCTTAGAAATTCATTTGCCTTTTCATAGCTTACTACTTATTATTTCAATACATGCTCACTACTATCTAAATTACATGTAGTGGTATCTAGTTCTTTGAAAGCCTTTTCTAAATTAATATGCAATGTTTTTAAGGAATCATGCTCAGTAATTAAATCAAGATGATTTTTGTTTAAAGAATAAAATTTATCTAGTAAGGCATGTGATTGTTATCCAGAGTTGAATGATCTTTCTTTAGAATTTCATGCTCTTTTTACAGATTTAAAAATTTAATTTTTAGGCTAGCATGTACTTTCTTGAGCTTCCTAAATGAAGAGTGAGTTCTTTTAGAAACATCAAATAATTAATCATATGTAAGCTCACATTCCTCTTCGTGATTGGAGTGATCAAGAAGATCATCAGCCTTTAAATACAGGTTTGTTAACTCCTCTTCTACTTTAGTTTTAGAGGAGTCTGATGCTTAGTCTACCCGGAAAGCCTTTTGGATCCTTTTCTTATCCTTCTTAAACTTAGGTTTCTCTTCACCCTTCTCCTTGTATGGGTGAGCTTTCAGAGTTGGGCAATCAGACTTTAGATGCGCTGGCTTCCTACATTCAAAACAAATAACATCAGATGAAGCTTTGGAATTCTTATTATTCATACTTTTATTCCACTTCTGATGGTGCTTTTATTTTTTCCATAAGAAGCTTTTAAATTATTGTGTTATTAAAGCAAAGTCATCATCATCAGACCCAGAAGGGTCAGTGCCAAAATCATTAGCCTTCGAGGCTACAGTTTTCTCCTTCTTCATTTCACCTGCATCAAGCTGCCTTTGGTTCACACCTTACTCGTTAGTAATTAGTGATCCAAGTAAGTTATCAATTGAATAAACATTTAAGTCCATAGATTTAGTAATGATAGTAATATTTGCATCAAAGGAAGAAGGTAAACATTGCAAGATCTTGTTTACTTTTTCATAATTCGTAAGCTCTCTCCCTAAGGCATGCGAAGAAGTAAAAATCTGTCTAAATCTAGTGTATATTTTAGAAATTGATTTGCTAAGTTACATGTAAAAAAGTTCATAATCATGCAAAAGAATGTTCATCCTAGATAGTTTCACTTCTTTTGTACCTTCATAAGTTATGCATAATTTATCCAAAATTTCCATACCAGTTAAACAAGTGGAGACACGCATATAATCTTCAGATTTTAGGGCACAAAAATAGCAGTTTAAATGTTTAGCATTTAGTTGTGTAAGATCTCTATCATTAATTGTCCATTCAGCAAAAGCAATTTAGTTTTAACACCATTGGCAAGTCTATAAGGTACAGAATATCCTTCCTTAACAAGCATCCACATGTGATAATCAATCAATTATAAAAAGGTGGACATGCAAGTTTTTAAAAAATCAAAAGGATTATTTTTGAATAGAGAGGGTCTGTGATTAAATAACCTTTCATAGTATTATGTTTACCAAAGTTAGGCATTAATCGAAATTCAAAAGTTTTCTAAAATTAGGTTTTATGAATCCCACTCTAATACCACTTAAAAGTTTGTGAGGGGTGTTAAACCCTATAGAACTAGCCCAAGACTAACCAACAGGGGGGTGAATTGGTATTCTAGAAAATTCTTTAAAAAATAGAAAAATATTTTTAAAGATTTTTTGAATATTTTAAAGCCAAATAATTTAAGCAGAAGTAGATAACCAAAACCAAAGATTTCAACACATATCAGATCAAAGAAATATGTGAAAATTAAAGTGTAAAAAAGTAAATGAAAATAGTACACTCGATTTATAGTGGTTCGATTAACTTTACCTAAGTCCACTCCCTGGAGCCTCCCCTGTAGGTATTGCACTAAAATAATAGTGTTTCTCCTTTTTCCCCCACAGTAAGATGGAGAAGCCCTTACAAAATCTTTCCACTAACCCGATGAGGCAGAGATCCTTGAATCCTTTTTCACCCTCCTGGTGAAAGCAGAGAACCCAAAATCTTTTTACGCCCTCCTGGAGTAGGAAGAGAACATGACAATCCTTTTACTCCCTCCTGGAGTAGGCAGAGAACCTAGATCTGATGCTAATGATTATCTCCCCAGAGCCACTAAGGAACCAAGGATGAAGAAGGAAGAAGATGACCGAATCCTTTCTTGGAGCAACCTTTATGAAACCCCTCCCAAACTCGCCCTCACAAGATCCTCTCTCTCTCTCTCTCTCCCAAACTATCCCTCTCCTCTAAGATCTCTTGGATTAGCAAAATAGAACAAGATTATCCAAATAGACAATTAAAGTGTTTAAATAGGAGGCCTCAAAAAGTACCCTAAATTTTAGCTTACCGTCAAAGATCATCCAGGATGATCTATCGATCGTCCTGTCCGATCAGTACAAAATAGCCTTTAAGCTAAGAAGATTGCTATTGTCTAGAAAATTAGAAGAAATAATTTCAACATATCGTCCAGAACAATTACATGATCATTTGGGATAATTAGTTCAATTTGAGTGGCAATCGACAAATCATCCAGCTATTTATTCAGGATGTCCAGGATGATATCCTGGACGATCAGAAGAAAATAATGGTTTTCATCTAGGATGATTAAACAATCATCTGAGACGATCAGTTCATTTTGAGTGGCAATCGACAAATCATCCAGCCAATTATTTAGGACATCAAAGATGATATCCTAGACGATCAGAAGAAAATCATGATTTTCATCTTGGATTATTGAATATCATCCCACGAAATATAAAGGATTGTTTGGGATGATCCGAATGATCATCCTGTATGATGTGATTGATTAATTTAACAATAATTAGTCTCCTAATCAATAGATCATTTTAGGCATGACTATAATGAATCATCAGAATGATCAGGATCGTCCTGTATGATTAGTGCAAATATTGAGTTATAAAATCTTGCCAAAAAAGTTTGGCAGCTGAGTATTTTTGTTTTAAATATATCGTCTAGGATGATGGGAGGATCGTCTAGGACGATCTGCCTAATCTGTTTTACTTAACCTAGAAGCCCTAATTAGTGTTTCAATTTTTAACTGATCATCTAGGATGATTTTGGATCATCTTGTATGATATGATCAAAAAATAGAAAACTCTCTAACTTACCAAATTTCTGCCCCTGAGTATGTGTGTGTAAGTTTACTTAGCATCAGGATCCATCTTATTACATTTGACCCAAGAAAAGGCAAAAGCCATTGAAATTAAAATAATAGACTAACACAATCTTATTCTACCCAATCTAGAGCTAGCTTGAATTATAATTGATCTTGTGGACCTGAAAAGTTAGTGGGCAGGGCAACTAAAATAGACGTGTACAGTGACAGTAGTAGAGAAATGAGAATATTTTTATCATCAAAATTATAATGATTGAATCCAAATTTATAACAGTACGCTCGTTGTGACACCATCTTAGTTTCAAAATAAAATTTGATCCTCCGTGTTGAGCAAGTTTTCTCCCCAAAAGATCATCCACTAGTGATGGAGCACGCCCATTGTGGCACCATCCTAGTTTCAAAATCAAATTTGGTCTTCTGTATGGAGCAAGTTTCCTCCCTATAAGATATTCCACAAGTGATGGAGTATGTCGATTATGGCACCATTTTCAAAAAAAAATTTTGAGCCTCTGCGTGGAGCAATCTTACTCCACACATAATCATCCACTAGTGATGGAGCACGCATGTTGTGGCACCATCCAAGTTTCAAAATTCAGATGTGATGTTTTATGTAGAGTAAGTTTCCTCTCCATAAGATCATCTACTAGTGATGGAGAACGCCCTCTGTGGCCCCATCCTAGCTTCAAATTTCAAACCCGATCCTCTGTGGGAAGAAATGCTTCTTTCCCATAAGATCTTCTAGTTTTTTTTCCTTAAGGATAGGCGTGAGACCCTGTCCTTCCATTCCTTAGGATTAGATCCACTAGTGATGGATAATACCCTCTGTGGTGCCATCCTAGTTTCAAATTTCAAATCCCATCCTCTATGGGACATAATGCTTCTCTCCTTTCCAAAAGATCTATCAAATTTTCTTTTCCTTAAGAACAGGTTTTTCTTTCCCTTAGGATTAGATTTTCTAGGGGTGGAAAATGCCCCTTTGTGGCACAATCCTAGTTTCAATTTTAAACTCTAAAATCAATGCTTTTCTCCCTTAAGGTTAGGTTCTTGATTCCCTTAGGATTAAATCTACTAGTTGTGGAGAAAGCTCTTTATGTCACCATCCTAGTTTTAAACTTCAAACTCAAGAATTCAATCCTTTTTTCCTTAAGGTTAGGTTCTTTCCTTCCTTAGGATTAGATCTACTAGTGGTAGAGTAAGCCCCTCGTGGCACTACCCTAGTATCAAATCAAACTTGGTCATCTATAGTTAGGAGCTCTTTCTTCAAATATAATCATTCAATCTTCTTCTCCTTAAGGTTAGGTTCTTTACTTCCTTAGGATTAGATCTATTAGTGGTGGAGTACGCCCCTCGTGGCACTACCCTAGTATCAATTTAAACTCAGTCCTCCGTATTTAAGAGTTCTTCCTTCCTATACGATCATTCAAGCTTCTTCTCCTTAAGGTTAGATTCTTTCCTTCCTTAGGATTAGATCTACTAGTGGTTGAATACGCCCTCTGCGACACCACCCTAGTATTTATTCATACTTGATTCTTTATGAATAGCTTTCTATTATTCTTCAAAATCAAAATTCCAGTCTTAACTTTTTAATTAGGTCAATGCCAAAGTGTGCAGTGGAACTTCATTCTACTATACATATTGGGGGTCCATTTGTTGACCAAAATTTTATATGAGGTCACTAGGACTAATCCAAACCCTATGATCTTCCCAGACCTTAAGATTTACCAAAAACCAAGATCTACCAAGATCCTAGGATCGATTTAGATTCTAGATTTTTTTTAAAAGCTCTATATCAATCCAACTTCATACCAAACTCCAAGCTTATCTAATCATGTACAATCATTTAATTGATTGTTATTAATTTAGATAATCCAAAATTAAGTAATCAAATCCAAAATCTTGCTCAAATCTAAATTTTTAAACCTAAAATCTAAGGTTCAAAGGCCCTATCCTTAAAGCCTTTTGAAGTGCTTTTTCAAACACATCAAAACCAAGTCAAGTGACCTCTGATTTAGAATCTCTTAATTGCATATTTATAGGACATGTATCTAGAGACAACCCTTCAAATTTGAGCTCAATCTGAGGCATCTAGCCCCATAAATTAAATCTATTTCCAAATGTTATAAAACCTTCAAATATTTATGGCCTATGCCAATAAACCTGCCACCAAGTGGATTTCTACCTTGGAGCCTTCTCCAAACCCTTTGATCACTTCACCTAATAATTTGGGCTGGAATGATCACCGTAACCCAGTCAACAGTTGACTTGGTCAATTGGGCGCAAGTCTAGTTAAATTTAACCCATATAAGTCAGCTTTTCTACATCGAATCAAGCCTTTCAAACAACATTAAACTTTAAAAGCTATGTACTTTAAGCTTCAAGTGTATTCAAAATATTAATGATTTAAGCTTAATATGTTTAAATGGGCCAAACCCAGGAATATAGTCAAGTCAAGTCAAAATGAGCCAACTCAATCTCTGTGACCAAATTGAACTTTTTTAAGCTTTCAATCTTATTCCAATGTATCATTCAAATGCACTTGAACTTGTCATGAATCAAGCCATCAGAGGTTTTGATTTGGTCAAATTTGGTCAAATTAATTCAACATGTATTCAAATTATTCCATCCAATCAACTCAAGTGCTCTCTCTCTCTCTCTTTCGATTAAGCCTTAAATCAACTTTAAGTTATGATTCAAACATGTTCAAACATGCTTGGAGTCAAACCATGATCAATTTAACCAAGTTAATTCACTTTGACTTGGTCAAATCCACTCAAAATCCCATATACTTATTTAAAGTGTAATCCCATGGCTTCATACTCCCTATGAAGCACTTAATACTCTCCCTCCTTGCCACCTCATCAATCATTCACTTGTTAACTAGTCAAACGAGTCAACAAATGGGCAAAAGATCATTAAAATACCAAATTACCCCTCTCATCATGAGCTAGCATGGCTCACACTTAACACTTGCTGTCTCCATACATTTGGACAGCTTTGTGGAACACTTGGCTTCAATCCATGACCCACCCAATCAATCCTAACCATCCAAACTCAACAGATCAAGGATAAGTATCCAAATTCTTTTCCCAAGTGTATTAATACCTTCTCATTTCCAAAATCTCTAGATCCAGTAAACCTCAGCTCTTCAAATTGATAAGAGAGCTTCTCCAGCTATTTCTAAGCTTCCCCTAAGCAATTCCCCACTTTTCCCAAGCTCCAAAACCCCTTTTAGGGAATAGGGAGAGAGATAGTGAGAGAAAGAAGACTTTCAACAGCAAATTTAAATTCAGCCTTTAAAAGTTATTGAGGTCTTCAGTAAAGTTGTAGAGGACTTCTCTAACTTTACAACAAGCCTTAAAACATCAAAATCCATCCACTGGATTATAAGTTATCTTCATTTTAAGTTATATGATTAAATTTTGATTTCCCCCAAATCTCAATACATGTAGTCTTGAAAATTCATGGATTAAAAGATTAGGGAATCTAGATCCTATGTTTTAAATTTCATGAAAATTTAATAGTTGGATTGAAAGTTATAGGGAATTGAATATTTCAGTCCAATTTGAACTGAGTTTCATTTAGCCAACTAGAAATGTCTGATCGCGCGTTTAGCTCGATCAGATGGCGTTGATCACGCCACGTGTAGCCATTATGCTCAATGCCACCATTTCTGATTAAATTGAATTAAAAAATTCAATTAAAGGCCCAAAACTTTCAAAATTCATAGAAAATCCATTTTTTCACCAAAATCAATGTTCTTGGGCTCGTTGGAAAGTTCTTGAGCCCTAATATGTATTAAAAATAAAATTAAAGGGTTTAAAAATCCATTTTTATCAATTTTTTCACAATCTAGTGATCAACTTCGCCAAAATTTTGGTGAAAAATAATTTCATATGCTAGGCATTTTTATGCATTTTTCCTAGGTCGAAATGCTTAGTGGATTACTGTGGGATGAATTTACAAAGTGATGGTTCCATTTTGGACCCAAAACTTTGAAAATTCATAACACTCCAAGTTGATAGAATTAGGCTATCCAATTTGTATGGTGTGCATGCATATGTCCTAGGGTTAGTTGACCAAAGTTTCAAACATAATTGAACTTTAATAACACCTTGGAAAAATAATTAAGAAAAAGGTCTAGTTCAACAACATCAAGCCTTTATCCCAATACATTAGGGCAGCTACATGAATCCTTTTTCTCCATTGTGTCTTGTTAAAATTCAAATTCTTGTTTAAATCTAACAAAGAAAGATCATTTCTAATATTTTCTAACCAAGTCATTTTAGGTTTACCTCTACCTTTCATAATATAAGTCAAATCTAATACCTCTACTTTTCTAACCGGGTCATTGGAAGGCCGCCAATTTATGTGGCCAAACCATCTAAGGTGACTCTCTCTAATCTTATGTTCCACTGGAGCTACTCTAACCTTTCACATATATGCTCATTTTGTATCCTATCTCTAAGGGTAAATCCATTCATCCACCTATGCATCCTCATGTCTACAACACTTAACTTGGTATTATGCTTATCTTTTAATGGCCAATATTGGGCACCATAAAGCGTTACAGGTCTCACCACCATCTTATTGAATTTTCCCTTAAGTTTGAGGGGGACTTTTATATCACACAACAAGCCCGATGCATTCCTCCACTTCAACCATCCAACATAAATTCTGCTGATAATATCCCTATCTATTTCCCCATCACTTTTAATAATAGATCCAAGATATCTAAAATGTGTACTCTTATTAATGACTTGATCTCCCAAAGTCACAATCCCCTCACTAGGTCTATTACTACTAAAATTACAATCTATATATTCCATCTTAGATCTGCTCAAGAGAAAACCCTTAGACTCTATGGTTGACCTCCACAATTCAAGTTTACCTTCAACTCCCTCTCTATTCTTATTAATAAGAAGAATATCATAAACAAAAAGAATACACCAACGTACATCCTCTTGCAAATGTCTAGTGAGAACATCCATGACTAAAGCAAAAAGATATGGGCTTAAGGCTAATCCTTGATGTAATCAAACTGAAACAGGAAAATACTTGGTCAAACCACCTTGTGTTTGAATACAAGTAATAGCTCCAGCATTCGTATCTTTAATGATTTGAATATAAGCGTTATTCACTCCTTTCTTTTCAAGAACCCTCTATAGCACTTCTCTTGGAACTTTATCATATGCTTTCTCTAAATCAATAAATAACATATGTAGATTCTCCTTATTCTCTCTATATTTCTCCATCAAACTTCTAAACAAATCTACGGTTTCCATTATAGACCTACCCGACATGAATCCATATTGATTTTGTGAAACATTAGTATCACGCCGCAACCTACGCTCCATGACTCACTCCCATTGTTTTAGAGTATGACACATTAACTTAATTCCTCTATAATTTGCACAATCTTGTGCATCACCTTTATTATTAAAAATAGGAATTAACACACTCATTCTCCACTCATCTAGCATCTTTTCAGTCTTCAAAATAGTATTAAAAAGTTCAGTAACCTAAGAAATTCCTTCATCTCCTAAGCATTTCCACACCTCTATTAGAATATCATTAGGTCCAAAAGCTTTTCCACCCTTCATTTACTTTAAAACCTCTCTGACTTCGATTTTACTAATATGCCGATAAAAATAAAAAACTTTATTTTCATTTAGGGTACTTAGGTCACTAAAGTCAATCATATTTTTGCATTCTTCATTAAAAAGATTAGTAAAATACCTCATCCACCTTTGTTGAATATGATTTTCTAAGAAAAGTACTTTTTGATCTTCATTCTTAAAACACTTCACTTGAACTAAATCCTTACTATTCCTATCTCTATGTTTCTCTAAGTTATACATATATCTTTCTCCCTCCTTAGAATTTAATCTATTATATAAATCATAAAAATCTAAGATCTTTGTATCGCTTATTACTTTCTTAGAATCCTTATGTGCCTCTTTATATCTTTCCAAATTATTGGAATTTTTACATTTAAACTAATTTTTTTAACAAATATTCTTATTTTTTTAACTTTTCTTGCACATTTGGATTCCACCACCAACAATTTTTATTATTAGGAGCTTTTCCCTTTAATACTCCAAGCACATCTTTTGCAATAATCTTGATATCACTAGCCATTTTTTCCCACATAAAATTTGCATCCTCATAAACAGACAAAATCATAAGATCTAAAATCTTACTCTCAAAAATATTTTTGTTAACTTTAAATGCCCCCATCTAATCTTAGAATAACATTTTACTTTAAAAAATAAAGTCCAAAAGAAGGCCAAGTTAACTTAAAAAAATTCTAGGAAATTTTATACACATCTAATAGGGGTGAAACTTCAGAATATTAAACTTAGTGATATTTTATACCTTAGGTCTAAATTTCACTGGATTTGGAGGTCATTAAGTTAGAAAATTAAGCAAGTCAAAATTTAGCCCTTATAGGTACCTTGAAATTTCAAAAAAATATAATAAATACAAATTTTGTTTAAAAATTATAAATAATATATCAAACTAACTAGAAATTGATCCACTATTTAGGAAAAAATAAAAGCCCCATCACTGGACTTGTAATTTAACTTTAATTTAACCTTTAGCTAAAATAAATAATTAATTGAATAAAATAAATAAAAATATTGAAAATTCCAAATGAATTTTAATCATCTGAAAACACTCCCATGGGCCATACCTAACCTTTGGGAGTGATTTCATGCAGTTTAGAATGAGTTTGGATCAAAATAATCAAAACTTTCTTAATTAAATAATTTAAAAAATCAAATAATTAACTAAACTTTAAAAAATCATAACTAATTCCAGAAAAATCTACATTGACCAAACTTAGTGTCATTCAACTCCATTTGAGGTCTAATATTTTCTAAAAATAATAAACCATTAAAAATAGGTCAAAGTCAAAAAGTTAACTCTTCGATCAATCGTAGTATAAATATAGGTCAAGACTTCAAAATTTTATAACATAATGTAGAAAACTCCAAATTGAGAAAACTCAAAGACATTGTACTACAGGTAAGGTCTAATTTTTATTAAAAATTATTAAATTATCAATAATCACTTAAAATAAAAAGTTAACTTTTTAGTCAACTTTAATTCAAATTTTAACTTGAACTTTAAAAATTCATAATTAAATATAAAAAAATCCATTTCTAATAAACTTAAATCCTAATTACTCATGTTTAGGTCTAGTATTTAAGAAAAATATCAAAACTCTAGAATTCAACTTTAATCAAAAAGTCAACATTTAAGTCAATTTTAGGTTAAAATTTTAACTCAAACTTCAAAAATTCATAACTAATTGTAAAAAATTCCAAATCCAGCAAATTTATAATCTAATTGCTCATCCAAAGGTGCAATATTTAACAAAAATACTAACTTTCAAAAATTTGACACCTTAATTTAATAATTAAAATAATCCATAAAATTAAAAAATTTAATAATCAATCAAAATTCTAGAAATTTTTAATATTATTAATAAAATCAATTAACCAACCCTTTAATAAAAAATAACCACTAAAATGATGATGTTTCTAGGATAGAGTACTCTGGGCTGCGCGGCTAAGTGTCCTAAGGAGGCTTGGTTCCTCAACCCTGGTGGCACAAAGCCATGAACGAATTCAATGGAGTGTAAAACGTTAAAGTCAATTGATTATTAAAAATTTAACCAAATTAAAATTATTAATTTAACTATATCAATCAAGTTTTTATGATGGACTACTCTAGGTTGCGGGGTTAAGTGTCCTTAGGAGGACTAGTTTCTCGAGCCTAGTGGCACAATTCCATGAACCGATTGATTAATATTTTAAATTAATTTAATCCTTAAAATCAGTAACTAATTTAATTAATTAAATTATATTAGTTCTTTAATTTTTAACTACTTAAATCAATTTAATTAGTTAACTTAAAAAATGCATTTTAAAATAAACTTTATCACAATAACATTTTAAAATTTAACCAAATTTACCCTTTAACCTTAAATAAACTAAAATATTAGACAACTTTAACAAATTATCTGATATAAGACATATCTTAACCACACTGCCTATTACACACACTTAGATGGTTTGCTAGGGCACCACTTCTTGATCTTGGCTAGACCGGTGTTTACTTTTCTATTATGGGCCATGATTTTTGAGCTTTCACTATATGCTGGTTGTTAATGTTGATGTGATTATTTATATAATTTCTACACTCTATAATATGATTGATGGGCATTTAATTTACCCCTAAGTTAGGGACGATTTATGCTAATTCAATCTTATACAGGTGGCCATGCTCACATTGGGCATTGAAATTAAAAGGGGCAAAGTTAAATTTAAATTAATCAAAATTCTACAAGAGCCCTAGAATGCTAAGTCACCCTTTAAAAATTAAAAGAGTATAGCAAAGTGTGACTTGTTTGAGCATTTTAAATTTTATTCTATTAATTATTTGGGATGATTTAAATATAATTACTTAGGATAACCCTGCAGGTTATTTGAATCTAGATTTTTAATTTTCATAAATATAATTCAAATTTATTGAGTTATAATTTAAAGTGATATTTGAGAGGGGATACATAAGTGTCCAACTTAGATTCCAAAGATGAGAGAACATCCCTTAGGGGAGGTTTCTCTTCCATTTGGAAGACTAAGTTATGATAATTTCAAATATCCAAAGGAAAACGAAAATACCTCTTTCAAGGGTAATTTTCTTTTCATTTGGATACCCAGACCCGATGGATCCAAGAAGTTCACAGAAGGAAAACGAAGTGAAGATTGAGAAGAATCCTATTCTTAAATTCACTTGAGTCTTAGGAGTAGAATATGGGCTGTTGTCAGTGGTACCTAGCCACTTTACTTTCTATAGACCCTAGGTTATAATATTAAGTGGCACTTGCCATATAGACTTTTAATTTGAATATAAATTTAATTTATTTGATTAATGATTGATGTATTAATTATGATATAGGATTGCATGCTTTTAGTAATTTTTTGATGCTTTTATATGACGATCTTTAATTTTGCTTTGAACTCGATCGAAGGCTCATAATGGATCGCTAAAACTTTTTTTACTTTAATTTTATTAGAATTTTTAAGATAATATAGAAACTCTAATGCTTTTAAGAAGTAAGCTCGGGACTGCCGAGAGTTAGCATTATATTTTGTTGCACTTTTTCTTTTGTTAAGCACCTCCCCGCATATGTGTTTTGGCAGACCACTTGGCCTATGAGGGTGCAGATCTGTTAAGGGAAATATATGTAATTTCTAGGGAAAATTTTATTTTTTAGCCTTTTTAAAATTGCTTCCTATTTGATTTAAGCATTTATTGAGTCAAATATCATGCATTGTATTAAGAATAAATTAAAATTAGTTAAAAATTTAATTGCATTTACTTTAAGCTTCATACTATTCAACATAAGTTAAAGGGCCAATTAAGGTCTGCTCTAGATGTCAGCCCTATTCTCTAAAACTTATCTTAAGTAACATCCCTATCACTCTACATTAAATGATCATACATATGGTTTTGAAGTGCATAGATGGTTTAGCTAGCTCCTCAATCCAGGCTGGGTAAGTCCAGATCCTACATTACATTAGCTAGGTTCAGGTTTCTAATTTTTAGTACCTAATTTAGTTTAGATTCTATAGCATGCTCAGACTATAAGACCTCAATCTTCTAGGAATCTAATCCCAACTTTCTAAGAAAATTGATAATTTAAACTAAAATTCCTTTCAAATCAAATTCAAGACCAATATTTAGGATATGCTGGGGTGTTTCTGAAGTGATTTAAAATCTTAAAACACCTACCTTTCTTCCCTTGACCTACAAAAATAAATGCTCACTTTTGATACATTCCTGGTTGAATTTCAAATCCTTGGTCCCTTTGATATCAAACTTTGAAATCTCAAAATAAATATTCTATTGCTATTTTAATCGAGAGTATTTATTGGAAATTTCAATTTCCTACGATGTAATTAACTATAGGGGCTTGCTCTCATAAGATATTTAGAAACTCAGATAAATTTCCAAAATCAATTTTTCAAAATCTCAATTAATTATTTTTACAAAATTTAAGTCAAAATCAAAGATTATAATTGTCATTTTCAAAGGATCAATAATGATTGATATCTTCTTTCCTTAGAAAGATAACTTAGTTATTATTGTAACTTCAATTATGAAGTTAACGATATTTCATTCAAATTATCATAATTAAACATCTGATTGAACGATTATTTTGACCCTTCGCGGTCATATATAGTTTATTTCTTGAATTTGACTACAATAATTAGATAAACTTTCAATTCTATAAATTGAACCCATTAGAGAATAATATTTTGCCTCTCGGGTAATATATTGTTCGTAATGATGTATTCATTTTCAAGATTAAAACTTAAGAAATTAAATCACCCAAAGATAATAAATCTTTTCAAAAACTCAACACTTTCGAATCAAACATTTACAGTAAAGAAAACTTTAACTTTCGCATGACATTTGATTAGTGAATATAAACATAAGTAAATTCTGGTGTGGGCACAAACAAAAAATGCACACACGACATCAAGTCTTTGGCACCATTGCCAGGATAAAAATTAGTGAAATTATTATCAAACTTTACATTTTATATTGCTAAAATAATTATTAGTTTAATCTATTTTTCTTTTTAATTTGACCTACTTAAATTTTTACTTAGCATTACTTTTTTATCTAATTAGCTTTTACTTCTTAATATTTTATATTTTCTATTATATTGCTTACTGTTGCAATGGTAGTTTTAAACAATTGGTATAATTATTGTTTGACACTGAAATTGAAAGAATGTAAAAAAAATTGCAATAATTAGAAACTTTGAAAAAGAATTCATAATGGCTGAGTAAATACCTAAAAATAAGCAATATAGACCACTTAGGGAATATGCCAATCCCATGATTAAGGGTATTTATCACTTTATAAACTGACTAAACATACAAGGAAATAATGTTGAACTAAAACTTGCTATTATGCAAATGGTGCAAAATTCACAGTTTTGGTGGAAAAACTTTAGAAGACTCTAATTTACACGTATCGAGTTTCCTAAAATTCTATGTGATATTTAAATATAATGGTGTTAGTGATGATGTTGTTAAATTAATTATTTTCATTTCCAGTTGGGGATAAAGCTAAAATGTGGTTTAATAACCTGGAATGAGCAAGCATGTAAGTTCTTAGCTAATTATTTTTCAATATTAAAAACTATCAAACTTAAAAATGACATCACTTATTTTACCTAATTAGATAGTGATTCTATTTATGAATCATTGGAAAGATTTAAGAAACTTCTTAGGAATTATCCTTATCAAGCCATTTGTGATTGTTAATAATCTAAAATTTTTATAATGCCATGATAAGTTTCCCTTAGAATAATTATAGATGTAAATACTGGTCATTTTCTAATGTCAAAGCCCTTATATGAGGCTTAAGCTTTGATTGAAAAGATGTCTACCAATAATTTCTACTATCCCTCAAAAGGAATAAATCCTAGAAAAGTGGCTAGCATTTATGTAACTAATGCCTTATCAATATTAACTTCCCAAGTAGCCACTATTTCTAGAAAATTAAATAACATTGGAATAAATTCACCTCAAATACCTATAAATTTTGAAGAAAATATTTGTAAAGTTTTTAGGGATCCTAATAACTCAAAATCATAATCAATTAATGCAGTTAAAAATAGAAATAATAATTCATACTCTAACACTTATAATCATGCTTGTATAAATCATCCAAATTTTAGTTGGAATAATAATAAAAATAATAACACTAATTGGAACACATATAAACCAAATCAATTAGATAATTGGAACCATCCTCCTAAAAATTTTACTTTCCTAAGGCCTAATTATCCTTCAAGATTTAATTTAAATAGCCAACCTAAGGATACAAAGCCTTGGTTTTGCAGATGGGTACATAATTGCAAAGTCAAGTTATTGCCATTAGGAATATTGAAAATCAATTAGGATAGTTAGTTGAATCTTGAACCAGTAGAACCCAAGGAACTTTACATCATATTACTAAAATAAATCCTAAAGAAAAGGGTAAAGAATAATGTAAAGCAATTCAATTGAGGACTAGGAAAGAGCTAAAAAATGTAACTCAAAATAAAAATCAATTTTAGCTAGAGTTGACAGTAGAAGCTGCTATTAACCTCATTTTTATATAAGGTCATTAGAACCTATCCAGACTTCTATCTATTGATCTGATAGTTGACAATCATCCAATTATCAATCATCTAGAGCTCAATTCAAATCCCAATCTACATCCCAAATTCAAACCGTAAATCTAGACTTCTATTCAAACTTTAAATCAGACTTTAATATAAATGCCAACCCAGACTCTTCAATCGAAACACTAATCCAGACTTCAATCCAAACCTCAATCCAAGATTTATTCTAGACTCTAATCAATCCAGACCTCTATTAATTTAGAATTCAATCAAACTCTAGTTCAATCCAAACTTCATCCTTCACGCTAACCCTCAATTAATCTTCAATTAAGCTCCTATCATATTTAATCAATCTCAATGTTCCATATGATTATGATTGATGTAAATAATTTAAATTTAATCATTTAAATCTAAAACCCAGCTGAAATCCAGAATAGTCAGCCATTATCGAAGCACCTTTCTTCTTAGGGTCATTAAGAATGATATTTTCATTAACAACTATCTCCTTTCCCTTATCTTTGTTAAATACCCCCTTCTTCGATGGAGGTGGAAGTATCTTGCCATTTCTCAACTATACTTAAGCACTTCATCTAACTCAGACTCATTTAGTGAGGAATCTTTTTTCAAGTTAGCCATTGTAGCTTCAAGGGATCCATCTATTGATTCAAAATCACCACCCAATTTTACAAGCTCCATCTGTGATGCTATGTCGGGCTCTAATTCATTCTCGTTTAAAAAAATATAGATCCTCCTCTAAGCTATAATTCATTGATGACACAATCAGATAAGACTCAGAAGCCACCTTTTTAGCATATTCTTCTTTTGTTAGCACCCCTGACATCACAGAGATGACCCAGCATGTTTCCATAGGAAATAAATCTTCATCATCTTCCTCTGCTTCATCTATCTTAAGCTCTGACATAAAGTCAATGAGCTTAATAGGAAGCCTTATAGTTTAATAATATTTATCCAAATTGTCAATATTTATTTGAGGGGCTATCTTTTTTCTCCTTGGCCTTCTTCAGCTTAGTTTTCTTATTGAAGGATTTTACTTTATAAAATTTTAATGAGCCCACATAGCCAGGGTGCTATTTAAAAGTAGATGTATTTGTAATGGGCAACCCCTTTGATCTATCATCATCTCAGTAGGAGAGTTCCACCTGCACCATGAACTCTTTCGAGTTGCTTTAACATTTCCACCATCTTTTTGGAGATTGTAGTCTCCCATTGCTCATCTTGAGCTGACTCCTTTTCTATTCTTCCTTAGGTTAGGGGTACAAAAGAGAATGTAACCACCAGTGTTAATTTTATTCTGGGATGAACTAGCACATTATTTGATATTATAAATTCTCCACTCTTGTATTTTCTTTCTAACCAATCCTTAATGATGTAGCAATCTTCAATGGGATGGCTAATCACCTGGTGATATGAAAAATAATTTAGGTCACCAGTATGATTGGACCCTCTGGTCACTTGCATTATGGTAGTTTAAAACCTGCTCTGAAAGCCTATCTAAATAGCTTGGTGACACTTTACTTCTTAAACATATATTCTTGTTCATCTTTTCTGTGAAGGTGGGAACATTTGATCACCAGTTCCCATTATTTTCCTTAGGTGTTCTCCCCCATCAAGAAAGGTCTGAGGCTTATCATTTCCTGCCAATACTAGCTTTCGTTGGGGGTTATGATTGTCAACCTATTTTGGCTTATTCTCTTACTACATCAAGTTCTTTCCTTTAAAAATATTATAAATTTTCCTTCTGCCTTTGTCAATATCTTAAACCACCTATCTTCTCTTATCAGTCCTACAAGAGAATGTGGAGTATGCTTCACTTTTTTAGCATCTAGTGCTTTGGCCTTCTTAGACTTATCAGATTGGCTTTCAAATTGAGATAAAATCAACTTATCAAATTTTTCCACTCCATCCAATAGATCTTGGAAGGCAGTGATAGAAGCCATGCACAAGAATGGTTGAATCTTATCATCGATGTTTCCCATTAATAACTGAATGGAATACTCCTCTTCTAACTACTGTTTATATTTCATACTTAAATTACACTAATCAGTTATATATTTTGTTGCTGACACAACCTTCTTCCATTTCTTCGAGGTGAGGTGAAGATTTGTTTTCTTCTTAGTTGCGTTGGCAAACCTCTTCATAAACATGGTTTCCAATTCTGTGAAAGTCTTTGTAGAATTATTTGGCAGTTCAGTATAGCATTCAAAAGTAGTCAAAGTCAAACTACTAATAAACTATTGAAAAAGTAAGGCATCATTACCCCTTGTATTACCATAAGTGGCTTTAAATTATGCTAGGTGCTTCTTGGGGTTATTGTTGCCGCTAGAAGTATGGAAATTTTGGATAGAATACCCCTTCAAGTATGGCACCTATTTATACTCTACTAGATAGTGTTGACCCTTGCATATCAACTTCTCCACCTAATTAGTGGCTATAATAGCCTTAATCTTCTTATAGATTATAGTCTCTAGTTGTGCAGTCATCATTAGGTTAGAGGTACTTACTATGTTTTATGGAGTAGGCTGGCAGATTAAATTATTAACCTCATTTCCGCCTTTAGGCATGTCGCACACTCCTGAGACCTGAGGTATTTAAAGGTTTAGAGGATTAATAGGTGGAGTGGGCTCAGGACCAATGACAGTAGTTCTTTGCATCATTATCACCATCTAGGTCATCATCTCAATCATTTTTTCATTCAATTGAGAGATTTTTCAATCTTTTGCTCTCTTTTTTGCCTCATCTATTTTTGCATATCTCAAGCGTGCTAGTGTTGATGAAAAAGGGGCTTTCTTCAAGCTCTTCTCCTCTTTTTCCTAAGTAGCCACCTCTACTAACAACTAAGCTTATAAAAAATTGACACGACCAAAACCCGTCCTGAACCCCAACCAGAAAAATTTAGGTTTGGGTCAACCCATTTGTAAAACAAGTTGGGTTCGGGTTCAGATTTTTGACCAGTTTGAAAAATGGGTTAGGTTTGGGATGACCCAAAAACACTCAGGTCAACTCAAATTAACCCATTTATACTTTAAACTCCTAAATTCTAAATTCCCGCATGACTTTCCCGCGTCAGTCACGTATGTACATCATCTCTGCCCAACGTGGTCATCATGTAGCCTTAGCTGGAGACACTTGATAGTCACTAAGTCATATCCATCATGCCCTAGTCTAGGCCATTCGATAGTCACATCCATGTGCCCCTCTGCACGATTGCGCCACTTTGCTAGTCACGTCTATATGTATGGGTTGCACCACTATACTAGTCATGTCTGTCTGTGCATACCACATTACTCTACCAATCACTCTTTCAATTTCTAAAGTGACCATGCAGGAACAAGCAGTAGGTCGATATCGACCCCACTCCTGCCAGCCGCACTGCACCACCAGTCGTCGAGCTGCCTAGCCTGACATCGCCAATTTTTTTTAAATGGGTCAATGGGTTGGGTCGGGTAAACCCGACAACTACTATGGGTCAGTTTGAGTTTAATTTTTTGATCCATTTATTTAAATGGGTCGGGTTTGGATTGACCCATTTTTTTCTGGGTCAAGTCAGGTTCGACCCGAACCTGACTCGTCGACCAGAATTGACACCCCTACTAGCGACGGATATAGTCTCCTAGTGGAGTCAACGTATCCGCCTAAGTGGATAATCATCCTCATCACCTTCTTCATCATTAGGATCATGCCATACCATATAGTCCACTTTAAGGTCCATGGTATCTTCTTCATCCTCTTCCTCTTCTTATATTTGGATCTCTGAGCAGTGCCACCACTAGATTTCCAATTTATTGTTTAGAATGAAGATTTCTTCAACTTGTGGGTTATGGTTGAAGTTAGCCTTCCACTTGGATTGGGTTGGTGAGTGATGGGACCTCTTGGAGGATTCTCTAGGGTGTCGACCATTAAGGTGACTATCATCGTGGGCATTCTTTGGAACCCACTTCTAATAATTTTTGTCAATAGGGTATGATCTCTGAGAAGCTGCACTGAATATCATGACCAAGCATATTCTTTTCCTTATCACTTCTTCTTTATGAGGCTTTGGCATGCAAATCTACTTACCTTTCCACCGGTAACTCTCAATAGTGGATCCCTGAACCTATGGTTCAGGTGTCACACCCAAATTCCCACAGCATGAAGCTAGCCTGAATTTTCTTTAAGTTACCATGTATGGCAACTCTCATGGTGGGGTTCTCCTAGACTTGGTCACTAATGTCCTCTAGAGTTTCTTCTTCATCAACCCCTTATACTTCACTATCTTTAAGACCCTATATACTCAGGCCGACAGGATTTTAGACACCTTCTATGGGATCAAGGCTTGGGGTTACTGGAACCAAAATAATCTTTTAATCTCACTAGTGGAGCTATTCCTCTTTAACCACTTTAGGCTAATAAATTCATTCTAGGTAGGAATGCTTGCTTCCTGTTCTTGGGCCGATATTGTTGATGGATAAGGTGATAATAATTATTAAGCCCGAATATATGTATTCTTCTTTCTTCTCTACCTTCTTATGAGAGTTCCTCTAAATGTGGAACCTTCAGTATCATTCTTCTTAGGTATAATAAGTCCCCTTGGTAAGGTGGTACTGTTACTAGTCACCATAGAAATTTTGCCACCAACTACAACCCTCTTCGTAGCTAGGGCCCTTAGTTGAGATAGTTTCTCAAAGATAAAAAACCTCCTTTGAGGATTTTTGGAGGTAGAAGTTCATGATGTTGGCAGATGCATGTGACATGTAGTGGTTTTAGTAAAGTGGGGCATCTTGGTATGCCCTTCAAAATTTATTTCATTTATTGGGACAGTGACAACCCTGGTAGTAGTTGCAAAGAATTGTAGCTCACCAAATTGAATGGTAGCTCCAATGCACTCAATTTTAATGGCTACATTTGCCAACTGAATGCTGGCACTATATCCTAGCTAGATAATGAAATAAGTGTTATATACATTCATTTACACAAATGGAAGGCAAAGGTTAGTAATTAGAAATTGATACATCATCACACACTTTCAAAATATAGAGACTACCAAAAAATAGTAAAAGCAAGCAATTAAAAATAACTTTAAATCATGATCTATGAATTCTTAGTGAGTTTGTTAAATGATCATTTTTAGGGTATTTAAAATTTTAATTTGTTAAATGATCATTTTGAAACATTTATAATTTTATCCCATGCTGATTTGTTGCTACTGTTGTAAACAAGTGACTAGTCAGAGATGGAAAAAGAAACTAACCTCAGTGAAGTCATCAAAAATTTGTAGGCTCCAAAAATTCACCCGCCTGGCCTCTTAGTGGCCCCCTTTCTTTTTCCTCAGGTTTTCAAGGAGAGTTTTATCAAGTTTGTTCCAAGGAAAATTTTTAGAAGGTAGATTAGGTTTTCAAGTAAGACACTACCCAGCTCATATTGTGAGGACGCTATGATCTGAGTTTACGTTTCCTATAGGCCCAAGCTCCTATAACTAATTTCCCTCCTGATAGTGAGGGAGAATGTTCAATTAAGGCTATTCATCAAATAGATATATGGTATCTAGCATATAGTAGTAGTAGGGCTTTGATATTGAAATTTCATATTTAAAATTGAAAATTTACCATGTTGCACTTAAATTAGATGATGGAGGGAATGATGATGAACTTGATCAAGATCCCATAGTTCAGTCATCCTGAGTCATCATGATCCTTAGTCTACTTAGTTAGAGGAGGTAGTTGACCCAACTTGACAAAGGATCCTTATCGATAGCCGTGGGATGCTTCGTCCAAGGGTACCTTGTAGAATTGGGTTGAACTTTTTCCTAAGGGGACAAATTTGAATCCACCTTAGCTAATAAAGAGAATTTTTCCCTATCAATCATATCCTATATATTTAGTACTCAAGGATTTAGGTCCATTGGGGAACATATGGGCTCTAACCATGACCATAATATAATGGTACCATTTAGCAGCAAATCCACTCATTTAGAGGGTCCTAGTCATAACGGTTTACCTATGGTTCCATCTAGTGGCAAACCTATCAGTGTGGTGCCATTTGATAGCGAAATCACTAGTTAAAGAACACGTGCCACATTCTTCTTGATAAGATATCGATTGAAAATGAATCCTAATATTATTCTTAACTAGATGTTTGTTTTTTAGGAGTTGAAGTGATTTTTAGATTTGTCCATCTCGGTAAATTATTATGGAGGGTGGATGAGTATTTTTTCTTTAAGTATTTAATGCTTATCTTTATTTTAAATATCTTAATTTCGGGTGATTATTTTAGGATTTTAGATTTTCATAGGAATTTAGGAATTTGGGAGGCAATTTTTTAGGTATTTATGGTCCCCTCGAGTTGTGACAAACATTCAACATGGCTATCATCAAGATATTTATGGGCGATTTCTCTTTATCTATCAAACTTTAATGACTTCGTATACTTTTCGATAGAGGATAGAGCCCATTACAGGCTTTATACCTTTATAAGAGAATTTTCATTATTATAGACCTTGAAGTCTTAATATGAATGTATTAAAATAAATATTTTGGTCGATGTCATGATCGTATATTTATTCGTTAGTTCAAGTCATGTCGACTCTTATCCACTCTCATAGGAGGATCGGCCTAGAACATAAGTTTATTTTTTAACCTGTGCATCACCCTCAGTCGTCATGTGTGTGTATACTACTCACTCACTAAGGCCTATACGGGTAATCATATTTTAATGCATGAGGGGGTATTTTGAAATATTTAATTATAATCAATTACACAAATGACTATTATTAAAAGAGTGAGCAAGATTCCATTTTGGCATATGCAAATGCTTTCTGTTTGCTTGTACGAGCATTACAGATCGAGTGGCACAGGGTTGCATTTCATTCATTGCGCATCGACAGTGCAGTTTAACTCATTTGTCTTCTACATATTGTCATCTTCATTAACATTCATCCTGCAAGATTGTATTTATGCCATTAGATACATTATACGTTGTATCAGGAACCTTCCACCTATCATCTGTAAGTAAATTAATCAATTTAACATAACATCCTAGCTTCATAAATTTGCTACCTAAATTTATCAGTGGCTTAAAGTTTTTGCTAGTGATTCCCTACTTTTGCATACTGATAAATCATAGAATTGCACTTTGGGTCATTTGCTACTTTATGTTGCTACTTTATGTAGGTAGACTGTCATGTACTAACAATCCCCTATAATTGCTAATAGATGCTTGCACTCATTCTAGTCTTGCACCCTATTTGCTATCATAGCTTGCAGGCAAGACTGTTGGATGCATTGTAGGATTTATGCCTCCATCTGTGGGCGAGTTGGGTTAAATGCGTATCTACTTATGATACTTGTAGATGTTTGCATTTGTTGTGTATTTACTTCCTTTATTTACTAGGGATCATTGCATTTGCTTGACATTACATGATTGTTGACTGTATGGATGATCCAACATTTGTTATATGTTGCTCATTGCTACCTACGGATCAATTTCCACTTGCCAATTTCTACCTATATGTACCCGTATTTACTATAGCATTCCAATATTTTCTCATAGATAACATATAGTGCATATGATGAATCTCCTATTGAGACTCTTAGGTGTTTGCATTTGTTGTAGTTCTTCTAAATTTGCTCATATATGGTATGTTGGGTGTTTATGAAAGGTTTTATTATAGTGGCTCGTAGATGCTCGCATTTGTTGTATAGTGGCCACCCTTTCTTGTGGGGGATTGATGCATTTTCCTGAAATTTTAGTTATTATTGACTATACGAATGCCTTGGCATTTGTCGCACATTGCCCGTATATGTCTACAAGAAATATAATCATTTTCAAGCAGGTTTTAGTGTGTTTATTTGCATGCTAATTGACACTGATACTATGGAAGCTATCTCCTTTATAGCTTTCCTTATTTATTGACATGTTGCACCAATTACAAATCACTCATCATTGCTTGTATGCAAATTTATCAACTTGTAGGTATTCGTGTTTCACTATTTATTGACAGTGACTATGGGTTGTTGCATTTGTTGAAGTCCTTCTATATTTTCTCATAGATGTTACATAATGTATATGATGAACCATCTATAGCCACTTGTAGACAAGTTACAGTGTCCTTTACCATCTTAATAATATTATTCATAGGCAGGTCATTGTATGCATCACCAGCCTCTTGCTATCACTCATAGACAAGTTGCATTGAATGCGACTCTTCCAACAGCATCTACAGGTGTAAACTTTCATACATGCTACAAGTCTATATACTCCACCATTTCCCTACTTCTTCAACTCGTGAGGCAGCTGTTGGGTGCATTATAAGTCTTCCAGTGCTGTTTGTAGGTGCTCGCATTCAATGCAGATCTTTTATCCTTGCTTGCAAATAGTACATTGCATGCAATTCTATATTTAAAGGGGACTCATCATTCCTACAACATATTTTCTATCACCGTTGATAGGCAGATCAATGTGTCCATTTACAAGATGATGTTGACTATCGGGAGGGGATTATACTTGTTGCATATCTCCCAAACTCTATCCATGAGCATACAGTTGCATTCATTCTTGTCCCCCATTCATATGTTTATTACAAATCACTTTCCTATAAATGAGTTATTATATTAGTGCAAGTATTATGCGTGTTTATTGCTCTTCTCTTGTAATGAGTTTCCTGTTTGCTCGTTGATGTTCATTACAAGTTTTAACTTATAAATTGCCATTTTGATTTTGTTATGTCATGATTTTTATTTTAATGTTAAATATTAAGTCTAGTTCCTCATTATTTAATTAAGTTCTGCTCCCTATGAGTTTACAAGTCCAGTCCCCCTGCAAGTACAAGTTCGATCCCCTTCAATTTTGTTTAAGTATGCCCCCCCTGTTAGTTGAAATTTTGGTAGCCTCCTGGCATCTCCCCAATTTAGGGGAAATTTGGGGAGCTGGACCTTCTATAATGATATAGAAAAGAATGTATCACAGGTGTCGAATGAAACCTTAGTTGTGGTCTTTAATCCCACCGCGCTAGAGAAAGGTGTGTATGGGTCTTTAGGGGTATCTATTTGAAAGATTTGCAATTTTTTCTCATAGGCACTGAGAAAAAATTCTAGAGAAAATAAAGACCACAACTAAGGGATTTGGGGGATTTTCTTTATTCAAGAATATTGTATCTTATCAAGAAGGTCACGATAGTGGTGATGATGTCAATGAAATGATGATTGAGCACAAAAAATTTCTTCCTCTCTTTTTTTCATCATCTTTTTTCATTTCCTCTAATTTTTTATCTTTCTTTTTACCTATTTTTCTCCATTCTCTCGCCTTTTTTAAATAATAATAATAATAAAAATAAAAATAATATTAATATTATTAATAATATTATTAATAATATTAATAATATTATTAATGAAATTTAGGGGAAAGGAAAGAGAGATTGCTAAGGAGTTTAGAGATAGAGAGAGTGGACAAAGTGAGATAGTGAATTGTTTTGGAGTGTGCTATAAGTTGATGTAGGAATTGGAGGAAGTTGTTGAGTTATTATTGGTGAAGTAATGAGCTAGTTTTAGTGGTCTTGGGCTTTGCTGATTAGAATAGGTGGCTTGGGTTGATTGAGGAAGTCAGATGTTGGGCAGAAATAGTTGAATGGGGTGGTGTGCTATTTAGGAGAGGTAGGAATATTTAAATGAGTGGAGATGAAATGGATGTGAGAGTGGGTTGCTTGGTGAAATCTTTAAATGGGAAGTCAGTCATATGGATCTACAGAAAATGTAGAATAATGTGAGAGGTCCAAGATGGGATTGATTCAGTGTTACAAATCTTGGTTCAAGTATTGTAGTTTTGATGATATCCAACATTTATACTTCTTTAATGCTACTACTTCATATCTATTTTAGTTGTGCATGCCTACTAAATTTTCAGGTTCACAAAGTTAATTACAATCTATGCCAGCTCAAGATTTGGTAGACTAGGACTGAATCAGTTCGTAAGTTTATATTTCAATAGTTTTTACCTTTTCTTGAGTCAAATATAATAAGTTGAATCCTAATGCTAAGTATCCTTGCTCACACACACAGTGGGGAGAAATTTGGTGAGTTTGAGAGTTTTTAGATTTTTGAGCATATTGTATAGGACGATCTCAAATCATCCTAGAAGATTAGTTCAAAATAGAAGCCCTAATTAGGGCATCTGGGCTAAGTAAGTTTGATTAAGGATATCATCCTAGATGATCCTCACATCATCATGGATGATAAGTTTAAACTCAAAAATTAGTCGCCAATCACATTTTAGGAAATATTTTATTTTTAGATATTTATTCTGATCATACGGGATGATACCTGTATCGTCCTGGACGATTCATTAAAATTTTGCCAAATATAATCCCTTTATTAGCAAAATAATTATGGCTTAATTGATCAATCACATCATACAGGATGATCTTCCCTAATCATCCCAGACGATCCTTTATTTTTTGTGAGACGATCTCTAATCATCCCGGATGAAAACCCTAATTTTCTCCTTATCATCTAGGATATCATCCTGGTTGTCCCGAGACAATTTTGGGATGGTTTATCGATTGCCACCCAAAATGAACTGATCATCCTAGATGATTGTAAAATCAACCAGGATGAAAACCCCTATTATCCACTGATCGTCTAGGACATCGTCCTACATATCCTTGGATATTATCTGGATGATTTTTCATTTTCCACTCAAATTGAACTAATCACCCCAGATGATCATAAAATCTTCTAGGATGATATGTAGAAAATATTTCTTTTGATCGTCCATACCATGGCAATCATCTTAGCAAATGGTTGATTTTGTACTGATCATACAGGACGATTGACAGATCGTACTGTATGATATAATCAACAAGTTAAATTTTAGGGCATTTTTGTGGCCTTCTATTTAAGCTCTTTAACCATATCTTTAGTAATCTTTTATTAATTTTTCCACTCCAAGAGAGCTTAAAGGATAAGGAGAGTTAGGGAGAGAGAGAGTATCCTATGAGGGGGAGTTTATGAGCGGATTCACAAAGGTTGCTCCAAGCAAGGATTCAATCATCATCTTCCTTCTTTGTCCTTGGTTCTATGGTGGCATTAGGGAGATGATCATCAGCATAAGATCAAAGTTCTTTGCCTTCTTCAGGAGGAAACAAAAGGAGTTTAAAGTTCTCTGCATACTTTAGGAGGAAGCAAAAGGATTCTGGGGTTCTCTTCCTGCTTTAGGAGAAAGCAAAAGGAATCATGGTTCTCTGCCTCATCGATGTCGGTGGAGAGATTTTGTAAAGGCTTTTCCACCTTACTGTGGGAGAAAAATGAGAGTCATTATAGTGTTTTAATGCAATACCTTGAGGGGAGGCCCAAGGGTGTGGACATAGGTCAAGTTAACCGAACCATTATAAATTTGGTGTGCTCTTTTCATTTATTTTTTAGTATTTTAATTTTTGCATATTTTCTGTGATATGATATGTAGTTGAAAATCTCTTTTTTATTATCTAGTTTTGCTTTCATTGTTTGTGTTTTAAATATTTAAAAAGACAAAAATATTTTTTAATGTGTGCAAGAATTTTTAAAATACCAATTCACCCCCCCTCCTAGGTTAGCCTTGGGACTAGTTCATAAGGGCTTAATAACCCTAACAAAATTTCAACTAGAATCAGAGCGAGATTCATAAAATCAAGTTTTGAAAAACTTTTGAATTATGATCTGTTGAGAATTGGGCAAATTTGGAGATTATTGGGAATTGTGCAAATCGGTTTCAAGTGTGTTTTTAATATGAGTTATTTTGATGATTATAAAAGCTTATTATTTTTCCATTGTTTCTCCTAAAAATATCACAATTTTTGTTTTGGTTACACTAACATGTCTTTCAGGAAATTCACACTCCAGACTGTTGAAGACTTCAAGTTTATCTGTTAGATTTTATTGAAAGTGAAGTCTGTAATTTTTATTTTTCTTGAGTCTGAGAAAGTGTGAATGTAAGTTGGATAACTGTGCACACACACACTGGGGGAGTGAGGCAAAATTATTTTTTAAAAAAGCTCATCATACAGTATAATATTTTTTTGTATGAGACGATCTGTGTTATTTGTCCTCTAAAACGAACCTGCCTGGTAGAAAATTGTTCTTAGTACTGTTTGTACAGTACGAAATTAACTTCATACAGAAGGTTGTGAGGTTTGAACGGCTCTATTTTTGGTTTGTACTAGATCGTATGGGATGAACCGTTCATTTTTTTGAACTGTTCGTATAGTATGAAATTGACTTCATAGAGAAGGTTGTGAGGTATGAACGGCTCTATTCTAGGTTCGTACTGGATCGTACCGGACGAACCATCCAATTTTTTAAATTGTTCATATAGTACAGAATTGACTTTGTACTGAAGGTTATGAGGTACAAACGGCTCTATTCTAGGTTCTACTGGATCATATGGGATGAACAGTTTAATTTTTTGAACAGTTCGTACATTACGAAATTGTTTCGTATACCATTTTCCAAAGTACAAAATCTGGGTCCTATAGGTTCATATGTAAGTGTACTGGATGAACATTTCATATTTTGAACTATTCGTACGGGACGATATGTGATCATGCAGGACGATCGGATTGTGTAAAATTTGAAATTTTTAGTTTTTTGACGGTTTTCTCTTTCTATGTATATAAGGGTCCTAAAAACTAACTGTCAAAGTGTCTTCCATGAATTTCTCTTGAGTAAGCTTAAGGAGTGTGTTTGGGAGAGTGTATTGAGAATGAAGAGTGAGAGATCTTGGGTAAGGAAATTATGAGGGGATTCACAAGGTTGTCCAACAAGTGAGGATCTCTTTCTAGTTCTTTGAAGTTCTTCCCAATCTTCCTAGAAAACTTTTTGAAGAGAATTGTCGAAGGAGGATCGATTCTCTGCCGTCACCAAGGAGGGTGAGATAGGAGGAGTGGTACTCTACCATCACCAGGAGGGTGAAAAAGGATATGGGATTCTCTGCCTTCACCAGGAGGGTGAAAAAGGATGACGGTTCTCTACTGTATCGGGTTGGTGGAAGAGAGTTTATAAAGGCTTCTCCGCATTACTATAGGGGCAAAAGGAGAGTCACTTGAGTATAGTGCAATACCTAGAGAAGGAGTCTCTAAGGAGTGGATGTAGGTTATGTTTGATCAAACCACTATAAACTCTTATATTTTCTATTCTTATTTTGTTTTTTGCATCCTACTGTATTTTTGTGTGGTTGACAAAGTGCTAAATTTTCATAGTTGATCATTGTGTATGAATTGGATTGTACTATACGATATTTTGAGATTTTTTATAAAAGGTTTTCAAAACTTCCAAAAGTTTTTAAAAGTACCAATTCACCCCCCCCCCCCTCTTGTTTAGCCTAGGGAGGTAATTAATAGGTCTAACAACCTATTCACACTTTGAAGTGGTATCAGAGCTTATTTCAAAAATTAGTGTTTAAATTACTTTTTAACAATTTGATCATGGCTAATTTTGGAATCTGGAATACTTTAAAAGGTTACTCGATCACTAGGCCACCTTTGTTTGACAACATTCCGTTTGATTTCTAGCAAACTCGCATGTCTACTTTTCTGTAATCTCTTGACTATCACATGTGGATGTTAGTTCAGGATGGTTGTACTGTACCTACTAGACTTGTAATGGCATTGGAGTTGAAACATCATTTACTGATTAGACTTTAGAAGAAAGAAAATTAGCACAATTAAACGCAAAATTCTTGAATAGCTTTTTCTATGCTCTTAAATCTGAAGACTATATGCGTGTTTCTACTTATAAATCCAAAAAGGAAATTTGAGATAAACTTTGTATTACGTATCGAGGTACAAATGAAGTGAAGCAAACTAGATTGAACATTCTTTTGCACGATTATGAACTTTTCGCATGAAACCGAATGAATCAATCTCTGACATATATTCACGATTTACACATATAGCCAGTTCATTGCCTGCCTTAGGTAGGGACTTAACGAATGTAAAAAAAGTAAATAAATTGTTTTATTGCTTACCTACTACTTATGATGCAAAGATAACTTCCATAATTGAATCGAAAGATTTAAATGTCGATTCTATTGACAATCTTCTTGGATCACTAATTACTTACGAGCTATCTGTGACTCAAAGACAGATTGATGCAGGTGATAAGTGGAAGGAGAAGAATATAGATTTGAAGGTGGATGATTCAGACAGTAATCAGTCACTACCTGAGGATGAGGAAGACATTTCCTTGATGATAAAGCAATTTAGAAGTTTCCTAAGGAAGAAGAAGAAGGGACGTCAATAGTGAAACAAAGGTAAGTTCTATAAAAATGCTAAGGCTCCTAATGAAATAATTTGCTATGAATGCAAGAAGCCTGGACACATCATGACTAATTGCTCTAATCTTGAAGCCAATCCTACCAAGGAGAAATCTAACGAGAAAACAAAGGATAGAAGAGGAAAGAAGAGATTTCAACAAGCATTTTGGGCGAACTGAGCTTCAGATTCCTCAGAAATAGCACCTGAAGAGGAAGTCACAAATTTGTGCTTGATGGTTGATAATCTTGATCATTTGGATCAAGAGGAGGTATGTGACTTGAGTTATGATGAATTATTTAAAGTTTCTGAATGCATTAATTCTGTATATAGGAAACTAAAGGAACTGCATGCTAAGTTAAATTTGGATCATTCAGAGCTGTAAAATGAATTCAAAATCCTTAGGAAAGACTATGCATTAATTGATAGCAACCACATGACTTTAATGGATGAATTTAATGATTTAAATAAATAGCATGATCTTTTAAAATCATCACACACTGAACTTGAAAATGATTTCAAAGCATTTATAGATGAATTGGATAGTAAAGAGCATAACTTGAAGATTGAAAATTCAATTTTAGAAAGTGCAAATGCATATCTTGAGGTAAAGTTAAAAGCATTTGAGGAAAATAGGATACCACCTAAACTTGAAGATTTTCACAAAATCTACCACAAGTCAATTAATTCAAAATCTAAAAGAAGATCTTATAGTACACATAGATTGGAGAATCTTTGCCATGGAGTAAGGTGTTTTTCTTATGGTCTGATTAGACATATTTCTCACACTTATATAATTCAACATAGAACATATTTAGTGTGGAGACCTAAGATGCATAAAATACAGCATGTCATATCTACATCTATTTTAAAATTAGCACAAGGAGAACCCATACTTATTTAGGTTATCAAGTCTAATATTTGATAATTTTGTAGGAACGCTCTCATACAAGATCTCGTGAGAGCATATGGTACCTGGACAGCAGTTTCTCAAAGTGTATGATAGGAGATGCAAATTAATTAATATCGCTGGAAACCCAGAATGGAGGCAAGGTTCCACTTGGAGACAATACCACCAAGAAAGTGGTAGGTACAAGTATGATTAAAAATTCAAAAAACTTTGTGATTGAAAATGTTCTGTTAGTAGAAGGGTTATAACACAATCTGTTGAGCATAAGTCAACTGTGTGATAAAGATTATCATATAAATTTTTTGCCTACTAGCTATATCATTTATCAAAATGGAATTTTTGTGTTGAATGGTAATAGTGTAAATAATGTTTACATACTAGATTTAAATTCTATAAAATCTTCTACTGCTTTTTATTTAAAAACTATATCTAATGAGTCATAGTTATGGAATAGAAGACTTTATCATTCTAGCATGAGAAATCTTAAGAAAATCACCCTAAAAGAGTTAGTTAGAGATATACCCAAATTAGACTTTACAAAAGATCCTTATGTGATGCATGTCAATTAGGAAAATAAGTCAAATCCTCTTTCAATTCAATTAAGGAAATTAGAGCTAGCAAGCCCTTAGAAATTCTTCACATGGATCTCTTTGGACACGTTAATACCTTAAGTTTAGGAGGAAAAAGATTTAGGTATGTAATTGTACATGGATGATTATTCAAGATTCACCTAGATTAGATTTTTAAATCATAAGAGTGAATCATTTGAGGAGTTTAGAGATTTTGCCACTTGGATTTAGAGAAAACTAGGTTTTGAAATTATAAATATCCAAAGTGATCATGGGGAAGAATTTGAAAATGAATTATTTGATAATTTTTGCAAATCTCATGGGATAGATCATATTTTCTTAGCTTCTTGGACACCTCAACAGAATAGAGCAGTTGAGAGAAAAAATAGGATATTAATTGAAACTGCTAGAGCCATGTTGGCAGCATATTCACTTCCAAACTATTTTTGGGCTGAACCAATTAGTACAGCGTGCTATGTATTGAATTGGGTGTATATTTGATCAAAATTAAATAAGACACCCTATGAACTTCTTAAAGGTAGAATTCCTAACCTCTCACACCAACATATTTTTGGATGTAAAGTGTTCATACACAATAATGGAAAAATGCTCTTAGGAAAATTAGATCCTAAATCTGATGAAGAAATTTTTTTAGGATATTCAAGTGTTGGAAAATCCTATAGAATTTTTAATAGAAGGACATTGGTAGTTGAAGAGACCACTCATGTTGTTTTTGATGAATCTGATAATACTGGAGGGTCTAAGTTGGATGAAGATGAAGTTGTTGAAATAACCCTAGGACTTAAAAATGTAAAAGTGTAAGAAAGGGTTAAAAATCAAGAAGAAAATAAATTGCCTAGAGAATGGAATTATCCCAAGAGTAATCCTAAAGAGTTGATTTTAGGAGACCCAAGTGAAGGAGTTAGGACTAGGCATGGTTTGAGGAAAGAAGTCAATCATTCATCTTTTATTTCAATGATTGAAGCCACTAATATAAATCAAGCACTTTTGGATGAATTTTAGATTTTGCCCATGCAAGAAGAATTGAATCAATTTATAAGAAATGATATTTGGGAGTTAATTGAAAGGCCAAAGGATCAAAGTGTTGTTGGGACTAAGTGGGTGTTCAAAAATAAAATGAATAATTCAGGAGTTGTGATTTGAAATAAGGCTAGATTGGTAGCTAAGGGGTATAATCAAATAGTAAGAATTAATTTTGAGGAGACATTTGCCCTTGTAGCAAGACTTGAAATAATTAGGGTTTTGTTAACCTTTGCCTGTTTTAAAGGTTTTAAATTGTATTAAATAGCTGTTAAAAGTGCCTTTTTGAATGGGGTGATAGAAGAGGATATTTATGTTGAGCAATCTCTAGGTTTCCAAAATTCTAAATTCCCTAATTATATTTTCAAATTAAAAAGGCATTATATGGACTAAAACAGGCACCTAGGGCATGGTATGAGAGGTTAAGCACTTTTCTACTAAAAAAATCATTTGTTAAAGGAAGTGTGGATGCCACTCTCTTTTTGAAAAGAATAGAGAATGAAATACTGATTGTATAAATATATGTGGATGACATCATTTTTGGATCAACTGATAAAAATCTATGTAATGAATTTTCAAAAATAATGAGTAGTGAATTTGAGATGAGTTTGATGGGTGACTTGAGTTATTTCCTTAGTTTTAGTGTAAAACAAAATGAGGAAGGAACTTTTCTTAATCAGTCTATGTATGTTAAGGACATCCTCAGAATGTATGAAATGGATAATGCTAAACCAATTACTACACCCATGAGTTCCTCAGTATAGTTAGATAAGGACCCTAAGGGAAAATCTGTTGATCAAAAGAAGTTTAGAGGAATAATTGGATCATTACTTTACTTAATAACTAGCAGACCAGATATTATGTTTAGTATTTACTTATGTGCTAGATTTCAATCTGATCCAAAGAAATCACATTTGACAGCAGTGAAAATAATATTGAGATATCTTTTGGGAACTCGAAACTTAGGGATTCGGTATCCAAAGCATAACTCTTCATTTGAAATAACTAGATATTTAGATTCAGATTTTATAGGTTGTAGGGTTGATAGGAAAAGTACAACTGGAACTTATCAATTCATTAGAAATTCTTTAGTATCTTGGTCTAGTAGGAAATAAAATTCAGTAGCACTTTCTACAGCTGAAGCAGAATATATTGCCTTTGGTAGTTATGTGGCAAAGGTGCTTTGGTTGAAACAACAGTTGATTGAGTTATGACATTCAATTGGCACAATTCTAATTTTTTTGTGATAACACTAGTGCCATATGCATCTCAAAGAATCCTTTTCAACACTCTAGAACCAAGCATATTTATGTAAGGCATCATTTTATAAGAGATCAAGTAGCGAGAGGCATAATTAAATTATATCATGTCGCTACAAAAGATCAACTTACAGGCATTTTCACAAAACCACTAGCTTTTGACACTTTTAGCATGTTAAGGATAAGGCTAGGTGTGATTGATCTTAATACATAATTGAAAACTCTGCAAATTTATTTTGTATGTAATTGTAGGTTTGGTTATGTCAAGTGTGTGTAGTATAGGTTTTAAGTTTTTATTTCATTGTGTTTTTATTATATAAGTTGCATTATCTTTTATTATTTGTATTTTATGTAAAAAATAAAAAATATTTCACTTTGAAAAGTTTTTGAGTCCTTCCTTGTAGTTTGGGTTTCTATTATTTTTGTATTATATGAAATTATTTCGTACAATACAAATTCTGTAGCCAAGTATGAAAATCTGTAGAGTTGAAGTGATGAATCTATATTTTTCATATTTGTTCATATTGTACAATGACATCATCATCCCGTACGATATGTATAGGTTCATCTATACAAATGGGGATGCATTTATGGTTAGTATCAGTTATTATTGATGATCATACGTATGAACACATGATTTGTCTATACAATCCATGTGTCGATTCGGATAAGGACATACCTAACCGTCGCCTGAATGATCTTTAATTTTTTGATTGTACCGGACAAACACATAATCATCTGTACGATCAGGAAGTCAAAAAGCCTGTATAAAAGGACGCTTCAGGAAGGGCAGTTTACGAAAAGCTGTTTCATTTTTGGTCGTTTCTGTTCGTACATATGAAATTAATTTCATCTTTTATGAAATCTTTTTGAACAGTATGATTGCTCATTTTTCTTTATAAAGAATGTCCATTTTCATTCATTTCACTTCACATTTTCTTTCAAACCTACCAACGTTCAACTCTAAAGAATGTCTAGTAGTAGCAAGTGTGCACGAGGGTCTAGGGCTACCTCATCTAGAGCTGAGAGAGATGATGATTTCCTATTAAGGGAAAATGAAGAAGCATTTAATAGGTATTGTGCAACAAAGATTATAGCTTCTAGGGTCCTAATTCAATCTGATCTAAACTTCTTTCTCATGACTCTTTTTGCTGAAACTCACTTATCTTTCATTTTGACTCCGATCCATGCTTAAAATAAGGAAACTTTTCAGATCTTTCTAGCTAATATGAGATTTAGTGAGGATAATTCAAGAATTAATTTTTATGTCTTGAAACAAAGAGTCCAAATATCAAAAGAAGACTTAGGAACTTTTCTGCATCTTAGAACCCAAGGGGTTAGGGCACATACCTTATCTTCTAGAATTGATTATGACTGGAGTGAAGTGAACCAAACTCTGAGAGGAGTTCACCAAGTCACTCAATTACCTTGAGTATACACCCTAAATAAAAATGCTAAGATCATATATCATGTCTTGAGATCCTCAATCATTCCTAAAGCTGGTGATCGAGTCAATATGACCCCTCTTTTGTCGATTGTAACATATCTGATTTTGACTGAACAATCATATGATGAAGCCCAACTCATTAAGGATTACATTCATAACCTTTCTGATATTAAGCATCTTAGTAGTAAGAGGAAGAAAAATGTGGCATTAGGTCATCTTATCACCAATATTCTTGAAAAGAAATACAATCTCATTCATCCTGAACCTCCCACTGAATTTCCTATCTTCTGCACCAATGCCTCCTTTCGATCATTATTTCACCAAGATTCAGGGGAAGAAGATTCTGAGGAAAAGGGGGAGCTCCTGCACCAGCACCTGGACCTGATCAAACTATTTATCAGGATATGGTCCAGCATTTTGATTAACTTAATCAAAGGTTTGATAATATAGAGGAGCATCTAAAAATGTAGGATGATAGATATAATGAAGATAGTGGGTGGATTCGAGACTAGTTTGAGTCAGTGAACACTAATATTGTGACCATGAATAGCTATTTTGCTATGTTTGTTGCTCCACCACCACCTACAGATCAGGGTCCTTTCGACTATTAGTGATGTCCTTCTATTTGTTTGGCTTAGTCTTTGGTTACCTTTGTTCTTTTATTAGGCTTTGATTGAAGTGGTTCTTGTTATTATTGTTGGATATGTCTACCTTTATTTTGTGTGAATGATGGTTGTGATAGCAAGCTTTATTATTTTTTTGTAGGGATTGATTGGAATGTAAAATCTTTCTTTATCATATGTTTGGTATCATATGGAATAGAAAATATTTTATTTTTATGCATATTGTTATATGATTGTGGCTGTGACTAGAAATATTTTGATCTTTAACACTCGAACATAGTTGATTAAATTTATAAAATGTTGACTGAATTTAGTCTACAATAGTAATTTCTATGCATAATCTAGTTTCTCAAAATATTTAAATTACACTATGACTTGGTGTAGATTGGAAGATCTTTCTTTTATTTTATTTTTAGATATGTATTACTTAGCTTAAATTGTTGCATATTTGATGTCATAATATTGTTCTGGTTTCTATCTTAAAGTGTTCATTATTATTTTTGTGTTTGAGAGATTGTATTTTTGGAAAGACTTCTTCTTTGTAGGCACAAAATGAGCCTAAAAATAAAAAGATGCACAAAGTGTGTCACAAATACAAAAGATGCGCATGTCGGCAAATTATAAAAAGGTACAAAATTATCCCAAAATTGACAAGATGCGCAATGTTGCCAAATTACAAAGTGTATCATTTAAGTTGAAAAGATGCACAATGTCGCCAATCGTTCTTTCCTTTAACATTTTTTTCATTAACACTAATCAATAATTATCACTATTGAATTAGAGAAGTAGTAATTTATTTCACCATTATTGCAATAATTATGGCTTTATAATATGTCTATTATATTACCGACATAGATCAACTTCTCTTATCCTTGTTATATGTAATATAAAATATTTTGAGTTATTATTTCTTTCATATGAGCTTAATATTGTAGTTATCTTTCATCTAACATTCTTTTAATCATCAACTACTTTGAATGTTTCCCTTTTTGTTGTTGTTAAAAGGGGGAGTTCATTTATATTATTTGATTATGTTTAGTAGCATTGGCATAGTTTTTTATGTGTATTCATTTGTATAGTTTGATTATCTGTAATTCGTAGTTGGTATTGGGATTGCTCTTTTTTTGTTTGATGTGTGTTTCATGTTGCATGTTTGTCTTATGTTTTTTGATATTTTTCTAAGGATTAGTATCCCTTGTTTAAAATAGATCATTTATTTAGGGGGAGCTTATGTTTAGGGGGAGCTTAGAAGATAAATTGTGTTTACTTGTTAACTCAAAAAATAATTGTTTTGCCATTATCAAAAAGAGGGAGATTGTTGAGAATTGTACAAATTTAGAGATTATTGAGAATTGTGCAAACCTATTTGAAGTGAGTTTTAATATGAGTTGTTTTAATTATTACAAAAGATTATTGTTTGTCTATTCTTTCTCCTAAAAATATTGCAATTTTTGTTTTGTGTGTGCTATCATGTCTTTCAGGAAGTTCACACTCCAAACAGTTGTAGACTTTAAGTTTTTTGTTAGATTTTATTGTAAGTGAAGTCTATAATTTTTACTTTTCTTGAGTCTGAGAAAGTGTGAATGTAAGTTGAATAATTGTGCACACACACACTGGGGGAGTGAGGTAAAACTTTTTTTTAAAAAAAGCTTATCGTACAGTACGATGTATTTTTGTATGGGATGATCTATGTTATTTGTCCTCTAAAGCGAACCTGCCTGGTTGAAAATTTTTCTAAGTACTGTTCGTACAGTACGAAATTGACTTCATACAGAAGGTTGTGAGGTATGAACGGCTCTATTCTAGGTTTGTACTGGATCGTATGGGATGAACCATTCAATTTTTTGAACTGTTCTTACAGTACAAAATTGACTTCATATAAAAGGTTGTGAGGTATGAACGGCTCTGTTCGAGGTTCGTATTGGATCGTACGGGACGAACCGTTCAATTTTTTGAAATGTTCATATAGTACAAAATTGACTTCGTACAGAAGATTGTCAGGTATGAATGGCTCGATTCTAGGTTTGTACTGGATCGTATGGGACAAACTGTTAAAATTTTTTGAACTGTTCATACAGTACGAAATTATTTCGTATACCATTTTCTAGAGTACAAAATGTGGGTCCTATAGGTTCATACATAAGCATACCGGACAAACATTTCATATTTTGAACTATTTGTACAGGACGATCGGATTGTTTAAAACTTGAAATTTTCAGTTTTTGGATGATTTTTCTTCTTCTATGTACATAAGGGTCCTAAAAACTGACTATCAAAGTGTCTTCCACGAATTTCTCTTGAGTAAGCTTAAGGAGTGTGTTTGGGAGAGTGTATTGAGAATGAAGAGTGAGAGATCTTGTGTAAGAAAATTCTGAGGGATTCACAAGGTTGTCCAATAAGTGAGGATCTCTTAATAGTTCTTTGAAGTTCTTCCCAATCTTCCTAAAAAACTTTTTGAAGAGAATTGTCAAAGGAAGATCGGTTCTCTGCCGACTAAGGAGGGTAAGAAAGGAGGAGTGGTACTCAGCCATCACTAGGAGGGTGAGAAAGGTTGTGGGGTTCTCTACCTTCACCAGGAGGGTGAAAAAGGATAACGGTTCTTTGCCGCATCGGGTTGGTGGAAGAGAGTTTGTAAAGGCTTCTCCGCCTTGCTGTGGGGGCAAAAGGAGAGTCACTTGAGTATTGTGCAATACTTAGAGAAGGAGTCTCTAGGGAGTGGATGTAGGTCGTGTTTGACCGAACCACTATAAATTCTGTTATTTTCTGTTCTTATTTTATTTTCTGCATCGTACTATATTTTTCTGTGGTTGATAAAGTACTGAATTTTCACCTTAGATCGTACTGTACAAATTGGATCGTACTGTATGATATTTTAAGATTTCTTATAAAAGGGTTTCAAAACTTCTAAGTGTTTTTTTAAAGTACCAATTCACCCCCCCCTCTTGGTTAGCCTAGGGACATAATTAATAGGTATAACAACCTATTCACACTTTCATGATCCATGACTAATTTTGGAAATCGTAATACTGCGGAAGATTATTCAATCACATCACCACCTTTATTTGATAATATTCCTTCTGATTTTTGGAAAACTCGCATGTGTACCATTTTGCAATCTATCGATTATCGCATGTGGATGCTTGTTAAAGAAGGTTATGTTGTACCCTATAGACTTGTTAATGGAGTAAAAACTAAAATTCCTTTTACTGAATGGACAAATAATGATCGTGATCTTTCTCAATTGAATTTTAAATGTTTGAACTACTTTTTCTGTGCATTGAAATCTAAAGATTATATGGGTGTTTCAATATGTGCAACTGGTGAAGAAATTTGGGATAAATTGTGCATCACTTATGAAGGAACTAACGAGGTTAAACAATTTAGATTGAATATTCTCTTGCATGATTATGAACTCTTTCGCATGAAACCTAATGAGTCAAATTCTGTTATATACACTAGATTTACACAGATTGTCACTTCCCTACATACCTTAGGAAGAGAGCTTACTAACTATGAAAAAGTGAAAAAGATTTTGCAATTTTTACCTTCTTCCTTTAATGATAAAATTACTGCAATTACTGAATCAAAAGATTTGAATAATTATTTAATTGATAACTTACTTGGATCAGTAATTGCTTACAAGCAAGGAGTGAACCAAAGGCAGCTTGACGCATGTGAGAAAAAGAATGAGAAATCCATAGCCTTGACGGCTGATGATTCTAACCCTGGCGCTTCAGGTTTTGATGATGATGACATGGCCTTAATCACAAGGCAATTCAAGAGTTTCTTGAGGAAGAAACAAAAGCATCATTAGAAGTGGAATAAAGGTAAATCTGGTAAGAATTTTAAAGGATCATATGATGTTATTTGCTTTGAATACAGGAAACCTGGGCATCTGAAGTCTGATTGCCCTACACTTAAGTCTCACCCAGGCAAGGAGAAGGGTGAGGAGAAACCCAAGTTCAAGAAGGTTAAGAAGAAGATACAAAAGGTTTTCTAGGATGATTCAGCATCTGACTCCTCTGAAACTAAAGCTGAACAGGAGATAACCAACTTGTCTTTGATGGTGGATGATCATCATAGTCACTCTAACTAAGAAGAGGTATGTGAATTAACGTATGATCAATTGCTTGAAGTTTTCTTAATCAGGTATAATTAGTGATTCAAAAAATTTCAGCATTGATAATGTTTTACTTATAGATGGACTGAAACATAATCTGCTCAGCATCAGCCAGCTCTATGATAAAGGCTTCAGCATAAAATTTCTACCAACTTGCTTCCTTATAAGCTTAAATAACAAAATTGTTTTGCAGGGAAAAAGGATTAATAACGCCTAAATATTGGATTTAAATTACTTGAAAGCTGATATCACTATTTACTTAAAATTAATTGCTGATGAATCATGGTTGTGGCATAGGAGATTGTGTTATACAAGCACGAAAATCCTCAGGAAGATCACCCAAAAAGACTTAGTGAGAGGTGTCCCCAAGCTAGAGTTCACTAAGGATCACCTATATGATGCTTGTTAGTTAGGGAAGCAAGTCAAATCCTCCTTCCACTCAATCAAAGATATAAACACTAGCAAACCCTTAGAGGTCCTACACATGGATCTCTTTGGTCCTGTCAGCACTTCAAGCTTAGGAGGGAAAGTATTTGGGTATGTAATTTTTGATGATTATTTAAGGTTCACCTGGGTTAGATTTTTGTCTCATAAAAATGAGTCATTTGAGGAGTTTAGATATTTTTCCACTTAGATTCAGAGGAAGCTAGGTTGTGAGATTATAACTATTCATAGTGATCATGGGGGAGAGTTTAAAAATGAGAAGTTTGAAACCTACTATAAGGAGCAAGGGATAGATCATAATTTTTTAGCTCCTAGGACCCCTCAGTAAAATAAGGTAGTTGAAAGGAATAATAGGACCCTAGTAGAAGCTGCTAGAGTCATATTAGTTGAGTACTCACTACCTAAATACTTTTGGGCAGAAGTGGTGAATATAGCCTATTATGTTCTAAATAGGAAAAATCTTACATTAAAGATGAATAAAATACTCTATGAAATTCTTAAGGGTAGGACACCCAACCTCTCTCACCTCTATGTCTTTGGATGTAAGGTGTTCATTCTGAATAATGGGAAGTCTCAACTAGGAAAGTTTGACCCAAAATCTAATGAAGGAGTTTTCCTAGGTTACTCAAGTGTTGGGAAATCTTATAGAGACTTCAATAAAAGAACCCTGATTGTTAAGGAGACCACTCATATTATGTTTGATGAATATGATAATTCTGGAGGGTCTAGGGTAGAAGAAGAGGATGTTGTAGAAGTTACCTAAGGAGTAGAATATGCAAATCTAGAGGAAAGGGTAGAACTTGAAGTTTCATTGCCTAGAGAATGGAGACATTCTTCGAGTCATCCTAAAGAACTGATTTTAGGAGACCTTTCTGAAGGTGTTTGAATTAGGCATGGAATTAGAAAAGAAATAAATCACTATACATTCATTTTAATGATTGAACCCACCAAGATCAATCAAGCACTTTCTGATGAATTTTAGATCCTAGCCATGTAAGAGGAACTAAACTAATTTATTAGGAATGATATTTGGGAGCTGGAAGAAAGACCTAAGGACCAAAATATAGTAGGAACCAAATGGGTTTTTAAGAATAAAATAAATGATTCTAGTGTGGTGGTTGAGAATAAGGCAAGATTTGTGGCTAAGGGGTACAACCAAATAGAAGAGATTAATTTTGAGGAAACCTTTGCCCCTATAGCCCATTTGGAAGCCATTAGAGCACTACTAGCCTTTACCTATTATAAGGAATTTAAACTTTTCCAAATGGATGTTAAGAATGCCTTTTTAAATGGAATAATAAAGGAATATGTGTTTGTAGAGCAACCCCCTGGCTTTGAGTATTCCCAATTTCCAAATCATATTTTCAAATTAAAAAATGCCTTGTATGGATTAAAACAGGCACCCAGAGTATGGTATGAGAGGTTTCACACATTTCTACTAGAAAGGGAGTTTGTTAAGAGGAGCGTAGATACCACCCTTTTCTGTGGAGAGTAGGAGATGAATTACTCATTGTCTAGATTTATGTTGATGATATAATTTTTGAATCTTCTGATAAAAAATTATGTGATGATTTTTTAAAAATAATGTGTAAGGAATTTGAATGAGTATGATGGGCGAATTGTCCTACTTTCTTGGATTTAGCATTAGGCAAATGGATGATGGAACTTTTTTTAATCAATTAAAATACATTAATGACATCTTGAAGAAATATGAAATAGATAAAGCCAAACAAATCAATACTCCCATGAGCTCCAACATCTAGTTTGATAAGGATTCAAATGGAAAATCTATTGATCAGAAGAAGTACATAGGAATAATTGGATCACTTCTTTACCTGACTACTAGTAGAGCTGATATTATATTTAATGTTTATCTCTATGCTAGATTTTAGGTTGATCTAAAGGAGTACCACCTGACTACTGTTAAGAGAATTCTAAGATATTTCTTAGGGACCCAAAACATAGGAATCTGGTATCCTAGGCACAACACCTCCTTTGATATTATAGGATACTCTGATTCTAACTTTGTAGGATATAGGATGGAATGAAAGAGAACCTCTAGAATATATCAATTCATAAGACAATATTTAGTCTCCTAGTCCACTAGAAAATAAAACTCAATTGCACTGTCAACTACTGATGCTGAATACATTAACTTAGGAAGTTATGTGGCCCAAGTCTTTTGGCTGAAATAACAAATTCTGGATTTAGGACTTCCTATAGGCACAATTTCTATCTTATGTGATAACACTAGTGTCATCTTAATTTCTAAGAACCCAATCCAATATTCCAGGACCAAACACATAATCATTAGGCACCACTTCATTAGGGACCATGTTACCAAAGGAGACATAGAGCTACATCATGTAGCCACTGAAAACTAACTGAAAAATATCTTCACAAAACTACTGGCCTTTGAAAACTTTAGCACTTTAAGAACTAGATTAGGTGTTATAGATATTCATGTTTGAGATTGATACTCTCTATTTATGATTCAACACTTAGTTTTATTTGATTTAGCTGTCTTTTTCTTTTTATGCAGTTTTTGATTTCTTGCTAATTTTTTTATTTATCTAATTTGGTTATTTCTTTTTATACGCTTTCTTCTTGCCTTTGATTTCTTATTTATTTTCTTTAAAATCAAATCACTGCTCACTACTGAAAGTTTGATAGAGATGCTAAGCCCTTATGAACTAGTCATGAGGCTAACCAAGAGGGGGGTGGGTGAATTGGTAGTTTTAAAAATTCATGAGCAAGGAGAGATTTAGAAAATTGTTATGAATGTTTTAAAATGATCACAGTTATGTGATGATTTGCGGATGTTCAACGAAAATAAAATAGTAGGCACAATCACACAAGCATCAACAAAAAATTAAGTGCGGAAAATAATAAGAAAGAACACACCAGATTTTATAGTGGTTCGGCCAACTTGACCTATGTCCATTCCCCGGAGGCTCCCCTCCAGGTATTGCACTAACATAAAAGTGACTCTCCTTTTCCTCCCATAGCAAGGTGGAGAAGCCTATATAAAAACTCCTTTCCACCAACCCGGTGAGGGAAAGAACCTGAACTCCTTTCGCTTCCGCATGAAGTAGGAAGAGAACATTGACTCCTTTCGCTTCCTCCAGAAGCAGGCAGGGAACCTGAACTCCTTTTGCTTCCTCCTAAAGCAGGCAGAGAACCTCGATCTTCTTACAGACGATCCTCCCATAGAAAATACTGACAAGACAAGAGATGATGAACGGAGAAGTTGACTATGATCCTTGCTTGGAGCAACCTTTGTGAATCCCTCATAAACTCCCCCTCACAAGATCCTCTCTCTCTCTCTCTCCCAAGCTCTTTCTCTCTCACAAGGTTTCTTTGGAAAGGAAAGTGGCAAAAAATTTTCTAGTTGGAAGAAAAAGATCTTTTAAAGGAGGGCTCAAAAATTATCCTAAATCTCAATTGGTCATCAAAGATCATCCAGGACGATCGGTCGATCGTCCTGTATGATCATTTCAAAATCACATGTATCAGCTTGGACGATTTGGTTCCTCTAGACGATTAGTAGATAAGAATTATTCTGATCATCTCGTACGATTCAGCGATCATCCGGGATGATTAGCATAAATCAGGAATTTCATCAAGAAGATAGCTCTAGTCGTCCTGGGGAAACTTATGCTGGATGATCTCAAAATGACTGATCGTTGAGGATGATATGTATATCATCCTGTACTATTAGTTCAAAAAGTACCAAAATCATCTGGTTCATAACTCTAGATGTACAGGTCATAACATACTGGATGATTTCAAAATGACTTGATTATTCGGGATGATATGCGTATCGTCCCGTACGATTTGTTAAAAAATGGGATTATCGTCCTACACACAGCTTTGGACGTACAGGTGATAGGCACTGGACGGTCATGATTTTTAATACATTATCCTGTATGAACCTACGATCATCCAGGATGATATGATCGAATCAATCAGACCTTAATTACTTTCCTTAATCACCAGACTAATTTAGGCATGATTGTAATGGATCATCCAGTATGATACACATTTGCATTTTTAACCTTTGAGGTTTTACCGTATCAATGATAACGAGTTTTGAGGTTTTACCCTTTCCTCCAGATTTGCATTTTTAACCCCTTGGGTAATCTCTCCTACCTCTTCTTCTTCCTCCACTCTAGTCTCCTTAGGATCAGATTCATCAGACACCACATGAGTTGTCTCCTCCACCACCAAAGTCCTCTTATTAAACACCCTAAAGGATTTTCCCACACTAGAATAGTCTAAGAACACTCCTTCATCAGATTTGGGGTCAAAATTTCCCAAGAATGATTTCCTATTATTCAGAATGAAAACCTTAATGCCAAATACATGGAGGTGGGACAGGTTTAGAGTTTTACCCTTAATGATCTCATAAGGTGTCTTATTCAGATTTAATCTAACATCACCCTATTCAGCACATAATAGGTAGTGTTCACCACTTCAGCCCAGAAGTATTTTGAAAGTGAATACTCAGCAAGCATGGCTCTAGCGGATTCCACTAAGGTCATGTTCTTCTTTTTAGCTATCCCGTTCTACTGAGGGATCCTAAGAGCTGAAAAATTATGGCTAATCCCTTGCTCCTCATAGAATGTTCCAAATCTAATATTTTCAAACTCTCCACCAAGATCACTATAAATAGTTAAGATTTTACAACCTAACTTCCTCTGAATCCAAGTAAAGAAAGACTTAAATTCATCAAATGACTCAGATTTATGTGATAGAAATTTAATCCAAGTGAACTTCGAGTAATCATCAACAATCACAAATCTATAGACTTTCCCCCTAAGCTAGCAGTGCTAATGGGTCCAAAGAGATCCATGTGAAGGACTTCTAAAGGTCTAAAGGTGCTGATGTCCTTAATGGAGTGAAAGGAGGACTGTACTTGCTTCCCTATTTGACAGGAATCACACAAGTGGTTTTTTGTGAACTTATGCTTGGAGACACCTCTAACTAAAACCTTTTGGGTGACTCACCTAAGGGTTTTCATACTGGCATGACATAATCTCCTGTGCCACAACTTAGACTCATCAACAGTAGTTTTTAAGCAAATTAAAAAATCTATTTTAAAGTAACTTACATCCAACATATAGACATTATTGATCTTTTATCCCTACAAAATAATTTTATCATTTAATCTTAAAATGCAGCAAGTGGGTAGGAATTTGATATTCTAACCTTTGTCACAGAGTTGATTGATGCTCAGCAAGTTGTGTTTCATTCCATCTACAAGAAAAATATTGTCAATTATGAAATTCTTTGAATCACCAATTAATACCTGCTCCTACCACCCTCCTAGTGGTGTTGTCTCCAAGTGTAACCGCGCCTCCAGCCTTGGCCTCCAGCGAAATGAATTGATTTGTATCTCCAGTCATATGTATTGAGTATCCGCTATCCAGGTACCACATGCTCTCACGAGGAATTGTGTGAGAGCACACCTATAAAATAATCAAATTTCAGATTTAGGAACCCAAACAGGTTTGAGTTCCTTCTTATGAAAAAAAGAATGCAATGCATGTGTGATATGCTATGAAACAGGCAATTTAGGCCTCCACACACAATATGTACTATGGTGAACAGTGCAGGTGTGAGAGATATGTCCTAACATGCCACAAGAAAAATATCTAACACATGGAAAAGGGTTAACTAATCTACGTAGGTGATAGTGCCGATTCCTAGGTTTGAATGAAATATGCTTTGATGATTTTAAAATAGATTTTTCAAAAGGTGGAGGTGCATAAAATTATGCAAAAGTAGGTGGAGTTTCTTTTTTCTCAAAAACATAAATTTTTACACTCAAAAATTTATTTTCCTTCTTCAAACTTGCAATTTCAAATTTTAGATGATGTTCACTACTATCTAAATCAGATGCATGAGTTTCTAATTCTTTAAATGCAGCTTTTAATTCAACATGTGATATTTTTAACAAATCATGCTTAATAATTAAATCAGAATGCTTTTTGTTCAATTCATCAAATTCGTCAAGTAACGGCATATGATTGCTATCAAGTGTAGAATGATCTTTAACCATAACATCATACTCTTTTTGTAAAGTTAAGAAATCCAATTTCAGGCTAGCATGCAATTTCTTAAGTTTCCTATACGATGAGTGAATTTTCTCAAAAACATCAAGAAATTAATCATACGTAAGCTCACATACCTCTTCTTGATCAGTCTAACCAGGATGATCGCCACCCATCAGACACAAGTTAGTTTCCTGCTCTTCAGCTTCAATCTCAGAGGAGTCGGATGTAGAATCTTCCCAGAATGTCTTTTGAATCTGCTTCTTTTCCTTCCTAAATTTGGGTTTCTCCTCACCCTTTTCCTTGCTTGGGTGAGCTTTAAGTGTAGGACAATCAACCTTTATATGTTCAGGCTTCCTGCATTCAAAATAAATAGTATAAAATAAACAGTTAAAATTTTTATTGGACTTACCCTTGTTCCATTTTTGAAAGTTCTTATGTTTTTTCCTTAGAAAGCTTTTGAATTGTCTAGTGATTTATGCAACATCATCGCTATCAGACCTGAAAGAATCAGTGTCAGTATCATTGGCCTTCAGTGCCACAGTCTTTTCCTTCTTATCACCTTCATCAAGCTATCTTTGGTTCACCCCTTGCTCATAAGAAATGAGTGACCCTAGTAAGTTATTAATAGAATAAGTGTTCAAATCTTTGGATTCCGTAATTATAGTTATCTTGGCATAAAAAAAAGAAGGCAGACATCTTAGAATTTTATTCACTTTTTCATAGTTCGTAAGTTATGTTCTTAAATTATGTAAAAAAGTAACGATTTGAGTGAACCTTGTATACATTTCAGAAATAGATTAAGTAAGTTTCATGCAAAAAAGTTTATAGTCATGAAGTAATATATTTAACCTAGACTATTTAACTTCAGATGTACCTTCATAAGTGATGCACAATCTATCCCAAATTTCTTTACCAGTTGTACAAGTAGAAACACGCATGTAATCCTCAGATATTAAGCCATAGAAAAAATAGTTCAAACATTTGGCATTCAGTTAGGTTAACTCACGATCATCAAAAGTCCATTCAGTGAAAGACAGTTCAGTTTTAACATTATTAACCATTCTAAAAGGTTCTTTATAGCCATCCTTAACAAGCATCCACATGCGATAATCTATAGATTGAAGAAAAGTGGACATGCAAGTTTTCCAAAAATCAAAAGGTATATTATCAAATAATGGCGGTCATGTAATTGAATAACCTTCAGTAGTATTCCGATTACCAAAGTTAGCCATGGATCAAATTCAAAACTTTTTAAACTTAATTTTTGAATCCCGCTCTGATACCACTTAAAAGTTTGATAGGCATGTTAAGCCCTTATAAACTAGTCCCGAGGCAAACCAAGAGGGGGGTGAATTGGTAGTTTTAAAAATTCTTAAGTAAATAATAATTTAGAATATTATTATGAATGTTTAAAAATGATCATAGTTATACGATTATTTATGGATGTTCAATGATAACAGAATAGTAGGCACAATCACACAAGCATCAATTGAAAAGTAAGTGTGAAAAATAATACGAATGAACACACTAGATTTTATAGTGGTTCGGTCAACTTGACCTACGTCCACTCCCCGGAGCCTCCCCTTCGGGTATTGCACTAACTCAAAAGTGACTCTTCTTTTGCTCCTACGGTAAGGCGGAGAAGCCTGTACAAAAACTCCTTTCCACCAACCCGGTGAGGCAGAGAACCTGAACTCCTTTCGCTTCCTCCTAAAGCAGGCAGAGAATCTCGACTCCTTTTGCTTCCTCTAGAAGCATCAGAACCTGAACTCCTTTCGCTTCCTCCTGAAGCAGGCAGAGAACCTCAATCTTCTTACGGACGATCCTCCCATAGAAAACACTAACAAGATAAGAGACGATGAACGGAGAAGATGACTTTGATCCTTGCTTGGAGCAACCTTTATGAATCCCTCATAAACTCCCCCTCACAAGATCCTCTCTCTCTCTCCCAAGCTCTCTCTCTCTCTCACACACAAGGTTTTTCTGGAAAGGAAAGTGGCAAAAGATTTTTCAAGTTGGAAGAAAAATATGTTTTAACGGAGGGATCAAAAATTGCCCTAAATTTTAACTAGTCATCAAAGATCATCCAGGATGATCAATCGATCATCCTGTACGATCAGTTCAAAATCACATGTATCAGCTTGGATGATTTGGTTCCTCTGGACAATTAGTAGACAAGAGTTGTTCTGATCATCCCGTACGATTCTATGATCATCCGGGATGATTAGTGTAAATAAGGAATTTCATCCAGAAGACAGCTCTGGTCATCCAGTTGATACTTGTGCTGGATGATCTCAAAATGACTTGATCGTCCAGGACGATAATATCTTCTTGTCCGATTAGTTCAAAAAGTGCCAAAATTGTCCAGTTCACAGCTCTGGACATACAGGTCATAAATATAGGATGATTTCAAAATGACTTGATCATCCGAGATGATATGGGTATCGTCTCGTGTGATTAATTCAAAAATTGGATTATCATCATGCACACAGCCCTAGACGATAGGTGATAGGTACTGGATGGTCCAGATTTTAACACATCATCCTGTACGATCCTGCAATCATCCAGGATGATATGATTGAATCAATTAGACCTTAATTACTTTCCTTAATTACCAAACTAATTTAGGCATGATTGTAATGGATCATCCCGTATGATACATGTATCGTCCGAGACGATCAGACAAAATCTCTAAAAATAAAAACATGCCTAACTTGATCTGGTGTTTGAGAATTTCTGATTTAAGCCTATCGTCCTGTACGATATTAGCATCGTCCAAGATGATCAGCTTAATCAAACTGACTTAACATGATCATCCTAATTAGGGTTTCTATTTTCACTGGATCGTCTAGGATGATATGTATATCATCTAGGATGATATGAATAAAATTTTGAGACAGAAACTCTAACTCACTAAAACTCTCCCCCTGAGTGTGTGTGTGCAAGGTTACTTAGAGAGAGGATCAATAAGATTACATTTGACTCAAGAAAGGAAAAAATTATAATTAAATACATGCGGACCCGATCTTGAGTTGGCTTGGATTGCATTTGATCTTTTGTACCTGAAATGATTAGCCAAGCAAATCAGAATAAAAACATGTTTATCATCATCAAAACTATACTTCTTGGATCCAAATTTGCAACAACTATTACTAATAAACTTGATTTCAAAATGAGAGTTTTGCCTTATTTTTATTTAGAAGATTATAAGCAGTGATTGACTTCTCTAAAACAGTTAAGGAAAGAAATATTACTGACTCTTTCTCTTCGCTTAACTCTTTTAATGGTGTATATTCTTTTTGGATTAAAATCTTTTTCAAAATTAAAAATTTGGACTTTGAAATAGAGATCTATTTTATCTTCCTATAGTAATCTATCTCATATGAGTAGTGTTCCAAATCATTGAATCACTTTTATATTTTCTTGATGAGGTAATTATATTTATCATATGGGAATGATTCTATTTTGTGGATTATTTTTCCTTATCTAAGAGAGTGAGTTTTTCTTCTCTTATATCTAGAAGATAATCTCATAACTGAGAGTCTTTTAGAGGTCTTGAAAGAAAGAAAGCTTGCAAAAGATACGCAAAGTGCGCCAATCAACTGAAAAAAGAGAGGCACAAAATGAGCCAAACATTGAAAAGATGCGCAATATTCGCCAATAAATTGAAAAGATACACAAAGTGTATCAAAAAAATAAAAGATGCACAAAGTGCGCTAAATAACTGAAAAAGAGGTATAAAATGAACCAAACAAAGAAATAAGCTTCCTCCTCTTTCAAATCTTTAAAAATCTTAGAAGAATTCATATGCCACTTAATATATTCAAACACTTGAAATAGAAAATTATGATTTCTGGTTCTTTAATTTGAATTACTATTTTATAAGATGTTTTTCTGGAACAAAGTTTGAAAGGATCACTTTTCTTATCCAATTTCATTTCTTCTGAATTAAATTTTTATTTTAAAAGAATTTGAACCTGCAAGGTGTCTGAGGTAGGGTTTATAAAAATCAATTTTCCAAGTTTTCTAGATTTTAGTTCATCAATTTCTTGTTATATGCTTTTGAATTAAAAATTAAGAAAAAATTCTAATTTACTGGAGCTGATCAATTTATAAAAAAAACATTATTTTTATTCTTATTTTTTGTGTGTTTATATTTTATGTTTTGATTCGAATTTCTTACTTCCTTTAATCATCTGATCCTTCCTCTCCATCATTCAAATTCTCAATTTTTTGTTCCCATCGTCCTGGATGATCCAAATTATTCAGGACGATCTAATCAAATCACCCTTCATCAAACATCTGATGGTTGATCTGACTCAATTATTGATAATCATCCTAGATGATCCACCTCATTATCTTGGATGATCCATGTTTAAAATATTTCTGGATGATTTGAATTTGGCTGTTATGATCCATTAATACTAATCATCCTGGATGATCAACCTCATCATCCTGGATGATACTTTTCATCAAAGATCATCCAGAAAGACTCCTAAGGACAGTCGCCTATGTCTAATTGTCCGAGACAATATTTTATCATGCTGGATGATCTGACCATCTTTTTGACCAATCATTCTGGATGATTATAATTGCACCTATCATCTTGGACAATCCAACGATCATCCAAGATGATGTTCTCAGATCTATTCAAACCAGCCATTTCAATCCAATTCCTCACCTCACCTTTACTTCCTCTCCTCACTACACCATCGCCTCTTCTCTTGCTATGGCTGGCAGTGGGAAATGCTAACGTGCACTTGCTAGAAGCTCTTCTAGGAGCGCCATTGATCCTTACTTTACTGAAGCTGCTGATGAAGCAGCCTATGCCCGTTTCAAATCTACAGGCATAAACCCCTCACGAATCATCAATCAAGCCACCCTAAACTTTTAGGTACTACATCACTTTGCCAACACCACACTGACTTTCATTCTCACTCTACCTTTCCCGTTTAATTCTAAACTCCTCTTTGAGTTTTTTGCAAGCCTTCATTTTAATGATGATTTCACTAGCCTCCAGTCCTACATTAATCGACGTCCTATCAAAATAACTTAACAAGATTTTTATGAATTTCTTTGACTATCCACTACTAGGAACAAGCTTCGCCTTTTAACCTCTGATCCTAATTTCAATTGGACCCCTATCAACATCATTCTTAGGGAAACCAATGCTCCTTTTCATGACTCAGCTGTCAATTCCCTAGTAAATGATGCACACATAATCCAACACATCCTTTGTAACTCTATAATTCCAAAAGTTGGAGATAGGATCCACATCACTCCCATCCTTTCACTCACCACCTACTACATCAAGACTAAGTTCTAATTCAATGTCGTTGATTTGATTATTTGATACAGCAAGCACCAAACATCCATTAGGGATCCAGGCCATAAGCGAAAGCTAAACCTCACCCTTAAACACCTCATTTCATATACTCTTGAATCTAAATGCAATCTTCAATTCCCTTCTCTACCTGATCACGATTCAATCTTCTACTCAAATAGCTCCTTCCACACCCTTCATAGTTCTCATCATCCCTGGGAACATGAGGAGTCTTGGAAAGAAGAGGAAGGCCCTATTCCTGCACCTACCCCTTTTAGCCAGCAATCTAATATTGATCAGCTGGTACAAAGGTTAGACCAGTGGGAGACCAAGTTTGACTCCTACATAGCTGCTCAAGAGCAGTAGCACATAGAGGATGTTGCTTATTTTGACACCTATGTAGCCCAACAGTAGTAGAACGACAAGGATATGGCCTAGTTTATAGAGCCGTTTGCTTCCCTTCACCGACTCTTACCACCACCACCACCTCCAAATGATCAGAGTTCATCTTTCTAGTTTTTTTTGGGGGGTTTATTTTAGAGTTTGTGCTAGTTTCTATTCAGTATTTTGTTTAGTTGCAATTTTTCTATTTACACCTTTTTGCGATGTCAAAAGGGGGAGTAGTGTTGTTAGTGTTGTACTGTTTGCCTACTTTTAGTAAAATTTACTTTGCTTTATTTATATTATTTTTCTTTATTTTGTGTTAATTTTTTTTATCTGCTTGAGTTGCAATTGCCTAACAAATGTTTGCCATCAGAAAAAAAGGGGAGATTATTATAAGTTTAGGTTCAAGTATTATAGTTTTGATGATATTAAATATTTCTACTTCTTTACTGCTACTACTGCATATCTATTTTAGTTGTACATGCCTACTAACTTTTCAGGTTCATAAAGCCAATTGCAATCCAAGCCAACTCAAGATTGGGTAGACTAGGATTAAGTCAATTTATAAGTTTAAATTTCAATAGTTTTACCTTTTCTTGAGTCAAATATAACAAGATAAATCATGATGTTAAGTAACCTTACACACATATATTGTGGGGAGAAATTTGGTGAGTTTTAGAGTGTTCTTATTTTTTAGCAAATCATATAGGACGATTAGTTCAAAATAGAAATCCTAATTAGGGCATCTGGGCTAAGTAAGTTTGATTAAGCAAATCATCCTGGATGATCCTCACATCATTCTAAATGATAAGTTTAAACTAAGAGATTAGTCGCCAATCACATTTTAGGAAATATTTTACTTTTAGATATTAATTCTGATCGTACGGAATGATACCTGTATCATCTTGGATGATTCACTACAATTTTGCCAAATATAATCCCTTGATTAGTAAAATATTTATGGTTTAATTGATTAATCACATCATACAGGATGATCATCCCCGATCATCCCAGATGATCGTCCCCGATCGTCCCAGATGATCCTTTATTTTTTTTGGGATGATCTCCAATCATCCCGGACAAAAACCATATTTTCTTCTAATCATCCAAGATATCATCCTGGATGTCTCGAGACATTTTTTGGATGATTTATCGATTGCAACCAAAAATGGCCTGATCAATTGCAACCAAAAATGGCCTGATCATCTCAGATAATTGTGAAATCGGCCAGGATGAAAACCCCTATTTTCTTCTAATCATCCAGGACATCATCCTGGACGTCCTGAGAAATTTTTTGGACAATTTGTCATTTTCCACTTAAATTAAACTAATCATCCTGCATGATCGTAAAATTGTCTGGAATGGTATGTAGAAAATATTTCTTCTGACCGTCCAGACCATGGCAAAATGGTTGATTTTGTACTGATCGTACAGGACAATCAATAAATAGTCCTAGACAATATAGTCAGCAAGTTGAATTTTAGGGCATTTTTGAGGCCTTCTATTTAAGCTCTTTAACCATCTCTTCAGTAATATTTTATTGATTTTTCCACTCCAAGAGATCTTAGAGGAGAAGGAGAGTTAAGGAGAGAGAGAGGATCTTGTGAGGGGGAGTTTATGAGGGGATTCACAAAGGTTGCTCCAGCAAGGATTCAACCTTCATCTTCCTTCTTCATCCTTTGCTTTATGGTGGCTCTAGGGAGACAATCATCATAATCAGATCTAGGTTCTCTGCCTGGTTCAAGAGAAAGCAAAAGGAGTTTGAGGTTCTCTGCCTGCTTCAGGAGGAAGCAAAAGGATTCTAGGGTTCTCTACCTGCTTCAGGAAGAAGCAAAAGGAGTCAAGGTTCTCAGCTTCACTGGTGTTAGTGGAAAGATATTGTAAGGGCTTCTCCACCTTATTGTGGGAGAAAAAGGAGAGTCACTATAGTGTTTTAGTGCAATACCTAGAGGGGAGGCTCCAGGGAGTGGACATAGGTCAAGTTGACCGAACCACTATAAATTTTGTGTGTTCTTTTCATTTATTCTTTTGCATTTTAATTTTCACATATTTTTTGTGATTTGATCTATGGTTGAAAATTTATTTTTGGTTATCTACTTTTTCCTTCATTGTTCATGTTTTAAATATTAAAAAAGACAAAAATATATATTTTTATTTGTGTAAGAATTTTTAAAATACCAATTCACCCCCCCCCCTCTCTTGGTTAGCCTTGAGACTAGTTCATAAGGGCTTAATAACCCTAAGAAACTTTCATTAAGAATAGCAGATGACTTGGAATTTCTTCACCAATGAGAGCAGCTATAGGAAGAAGTGGAGTTGCATCAAACTACTCTGAGGAGGAAGAGAAGAAGTTAGGAAGGTAGCAGCTTCAGGGTGTGGGCTCAGTCCGGTGAAGCTGCTCAAAGTGAGGGGAGCAAGGTTGAGGGGATAGTAGAAGCAAGTGGGTGGAGTTTAAATATAAAGAGGCATTTGAATCAAAGATCTATACATGAGTTGAGTCATAGTTCCCAGCTAAGCATTGAAGATCGGACGAAAATTATGAGTTATGGACAGGAAGTTTGATCATGAGTGGCTGCTATTTGATTAAAATATTTTTATTTTTGAAAATTAAAGATTAATTATGTTTTGGTGATTTAATTTCTTAAATTTCAATCTTGAAATTAAACATGTAATTATGAAAAATATATTACCCCAAAAGACAAAAATATCATTCCCTAATAGGTTAAATTTATAGAATTAAAAGTTCATCTCGATTATCATAGTCAAATTCGGGAAAGAACTATATATAACCCCAAAGTATAAATGATCATTCAATCAGGTATTTAATTATGATAATTTGGTTGAAATATCATTAACTTCATAGTCAAAGTTACGATTATAATTTATATATCTTTCTAAGGAAAGAATATATCAATCATTATTGATCCTTTGAAAATGATGATAATAATCGTTAATTTTGACTTAAACTTTTTCAAAGATAATTAATTGAGATTTTAAGAAAATTAATTTTGGAAATTTATCTAGGATACTCAATCTTCTATAAGCATAAGCCCTCGTAGTTAATTACATCATAGAAAGTTGGAATTTCTTAGAAATACTCTCGATTAAAATAAATGTAGAAATTTTATTTAAGATTTCAAGGCTTGATATCAAAGGAAGCACAAATTGGAAATTTAATAGGGAATGTATCAAAAGTGAGTGTTTATTTTTGAAGGCTAAAGGAAGAAAGGTATGAGGTACTTTAAGATTCTGAAATATTTCAGAAGCACCCCAGCCTATCCTAAGTGTTGGGCTTGAATTTGATTGAAAGAGATTTTAATTTAAATTATTATTTTTAGTAGATGGTTGAGATTAGATTCCCAAAGGTTGAGTTCTTATAGCTTGAGCCTGCCTCAAAATCTAAATTTAAATTGGGTACTAAAAATCAGTAACCTGAACCAAACTAATGCAATGTAGGATCTGGACTTACCCCGGCCTAGATTGGGGAGCCAGCTAGCCACCTAAACATTTTAAAACCATGAGTCTGGTCTTTTATATGAAAATGGTAGGGACATTACTTAAGATATGTTTTGTAGAATAGGGCCGACATCTAGAGCAGTCCTTAATTGGCCCTTTGACTTATACTGGGTAAAATGAAACTTAAAAGAAATGTAATTAAATTTTTTGACTCATTTTAATTTGTTTATAATGTAGTGCATGCTAGTTGACTTAACGAATGCTTAAATCATATATGAAGAAATTTTAAAAATGCATAAAAATAGGATTTTCCTTAAAGATCGCATAGATTTCCCATGACAGATCTGCACTTTTATAGGCCAGGTGGTCTGCCAAAATTTACAGGCGGAGAGGTGCTTAACAAAGGAAAGAATGTGCAACAAGATACTATGCAAACTCTCGACGGTCCCAGGCTTACTTCTTAAAATGTTAGAATTTTGATGTTGTTTTAAAAATTTTAATTTAATTAAAGTAGAAAAAGTTTTAACAATCCTTCATTAGCCTCCAATCGGGTTCCGGGAAAAATCAAAGATCGACATATAAAATTGCTAAAAAATTACTAAAAGCATAAAATCCTATAACGTAATCAACACTTCAATCATTAATCAAATTAATTAAATTAATATTCAAATTGAAAGTCCATGTGATATGTGCCACTTAATATTATAACCTAAGATCTGTAGAAAGTAAAGTTATCGGGTATCAATGATAACAACCTGGATTATACTCCTAAGACTCAAGTGAATTTGAGAATTGGATTATCCTCAATATTTACTTCCTTGTCCTTCTGTGAACTTCTTGGATTCGTTGGGTCTGGATATCCAAATGAAAAGAAACTCTCCCTTAAAAGGGTTGTTTTCTTTTCCCTTTGGATATTTGAAACTATCCTAACATAATCTTCCAAATGAAAGAGAACCTTCCCCTAAGGGATGTTCTCTCCTCTTTGGAATCTAAGTTGGATACTTATATATCTGCTCTTAAATGTCACTTTGAATTACTACTCAAAAGATTTGAATTATATTTAATGAAAATTAAAAATCTTGATTCGAACAACCTGCAGGGTTATCCTAAACAGTTAATATTAAATCATCCGAAGTAGTTCTATATTGAAATTAAAATTCTCAAACCAGCCACACTTGTCCATGCTCTTTTAAATTTTAAAGGGGGACTTAACATTCTGGAGCACCTGCAACAATTTAATTTTTATGATTCTGCCCCCTTTTATTTTAAATGCCCTATTCGAGCATAGCCATCTACATAAAATTAAATTACCATAAATTGTCCCTAACCTAGGGATAAATATAATACCCATCAATCACATCATAGAGTATCAAAATTAAATAAATAATCACATCAACATTAATAACCAACATGTAGTGAAAGCTCCAAAATTTTGGCATGTTGTAGGAAAGTAAACACCGGCCTAACCTAGATCTAGAAGTGGTGCCCTAGCAAACCATCTAAGTGTGTGTAGTAGGCTTTGTGGTTCTGATATGTCTTATATTGGATAATTAGTTAAAGTTGTCTAATGTTTAGATTTATTGAAGGTCAAAGGGTAAATTTGGTTAAAGTTCAAATGTTAATATATTAATGTTTATTTTAAAATGAATTTTTAAAGGTTGATTAAGTAAATGGATTTAATTAGTTATAAATTTAATTAATTAGATTTTTTGTTAATTTAAGGATTAGATTAATTTAAATTTTCCATCATCTGATTCATGGCATTGTACCACAACGGCTTGAGGAACTAGGCCTTCTAATGACACTTAGCCCCATAGCTCAAAGTAGTCCATCCTAAAAACTTGATTGCTATAATTAAATTAAGAATTTTAGTTTGATTAAATTATTAATAACCAATCCATTTTATGGTTTTCGAGTCCATTGAATCTGTTAGTGATGTTATGCCATCAGGCTCAAGGAACCAGGCCTCCTTAGGACACTTAGCCCCACAGCCCTGAGTAGTCCATCCTAAAAACTTCATCTTTGGAGTTGTTGTTATATATTAAAGGGTTAGTTGATTAATTTCATTAATTATATTAAAAAATTTTAGAATTTTTATTGATTATTGAATTTTTGAATTTTATGGATTATTTTAATTTTTAAATTAAGGGGTCAAATTTTGACTTTTAAACTAATATTAAATTATAGAAAGTTAATATTTTTATTAAAGATTACACCTTAGGATGAGAAATTAGACTATAAGTTTGCTGGATTTGTATTTCCTTATAATTAGTTATGAATTTCTTAAGTTCAAATTAAATTTTGAACTAGAGTTAACTAAAAAATTAACTTTTTTGATTTTAAGTTATTTTCAAAATTTTAATATTTTTAATAAATATTAGACTTTACATGGAATACAATGCCTTTAAGTTTGCTTAATTTGGGGTTTTCTACATTAAGTTATAAATTTTTGAAGTTTTAACCTAATTTTAAACTACGATTAACCCAAAAGTTGACTTTTTAACTTTGACATATTTATGTTGGTTTGTTATTTTTAGAAAATACTAGACCTAAAATGGAGTTGAATGACACTAATTTTGGTCAATTTGGATTTTTCTGGAATTAGTTATAATTTTATAAAAGTTTGGTTAATTAATTGATTTTTTAAATTACTTAATTATGAAGGTTTTGATTATTTTGATCCAAACTCATTCTAAACTGCATGAAATCACTCCCAAAAATTAGGGATGACCCATGTGAGTGTTTTTAGATGTTTAGAATTTATTCAGAATTTTTAATATTTTTAAATATTTTATTTAATTAATTATTAATTTTCACTAAAACTTAAATTAAAGTTAAATTACAAATCCACTCATGGAGCTTTTATTTTTCCTAAATAGAGGATTCATTTTTGGCTAGTTTAATATATTTCTTGTAATTTTTGGATTTAATATTGATTTATTTCAATTTATTAAAGTTTTTAGGAATAAAAAAGGTTGAATTTTGACTTGCTTAATTTTGTAAGCTAATAACCTCCAAATCTAAGGAAATTTGGAACTAAGGTGTAAAATGTCACTTAGTTTAATGTTCTAAAGTTTCACCCATACTGGGTGTTTGTATGATTTCTTAGAAATTTTCTAAGTTAATTAGACATTCGCCTTAATTATTTTTCTTACGTGTCACTAGTATTCAATTGGGTTTGAAACTTTGGCCATCTAACCCTAACACTGAATAACACATACCAAAAAAAATGCAAGCCAAATTCTAAACAGTGTGTGAGTTATAAATTTTCAAAGTTTTGGGTCAAAATCTAACCAAATACTTTGAACATTTAATTCACCAGAATTCAACCATCAACTAGAGTTAAATTTTTTATTACATGTGGGTATCACGCCATAGATCCTATTTAAATTTGATCTCAATCAGATCACTGGATTGAAAATTATCAAAGAATTTTAATTTTTATTAAAAGCTAAATATCACTCTATACATTGATCAAAATTAGTCAAAATAAATTTTAAATAAACTTGAACTCGAGATAGTTCCAACAAGCCCAAGAACATTAAATTTGGACAAAAAATAAAATTTTGATGAATTTATGAAGTTTAGAGCATTTAAATAGATTTTTTGAATAAATTTTGATTCAAAAAATCTGATCAATGGCCAAGATTTGGCCATGTTGCTGCATCTTCATACAAAAGAACCAGGGTTTGAACCCAGGGAAGGTGTGAACTCAGAGTTTTTCGATCGGCCCAGTTCAAACAAACAGATGGCCTAAATTAACCCAAATTTTTTAGTTCATTTTTAAACTAAAACTTCAAACGCTCATAACTTTTGATCCAACAGTCTAAATTTGATGAAATTTGAAATGTAGGATCACCGTACCCTAGTCTTTTAACCCATTGTGTTTCAATGCTCCATGCATTGATATTTGGGAGAAATTAAGGTTTGATCATATAACTTAAAATGGGGACAACTTACAATTCAAATGTCAAATTTTGATGTTCTTAGGCTTATTAGAAAAGCTGGAGAAGTCCTCTACAACTTTGCTAAAAACCTCAGGAACTTTTGAAGGCTAAATTTAAATATGCTATTCAAAGTCTTCTTTCTCTCACTATCTCTCTCTCTCTTCCCAATTTTGGTTAAGTTTTTCAACAAGGTTGGAAAAGCTTGGGGAGTCTTCTCTTATAGATGGAGAGGCTGGGGGATGAATGGTATGAGCTCAAGGTTGCTAGAATTAGGAATTTTAAAAGAGAGTGGATAGAGCCAAGGTTTAAAGTTAAGCTTTCCATTATCTCTTCATTCCAATGAATATTTTCCTTATTTATGTGTCAATTTTGCTTATAAATGAGTATTACAAAATATATAATTGTAAGGCACTATGCATGACATCAACGTATGGAGGAGATAAATGGATTGGAGAGCTACTACAAGGTTATCCAATGAGATTTCATAATATGTTTCATATGTCTCAAGCAATTTTTGTTAAGCTATTATATGACTTGGAATATGCTCATGGTCTACATGGATCAACAATGATAATAAGTAGAGAAGTACATGAGATTACTTTATATATTTTATTGTATAATCAATCAATATGGTTGACATGTGAGAGGTTTCAACAGTTAATTGAGACTATCAGTAGGTATTTCTCTATTGGATTAGAGGCTTTGGTGAAATTATCATATTCTATCATCAAACCTATCGATCTTGAATTTAATGATATCCTAAGGAATATTTTGTATAATAATCGATATATGCCATATTTCAAGGTAGTTATTCTTATTATGATATTATGTGATAAGATTTGTAAAAATGAATATAATTTCCAATCATCGCTTCTTAAATAGGACTGTATTTGAGCTTTAGATGGAACACATACGGATGCTGGTGTTTTGAGTGCTGAGAAGGTAGCTTATATAGGAAGATGTGGGTCAACATCGCAAAATGTTATGGGTGTGTGTGACTTCAACATATGTTTTACTTTTATCATGGCATGATGGGAAGGAAGTGCAAATGACAGTGACATTTTTAAATTTGCAACTCATAATATACGCAATAACTTTTTGATGCCACCTCCTGGTACATTGTATATAGTTGTAAAGTTAATAGTAATAATTTTTATATTAATTTACATAAACTTTATAACAGGAAAATATTATGTTGTCGATGCTGGTTATCTTATGCAAGGGATTTTTAAAGCCATTTCTAGATACCAAATTTCATATAACTTATTTTGAAAGAGGAAGCCAATTAGTACTTGGGAGGCAAGAAACTTTTAATAAGTGACACTCTTCATTAAGAAGCATAATTGAGAGATCATTTGGTGTTTGGAAGAAGAAGTGGGTTATACTACGAGATATGCCTACATACTCATTCAAAAAACAAATTAAAGTAGTGATAGGAACAATGGCATTGCATAATTACATACATCGACATCTTTGTCAGAAAGACCCAAAATTTAATATATGTGAAGCAGACAGAACATATATACCAAAAGAGGCATATGAGTATAGAATTGGGCAATCATTAGTAGAGACTGAAGAAAATGGTTTTAATCAGGAGGCACAAGATGGTGAAGGTGCAGAGGAGCTGATCCATTTACGAGAGGAAATCACAGATGCATTGATGGATGAGATGAATTAGAAAGTTTCATATGTTTGGCATTATGTTCAATTTTATTTGATTTAGATATTTTTTTGAGTTATTAAAGATGGTCTACTTTGCTAGGTATTACACCTGAATGTTTATAAAACTTATATAACATGTTAAATTTTCATTTTGGTGAGGCATCTATATAATTATTATTGTGCTTATGGATTTAGTGGTTCTTATTAGATCTTATTTGTGCTACATTTATATTTTTTGGCCATATGCATATGTCTAGAATTCCATTCCATGTATTAGTGATGGTGTCATGCGACATTACACTTTAGCTAAGTTGGTAAAATATATGTGGACAACCAAATCATACTTAAAGCACTCAACTTCTGAAGACTAACCTGAGTTGTTAAGCTTTGAGTGCCAGTAATAACATTATCTAAAATTTAGGTGAATACCCTTAAGAAACATATAATTGACTGGAATTCATACTTGTTTTATTGAATTAAAATGCTTACTGGCTTGTACTGGATGGTTCTAAAACTGAGCAGTAATAATGGGGTCAATAATGCTGAAAGGTTTCATTATGTTATGGTAAAATAAAACATTTACTTAGGTGTGCTTTGTGAACCAGTCGAATGCAAGCCCAAATAATGTAATACCAATAAAGTTTAGTCCTTCCAAGCATCTATGAAGGTTGTGCACATCAGACAATAAGATCGAGATAATGTTTATGCAATGCTTACTGCCATTCTCTGGTTGGGTAACATCTCCTTTAACGTGATTGACAATGAAAACCATGTTGAAGTTGTTGCATATGAAGGTGTCTTTCCTTTAATTAAGTAGAGGGCCAATTCTGCTGTTTGTTTTATGAGATATTTAATAGTTGATATCAACCTAACATTAATATTTCGCAGGCCATGATTGGAACAGGCATCCTTATTTCATAAATCCTATCTAAAATCTGTATTCTAATTTTAGCAATTACTGACCAAGTGTACTTGTTTCTTATGCTTCTAAAGAGTACGATTTGCATGACTATCATAAAGAGTTATGAATGGTATTAAAATGTAATTTTTTAAAGATCCTTTATTTGTTTGGTTTTTAGAGTTATAATATCAAATAATATGTTGATGAAAACTCAAATTATGAAACTATTTAATGCACTAAATTGGTTTTTAAGTCCAACAATTTTAAACTTGGTTTTGATTTTGGTTTCAATGTCATACAAAGTTTAGATGTTCTTGACTACTTTGGTTTTCTTATTCAGTTTTTTAAAGCAAGTAAAATGTTTTAAAAAATATCAAAATAATGTATTACAAATCAAAATTTGAAAAATAAATATTAGAGGAAATATCAATTTATTAAACAACATTTTTAGACCTATAATATGTTGCTCGCATGTCCAAATCAATGTCTCATAAGTCTTTGGAGACATTAATTACAGCTCAATATTTATTTGAGTTTTTAACAATACATTTATATGGTTGAAAATAAATGTATAATCAATATATTTGTTTATGTTCTAAATTTTAAACTTGAAGCATATAATTTGTAATAAAAATAAACCTTATATTACTAAATATTTAATGTTTTTATTCTAAAATAGATTTTAAAATTTTGATATGTTATATAGATTTCAGAAAAAAAAATTGATGCCCCAAAATGTTCACTTTAAGCATTTTGTTGAAAATTTTTTTTTAAAAAATATCAACAAAAATATATATGTATAATTACAAAAAAAGGTATTATTATAAAGTAATAATCGAGAATCTAAAATTTGAACAAATTATTTTAAGGATAATAGAAAAAGTTAATTTAAAATTTTATAGTATTTTGATATATAAACTCATAAAACATTTGATAAAATTATTTGATTTTAATTCAGAATTGTTAATTTCTTTTCATATATATTTAGAAATATTTATATTATTTTTTTTTCATCTCAATATATAGAAGGGTATTAAGGTAATTTGTTATCATACAGCAGAGCACAGCAGAACAATAGTTATACTACCCAAAAAAAATTAATTGATTTATGTACAACAACTTAAGAAAGCAGCTTTCTAGATAACAACTTCATAACATGCTTTACCGACAGCTGCAGCCGTCCCAAACGAAGCTTAATTCTTCTCAACTTATGCTTTATTAAATTGAGAAATTCATGGCTAAGATGATGTTGGAGCTAGCAATATGAGGGGAGAATTTAACAAGTTTAAAGAACTTTTCATGAATAAAAATAACTCAGCACATTATATTTACTATTTACCTCACCAACTTTAATTAGCCTTAGTAATAGATGTAAAAATTCATTTTCAAATTTACAGAAAATAAATATAATTTTTAGAAAACTTTAAATAAAAATAAATATGTTACAAATCTAGATCCAATTACTGTGATTTTGATGATTACAAATATTATTATTTCTTTACCACTACTATTATTACGTTTCTATTTTGTTTGCCCTGCTTACTAACCTTTCGGGTCCACAAGATCACTTATAATGAATATCAGCCCAAGATCGGATAGACTAGGATTGAGTCTGTTTATAATTTTAAATTCAAAGTACTTTTTACTTTTCTTGAGTCAAGTCATGTATTTGATGGACCCCAAGCTAAGTAACCTTGCACGCAAACACTCAAGGGGAGAAATTTGGGGAGTTAGAGAATTCTCTATTTTTTAACCTAGTCATATAGGACAATCTATATCATCTTGGATGATCAGTTAAAAATAGAAGACCTAATTAAAGAATCCTAGTAAATTAAAAGTGATTAAACTAATCATACCGGATGATCCATATCATCTAAGTTGATCATTTAGTATTATGAAAATAGCCATCAAACACAATCTAAGTAATATTTTTATTTTTAAATTTTGAACTAATCGTATAGGATGATGTACATCATCACAGATGATTCAAAATAATCATGCCCAAGTTAATATTATGATTAGAAGAATAATTATGGTAAATCTTAATTCAATATGATCATATTGGACTATCGATGACGATCATCCTTGATGATAGAGAGTATGTTGGGATGATAAGGGATCACCACCTATCGTACCGGATAAACCATATTATTTTTCAACTAATCATCAAAGACGATGAATAACTTTCATCCTATAAGATAGAGAAGTGCTTGGGATGATCAGGCATCATCGAGCATCATACTTGATAACATTCAGAAGATTTAAACTAATCATCCAGGATGATAATATAATTATCCAAGAAGATATTCCTATTCCAGTTGAACTAATCGTCTAGGGCAATGCTGTTCATACTGGCGATAAAGGCAGTTTTGAACTAATCGTACATGATGATATTGGATCATCCTGGATGATCAAAAGCGCAAAATTAAAATTAGGTCTTCTTTTGGAAGCTCCCTATTTAAGCTCTCTCATTATCTGTTGAGACAATTTTTTGCTAGGGAGGAGATCTGTGAAAGAGGTTAGAGAAGGAAGAGGGAGAGCTTGAGAGAGAGAGAGATCCTTGTAAGGAGGAGTTGTGATGAATTCATAATGGTTGCTACAAGAAAGGTGTTCATCATCTTCTTCAAGTTGCTGTCCTCATTCCTTGGTGGCTTTGAGGGAGATCTTCATTAGCATCAGATCTAAGTTCTCTGCCTTCACCAGGTGGGTGAAAAGGATTCGAAGGTTCTCTTCCAACTTTAGGAGGGAGTAAAAGGATTCTTGGGTTCTCTGCCTTCACCAGGAGGGTGAAAAAGGATTTTCAGGTTCTCTACCTGCTCCAGGAAAGAGCAAAAGGATTCAAGGTTCTCTGCCTCACCGGTTTGGTGGAAAGATTTTGTAAGGGCTTCTCCACCTTGATGTGGGGGAAAAAGGAAAGACACTAACTAATTAGTACAATACTTGGAATAGAGATTTCTAGGGAGTGGACGTATGTCAAGTTAACCAAACCACTATAAATCTAGTATGTTATTTCTATTTATTTTTTTGCATTTATTTTTCACACTTTTCTATGATCTAATATGTGGTTGAAATCTCTTATTTTGTTGTCTGCTTCCACATAAGTTATTTCTTTTTAAACTATTCAAAAAGATTTCAAAAAGATTTTCTTTTGTCTTAAAGAAATTTTTAAATAATCAATTCACCCCCCCCCCCCCCCTCGTGGTTAGCCTCGAGACTAAATCTTTAGGGTTTAATCACCCTTATGAACTTTCAAGTGGTATCAGAGAGGGATTCATAAAATCAAATTTTAGAATACTTTCGAATTAAGATCAATGGATACCTTTGATAATCATAACACTGCGAAAGGTTAATCAATTACTCAACTATCTCTATTTGAGAATATTCCTTTTAATTTTTGGAAAACTCACATGTCCACCTTTTTACAATCAATTGATTATCACATGTGAATGCTAGTTCAGGATGGTTATTCTGTACTTTTTAAATTTATAAATAGTATTAAAATTGAAATTCCTTTTACTGAATGGACTATTGCTGATAGAGATCTAGCACAACTGAATGCTAAATACTTGAACTATTTTTTTGTGCCTTAAAATTTGAAGAATATATGGTGTTTCCACTTATTCTACAAAAACATTTGGGACAGATTATGCATAACTTATGAAGGAACAATTGAAGTTAAACAATCTAGGCTACATATTTTGCTTCATGATTACGAACTCTTTTGCATGAAACCTAGTGAATCAATTTCTAAAATGTATACTAGGTTTACATAGATTGTTACTTCTTTGCATGCCTTATGAAGAGAGGTTATAAATTATGAAAAAGTGAACAAGATTTTTTAATATTTACCTTCTTCCTTTGATGCAAAAATTACTGCCATTGTAGAATCTAAAGATCTGAATATTTATTTAATTGGTAACTTACTTAGATCACTCATTGCTTAGAGCAAGGAGTGAGCTAAAGGCAACTTGATGCAGGTGAGAAGAAAAAGGAGAAAATGATAACCTTAAAGGCTAATAATTCTGGCTGTGATTCTTTTGGTTCTAAAAATAATGATATTGCTTTGGTAATTCAAGAGCTTCTTAAGGAAAAAGCAAAAGCATCATAAAAAATGGAATAAAAGTCAGAATAATAATAAAAATTTTAAATTTCTTCTGATGTTATTTGTTTTGAATGTAGTTAGCCAGGGCATCTGAAGTCTGATTGCCCAACTCTTAAAGCTCACCCAAGCAAGGAGAAGGGTAAAGAAAAACCTAAGTTCAAGAAGGAAAAGAAGAGGATCCAAAAGGCTTTCTAGGCAGACTCAACATCAAACTCCTCTCCAATTGAAGCAGAAGAGGAGGTAACAAATTTGTGCTTAATGGTTGATCATTTTTATCACTCTGATCAAGAAGAGGAATGTGAGTATACCTATGACCAATTACTTGAAGTTTTTAAAAAATTTTATTTATTATATAGGAAGCTTAAGAAATTACATACTAGCCTTAAAGTTAATTTTTTAAATCTACAAAAAGAGCATAAAATCCAAAGAAAAGATTATTCCACTCTGGATAGCAATCATATGGCTTTACCGGATGAATATGACTCTTTGAACAAAAATCATCTTGATTTAACCACTAAGCATGATTCCTTAAAAAAAATTACGTGTTGAATTAAAAAAAGAATATAAATACCTAGATATTATTGCATCTGATTTAGATAGTATGGAGCATGCATTGAAAAAAAAATTAATTCTTGAAAGTGCAAATAAGTTTTTAGAAGCTAAATTAATTGCCTTCAAGGAAAATAAAAAACCACCTACACTGCAAGAGTTTTATAAACCTTCAATAAATCATTCATCATTCAAACCTTGGAATAGACACTATAACCCAAATAGATTAGTAAACCCTTTTCCTGATGTTAGATATTTTCTTGTGGCATGCTAGGACATATCTCCCATACTTGCACCATTTACCATAGAAGACATTTGGTGTGGAGACCAAAATTATAAAATTTATAGTATAACATGCATGCATCTCACTACTCATTCCCTAAGATGGGACCCAAACCTGTTTGAGTTCCCAAATCTAATATTTGCTAAAGTTGTAGGTGTGCTCTCTTAAAAAGCCACATGAGAGTATATGGCACCTAGAGAGTAGATGATCAAGGCATATAATTAGAGATGCAAAATAATTCATTTTGCTGGAGGCCAGGGTAGGCGGAAAGGTAATACTTAGAGATAACGCCACTAGGAGAGTGGTGGGCTCAGGTATAATTAGCAATTCAAAAAATTTCAGCATTAAAAATATTTTGCTTGTAGATGGCTTGAATCATAATGTGCCCAGCGTTAGTCAGCTCTCTGGTAAAGGCTTCAGCATAAAGTTTCTGTCAACCAGTTATATTATAAGGTTAAATAATAACATTAGTTTGTAGAGAAAAAGAATCAATAATGCCTACATGCTTAATTTAAATATTATTGGATTTGTTGTTTCATTTTGTTTGAAAATAATGACTGATAAATCTTGATTGTGGCATAAAAGATTGTGTCATGCAAGCATGAAAAATGTTAGGAAGATTAAAGAAAAGACTTAGTGAGAGGTATCCCCAAATTAGAGTTCACTAAGGACCACCTGTGTGATGCCTGCCAATTAGGAAAGCAAGTCAAATCCTCCTTCCCCTCAATTGAAGATATTACCACAAGCAAACCCTTAGAAGTCCTTCACATGGATCTCTTTGGACTTGTCATCACTGCAAGTATAGGAGGAAAAGTCTTTGGGTATGTGATTGTTGATGATTATTTGAGGTTCACCTGGGTTAGATTCTTATCACATAAGAGTGAATCATTCTAGGAATTTAGATCTTTTTCCACTTGGATTCAGAAAAAGTAGGTTATGAAATTATAACCATTCATAGTGACCATGGTGGAGAATTTGAAGATGAGAAATTTGAATCTTTTTATAAGGAGCAAAGGATAGATCATAACTTTTTAGCTCCCAAGAACCCTCAGTAGAATTAGGTAGCTGAAAGAAAGAACAGGACCCTGGTAGAAGTCGCTAGGGCCATATTAGCTGAATACTCACTTCCTAAGTACTTTTGGGATGAAGCGGTGAACACAGCCTGTTATGTTCGAATAGGATAAATATTAGATCCAAACTGAACAAAATATCCTATGAAATTCTTAAGGGTAGGACACCCAACCTCTCTCACCTTCATGTTTTTGGATGTAAAGTTTTCATTCTAAATAATGGCAAGTCTCAACTAGGAAATATTGACCCAAAATCTGATGAAGGAGTGCTTCTAGGTTACTCAAGTGTTGTGAAATCCTAAAGAGTCTTCAATAAAAGAACACTGGTAGTTGAGGAGGACACTTATATTGTGTTTGATGAATCTGATAATTTTGAAGGGTCTAGGGTAGAAAAAAAGAGGTTGTAGAAGTGACCCAAGTATTGGAATCTATAAATTTGGAGGAAAGGGTAGAACCTTAAAAAGTTTTTCCTAGAAAATGGAGATATTCTTCAAGTCATCCTAAAAAACTAATCTTAGGAGAAACATCTAAAGGCATTAGAACTAGGCATGGACTTAGAAAAGAAGTAAATCACTTTGCCTTTATTTCAATGACTGAACCCACCAACCTAAATCAAGCCCTATCTAATGAATTCTAGATTCTAGCAATGCAAGAAGAGTTAAATCAATTTCTAACGAATGATGTTTTGGAGCTAGTTGAAAGATCTAAGGACTAGAGTGTGGTTGGAAGTAAATTGGTTTTCAAAATTAAAATGAATTATTCTTGTGTATTGAGGAATATGATAACATTGGTGCCTAAGAGGCACAACCAGATAGAAGGAATTAATTTTGAAGAGACCTTTGGCCCTGTAGCTTTATTGGAAGCCATTGGGGTACTACTAGCCTTTGCTTATTTAAGGAATTTAAATTATACCAAATAAATGTTAAGAGTGCCTTTTTGAATGGGATAATTAAAGAAGATGTGTATGTTGAACAACCCCTAGGCTTGAAAGTTCGATAGGGATGTTAGGCCCTGATGAACTAGTCCCGAGGCTAACCAAGAGGGGGGTGAATTGGTTATTTAAAAATTTAAGAGCAACAGTGAAAATCTTTTCTATAATATGCAGCGGAAATAAGTAAATACTCAAATGAAAAGATTAAACACAAAGTTCACCCAAGCAGATAATCACAAAAAACTAAAGTGTAGAAAGTAATTAGAAAGAACACACCAGATTTTTATAGTGGTTCGGTCAACTTGACCTATGTCCACTCCCCGGAGCCTCCCTTCTGGGTATTGCACTAAACCAAAGTGTCTCTCATTTTGCTCCCACAGCAAGACGGAGAAGCCTGTACAAAAACCTCCTTTCCACCGACACAGTGAGGAAGAGAACCTAACCTCCTTTTGCTTCCTCCTGAAGCGGGCATAGAACCCCAGATCTTCTTGTCGATGATCCTCTCACAAAGAACACCAACATGACGAAAGACAACGAGCGGAGAAGATGACTCTGATCCTTGCTTGGAGCAACCTTCGTGAACCCTCACGAACTCCCTCTCACAAGATCCTCTCTCTCTCTCCTAAACTCTCTCTCTCTCTAGGGTTTCTCCGGAAAGGAAAGTGGCAAAAGATCTTTCTTGTTAAAAGAAAAAGATCTTTTATATAAGAGCATAAAATTTGCCCTAAATCTCAACTGGTCGGCCAAGATCGTCCAGGATGATCGATATATCGTCCTGTACGATCAGTTCAAAATTAGCTGCTTCAGCTTGGACGATCTGGCTCTTCTGGACGATTAGTAGAAAAAGTTGTTCATATCGTCCCGTACGATTCTGCGATCATCCGGGATGATTAGTTTAAATTGAGGAATTTCATCCAGAAGATAGCTCGGGTCGTCTAGAGAAACTTGTGCTGGACAACTCAAAAATGACTTGATCATCCAGGATGATAAGGATATAATCCCGGACGATTAGTTCAAAAAGGGCCAAAATCATCCTGAAGACCGCTCTGGACGTATAGCTGAAACACAATAGACGATCTTGCGATCATCCTGGACGATCTTGCGATCATCCCGGACGATATGATCGTACCAATTATTTAATAATTGCTTTTCTTAATTAACAGACTAATTTAGGCATGATTGTACTGGATCGTTCAGGACGATACACGTACGTCCAGGATGATCAGACCAATATCTTAAAATAAAAACTTGCCTAACTTGATCTAGCGGCTGAGAGTTTTTGATTTGAGCATATCATCCCGTACGATGTAGGGATCATCCAGGATAATCTGCTTAATAAGAAACACTTAACTTGGTCACCTTAATTAGGGTTTCTATTTTTACTGGATCTTCGAGGACGATGTAAATATCGTAGAGGACGATCTGAGAAATAATAGAACAGAAACTCTAATTCACTCAAGCTCTCCCCCTCAGTGTGTGTTTGCAAGGTTACTTAGCTAGGGGATCAGTTACATTACAATTGACTCAAGAAAAAGAAAATAGTACACTTAGACACACTTGGACCTGATCTTGAGTAGGCTTGAGTTGCTCGTGGTCTTTTGTGCCTGAAATGGGTTAGCCAAGCAAAACACAATAGAAAACATGTTTGTCATCATCAAAACCAGATTTGTAACAATCTCCCCCTTTTTGATGATGGCAAACATTTGTGCAGTAGTTTGAAAAATAAAATAACTAGGAGATCGAAAAACAAATTTTTTCCAATTTTCATTTAACAACCAAAGCAATACAGAAAACACAACTACAAAAATATAACAAGAACATAAACTACTACAACTGACTTCCCCTTTTGACACCACAAAAAGGAGGAGGGTAAACAGAAACACTGAAACATTAGTACAAACCGAAAAGGAAAATAGCTACAAACATAACACTAAAATGGAGGCGAATCCTGATCGGAAGAAGGAGGTGGCGGTGGTGGGTTGAAGTAACTGTGAATGGCTATAAAGTGGGCTTCAATCCAGGCAATGTCCTAGTCATGCTGCTGTTGCTGCTGAGCAGCATAGTCAGTGAAGCACTGCAGGTCCTCAGCGTGCCGCTGCTCCTGTGCAGCAACATAGGAGTCGAATCTGGCCTCCCATTGATCAAAGCGCTGCACCAGATGGTTAAAAGGAGAAGCAATGCGAAGGGGAGCAGGTGCATCTGGTGCAGCAGGAATGGGAATGGCTTCTTCCTCTTCCTCCTCAACATCCAGGGCGGGCTCCGGATATAGTCGGGTGCTGTGTAGGACATGGAATGAGTTGTTTGTGAAGAAGGAAGGAGGGACATTTGGATCTTCTTGATACTGCAGGTCATATTTGGTTTCTAAGGCATATGCAATGGTATGACCTAAAGCTAGATTTGGGCGACACATATGACCCGGATCCCTAATAGTGGTGAGGTGCTCGATGTATTGGATAATAAGGTCAGTGGCATTAAACTCCCGGTGGGCCAAGATGTAGTATATTGTCAAGGACAGTAATGGGGTGATGTAAATTCGATCCCCCGCCTTTGGGATGACGGAGGAACAAAGGATGTGTTCAATAGTCCGTGCATCCTTAAGAAGTGAAGTGCAAGCATTATAGTGGTAGGGTGCAGTCGTGTTTCAAAGAAAGTGATTGGTGACACTCCAATCATAGTCAAGGTAATTAATAAGAGTGTGGAGTTTGTCGCCCGTCATAAAAAGTTGAAGGATGTTATAAAAGTCCTGAGCAGTGAGTTCTAAAGGACGTTGGTTCACATAGGAGCGGAGGGTGGAATAGTCAGCAGAAATGCGCAAATTTGTGAAAAAGACTTGAAGAAGTTCAATACTAAATGGAAAGGCCAGAGTAAGGATGAAAGTGAGGGAGGTGTGTGTGAAAAGATCAAGAACAGGATAGGTAAGGGTGCGGGGGTTTACTATCTTCGACTGAGTGATCCCCACCTCACGATAGCGCTCGAAGGCACCCTGATCGGCTGCATTGGGAAAGTGGGGATCAACATTCCCCCGCGAGGAACTCGTACCCTTTTGTCGCAAACGCTTCCCGCCAGCCATTAGAAAAAACATGTAAAGGAGAGTGGAAGGAGATGTGTGAAAAAAGAATGAAGAAACGGCTGTTTAAATAGAAGTCGGCCCTATCATCCCGTATGATCGCGAGATCGTCCAGGACGATAGGATCATTTATAACGGCCAGGAAGATTGGTCAAAAAGGTGGTCGTATCATCCGGGATGATCAGAGATCATCCAAGATGATTAGACACAGACGATCATCCCGAGGAGTCAGGCCGAACGACCGTTGATGAAAAGTATCATCGAGGACGATTAGGTGGATCGTCCCAGATGATATGCAATAAATGTGTCAGATGGGCCGAATTTGAATCGTCCAGCTTCTAACACGTGGATCGTCCGGGATGATATAGTGGATCGTCCAGGATGATGACCAATAATTGGCCCAATTTCAGCCATTCGATCAGATCAGGAAGATATGGATCATATCGTCCAGGACGATATAAGGATCGTCCGGGACGATCACCAATAATTGGTGTACTTAGTAGCAGGATCAGTGTGGGGATGATTTGAATGGATCATCTAGGATGATTGATGGATCATCCAGGATGAAGAAGATTATCTAGGATGATGTGGGGATCGTCCAGGACAATGTGAAGAAAATAGGAAAAGGATAGAGGATGGAAATGAATGATCAGGATCCCAAAAAGACAAACAATAAAATAAAAAAGAAAAACCGAATGAAATAAAATGTGAAACGAGAACACAAAAGCAACGATTTTTTTTTATCAAGCTGCTCGAGTAAATCAGAATTTTTTTTTTCTTTATTTTAGATCCAAAAACCAAAAAGAGGACGATTGACAGCGCTCAAATCTAGAAAAAGTCAGAAAAATCGACTTTCGTAACTCCCACCTCGGGCACCTTATAGATGCAAATCTCTTTCAAAACAAAATTCCAATTCAGAAGAAAAAAAATAGATTCGAAAAGAGATTCTTTCAAGCCTCGTTCCAGAAAAATATCTGATATAATAGTATTACAAAGTAATAAACCAGAAATCAGGATTTTCAAACACAAGCTTTTGAAAATATTAAGTGGCGCATAGATTTTTCTAAGACATTTAACTATCTAAAAGGGAAGAAAGCTTGGTTGGGCTCATTTTGTGCCTCTTTTTCAATTAGTTTGGTGCTTTGCGCATCTTTTGATTTTTGATACACTTTGTGTATCTTTTAGTTTGGCGATATTTAGCATCTTTTCAACTTTGGGATCATTTTGTGCCTCTTTTTCAATTTATTTGGCGCACTGTGCATCTTTTTTATGCTTTCTCCCTCTCAAAGTCGTTAAAGGATCTCAGCTATAAAATTACCTTCCAAATATAGGAGATGCTCTCCACAATAAGGGAGAGTAATTCACAAAATAAAAGTCATACGTCGTATGATAAGTGCAATCACTTGGTTTAGAAAATCAAACTATTGACTCAAGACTTTGAAAACACTATTGATATGAGGTAGATTACTGTAGAAAGATAAAATAATTCTCTATTTCAAAAACTAAAATTTTAATTTTAAAGAGGATATTTATCCAACAAAAATAATATAATATTTAAGGGAGTTAGAGGAAGAGAAACAATCATCAACGTTTCTTCCCTTTAACAGATCCAGTGGAATCAATCACTGCTTACAAGCTTCCAAACCAAAACAAGGTAAAACTCTCAGTCAAAAATCTAGTCTATCGGAAGTAGCGAGTAGTGATCGAATTTTGAAGAGTATAAAATAGTAAATAAAAGTGATGAACCAGTGAATAAGAACAGGTAGAAAATCACATCAAAATAAATACTCAAATCAAACTAACACCAAAGCTAAAACAGAAATCAGTAGAATAAAAAAAATAGAAAATAAATAATCAAATCAAACAGCTAACTAATAGAAGCAGAATAAAAACCAAAGAAATCAGAAATCAACAATCATCAAAATCAAGTATTTATATCAATCACTCCTAATCTGGTCCTCGAAATGCTGAATGAGTTAAAGGCCAGTGGTTTAGTGAATATGTCAGCTAGCTGATTTTCAGTTGCTACATGATGTAGCTCAATCTCCCCTTTTGTAACATGGTCCCTAATGAAGTGATGCCTTATATCAATGTGTTTGGTTCTAGAATATTGAATTAAATTCTTAGAAATGCATAAGGTACTAGTATTATCACACAGAATAGATATTGTGCCCACAGGTAATCCTAAATTCAAGACTTGTTACTTCAACCAAAGAACTTGGGCCACACAACTCCCTAAGGTAATGTACTCAGCTTCAACAGTGGAAAGTGCAACTGAGTTCTATTTTCTACTGGATCAGGAGACTAAAGACTGTCCTATGAATTGACAAGTTCCAGAAGTGCTTTTTCTATCCACCCTACACCCTGCAAAGTCAGAATCAAAATATCCAATAATCTCAAAGGAGGTGTTGTGCCTAGGGTACCAGATTCTTAGGTATGGGGTCCCTAAAAGATATCTAAGAATTCTCTTAATAACAGTCAGGTGGGACTCTTTGGGATCAGCCTGAAACCTAGCACAAAGACAGACACTAAACATGATATCAGGTCGGCTAGCAGTCAGGTAAAGCAGTGATCCAATTATACCTCTATACTTCTTCTGATCAATAGATTTTCCACTTGAATCCTTATCTAACTGAACAGAGGAGCTCATGGGAGTGTTGATTGGCTTGGCTTTGTCCATTTCATATTTCTTCAAAATGTCCTTAATGTATTTAGATTGATTGAGAAAGGTTTCATCATCCAATTGCTCTATGCTAAACCCCCAAAAGTAGGACAATTCTCCCATCATACTCATCTCAAACTCCTTACTCGTTATTTTAGAAAAAACATCACATAGATATTTATCAGAAGATCTAAAAATTATATCATCAACATAGATCTGGATAATGAGTAAGTCATCCCCTAATCTCCTCAGAAAAAGGGTGGTGTCTACGCTCCCCTTAACAAACTCTCTTTCTAATAGGAATGTGCTAAGCCTCCATACCAAGCTCTGGGTGCCTGTTTCAATCCATATAAGGCTTTTTTTAATTTGTAAACATGATTTGGATATTGGGAACTCTCCAAATCTGGGGGTTGTTTTACAAAAACATCCTCTTTTATTACCCCATTTAAAAAGGCACTCTTGACATCCATTTGAAATAGCTTAAATCCCTTATAACAAGCAAAGGCTAGTAGCACTCTAATGGCTTCCAATCTAGCTACAGGGGCAAAAGTCTCCTCAAAATCAATCACTTCTATCTGATTATACCCTTTAGCCACCAATCTTGACTTATTCCTAACCACCACACCAGAATCATTCATCTTATTCTTAAAGACCCACTTGGTTCCCACAATACTTTGATTTCTAGGTCTTTCTACTAACTCCCAAACATCATTCCTTACAAATTGATTCAATTCTTCTTGCATAGCTAAGATCCAAAACTCATCCGAAAGGACTTGATTGATGTTGATGGGTTTAGTCATTGAGATAAAGTCATAGTGGTTTACTTCCTTCCTAAGTCCATGCCTTGTCCTAACACCTTCAGAAGGGTTTCCTAAGATCAGTTCTTTAGGATGACTCGAAGAATATCTCCAATCTCTAGTAAGTGTGGTTTGAGGTTATAACCTCTCCTCCAGATTTGCATTTCCAATCCCTTGGGTAATCTCCTCTACCTCTTCTTCTTCCTCAACTCTAGTCACCTTAGGATCAGATTAATTAAACACCACATGAGTTATCTCTTCCACTACCAAAGTCCTCTTATTGAACACCCTAAAGGATTTTCCCACACTATAATAGCCTAAGAACACTCCTTCATCAGATTTGGGGTCAAATATTCCTAAGGATGATTTCCCGTTATTCAGAATGAAAACCTTACACCCAAAGACATGGAGGTGGGACAGGTTTGTAGTTCTACCCTTAATGATCTCATAAGGTGTTTTATTCAGATTTGATCTCACATTCACCATATTCAGCACATAACAGTCAGTGTTCATTGCTTCAGGCCAAAAGTATTTTGGAAATGAATACTCAGCAAGCATGGCTCTAGCGGCTTCCACTAAGGTCCTGTTCTTCCTTTCAGCTACCCCGTTCTGCTGAGGGGTCCTAGGAGCTGAAAAATTATGACTAATCCCTTGCTCCTCACAAAAAACTTCCAAACTTTACATTCTCAAACTCTCCACCATGATCACTATGAATAGTCAGGATCTCACAACCTAACTTCCTCTGAATCCAAGTGGAGAAGGACTTAAACTCATCAAATGACTCAGATTTATATGACAAGAATTTAATCCAAGTGAACCTCGTGTAGTCATCTACAATCACAAACCTATAGACTCTCCCCCCTAAGCTGGCAGTGCTAATGGGTCCAAAGAGATCCATGTGAAGGACTTCTAAAGGTCTAGAGGTGCTAATGTCCTTAACAGAGTCAAAAGAGGACTGGACTTGCTTCCCTAACTAACAGGCATCACACAGGTGATCCTTAGTGAACTTAAGCTTGGGCACATCTCTAACTAAGTCCTTTTGGGTGACTCTCCTAAGGGTTTTCATACTGGCATGACACAATCTCCTATACCACAACCAAGACTCATCAGCAACAGTTTTTAAGCAAATTGATATTTCAGCTTTAATGCAACTTACATCAAGCTTGTAGACGTTGTTTATCCTTTATCCCTGCAAAATAACTTTGTCATTTAAGCTTAAAATGCAGTAAGTGGGCAGGAATTTGATGTTGTATCCTTTATCACAAAGTTGACGGATGCTCAGCAAGTTATATTTTAGTCCATCTATAAGCAGAACAATGTCAATCATAAAACTCTTTGAATCACCAATTATACCTGAGCCTACCACCCTCCTGGTGGTGTTATCTCTAAGTGTAACCTTACCTCCAGCCCTGGCCTCCAGCTAAATGAACTGATTTGTATCTCCAGTTATGTGTCTAGAACATCCACTGCCCAGGTACCATATGCTCTCACGAGGTCTTGTGTGAGAGCTCACCTACAAAATCATCACACATCAGTTTTAGGAACCCAAACAGGTTTGGGTTCCTTTTTATGAAAAGAAGAATGCAATGCATGTGTGTTGTGCTGTGAAACAGGCAGTTTGGGCCTCCACACCCAATGTGTACTATGATGAATAGTGCAGGTGTGGGAGATGTGTCCTAGCATGCCACATGAAAAACATCTAACATCAGGAAAAGGGTTAACTAATCTACGTGGGTGATAGTGCCTCTTCCTAGGTGTGTAGGAAACATGCTTTGATGATTTTAAACCAGATTCTTCAAAAGGTGGCGGTGCATAAAACTCTTCAAAAGTAGGTGGTTTTTTATTCTTCTCAAGGGCAGCAATTTTTACTCTTAAAAATTTGTTTTCCTTATTAAGACTAGCAATTTCAAAAGTCCTTGCACTTTACTTTCATTACTTTCTAGGTCATATGCCATATCATTCAATTTCTTAAAAGCAGTTTCTAATTCAACATGCGATATTTTTAATGCATCATGCTCAACAATTAAATCAGAATGCTTTTTATTCAGTTCATCAAATTCATCAAGTAAAGACATGTGATTGCAATCAATAGTGGAATGATCCTTAATCAACACATCATGCTCTTTTTGCAAAGTTAAGTAATCCAATTTCAAGTTAGCATGTGTTTTCTTAAGCTTCCTATACGATGCATGAATTTTTTTAAATATTTTAAGTAATTGATCATAAGTAAGCTCACATACCTCTTCCTGGTCAGACTAACCAGGATGATCATTAGCCATCAGACACAAATTTATTTCCTCCTCTTCAGCTTCAGTCTCAGAAGAGTCGGATGCAGAGTCTGCTCAGAACGCCTTCTGAATCCGCTTCTTGTCCTTCCTGAACTTGTGTTTCTCCTCACCCTTCTCCTTGCTCAGGTGAGCTTTAAGTGTAGGACAGTTAGCTTTAATGTGTCCAGGCTTCCTGCATTCAAAACAGATAGTGTCAGATGAACCTTTAAAATTCTTGCTGGACTTACCGTTATTCCACTTCTGAAAGTTCTTGTGTTTCTTCCTTAGAAAGCTTTTGAATTGCCTTGTAATTATGGCAACGTCATCGCTATCAGACCCGGAAGAACTAGTATCACTCTCGTTGGCCTTCAGTGCCACTATTTTCTCCTTCTTCTTCTCACCTACATCAAGCTATCTTTGGTTCACCCCTTGCTCGTAAGCAATAAGTGATCCTAGAAGCTATTAAATGAGTAAGTATTCAAATCTTTAGATTCAATGATTGCAGTTATCTTAGCATCATATGAAGAAGGCAGACATCTAAGAATTTTGTTCACTCTTTCGTAGTTTGTATGTTTTCTACCTAAGACATACAAAGTAGTAACGATTTGAGTGAATCTCGTATATATTTCAGAAATGGTTTCAGTAGGTTTCATGCGAAATAGTTCATAGTCATGAAGCAAAATATTTAATCTAGACTGTTTGACTTCAGTTGTACCTTCATATGTGATGCACAATCAATCACAGATTTCCTTACCAATTGTACACGTAGAGACATGCATGTAATCCTCAGATTTTAAAGCACAGAAAAAATAGTTTAAACATTTGGCATTCAATTGTGCTAAATCACGATCATCAAAAGTCCAGTCAGTAAAGGGTAGTTCAGTTTTCACATTGTTAACCAATTTAAAAGGTGGTTCGTATCCATCCTTAACTAGCATCCACATGCGATAATCAATTGATTGAAGAAACGTGGACATGCGAGTTTTCTAAAAATCAAAAGGAATATTATCAAATAATGGCGGTCGTGTGATTGAATAACCTTCAGCAGTACTACGATTACCAAAGTTAGCCATGGATCAAATTCAAAAGTTTTCAAACTTAAATTTTGAATCCCGCTCTGATAGCACTTGAAAGTTTGATAGGGATATTAAGCCCTGATGAACAAGTCCTGAGGCTAACCAAGAGGGGGGGTGAATTGGTTATTTAAAAATTCAAGAGCAACAGTGAAATTCTTTTCTATGATATGTAGCGGAAACAAGTAAATACTCAAATAAAAAGATTAAACACAAAGTTCACCCAAGCAGATAATCACAGAAAACTAAAGTGCAGAAAGTAATTAGAAAGAATACACCAATTTTTTATAATGGTTCGGTCAACTTGACCGACATCCACTCCCCAGAGCCTCCCCTCCAGGTATTGCACTAAACCTCCTTTCCACCGACACGGTGAGGCAGAGAACCTAACCTCCTTTTGCTTCCTCCTGAAGCGAGCAGAGAACCCTAGATCATCTTGCCGATGATCCTCTCACAAAGAAAACCAACACGACGAAAGACGACGAGCGGAGAAGATGACTCTGATCCTTGCTTGGATCAACCTTCGTGAACCCTCATGAACTCCCCCTCACAAGATCCTCTCTCTCTCTCTCTCTCCCAAACTCACACTCTCTCTAGGGTTTCTCTGGAAAGAAAATTGGCAAAAGATCTTTCTTGCTGAAAGAAAAAGATCTTTTATAGGAGGGCTTAATATTTACCCTAAATCTCAACTGTTTGGCCAAGATCATCCAGGACGATCGATATATCATCCTGTACGATCAGTTCAAAATCAGCTGCTTCAGCTTGGACGATCTGGCTCTTCTGGACGATCAGTAGAAAAAGTTGCTCATATCGTCCCGTACGATTCTGCGATCGTCTGGGACGATTAGTATAAATTGAAGAATTTTGTCCAGAAGATAGCTCGGGTCGTCTAGAGAAACTTGTGCTGTATGACCCAAAAATGACTTGATCGTCCAGAACAATAAGGATATCATCCCGGATGATTTGTTTAAAAAGGGCCAAAATCGTCCTGATGACCGCTTTGGACGTACAGCTGAAACACAATAGATGATCCTGATCGTCCCGGATGATATGATCATACCAATTAAATTATAATTTCTTTCCTTAATTACTAGACTAATTTAGGCATGATTGTACTGGATCATCCAGGACGATACACGTATCATCCAGGACGATCAGACTAAATATCTTAAAATAAAAACTTGCCTAACTTGATCTGACGGCTGAGAGTTTCTGATTTGAGCATATCATCTCGTACGATGTAGGGATCGTCCAGGATGATCTGCTTAATCAGAAACACTTAACTTGGTCATCCTAATTAGGGTTTCTATTTTTACTAGATCATTCAGGACGATGTGATTATCGTCTAGGACGATCTGAACAAAAATAGAACATAAACTCTAATTCACTCAAGCTCTCCCGTTAAGTGTGTGTGTGCAAGGTTACTTAGCTAGGGGATCAGTTACATTACAATTGACTCAAGAAAAAGAAAATAGTACACTTAGACACACTTGGACCCGATCTTGAGCAGGCTTGAGTTGCTCGTGATCTTTTATTCCTGAAACGGGTTAGCCAAGCAAAACATAATAGAAAATATGTTTGTCATCATCAAAACCAGATTTGCAACACCTAGGCTTTGAGAATTCACAATTTCTTAATCATGTGTTCAAATTAAAAAAGACATTATATGGACTAAAATAATCACCCAGGATATGGTATGAAAGGCTAAGAACATTTCTTCTAGAAAGAGCTTTTACTAAGGGGAGTGTAGACACCACCCTATTTATGAACAAGGTAGGAGATGAATTACTGATTGTTTAAATTTATGTTGATGATATTTTGTTTGGATCCTCTGATAAAAAAACTTTGTGATGAGTTTCAAAAATAATGAGTAAAGAATTTGAGATGAGTATGATGGGAGAAATGACTTACTTTTTGGGATTTAGCATAAGGAAGAAGGATGATGGAACTTTCCTTAATAAATAAAAATATATTAAGGACATCCTTAAGTAGTATGAAATGGATAAAGCCAAGCCAATAAGCACTCCCATGAGTTCTAGTGTTCGGTTAGATAAGGATTCAAATAAAAAAAATTATTAATCAACTAAAATACATAGGAATAATTGAATCACTTCTTTATTTGACAAGTAGCAGACCTAATATTATTTTCTGTGCTAGATTTTAGGCTAATCCAAAAGAGTCCCACCTGACTGTTGTTAAGAGAATCCTTAGATATCTCTTAGGGACCCAAGACTTAGGAATTTGGTATCCTAGGAATATCACCTCATTTGAAATCATAGGATATTCTGGTTCAAATTTTGTAGCATGCCGACTTGACAGGAAAAGCACTTCTAGGATATGTCAATTCATAGGACAATTCTTAGTCTCCTAGTCCAGTAGAAAATAGAACTTAGTTTCCCTGCCCACTGCTGTAGTTGAGTATATAGCTTTAAAAAGTTGTGTGTCCCAGGTCCTTTGGTTAAAGTAATAAATTCTAGATTTAGGATTTCCTATAGGCTCAATTCCAGTCCTATGTGATAACACTAGTGCCATCTGTATTTCAAAGAATCCAATCCAACACTCCAGGACCAAACACATTGACATAAGACACCACTTCATTAGGGACCATGTTAAAAAAGGAGACATATAGCTACACCATGTAGCCACTAAAACCAACTGGCTGATATCTTTATAAAACCACTAGCTTTTAAAACTTTTAGCATCTTGAAAACTAGGTTAAGTGTAATAGATATTAATTTTAAAGTTCTTACTTTCTATTTTTTGATTTTTTTTTGTTTTTGTTTTATTTGCATGTCAATTTCTATTTATGTATTTCTGGTTTAAGGTTTTCATTTTTTTGTTATTTTTTATTCATTATTTTTAAAACAATCAGATCAATGGTGACTATTGATATTGATTTCTTAAATGATATTTTTCCTTGCTCTTGGTTTTAGAAATTTGTAAGCAGTGATTGACTTTCCTATATCAGTTCAAGGATGGAACATTGATGATTGACTCTCTTCCTCTAACTCCCTTTGTGGGTTAATTTCTTTTGAAGCAAAATCTATTTCAAATTAAAAAGTGGACTTTGAAATTGAGATATATTTTATCAACATATAGTAATCTATCTCATATGAATAATGCTCAAAAACATTAAATCATTTTCAAGTTTTCTCAATCAGATTGTTGCATTTATTATATAGATATGATTCTAATTTGTGGTTTACTCTTCCTTATATTAGAGATGAGTTTTTTTCTTTTCTTATATCTGGAAGATAATCTTACAACTAAGAGCTTTTAAAGGTTTTGAAAGGAAGCCAACTTGTAAAAATGACAAGAGGCACAAAATAAGCCTAAAAGAAAACTAAAAAGATACGCAATGATCTCCAAATAATTGCAAGATACACAAAGTATATCAAAAATTAAAAGATGCATAAAGTGCACCAAATAATCTAAAAAGAGGTATAAAATAAGCTCACTAAAAAATTAGCTTTCTTCTCTTTCAGATCTTTAAATATTAGAAGAATTCATGTGCCACTTATTATTTTCAAACTCCTTATTTTGAAAATCATAATTTTGATTAATTACATTGAAACATTATTTTATTATATATTTTGTCTAAAACATAGTTTGAAATAATCTCTTTTCTTATCTAATTTCTTTTATGAATTAGCTTTTTATTTAAAAAGAATTTTGACCTGTAAGGAGTTTGAGCTCGGGTTAACAAGATCAGTTTTTTGCCCTTTCTAGATTTCAGAGTTATCAATTCATTTCCTGCTTATTTTTAATCCACTCCTAGGGAAATTTATCATTTATTGGAGTTGATCGATTAAAAAAAATTCCTTTATTTTTATTTTTGATTAATTCTTGTTTTCTCTTTTTTATGTTATTTTATTTTGAATTCGTGTTTTTGAATCCACCTAATCAGGGTGCCTCTTATTTTTAGTTTTCTCTGTGCTTTTGTTTCTGTATTTGTACTGATGTTCTTTTCTGTACATTGTTCATTTAGTGTTTTTCTTTTTCCTCCTTTTTATGATGTCAAAAGGAGAGAAGTGTGTGGTTTAATGTGTTGTTTGCTTATGTTTTAGCAGAATTTGCTTTGTTTTAGTTCTTTTTTATGTCTCATTTTTTTCTCTTAAAATAAAAAAAGAGAGAAATGGTTGTTTTGAAAATTTCAACAACAATATTGCCATCATAAAAAAGGGCGAGATTATTACAAATCTGGATCCAAGTACTATGATTTTGATGATTACAAATATTATTATTTATTTACCACTAATATTATTGCATATCTATTTTGTTTGTCTTGCTTTACTAACCTTTCAGGTCCACGAGATCCCTTGCAATGTATATCTGCCCATGATCAGGTAGACTAGGATTGAGTTTATCTGTAATTTCAAATTCAATATACTTTTTATTTTTCTTGAGTTAAGTCATGTATCTGGTGGACCACAAGCTAAGTAAACCTTGCACACATACACTGAGGGGGTGAAATTTGGTGAGTTAGAGAATTCTTTATTTTTTGACCTAATTGTACAGGATGATCTATATCATCTTGGATGATCAGTTAAAAATGGAAGACCTAATTAGGGCATCCCAATTAATTAAGAATGATTAAACTAATCATACTAGATGATCCATATCATCCAGGATGATAAGTTCATAATGTGAAAATAGCCACCAATCATAATTTAGGCAATATTTTAATTTTCAAATTTTGTACTAATCGTATAGGATGATGTACATCATCCTAGATGATTCAGAACAATCATGCCTAAATTAATCCTATGATTAGGAGAATAATTAGGGTAAATCTTAATTCGATATGATTGTGCAGGACCATCTGTGGCGATCATCCTGTTGCAACTTTGTTTTCATAACTATATTTTCTTATTATGTGTATTTTTGATGATTCCAAAATATTATTGTATTGACTACTATTTCTTCTAACATGTATTTGATATATTGCTTTTGTTGTTTGTATGTACTAACATTTCAAGGAAATCATACACCAACCAGTTGAAGGCTTCAAGTTAGATTGGATTAGTGTTTATTATTTTTGGAGTCTGTACTTTTTATACTTTTCTTGAGTTTGAGAGAGTGTGTGATTGTAATTAAGTAACCATTCATACACACACACTAGGGGAGCGTGAAAAAAATTATAAAATTTTAAGTACTAATCGTACTATACAATTTCAGATCATACTGGATGATTTGGATTTTGCGTACCTCTAGAAAGCAGTTGATTAAACCTTGGTAGGATAATTTTCTAAGTCCTGTTCATGGTGTATGACGATATCTCCATACGTACACCTTCCAAAGTATATAATGGTTGCGTATAGTTTCATCCAGACGAACATGTAAATTCTTTGAACTATTCGTAATATACGATCATATGATCATACAGACGACTTCTAGAGTACGAAATGGTTGGGTCCATTTTCGTACTAGTTGAAACACTGTTTGATTAAAGCATATCAAACTATATCAAATAGATTTCATACAGTATATCATTCAGAATATGAAATCATTTCATATTGAATCGTATCGAACGAATCTACTCAATTTTGAACTCATCGTCCTGTACGATGTCACTCCATAAATACATTATTTAGAGTACGAAATCGATTTATACTTGAATAAATAACAAATTTTGAACATGATGGATATACTGTACCTACTAGACTTGTAAATGGTATTAGGGTTGAAACACCTTTTGCTGATTAAACTATAAAAGAGAAAAAACTTGCTCTGTTAAATACAAAATATTTAAACAATTTTTTCTGTGCACTAAAATTTGAAGATTACATGCGAGTTTCAACTTATAAAACTAGTAAGTAGATATGGGACAAACTTTGCATATTGTTTGAAGGAACTAATGAGGTTAAATAATCTAGATTTAACATTTTATTACAAGACTATGAAGTTTTTTGCATGAAATTAAATAAGTCAATTAGTGACATGTACACTCAATTTACACAGATAGTCACCTCATTGCATGCTTTAGGTAGGGAATTAACGAATGCTGAAAAGTTAATAAAATTCTTTGTTGCTTGCCTACTGCTTATGATGCGAAGATAACTATAATAACAGAATCAAAGGACTTAAATGTTTATTCTATTGATAATCTTCTTTTATAACTAATTGTTTACGAGCATGGAGTGACTCATAGATAGATTAATGCATGTGAGAAGTAAAAGGAGAACAACATTGCATTAAAAGTGGATGACTTAGAGAGTGAACAATCTCAGCCTAAGGATGATGAGGATATTACCTTAATGACAAGGAAATTCAGAATTTTTCTTAAGAGAAAGCAAAGGAGGTGTCAATAGTGGAATAAAGGTAAGTTCTATAAAAATGCTAAGGCTTCTAATGAAGTAATTTGTTATGAATGTAGGAAGCCTGGACATATCAAGTATGAATGCCTGAATCTCAAAGCTAATCCTAACAAGGAGAAAGTCAAGGAGAAGATCAATGTTAGGAAGGGCACGAAGAAATTACAGAAAGTATTTTGGGTAGACTCAGCTTCAGATACCACAGAAATAGAAGCAGAGGAAGAAGTCACTAATTTGTGTTTAATGGAGGACAACCTTGATCACTCGGATCAAGAGGATGTATGTGACTTAACCTATGATGAGTTGTTTGAAGTTTTTGAGAAAGTTCATATAGCATATAGGAAACTTAGAAAACTGCATACAAAAGCTAAACATTAAATTTATAGATTTACAAAAAGAGCATGAAATCCTTAGGAAAGATCACACATTAATTGATAGAAACCACATGACTTATTGGATTAGTTTGATGATTTGAACAAATTGTATGAATTATTGAAATCATCTCACACAGAACTTGAAAATGATTATAAAGTTTTTTGGAAGAAACATAACATAGAGAAATTTACTTGAGAATGGATATTTCTATATTGGAAGATAGAAACTCATATCTTGAATATGAATTGAAGACTATTAAAGAAAATAGACCAACACCCACACTTGAATAATCTTATAGGTCTAAGCAAAAGAATATGAGTTCAAAACCTAGGAAGAAATATTATAACTCATAGATTAAGAAATCCTCTTCCTGGTGTGAGATGTTTTACATGTCGAATGTTAGGACACACCTCCCACACTTGCACCATTGATAGTAGAATAGATCTAGTGAGGAGACCTAAGATACATTAAATACAGCATATCATACATGCATCTAGTTTATTTTTAACAAGAGGAGTTTGGGTTCGCAAGTCTAATATTTGATCTTTTTGTAGAAACGCTCTCATACAAGATCTTGGGAGAGCATTTGGTACCTAGACAGTAGATGTTCGAAGTATATGACCAGAGATATAATACAGTTTATATCGTAGGAAGCCAGAAATGGAGGCAAGGTTACACTTAGAGATAATACCACAAGGAAGGTGGTAGGGACATGTATAATTGAAAACTTGAATAATTTCTTCATTGAGAATGTTTTACTTATAGAAGGCTTAAAGCATAATCTATTGAGTATTAGTCAGCTATGTGAGAAGGGTTATAGTGTAAAATGTTTTCCTACTAGCTGCATAATAAGCCAAAATGGAATTAATATTTTGAATAGAATTAGAGTAAACAATGTGTTCATGTTAGATTTGAATTCTATTAAATCTTCTAATGCTTTTTGTTTAAAAACAATTTCTGATGAATCATGGTTATGGCATAGGAGACTTTGTCACGCTAGTATGAAGAGCCTTAGAAAAATTATCTAAAAAGAATTTGTTAGAAGAATACCAAAACTAGATTTTATTAAGGATCATCTGTGTGATGTATGTCAACTAGGAAAACAGGTGAATTCTTCCTTTCATTTCATTAAGGATCTTAAAACTGGCAAACCATTAGAAATTATTCATATGGATCTTTTTGGACCAGTTAGCACTATAAGTCTAGGAGGTAAAGTATTTAGATTTGTGATTGTTGATGATTTTTTTAGATTCACTTGGGTTAAATTCTTATTTCATAAGAGTGAGTCTTTTGATGAATTTAGAAGTTTTTCTACTTGGATTGAGAGAAAATTAGGGTGTGAAATCTTAGCAATTCTAATTGATCATGGAGGAGATTTTGAAAATGAGAAATTTGAAGAGTTTTGTAAAGAACATGTAATTGATTACAATTTTTCAGCACCTAGGACTCCTTAGTAGAATGGGGTAATCGAAAGAAAGAACAGAACATTAATAGAAGCAGTTAGAGCTATGTTGGCAGAATGCTCACTCCCGAAATATTTTTGGGCTGAAGCGGTTAGTATAGCGTATTATGTTCTGAATATGGTGGATATTAGATCCAAATTGAATAAAATACCCTATGAACTTCTTAAGGGAAGAACACCTAATCTTTCACATTTGCATATTTTTGGATGCAAGGTGTTCATTCAGAATAATGAAAAAACTTCTTTAGGAAAATTTGATCCTAAATCTGATGAAAGAATTTTTCTTGGTTACTCTAGTTTTGGCAAATCCTATAGAGTTTTTAACATGAGAACTTTGGTAGTTGAGGAGACCACACATATAGTGTTTGATGAATCAGGGATTTCAGAGGAGCAAAGGTTAGAAGAAGATCATATTGAAAATATCTCTCATGAAATTGAAAAGATAAATTTGGAAGAGAATGTATAAAAAGAAAACCCTTTGCCTAGAGAATGAAAATTTTCTAAAAATCAGCATAAGGAATTGATTTTATGTGAGCCTAGTAAGGGTGTTAGGACTAGGCATGGACTTACAAAGAGGTGAACCATTTTGCCTTTATATCAATAATTGAACCCAATATAATAAATCAATCATTTCCAGACAAATTTTGGATTTTGGCCATGCAAGAAGACTTGAATTAATTTATAAGAAATGATGCTTGGGAATTGACTGAAAGGCATAACAATCAAAGTATTATTAAAATTATGTGGGTGTTCAAAAATAAAATGAATGATTCAGGAGTTGTGATTAAAAATAAGGCTAGATTGGTGGCTAAGGGGTATAATCAAATAGAAGGGATTGATTTTGAAGAGACTTTTGCCCCTATAGCAAGACTTGAAGCAATTAGGGTTTTATTTACCTTTACCTATTTTAAAGGATTTAAATTATATCAAATGGATGTCAAAAGTACTTTTTTGAATGGGATGATATAAGAGGATGTTTATGTTGAGCAACCTCCAAGTTTTAAAAATTCTAAATTCTTTATTTATGTGTTTAAATTGAAAAATGTATTATATCGACTAAAATAGGTACCTAGGGCTTGGTATGAGAGGTTAAGCACTTTCCTATTAGAGAAATCTTTTATAAAAGGAAGTGTGGACACAACTCTCTTTTTGAAGAAAATAGGAGATGACATACTCATTATTTAAATATATGTTGATGATATCATATTTGGATCTATAAATAAAAATTTTTGTGATGATTTTTCAAAAATAATGAGTAGTGAATTTGAGATGAGTCTAATGAAAGATTTGAGTTATTTTCTTAGTTTTAGCATAAAGTAAATGAGGAAGGAACTTTTCTTAGTCAGTTGAAGTATATTAAGGACATCCTCAAGAAATATGAAATGGATAATGCTAAACCAGTGACTACACCTATGAGTTCCTCAGTTCAATTAGATAAGGACCCGAAGGGAAAATCTATTGATCAAAAGAAATTTAGACATATAATTGGATCATTGCTTTACTTGGCTACTAGTAGACCAGATATAATGTTCAGTATTTATTCGTGTGCAAGATTTCAATCTGATCCAAAAGAATCACATTTGACAGCAGTAAAAAGAATCTTGAGATATCTTTTGGGAACTCAAAACTTAAGGATTTGGTATCCTAAGCATAGCTCTTCATTTAAAATTATTGAATATTCTGATTCAAATTTTGTAGGTTATAGGGTTGATTGAAAAAGTACATCTGGAACTTATCAATTCATAGGAAAATCTTTAGTTTCTTGGTCCAGTAGGAAATATAATTCAAGCCCTATCTACTGTTGAAGCAAAATACATTGCCTTACATAGTTGTGTGGCACAAATTCTTTAGTTGAAATAATAGTTGATTGATTTAAGATTTTCAATTGGCATAATTTTGATTTTTTGTGATAATACAAGTGTTATATGCTTTTCAAAGAATCATATTTAATATTCTAGAACCAAGCATATAGACATGAGGCGTCACTTCATTTCATGTTGCTACGGGAGATATTGAATTGATTCATGTTACTATAGAAAATCAACTTGTAGACATTTTCACAAAACCACCGACCTTTGACACTTTTAGCATCTTAAGAAACAGGTAAGGTGTGATTGATCTTAATGCTTAAATTAAAAATTCTGCAAACTTCATGTGTTGTATATATGTGTCTATTTAATTTGTTTCTATTTGTTCGTTATGTTTGTTCTGGTTATTTTTCTGTGAATAGTTATATATTTTTCATTTTTGTTATGGTTTTTATTGTGAAGCATGTCACTTGTTAAAAAATGATTGGTTTTGAGAAGTTTTTTTTATTATCATGATTTATTTTCTAAGTGTTCTAATCGTATTGTATGAAATTTTTTCATCATATACAAATTCTGTAGCATGTGCAAGGTAGGTTTTAGACTTGAGCACGCAAAACATTATTTTTCATAGGGTTTGTACTGTATGATGATGTCATTATACTATACGAAATATGTAAGTTTCTTCTATGAAATTGGGGATGGTTTTCCAAAAAATTTTAATTATTTTATCTGATTGTAAGTACGAAGTTGAACTTCATCTATACGATCCATGTTGTTGATTTTGGATAAGGATGAACCCAACCATTATAAAAATGATCTTTAATATTCTAATCATCCTGAACGAACATCTGAACATCTATATGATCAGTTGGTCAAAAGGTATGTATAAAAGGACATCTCGAGAAGGGCAGCTTAAGAAAAGCCACTTCATTTTGGCAGTTTCTATTCATCTGTATGAATAAGTTTTCATCTCGTACAATTTTTTGATTGTACATATGATTCATATTTTGTACTGTACGATTGACAGGTTTTCTTTAAATAGAAGGGACTTTGAAAATGTTTTCATTCACTTTGTTATCCATTTTAAAACCCTCTAGAGCCCTTGTTTTAGGAATGGCTAGTTCTTGCAAGCGACCCTGTGGTTCTAAAGGTTCCTCTTCTAGAAGTGGTAGAAATGATGAATTCCTATCAAAGGTGAATGAGGATGCCTATTTTAGGTATGTTGCTGCCAAAATCACCCTATATAGACTTCTCATTCAAGGTGATCTTCACTTCTCCGTCATGCCTTTATTTGCATCAACTCAATTTTCCTTCATTCTTACTCTCATTTATGCCTACCACAAAGAAACCTTCCAATATTTCTTGGCAAACATGAGATTTAATGAGGACCACTCTAGGATTAGTTCTTATGTTCGGAAGACAGCGAGTAGAAATTACCAAAGAAGACTTAGGAAACTTTCTTCATTTGAGAACCCAAGGCATTCAAACCCACACTTTAACTTCTAGGGACGATTTTGATTAGATTGAAATTAATTAAGTTCTTATAGGTGTATCCCAAGTGTGTCATTTATCTAGGGTTTACACTCAACATCAAAATGTTCGGGTCATCCAGCATGTTTTAAGAATTTCTATTATCCCTAAGGCTGGTGATCGTATAAATATGACTCCACTTTTGTCCACGGTCACCTATCTGATTATGACTGAAAAACCCTTTGATGAAGCCCAACTCATTATGGACTATATTTATAATTTTCTAAAATTGGCTTCCACATCATAAGAGGAAGAAAAATGTGGCTTTAGGACATTTAGTTTCCTATATTCTAGAGAAGAAGTACAACCTAATCCATCCTGATCCTCCCATAAAACTTCCTATCTACTTCACTAATTCCTCTTTTCGATCACTTTTTGGGAGAGATCATAGTTTAGAGAGTGATGATTCTGAGGATAAAGGGGGAGCTCCTGCTCCAGCACCAGCGCCTGAACCTGATCAGAATTTCTATCAAGAAATAGTTTAATGCTTTGATAGAATGGAGACTCATTTTGATCAACGCTTTGATCAAATTGAGAATCATCTTAATCAGCAGGATGCTCGTTATAATGAAGATTTGGGGTAGATTTGTGGACAACTTGACTTAATAAACATGAATGTAGCTACAATGAATAGCTATTTTTCAATGTTCAATCCACCACCTCCTCTAGAACAGGGCCCCTTAGACTTTTAGATGTATTTCTACCATGTTGTCACTTATTAGTGTTTATATTTGTTGTTTTAATGTTGTTTTATGAGTTTAATGTTTTTATGTATTGTTATTATATTATAGTGATGCTATGTTGGGATGATATATGTTAAGAATACACTTGCATGTGATTCTTATATCAATGCAAGTGTTAGGTTTATGTTGACATGTTTTTAAATCTTATTTCTTGATATGTTTGTGTTTTTAATAAGAAAAACCTTTTGAAATTGATCATTGAAAAAGGATTATAAATTACTTTTCTCTACAAATTAATTTTCTTAAAAAATTTAATCTTTTAAATTTTAAATTAAAATTATAACTTGATTTAGATAAGGAGATCAATATCATATTCTTTTAGACAAAACATATTTAAACTACAATTGTTGCAAGATTAATGTTTTATTATTATTATTTTCTTTTTCAATATGTTTCTTTTTGTTATTAATAAAATTTGCTTTGTAGATTATGGTATTGGGATGACTCAAAAAATAGAAAAACATGCGCAATGGTTCGCAAAGTAAAAAAAAAAGAGGTGCACAAAATTAGCCCAAATAGAAAAGATGCACAAAGTATGCCACAAGTAATTGACAAAGATGCACAATGTTGCCAATTGAAATGTAAATATTTCTATGATGTTCTTTCCACTATCATTCCATCTCTAATGCATATTTATCTAATTAACAATCATATACATTATTGAATTTGAATTTAACTAACCTTCATCTCATCATTTTTGTAATAATCATTATTATTTAATTTGTCTAGAATGAATAATAACTCTAGTTAACTTTTCTTATCTTAGTTGTTCTTTGATTTAAACTTTTGAATTTTTTCTTTTTAGTATTACGAAAAATATTGTATTTACAATTGCTTTAAAATCCTTTTCTCCTTCAACTAATTTGGTTTATCTATAAAAACCTTTCATTCCAAGTTGTACTTTCCTTTTTTTGTTGTCAAAAGGGGGAGTCAGAATATTATTTGATTGATTGCTATTTGATATTTGATGTACTGTGAAATGTATAAATGTTTGTGCGCGTATGTGTATGTTGTGCAAGAATGTATGTTTTTCGATTGTTTAGTTGCTCTCATGTTTTTTGTTAGATCTTGTATTTTTGATCTTCTGGTATTTTTGATCTTCATTGGAATCCCTTGTTATTCAGTTTGTCATTCATTTATGGGGAGCTAAGGAGAAAAATTGTTTGGAATGTTAACTCAAACAATAATTTTTTCCCATCATCAAAAAGGGGGAGATTGTTGCAACTTTCTTTTCATAGCTATATTTTCTTATTATCTATGTTTTTGATGATTCCAAAATATTATATTGACTATTGTTTCTCCTAACATGTATTGGATATATTGCATTTGTTGTTTGTGTGTACTAACAGTTCAGGAAAATCATACTCCAGCCACTTGAAGACTTCAAGTTGGATTGGATTAGAGTTTATTATTTTTGGAGTCTATACTTTTTATACTTTTCTTGAGTCTGAGAGAGAGTGTGATTGTAATTAGGTAACCATGCACACACACACACACTAGGATAGTGTAAAATTTTTTTAAATTTTAAAGACTAATTGTACTATATGATTTCAGATCGTACAGGACTATTTGGATTTTGTGTACCTCCATAAAGTAGTTGATCAAACCTTGGCAGGAAAATTTTTTTAGTCCTGTTCGTATTGTACAAAGATATCTTCATATGTACGCCTTCTAGAGTACAAAATGGTTGAGTATAGTTTTATCCAGACGAACAAGTATATTTTTTGAATTGCTCATACTATACAATCATAAGATCATACAGATGACTTCCATAGTATGAAATTGTTAGGTCCATTTTTATACCAGATGAAACACAGTTTCATTAAAGCATATCATACTGTATAATATAGATTTCGTATAGTATGTCATTCATGGTATGAAATTATTTTATACTGAATCGTACCGAATGAATCTGTTCAATTTTGAAATGATCATACTGTACGATGTCACTTCGTATATACATTATTCAGAGTATGAAATCGAATCGTACTTGAACGAAAAAAAAAATTTGAACAGTTCGTATGTACGATCGTCGCTCATACTATACAATTAGAGTTGATCAATTTAAACTATTCAGTTTTCTAGATGATTTTTTGTGTCTTTCATATATAAGGTCCTATAAACTGACTGTGGAAAGAGACTTCTTCATAATTTCTTGGAGCGCAAGTGTAAGAGTGATTTGGGAGAGTGTTTGAGAGAGAGTTCTTGCAAGTGGAGAGTGTGAAGGGTTTACAAGATTACTCAAAGGTGAGAATCTCTTTGTATTTATGACAAATCTCTTCCTTACTTCTTTGAAGATGCTCAAGAGGATATCTCTGAAGAAGATTCGGTGCACTTCCAACACTTGGAGAGTGTGAAAAGATGACGGTACTTTGCCAACACTTGGAGAGTGTGAAAGATGATGGTACTCTACTGACAGTTGGAGAGTGTGAAAAGATGACGGTACTCTATCGACGCTTAGAGAGTGTGAAAGATGATGGTACTATACCGTCACTTAGAGAGTGTGAAAGACGATGCTACTATGCCGAGACTTGGAGGGTGTGAAAGGATGATGGTACTCTGTCAAACCAGGGATAGGTGGAAAAGAGGGTAATTAAAAAGGCTTCTTTGACTTGCTGTGGGAGCAAAAAGAGAGTCACTTTGGTAAAAGTGCAATATCTGAAGAGGGAGTCTTTAGGGAGTAGACGTAGGTCTAGTTGGACCGAACCTCTATAAATTTTTGTGTTCTTTTTTTTACTGCATTTTTACTTTTTTACGAGTTTAACTTTTTGTCGTTGAAATTTTTTTAATTGATAAAAATTAGAAATCAAATTTCCTAAAATTTCAAGAGATATTTTAAATTACCAATTCACCCCCCTCTTGGTTAGCCTCAGGATAATTGTATTAGGTCTAATAACCTATTCAAAATTTTCACATCAAGGACGATAGAAAGTATGTTTGGACAATAAGGGATCTCCACCTATCATACAGAATAAATAATAATATTTTTTAACAAATCATCTAGGATGAAGGACCCCTTTAATCCTAGATGATAGAGAAGTGCTTGGGATGATCGGGTATTGCTGGGCCTCATACTGGATGATGTTTAGAAGATTTAAACTAATTATCTAGGATGATACTCCTTTTCATGTTGAACTCATCATCCTGAGCAATGCTATTCATACTGGCGATCAAGGCAGTTTTGAATTAATTGTATAGGATGATATTGGATCATCCTTGATGATTAGAAGTGAAGAATTAAAAATTAGGGCATCTTTTGGAGGTTCCCTATTTAAGCTCTCTCATTATCTCTTGAGACGATATTTTGCTACAGAGGAGATCTAAGAGAGAGCTTATAGAAGGAAGAGGGAGAGCTCTAGAGAGAGAGAGATCCTTGTAAGGGGGAGTTGTGAGGGATTCACAAAGGTTGCTCCAAGTAAGGTGTTCATCGTCTTCTTTAAGTTGCTATCCACATTCATTGGTTGTTCTGAGATAGATCTTCATCAACATCAGATCAAGATTCTCTGCCTTCACTAGGTGGGTGAAAAGGATTCTAAGGTTCTGTGCCTACTCCAAGAGGGAGTAAAAGGATTCTCGGGTTTTGTGCCTTCACCAGAAGGGTAAAAAGGGATTTTCAGGTTCTATGCCTACTCCAAGAGGGAGTAAAAGGATTTAAGGTTATCTGCCTCACCAGTTTGGTGGAAAGATTTTATAAGGGCTTCTCCACATTGTTATGGGGGAAAAAAGAGAGACACTAACTGATTAGTGCAATACCTAGAATTGAGGTTTTTGGGGAGTGGATGTAGGTCAAGTTGACCGAACCACTATAAATCTGGTGTGTTCTTTCTATTTATTTTTATGCATTTAATTTTCACACTTTTCTATGATCTAATCTGTGGTTGAAATCTCTGATTTTGTTATCTGCTTCCACATAAGTTATTTGTCTTTAAAATATTTAAAAAGATTTTAAAAAGATTTTCTTTTATCTTAAAGAAATTTTAAAATACCAATTCACCGCCCCCCTCTTAGTTAGCCTCGGGACTAGTTCTTTCTGGTTTAACCTCCCTCACGAACTTTCAAAATCAACACATTATATTTACTATTTCAAATAATTGAACCATTTTTAGTCATTCTAAATATTCCTAAGACATCTACTAGATACCTAAAAGAATAATTGAACAAGATTTCTCAACTTATGGTTTGTATAATTAGGAAATCCCTGGCCAAGATAATGTTGGAGCTATCAATTTGAGAGAAGAGTTGAATAAATTTAAAGAACCTTTCATGAATGAAAATAAATCAACACATTATATTTACTATTTCTCACACCAGCTCTAATTAGCCTTAGTAACAGCTGTAAAAATTCATGTTCAAATTGCCTTGTTATTTACTATAATTTCAAATGTGATAAAAATCATTGGTATTTCATGTAAGTGTCGTGATTAGCTTAAAGAGAAATAATGAGAGAATTCTATAAGTGCTTCATAAAAAGGTGAACTAATTATCTTTGAGGCATCTTGGCAGAACACATTAGGTTTCTCATTATGAACCACTAGTTTTGGTCATAATATTCTTCTCAATAATTGAAGTACAAAAAATTCTTTGGTTGATGACATATGCTGTAAACAGAAAGGTGAGACATTTACATTATTAAAATTATTGCAATCTTTTGAATTTTCTTTTTGTTTGATGAAAAATATATTAGGAATCGTCGTTGAACTTTTGCAAGCTGTATAAAGAAAAGAGCAAGATATTATGAATGTTCTGTCTTTTATTCAAATATCTAAAATGAGATAATACGATATGGAGGATAATGAGAGAAGATTTCATTAATAAAATAATTTTATTTTGTGATTAAAAAAAACTACTCTGAATATAAATGAGTTGCTCATGGATGCCCCTGATGTAGAGTTCAACAAATAAAAAATTTATATCATTTTTGAGTTGATATATTCAACACAATAATTATTTTATAATTTTAAGAGTTGAATAATTATTTTACGGAAGTAAATATTGAATTACTTTTGTGTGTTACTTGTTTAAATCCATATAATTTATTTTATGTATTAAAAAGGCAAGTTAATTTAAATGAGACATATATCCATCTGATTTCCTCCTATATAGTTAATGATTTATGATAATCGATTGAAAACTTATATTATAGATATGCAATCTTGTTGCATCCTCGAATATTTGCCGCAGTAGAGAAATATAAAGTTTAACATCTTAGCTTTATACGAAGATCCAACATACATATAGATAAAAAGAGAGGGTGCGATATTTATAAGAGACAGTAAGATTTATACATGAAAAACCCTAAAAAGGGGAAAAACCATGGGGCCTAGCCTAGTTTAAATGAATCTACAAGTATTTGCAGTTAATTACAAATGAGGCCCTTCATTGGATGGAAGGCCTTGGCTTGATGTAACAAATGTACATCATAAAAAATGCATTACATGGTGGAAATTACAAGAATCAATATTAACATGTTTTCTTAGTCGACAAGACCATAGTAGGCGGATGATAGAGGTAGGAAAGACTGTTGTCTAGCGACGGAGGTCAGAAAGACCATGATCCACCAAGGAGGTCAGATGGACCATGGTCGGCGAGTGACAGAGGTCGGAAAGACCATTGTTGGCAGGAAATGAAGGTCATAAAGACAATTGTGTGGTGACAGAGGTCAAAAGGACTGTAGTCCCCAGGCAATGAGGGTTGGAAGGACCATTATCTGGTAATGGAGATCAAAAGGATTTCAGTCAACGGGTAACAGAGGTTGGAAGGATTGTAGTCGACAAGCAACGGAGGTCATAAAGACTGTAGTCGGTGAGCGACGGAGGTCAGAAAGACTATTGATAGGTGAAAATCTGGCATCAGGTAGAAATCTAGCAAGGGGTAGATGTTGGGCATTAGGTAGAAGTCTGATGAAAGTCTGGCAATGGGTAGAAGTCTGACGATGGGTGAAATTATGACGTTGGGTAGAAGTCCAGTAATGGACACAAGTCTGGCGACCGGCAAAAGTTTGGCGTCGGGTTGAAGTCTGACAAAAGTCCAGCAATGGGCGAAAGTCCAACGTCGGGTATTAATTCGAAGATGGGTAGAAGTCTAGTATTGGGTAGAAATTTGGTGATGGGCCAAAGTTCAGCATCGGGTAGAAGCCCGATGAAAGTTTGGCAACGGACAGAAGTCCGGTGATGGGTTGAAGTCCGATGTCAGGTAGAAGTTTGTCTAGGGATAGAAGTTTGATGATGGACAAATGTTTGAGGTCTGGTAGAAGTCTGATGAAAGTCTAGCTACGAGTAGAAGTCCGGTGATGGGTAGAAGTATGACTTTAGGTAGTTGTCTGGCGACAGGCAAAAATTTGGCTATAGTCGGTGGCCAGGCTAAAGTCCAGCGGTTGTCGAGGAGAAGTCTGGTGGCAAGAGAACTCTTCCTTTACTTCTTCCTTAGCCCCCTTACTCGTTCCTTCCTCCCTCCCCATGAAAAATGATGGGCCTATTTATAGTTTGATGAGAGTGGCATGGCCAGTAAATCTAGAGAAAATCATGGGCATATTGGGAGTGGTTTGAATGGACGGCTGATATTGATTCCTTTCATCATGGAATGTTTATTAGGTATTTAAGTGCCTTAATGAAATCAGAATTAGGCGATCTTAGGCTTGTTGGATTTGTCTTGTCATGCCGCTCGATTTGACCATAAGCATGTCATGTTTGGAAACTATTTGTTCATCCAAATTATGGTTTAAACCTTTTATAGATGCTTCGAGTCTTTGATTTGGACCCATTTGGGCTTAGATTCAGCTGAATTTAGTGTTGTTAGGTTCATCTTTTTGAGAAATGCAATTTGACAATAAGTTTACTAAAATTAAAGTTTAGATGGTCTCTGATTAAATTTTCAAAGTTTCCAACTTAAGTTTACCATGAGATTCATGCCCAATCAAGATAATTTTTTGATGATATATCAGTTGCCCCCTATTTTGGGACATCGAAGCTCCAAAAGTATAAATATACTTGTCATAGCATTTTATATTGATCAAGTAGAAAAATAATACATTCAAAAAACTTAAAATTCGATCAAATTCAATGATAGAGGCTCCGTTGAGCTCCGAAAGTGCAAAATTTGAGTCTGGAACATCCAAATATAGTTCCATTGACCCCCAAAATGTCTGATTTAGACAGTCAAGGACAAAACATTGGCCCGACCATGTGCAGGCAGCTGAACCATCTGGCAGCCAGTGGCAGCCCGAGCTAGCACGAGGGCGAATGGGCCCAAGGCAGTTAGAAATTTTTTTGTGGTGGGGCCCTTAAATTCTTTTTAAGAGGGGGCAGCGGCTGTAGCTACCCGTCTTAATAAAGGTTTTTTTTAATGGGGCTTGTCGCATTTTTTTTTAATTTCAAAAATTTCACATTTGGACCCAAAATATTTCTAGAAATTTCTAGAAGAAATTTTTGAAAATTTTTATACAAAATGGGAGGGAACTTTTCCCTCCTTTTTTAAACTGTTTCCCCCCATTTTGGTCGTATAAATACCCCCTTGGGAGAGGATGAAAATTACTCTTTCTCTTCTTCTCATTTTCCTCTAACTTTCATACGATTGAGGCTTTCCACTATTTTCGTAAGTGGCATCCCCTACACAAATTTAGTGCCCCTCTATTGTGTAGAAGTTAGAAATTTTTACTCCTCTTTTCTTCTCCTCTAGTCTTCTTCTTACATCAGAGACATTCTATTGTCTTAGATAGGTGGCATCCCCTATTAAATTTCAATGCCCCTCTTCTATGTAGAAGGAGATTTTTTCCTCCTTCCCTTTCTCTTGTGTTCTTCTTCTTACATTAGTGGCATCCCCTATTGAGCTTTAGTGCCCTCTTTTATGTAGAAGGAGTTTTTTTCATCCTTTCCTTTTCTTCTCTTGTGTTCTTCTTCTTATATTAGAGGCATTCCATTGCTTGAGATAAGGGGCATCCCTTATTGAGCTTTAATGCCCCACCTTTGTGTAGAAGGAGATTTTTTTCCCTTCCTATTTCATCTTCTTCTTATATTAGAGGCATTCCATTGTTTGAGATAGGTGGCATCCCCTATCAAGCTTCAGTGCCCCTCTTTTGTGTAGAAGAAGTCATGATGAAAACTATCCTTAATAGATGAAGATCAAATGCCTCTTGCATGTGAGGGTTATTTGAGAAGATCTAGCGGCAATAGTACCCGGGAGGAGAACCAATGATTCTTAGTAGAAAGGAAGAATTTTGATGATGTTTGAGAAGAAATCTGATGACGATCGGTAGACAGGTGAAAGTGTGGTGGCAATCGATGATTGGGCGAAAGTTTGATGGTAATCGACGATTGGGTGGAAGTCCGATGGCCATCAATGGTCGGGTGGAAATTTTGTGGTGGTCGACGGCCGGGTGGAGAGCTAAAGAAGATAGTTGGAGGGTGTGCCACCATCAGTAGTTAAGCGAGAAGCTGATGAGGGATGATATGAAGTAAAGGACCGATGACAAACATCTTACGAAGGGCAAATGATGGTGGTTGCCCAGTTGCATTCTGCTAAAGTAATAAATATTCATACTAACATGTGCAAACATCAGATATTCCTAATTGAAGGAGTCAAAGAAGTGTGCCATGTTAGTAGTCAGGCGACACTAATAGTGTCAATTAATTAGAGGCCTAATAATGATCAGGTTATAATCTTTCTTTGAAGAAGAAATTGCAGGAGCCACTTTAATGTGCAGTAGAGAAGAGGTCAATAGAATCCACCAAAGATATTGGATCTTTTAGAAGTTGTTTATTACTTGATGACATTAACTTGTACAGATGATGCTGATGTAACTTTAATTTCAGCTTCTTGTCAAAATGAATGTATGCTTGAATGTGATGTAGAATTTTATAATGTAACTCCAATGATATTGCATATGAATTTGCATGAGCTCAACATATGTTTTTTCATTTAAAATAAACTTGTCTCTCAGAGAAAACTGAGTTATTTATGCATCTTTGAGACATACTTTAATATATTACTCTATATGCCTTTTTGAGGCTTTTTAGCTTGCTAAGGTCTTCATATGAGTGATGATTTTATCAATCACTTTCTTTTATGAAATCTTTTTAGAGAGAATGTTATCCACTCAGAGCATTGCTCGATAATGTTGACCTATATAGAAGAGGTCCAAAGAATCCACCAAGAATATATGACCTATCTGAGGTTGTATGTCAGAGCACTGCTCGATGGCATTAACCTATATAAAAAAGGTTGAGAGAATCCACCAAAGTTGTATACCCTATCTTAGGATGTATGTCCAAGCACTGCTTGATGATGTTAACCAATATTGAAGAGGTCGAGAGAATCCACTAAGGATGTATGACCTATCTGAGGTTGTATGTTAGAGCGTTGCTCGATGATATTAAGCTATATGGAAGAGGTCAACAGAATCCACCATGGATGTATGACCTATTTGAGGTTGTATGTCAGAGAGTTGCCTGATGATAATAACCTATATGGAAGATGTTGAAAGAATCCACTAAGGATGTATGACCTATCTGAGGTTTTATGTTAGAGCGCTACTCGATGACGTTAACCTTTGTGGAAGAGGTCAAATTGAATCCCCCTGGGATCAATTTTGCCTTGACTGGGAGGGGGTGAATGCTGCGTTATCCTAAATCAAAAGTGAAGAAATGTCTATCTTCAGATCATTACTGCCTTTTTGAGGTCGAGATTAAGACCTTGCCCAAGGAGTGAAAGTCCAACTAGGGACTATATAAAGCTTGACATTTATTGGAAGCATCTTTGCATTTGTTAGAAGCTTTATGATCTCAAGATATCGTCTTCAATATTGAAAGAGATGGAGTAATCTTCTTGACCACGGATATATTAAAGGTTGCCCCCCAGTCCACATTTAATTCCCATGAAATTGATGCAATAATAGCTGAAGCCAGGACATTGACATGAACGACCTTTTGAGGTTGGAGCAAAAATTACTCCTAGTCGAGAACCACGTTCCCACAGACAGTGCTAAATTATTGCGTTCTAGAATATTCATGATAATAAAGAAATATAAAGTTTAATGTCTTAGCTTTATATTAAGATCCTGCACGCATATAGACAAAAAATGATGGTGCAATATTTATTAGAGACACGAGGATTTTTACGTGGAAAACCCTAAAAAGGGGAAAAACCATGAGGCCTAGCCCAGTTTCAATGAAGCTACTAGTATTTGTAGTTGATTACAAATGAGGCCATTCATTGGATGGAAGGCTTTGGCTTATATACATCATATAAAATGCATTACATGGTGGAAATTAGATGTATCAATATTTACATGTTTGCTTAGTTAGCAAGACCATAGTAGGAGGATGATAGTGGTAAGATAGATTATTGTCTAGCGACAGAGGTTGGAAGGATCCATATCAATGAAGGAGGTTGGAAGGACCGTAGTCAATGTGCGGCAGAGGTTGGAAAAACTATTATTGGCGGGTGATGGAGTTCATAAACATAGTTATTTGGCAGTGGATCTCAAAAGGATCATTTCCAGGAGACGGAGGTTAGAAGGATTATAGTCAGCAGGCGACGGAGGTTGGAAGGACCATAGTTGGTGAGTGTTGCAAATCTGGTTTTGATGATGACAAACATGTTTCCAGTGTGTTTTGCTTGGCTAATTTGTTTCAGGCAAAAAGACCGCGAGCCACTCAAGCCAACTCAAGATCGGGTCCAAGTGTGTCAAATGTATGATTTTTCTTTTTATTGAGTCAATTGTAATGTAACTGATTCCCTAGCTAAGTAATCTTGCACACACACACTCAGGGAGAGAGATTGAGTGAATTAGAGTTTCTGTTAAAAATTTGTTCTGATCATCCTAGACGATCTCCACATCGTCCTGGACGATCTAGTTAAAATAGAAACCCTAATTAGGGCGACTAAGTTAAGAGGGTCTGATTAAGCAGATCGTCCTGGACGATCTCCGGATCGTACGGGCCAATATGCCCAAATCAGAAATTCATAGCCGCCAAATCAAGTTAGGCAAGTTCTTATTTTTAGATACTTAGTCTGATCGTCCCGTACGATACGTGTATCATCCCGGACAATCCAGTACAATCATGCCTAATTTAATCTGGTAATTAAGGAAAGCAATTTATTTTTGGTTGATACGATCATATCGTCTTGGACGATCGAAGGATCGTCCCGGACGATCATGATCGTTTAGTGCTTTTCAGCTGTACGACCCGAACTGTGTTCAGGACGATTTGGGGCCTTTTTGAACTAATCGTACCGGACGATGACCCTATCATCCGGGACGATCAAGTCATTTTTTGGTCGTCCAGAACAGATTTCTCTGGACGACCCGAACTGTCTTCTGGACGATTTCCCTCAATTTGCACTAATCATCCCGGACGATCGCAGGATCGTACGGGACGATATGAACAACTTTTTCTACTGATCGTCCAGAAAAGCCTAATCGTCCAGGCTGAAACACCTGAATTTGAACTGATCGTACAGGACGATCTACCGATCGTACAGGACGATCTACCGATCGTCCTGGATGATCTTCCGATCGTCCTGGATGATCTTGGCCGACCAGTTGAGATTTAGGGCAAATTTTAAGCCCTCCTTTAAAAGAACTTTTTCCAATTTTTGGAAAAATCTTTTGCTGCCTTCCTTCCCTGAGAAACCCTAGAGAGAGAGAGAGTTGGGAGAGAGAGAGAAGATCTTGTGAGGGGGAGTTACTGAGGGATTCACTAAGGTTGCTCCGAGCACGGATCAGAGTCGTCTTCTCCGCTCGTCGTCTTTCGTCTAGTCAGTGTTCGTCGTGGGAGGATCGTTCGCAAGAAGATCCGGGGTTCTCTGCCTGCTTCAGGTGGAAGTAAAAGGAGTTCGAAGGTTCTCTGCCTGCTTCAGGAGGAAGCGAAAGGAGTTCGAAGGTTCTCTACCTGCTTTAGGAGGAAGCGAAAGGAGGTCGGGTTCTCTGCCTCACCGTGTGGTGAAAAGGAGGTTTTTGTACAGGCTTCTCCGCCTTGCTGTGGGAGCAAAAGGAGAGACACTTTTATTTAGTGCAATACCCGGAGGGGAGGCTCCGGAGAGTGGACGTAGGTCAAGTTGATCGAACCACTATAAAATCTGGTTTGCTTTTCTGATTCAGTTTTGCACTTTACTTTTCTGATATTAACTGCTTGGGTGAATATCTGTGGTTGATCTTTTTATCATTGTTTTAATTCATTTCTGCTGCACGTTATAAAAAGATTTTCATTGTTATCGTGAAATTTTTAAATAACCAATTCACCCCCCCCCCCCTCTTGGTTAGCCTCGGGACTAGTTCACTAGGGCTTAACATCCCTATCGAACTTTCAAGTGGTATCAGAGAGGGATTCAAAATTTAGGTTTAAAAACTTTTGAATTTGATCCATGGCTAACTGTAACAATCGTAATACTGCTGAAGGATATTCTTTTACAAGACCACCGTTGTTTGATAATATTCCTTTTGATTTTTGGAAAACACGCATGTCTACTTTCTATAGTCTATTAATTATCGCATGTGGATGTTAGTTAAGGACGGATACGAACCACCTTTTAGACTAATTAATAATGTGAAAACTGAACTGCCTTTTACTGATTGGACGTTTGATGATCGTGATTTAGCACAGTTAAATGCAAAATGCTTGAACTGTTTCTTTTGTGCTTTAAAATCTGAAGACTATATGTGTGTTTCTACTTGTACAACGGGAAAGGAAATCTGGGATAGATTATGCATAACATACGAAGGTACAACTGAAGTCAAACAGTCTAGGTTAAACATCTTGTTACATGATTACGAACTTTTTCGCATGAAACCTAGTGAGACTATTTCAGAAATGTACACAAGGTTCACTCAGATTGTTACCTCTTTGCATGTTCTAGGTAGAGAACTTACTAACTACGAAAGAGTGAACAAAATTCTAAGATGTTTGCCTGCTTCTCATGATGCTAAGATTACTGCTATTACTGAATCTAAAGATTTAAACACTTACTCTATTGACAGCTTACTTGGATCACTTATTGCTTACGAGCAAGGGGTGAAGCAAAGGCAACTTGATGCAGGTGAACGCAAGAAAGAGAAGACAGTGGCACTAAAGGCCAAGGATTCAGATGCTTGCACTTCCGGGTCTGATAGCGATGATGTTGCCTTAATCACAAGGGAATTTAAAAGCTTTCTAAGGAAGAAACATAAGAACTATCTGAAGTGGAACAAGGGTAAGTCCAATAAAAATTTTAAGAGTTCATCTGAATCTGTTTGTTTTGAATGCAGGAAGCCTGGACACATAAAGGCTGAATGTCCTACACTTAAAGCTCACCCAAGTAAGGAGAAGGGTGAGGAGAAACCAAAGTTCAGAAAGGACAAGAAGCGGATTCAGAAGGCATTCTGGGCAGACTCTGCATCCGACTCTTCTGAGACTAAAGCTGAAGAGGAGGAAATAAACTTGTGTCTTATAACTGATGATCACCCTGGTCAGTCGGATCAAGAAGATGTATGGGAGCTTACCTACGATCAATTATTTGAAGTTTCTGTTGTAAATCTGGTTTTGATGATGACAAACATGTTTCCAGTGTGTTTTTCTTGGCTAATCTGTTTCAGGCACAAAAGACCGCGAGCCACTCAAGCCAACTCAAGATCGGGTCCAAGTGTGTCAAATGTATGATTTTTCTTTTTATTGAGTCAATTGTAATGTAACTGATTCCCTAGCTAAGTAACCTTGCACACACACACTCAGGGAGAGAGTTTGAGTGAATTAGAGTTTCTGTTAAAAATTTGTTCCGATCATCCTGGACGATCTCCACATCGTCCTGGACGATCCAGTTAAAACAGAAACCCTAATTAGGGCGACTAAGTTAAGAGGGTCTGATTGAGCCGATCGTCCTGGACGATCTCTGGATCGTACGGGACGATATGCCCAAATCAGAAATTCTCAGCCGCCAGATCAAGTTAGGCAAGTTCTTATTTTTAGATACTTAGTCTGATCGTCCCGGACGATACGTGTATTGTCCCGGACGATCCAGTACAATCATGCCTAATTTAATCTGGTAATTAAGGAAAGCAATTTATTTTTGGTTGATATGATCATATCGTCCTGGACGATCGCAGGATCATCCCGGACGATCTTGATCGTCTAGTGCATTTAAGCTGTACGTCCAGAACTATGTACAGGACGATTTGTGGCCTTTTTGAACTAATCGTATAGGATGATGACCCCATCGTCCCGGACGATCAAGTCATTTTTTGGTCGTCCAGCACAGATTTCTCTGGACGACCCGAACTGTCTTCTGGATGATTTCCCTCAATTTGCACTAATCGTCCCGGACGATCACAGGATCGTACGGGTCGATATGAACAATTTTTTCTACTGATCGTCCAGAAGAGCCAGATCGTCCAGGCTGAAACAGCTGAATTTGAACTGATCGTCCTGGACGATCTTGGCCGACCAGTTGAGATTTAGGGCAAATTTTAAGCCCTCCTTTAAAAGAACTTTTTCCAAGTTTTGGAAAAATCTTTTGCTGCCTTCCTTCCCTGAGAAACCCTATAGAGAGAGAGAGTTGGGAGAGAGAGAGAAGATCTTGTGAGGGGGAGTTAGTGAGGGATTCACTAAGGTTGCTCCGAGCACGGATCAGAGTCATCTTCTCCGCTCGTCGTCTTTCGTCTATTCGGTGTTCGTCGTGGGAGGATCGTTCGCAAGAAGATCTTGGGTTCTCTTCCCGCTTCAGGTGGAAGCAAAAGGAGTTCGTAGGTTCTCTGCCTGCTTCAGGAGGAAGCGAAAGGAGTTTGAAGGTTCTCTGCCTGCTTCAGGAGGAAGCGAAAGGAGGTCGGGTTCTCTGCCTCACCGTGTGGTGAAAAGGAGATTTTTGTACAGGCTTCTCCGCCTTGCTGTGGGAGCAAAAGGAGAGACACTTCTGTTTAGTGCAATACCCGGAGGGGAGGCTCCGGGGAGTGGACGTAGGTCAAGTTGACCGAACCACTATAAAATCTGGTTTGCTTTTCTGATTCAATTCTGCACTTTAATTTTTCCTGATATTAACTGCTTGGGTGAATATCTATAGTTGATCTTTTTATCGTTGTTTTAATTCGTTTCCGCTGCACGTTATAAAAAGATTTTCATAGTTATCGTGAAATTTTTAAATAACCAATTCACCCCCCCTCTTGGTTAGCCTCGGGACTAGTTCACTAGGGCTTAACATCCCTATCGAACTTTCAAGTGGTATCAGAGAGGGATTCAAAATTTAGGTTTAAAAACTTTTGAATTTGATCCATGGCTAACTCTAATAATCGTAATACTGCTGAAGGATATTCTATTACAAGACCACCGTTGTTTGATAATATTCCTTTTGATTTTTGGAAAACACGCATGTCTACCTTTCTACAGTCTATTGATTATCGCATGTAGATGTTAGTTAAGGACGGATACGAACCACCTTTTAGACTGATTAACAATGTGAAAAATGAACTGCCTTTTACTGATTTGATGTTTGATGATCGTGATTTAGCACAGTTAAATGCAAAATGCCTGAACTGTTTCTTTTGTGCTTTAAAATCCGAAGACTATATGCGTGTTTCTACTTGTACAACAGGAAAGGAAATCTGGGATAGATTATGCATAACATACGAAGGTACAACTGAAGTCAAACAGTCTAGGTTAAACATCTTGTTACATGATTACAAACTTTTTAGCATGAAACCTAGTGAGACTATTTCAGAAATGTACACAAGGTTCACTCAGATTGTTACCTCTTTGCATGTTCTAGGAAGAGAACTTACTAACTACAAAAGAGTGAACAAAATTCTAAGATGTTTGCCTACTTCTTATGATGCTAAGATTACTGCTATTACTGAATCTAAAGATTTAAACACTTACTCTATTGACAGCTTACTTGGATCACTCATTGCTTACGAGCAAGGGGTGAACCAAAGGCAACTTGATGCAGGTGAACGCAAGAAAGAGAAGACAGTGGCACTAAAGGCCAAGGATTCAGATGCTAGCACTTCCGGGTCTGATAGCGATGATGTTGCCTTAATCACAATGCAATTCAAAAGCTTTCTAAGGAAGAAACATAAGAACTATCAGAAGTGGAACAAGGGTAAGTCCAATAAAAATTTTAAGAGTTCATCTGAATCTATTTGTTTTGAATGCAGGAAGCCTGGACACATAAAGGCTGATTGTCCAACACTTAAAGCTCACCCAAGCAAGGAGAAGGGTGAGGAGAAACCTGAAAGTTCGAAAGGGATGTTAAGCTATAGTGAACTAGTCCCGAGGCCAACCAAGAGGGGGGGTGAATTGGTTATTTAAAAATTTCACGATAACTACAAAAATTTTTTCGATACTTAGCAGCGGAAACAAGTAAACAATAACAAAAAGATCAACCAACGATATTCACCCAAGCAGTTTATATTGAAAAGTAAAGTGCAAAACTGAATCAGAAAAGCAAACTAGATTTTATAGTGGTTCGGTCAACTTGACCTACGTCCACTCCCCGGAGCCTCCCCTCCAGGTATTGCACTAAACGAATGTGACTCTCCTTTTGCTCCCACAGCAAGGCGGAGAAGCCTGTACAAAACACCTCCTTTTCACCACACGGTGAGGCAGAGAACCTGACCTCCTTTCGATTCCTCCTGAAGCAGGCAGAGAACCTTCGAACTCCTTTCGCTTCCTCCTGAAGCAGGCAGAGAACCTACGAACTCCTTTCGCTTCCACCTGAAGCGGGCAGAGAACCCGGATCTTCTTGCGAACGATCCTCCCACGAAGAACACCGACTAGACGACAGACGACGAGCGGAGAAGACGACTCTGATCCGTGCTTGGAGCAACCTTAGTGAATCCCTCACTAACTCCCCCTCACAAGATCTCTTCTCTCTCTCCCAACTCTGTCTTCTCTCTAGGGTTTCTCAGGGAAGGAAGGCAGCAAAAGATTTTTCCAAAAATTGGAAAAAGTTCTTTTAAAGGAGGGCTTAAAATTTGCCCTAAATCTCAACTTGTCGGCCAAGATCGTCTAGGACGATCGGTAGATCGTCCTGTACGATCAGTTCAAATTCAGCTGTTTTAGCCTGGACGATCTGGCTCTTCTAGACGATCAGTAGAAAAAGTTGTTCATATTGTCCCGTACGATCCTGCGATCGTCCGGGACGATTAGTTCAAATTGAAGGAAATCGTCCAGAAGACAGTTCGGGTCGTCCAGAGAAATCTGTGCTGGATGACCAAAAAATGACTTGAGCGTCCCGGACGATAGGGTAATCGTCCGGTATGATTAGTTCAAAAAGGCCCCAAATCATCCTGTACATAGTTCTGGACGTACAGCTGAAATGCACAAGACGATCACGATCGTCCGGGACGATCCTGAGATCGTCCAGGACGATGTGATCGTATCAATTAAACATTAATTGCTTTCCTTAATTACCAGACTAATTTAGGCATGATTGTAGTGAATCATCCAGGACCATACACGTATCGTCCGGGACGATCAGACTAAAATACTTAAAATAAAACTTGCCTAACTTAATCTGGCGGCTGGGAATTTCTGATTTGAGACTATCGTCCCGTACGATCCAATGATCGTCCAGGATGATCTGCTTAATCAGACCTTCTTAACTTAGTCGCCCTAATTAGGGTTTCTGTTTTAACTGGATCGTCCAGGATGATGCAACTATCGTCCAGGACGATCTGAACAAAAATTGAACAGAAACTCTAACTCACTCAATCTCTCCTCCTGAGTGTGTGTGTGCAAGGTTACTTAGCTAGGGGATCAGTTACATTACAATTGACTCAATAAAAGGAAAAATCATACATTTGACACACTTAGACCCGATCTTGAGTTGGCTTGAGTGGCTCGCGGTCTTTTGTGCCTGAAACAGATTAGCCAAGCAAAACACACTGGAAACATGTTTGTCATCATCAAAACCAGATTTGCAATAATCTCCCCCTTTTTGATGATGGCAAACATTTGTAAAGTAGTCTGAAAATAAAGGTAAACTAGGAGATCAAACAAAACAAACATTTTTTTTTAATTTTCATTTAACAGCTCAAACAATACAGAAAACATGAAACAGAAAACAGAAACAGACACGACACGACTACAACTGACTCCCCCTTTTGACATCACAAAAAGGAGGAGGGAAAAATAGAACACTGAAATAAAACATAAAATAGAATAACTACAAAAGCAGGTAACTAAAACAGAGGTGGATCCTGATCAGAAGGAGGAGGTGGTGGTGGAGGATTGAGGTAATGGTGAATGGCTTGAAATTGAGCTCCGAACCAGGCCATGTCCTGGTCATGCTGCTGTTGCTGCTGCGCAGCATAGTCCGCGAAGCGTTGGAGGTCCTCGTTGTGTCGCTGCTCCTGGGCAACCACGTAGGAGTCAAAACGGGCCTCCCACTAGTCAAATCGCTGCACCAGGTGGTCAAGGGGAGAGGCAATGCGAAGGGGAGCAGGTGCCTCGGGTGCAGCAGGAGCGGGAATGGCCGCTTCCTCCTCTTCCTCACCATCCGGGGCGGGCTCCAGATGTAGTCGGGTGCTGTGGAGGACATGGAAGGCATTGTTGGTGAGGAAGTAGGTAGGAACATCTGGGGCTGCGGGATATTGCAAGTCATACTTAGTTTCAAGAGCATATGCAATGAGGTGTCCTAAGGCTAGATTTGGGCGACGGCGATGACCTGGATCCCGGATGGTGGTAAGGTGCTCGAGGTACCGGATAATGAGATCGGCAGCATTAAATTCTCGATGGGCCATGATGTAGTAGGTGGTCAAGGACAGGAGGGGGTGATGTGAATGCGATCCCCCGCCTTTGGAATGACGGAGGAACGAAGAACATGTTGAATGGTTCGGGCGTCCTTAAGAAGGGTGGAGGAGGCATTGTCATGATAAGGGGCATTGGTATTGCGGAGGAAATGATTGGCGACACTCCAATTATAATCTGGGTCTGTGATAAGGGTGTGGAGTTTATCGCCAGTGATGGACAGTTGGAGAATTTCATGAAAGTCTTGATAGGTAAGCTCGACAGGGTGCTGATTGACATAGGAATGGAGAGTGGAGTAGTCAGCGGAAATCCGCAGGTTCGCAAAGAAAACGCAAAGAAGTTCAGAACTAAAGGGAAAAGTGAGGGTGAGGATGAAGGTAAGAGAGGTGTGTGCGAAGAGATCAAGGACTGGATAGGTGAGATTGCGAGGATTTACTATTTTTGAAGGCGTTATCCCCACTTCGCAGTATCGCTCGTAGGCAGCCTGATCGGCTGCATTAGGGAAGCGAGGATCGACCGGCCCCCGAGAGGAACTGGCACCCATTTGACGAGACCTCTTGCCACCAGCCATTAGGAAACCAAGGGAGAAGAAGATGAAAGAAGAGTGGAGGAAGAAAGGTGTGGAAAAAACTGAAGAAAAACTGCTGTTTATAAAGAAAACGGACTGATCGTCCCGTACGATCGCGACATCGTCCGGGACGATCGGTGCATTTATGTCGTCCTGTACGATTGGTCAAAAAAGCGGTCCTATCGTCCGGGACGATCAGATATCGTCCAGGACGATTAGACACAGGCGATCGTCCCGAGGAGTCAGCTGGACGACCGTTGACGAAAAGGTATCATCCCGGACGATTAGGTGGATCGTCCAGGACGATTTACAATAAATATGTCCGACGGGCCGAATTTGAATCGTCCAGTGGCTTGACAGGTGGATCGTCTGGGATGATAAGGGATCGTCCAGGACGATGGGCAATAATTGGTGTAATGTCAGCCGTTTGATCGTATCAGGAAGATATGGATCATATCGTCCAGGACGATGTAAGGATCGTCCAGGACGATCACCAATAATTGGGGTAGTTTCAGCATCAGGAGCAGTGGGAATGATTTTGAATGAACCGTCTAGGACGATTTTTTGGATCGTCCAGGACGAAGCGGATCGTCCAGGACGATAGGTGTATCGTCCAGGACGATGTGAAGAAAAGCAAAAAAGAATGGAGGATGAAGATGATCGATCAGGATCCAAAAAACACAACCATGAAATCAAAATAACAAAAAGACGAATAAAACTTACGTCAAAAACACATATAAGTTTTTTTTTTTATTATTTAAAATTTTTGATTAAACTGCTCTTAGAAAATTAGAATTTTTCCTTGACTTTAGATTCGAAAACCAATGACAGGACGATTGACAGTGCTGAAATCCAGAAAAGGTTGGAAATAATCAACGTTCGTAGCGTCGACCCCGGGCACCTTATCGATGCAAACCCCTTTCAAAACAAAAATCCGATTCAGAATAAAAGACATTAGATTTGAAAAGAAATCCTTTCAAGCCTCGTTCCAGAAAAATATCTGATATAATAGTGTTACAAAGTAAAAAATCAGAAATCAGGATTTTCAAGACTCAAGCTTTTGAAAATATTAAGTGGCGCACAGATTTTTATAAGACATTTAATAATCTGAAAGGAAAGAAAACTTGTGTTGGGCTCATTTTGTTCCTCTTTTTCAAATTGGTTGGCGCTTTGCGCATCTTTTGATTTTTGATACACTTTGTGTATCCAATTTGGCAATTTCGCATCTTTTCAGTTTTGGGCTCATTTTATGCCTCTTTTTCAAATTATCTGGTGCACTACGCATCTTTTATAAGCTTTCTCCTTTTCATAATCATTAAAGAGTCTCAGCTGTGAGATTATCTTCCAGACATAGGAGATGACTCTCCGCAGTAAGGAAGAATGATTCACAAAATAAAATCCATACAACATATGATAAATGCAATCACTTGGTTTAGAAAATCAAACTAATGACTCAAGACTTTGAAAAACACTATTGATATGAGGCAGATTACTGTAGGAAGATAAAATAATCTCTATTTCAAAAACTAACATTTTAATTTTGAAAAGAATTTTTATTCGAAAGAAACTACACACCAGTAAAGGAGTTAGAGGAAGAGAAACAATTATCAATGTTTCTTCCCTTTAACAGATTCAGCGAAGTCAATCACTGCTTATGAGCTTCCAAACCAAAACAAGGTAAAAACTCCCAGTCAAAAATTCAGATCACCAGAAGTAGTGAGCGGTGATCAGATCTTGAAAAGCATAAAACAGTAAGTGCAAGATATGAACCCGTAAATAAATAAAAACAGGTAGAAAATCATAGCAAAGTAAATACTCAAATCAAACTAACAAAAAAGGGTAACACAGAAATCAGCAGAAGAAATAAAATCAACTGAAAGCAAATATTCAAACCAAAACTAACTAACAAAAATTAGAAATCAGAATACAAAAACTAACTAACAGAAATCAGAATACCAATCATAACAATCATAAATCAGCAGTCATCAGAATCAAGCATTTATATCAATCACTCCTAATCTGGTTCTCAAAATGCTGAATGAGTCAAAGGCCAGTGGTTTAGTGAATATGTCAGCCAGTTGATTTTCAGTTGCTACATGATGTATCTCAATGTCCCCTTTTGTAACATGGTCCCTAATGAAGTGATGCCTAATGTCAATGTGTTTGGTCCTAGAATGTTGGATTGGATTCTTAGAGATACAGATGGCACTAGTATTATCACACAGAACAGAAATTGTGCCAACAGGTACTCCTAAATTCAAGACTTGCTGCTTCAACCAAAGAACTTGGGCCACACAACTCCCTAAGGCAATGTACTCAGCTTCAGCAGTGGAAAGTGCAACTGAGTTCTATTTTCTATTGGACCAGGAGACTAACGACTGTCCTATGAATTGACAAGTCCCAGAGGTACTCTTCCTATCCACCCTACACCCCGCAAAGTCAGAATCAGAATATCCAATGATCTCAAAAGAGGTGCTGTACCTAGGGTACCAAATTCCTAGGTTTGGGGTCCCTAAAAGATATCTAAGAATTCTCTTAACAGCAGTCAGGTGGGACTCTTTAGGATCAGCCTGAAACCTAGCACAAAGACAGACACTAAACATGATATCAGGTCGGCTAGCAGTCAGGTAAAGCAGTGACCCTATTATCCCTCTATACTTCTTCTGATCAACAGATTTTCCATTTGAATCCTTATCTAACTGAACTGAGGAGGGCATGGGAGTATTGATTGGCTTTGCTTTGTCCATTTCATATTTCTTCAAAATGTTCTTAGTGTATTTTGATTGATTGAGAAAGGTTTCATCATCCGTTTGCCTTATGCTAAACCCCAAAAAGTAGGACAATTCTCCCATCATACTCATCTCAAACTCTTTACTCATTCTTTTAGAAAACTCTTCACATAAGTATTTATCAGAAGATCCAAAAATTATATCATCAACATAGATCTGGATAATGAGTAAGTCATCTCCTAATCTCCTCAGAAAAAGGGTGGTGTCTACGCTCCCCTTAACAAACTCTCTTTCTAACAGGAATGTGCTAAGCCTCTCATACCAAGCTCTGGGTGCCTGTTTCAATCCATATAAGGCCTTTTTTAATTTATAGACATGACTTGGATATTGGGAACTCTCAAAACCTGGGGGTTGTTCTACAAAAACATCTTCTTTAATTACCCCATTTAAAAAGGCACTCTTGACATCCATTTGAAACAGCTTAAATCCCTTGTAACAGGTAAAGGCTAGTAGCACTCTAATGGCTTCCAATCTAGCTACAGGGGCAAAAGTTTCCTCAAAATCTATCCCTTCTATCTGATTATACCCCCTAGCCACCAATCTTGCCTTATTTCTCACCACCACACCAGAATCATTCATCTTATTCTTAAAGACCCACTTGGTTCCCACAATACTTTGGTTTCTAGGTCTTTCTACTAACTCCCAAACATCATTCCTTACAAATTGATTCAATTCTTCCTGCATAGCTAAAATCCAAAACTCATCCGACAAGGCTTGATTGATGTTGGTGGGTTCAGTCATTGAGATAAAGGCAGAATGGTTTACTTCCTTCCTAAGTCCATGCCTAGTCCTAACACCTTCAGAAGGGTCTCCTAAGATCAGTTCTTTAGGATGACTCGAACAATATCTCCAATCTCTAGGCAACTCAGTCTGAGGTTCTACCCTTTCCTCCAAATTTCTATTTCCAACTCCTTGGGTAACCTCAACAATCTCTTCATCTTCTACTTCAGATCTAGACTCCTTAGGATCAGATTCATCAAACACTACATGGGTTGTTTCTTCCACCACCAAAGTCCTCCTATTGAACACCCTAAAGGATTTCCCCACACTTGAATATCCTAAGAACACTCCTTTATCAGATTTGGGGTCAAATTTTCCTAAGGGTGACTTCCCGTTGTTCAGAATGAAAACCTTACAGCCAAAGATATGGAGGTGGGACAGATTTGGTGTTCTACCCTTAATGATCAAATAAGGTGTCTTGTTCAGTTTGACTCTCACATTCACCCTATTCAGCACATAACAGGCAGTGTTCACCGCTTCAGCCCAAAAGTATTTTGGAAGTGAATACTCGGCAAGCATGGCTCTAGCGGCTTCCACTAAGGTCCTGTTCTTCCTTTCAGCTACCCCGTTCTGCTTAGGGGTCTTAGGAGCTAAAAAATTGTGACTAATCCCCTGATTCTCACAAAAACTTCCAAATCTTTCATTTTCAAACTCCTCTCCGTGATCAATATGGATGGTAATAATCTCACATCCTAACTTCTTCTGAATCCAAGTAGAGAAAGATCTAAACTCATCAAATGACTTAGATTTGTGTGACAAAAACTTAACCCAAGTGAACCTCGAATAATCATCTACAATCACAAAACCATAAACTCTCCCCCCTAAGCTGGCAGTGCTAATGGGTCCAAAGAGGTCCATGTGAAGAACTTCTAAAGGTCTAGAGGTGCTAATGTCCTTAATAAAGTGAAAAGAGGACTGGACTTGCTTCCCCAACTGACAGGCATCACACAGGTGATCCTTAGTGAACTTAAGCTTGGGCACACCTCTAACTAAGTCCTTTTGGGTGACTCTCCTAAGGGTTTTCATACTGGCATGACACAATCTCCTATGCCATAACGAAGACTCATCAGCAGCAGTTTTTAAGCAAATTGAATTATCAGATTTAATGCTACTTACATCCAGCTTGTAGACGTTGTTGATCCTTTGCCCCTGCAAAACAACTTCATCATTTAAGCTTAATATGCAGCCAGTGGGCAGGAATTTGATGCTGTATCCCTTGTCACAGAGTTGACTGATGCTAAGCAGGTTGTGTTTCAGTCCATCTACAAGCAAAACATTATCAATCATAAAGTTCTTTGAATCACCAATTATACCTGTGCCTACCACCTTCCTGGTGGTGTTATCTCCAAGTGTAACCTTACCTCCAGCTCTGGCCTCCAGCGAAATGAACTGATTTGCATCTTCAGTCATATGTCTAGAACATCCGCTGTCTAGGTACCACATGCTCTCACGAGGTCTTGTGTGAGAGCACACCTACAAAATCATCAAATGTCAGTCTTAGGAACCCAAACAAGTTTGGGTTCCTTCTTATGAAAAGAAGAATGCGATGCATGCGTGTTGTGCTGTGAAACAGGCAGTTTGGGTCTCCACACCCAATGTGTACTACGGTGAACAGTACAAGTGTATGATATGTGTCCTAACATGCCACATGAAAAACATCTAACACCAGGAAAAGGATTAACTGAATGTCGTGAGTGATAGTGCCTCTTCCTAGTAGTGTATGAAACATGCTTTGATGAACTTGCAACAGAATTTTTAAAAGGTGGCAGTGCATAAAACTGTTCAAAGGTAGGCGGTGTTTTGTTCTTTTCAAAAGCACTGATTTTTACTTCCAAAAACTCATTCTCTTTCTTTAAACTTGCAATTTCAAATTTTAAAGCACCATTGTTACTTTCTACTTCACATGCCATTGTATCTAACTCTTTAAAAGCTTTTTCTAAATCAACATGCGTGGTTTTCAAAGAATCATGCTCAAAAGCTAAATCAGAATATTTTTTGTTCAATTCATCAAACTCATCAAGCAGAGACATGTGATTGGAATCAAGTGTGGAATAATCTTTAACTACAGAATCATGCTCTTCTTGTAAAGTCAAATAATCTAATTTCAAACTAGCATGGGTTTTCTTAAGCTTCCTATACGATGTATGAATCTTTTCAGAAACTTCAAATAACTGATCGTAAGTAAGCTCACATACCTCTTCCTGGTCCGACTGACCAGGGTGATCATCCACCATCAGACACAAGTTTGTTTCCTCCTCTTTAGCTTCAGTCTCAGAAGAGTCGGATGCAGAGTCTGCCCAGAATGCCTTTTGAATCCGCTTCTTGTCCTTCCTGAACTTTAGTTTCTCCTCACTCTTCTCCTTGCTTGGGTGAGCTTTAAGTGTTGGACAATCAGCCTTAATGTGTCCAGGCTTCCTGCATTCAAAACAAACTGATTCAGATGAACCCTTAAAGTTTTTATTGAACTTATCCTTGTTCCACTTCTGATAGTTCTTATGTTTCTTCCTTAGAAAGCTTTTGAATTACCTTGTGATTAAGGCAACTTCATCGCTATCAGACCCGGAAGTGCTAGCATCTGAATCTTTGGCCTTTAGTGCCACAGTCTTCTCTTTCTTGCGTTCACCTGCATCAAGTTGCCTTTGGATCACCCCTTGCTCGTAAGCAATGAGTGATCCAAGTAAGCTGTCAATAGAGTAAGTATTTAAATCTTTGGATTCAGTAATAGCAGTAATCTTAGCATCATAAGAAGCAGGCAAACATCTATGAATCTTGTTCACTCTTTCGTAGTTGGTAAGTTCTCTACCTAAAGCATGCAAAGAGGTAACAATCTGAGTGAACCTTGTGTACATTTCTGAAATAGTCTCACTAGGTTTCATACGAAAAAGTTCGTAATCATGTAACAAGATGTTTAACCTAGATTGTTTGACTTCAGTTGTACCTTCGTATGTTATACATAACCTATCCCAGATTTCCTTTCCCGTTGTACAAGTAGAAACACGCATATAGTCTTCAGATTTCAAAGCACAAAAGAAACAGTTCAAACATTTTGCATTCAACTGTGCTAAATCATGATCATCAAACGTCCAATCAGCAAACGGCAATTCAGTTTTCACATTGTTAATCATTCGAAAAGGTGGTTCGTATCCGTCCTTAACTAACATCCACATGCGATAATCAATAGATTGTAGAAAAGTAGACATGCGTGTTTTCCAAAAATCAAAAGGAATATTGTCAAACAACGGTGGTCTGGTAATAGAATAACCTTCAGCAGTATTACGATTGTTACAGTTAGCCATTGGATAAAATTCAAAAGTTTTTAAACAGAAATTTTGAATCCCGCTCTGATACCACTTGAAAGTTCGAAAGGGATGTTAAGCCCTAGTGAACTAGTCCCGAGGCTAACCAAGAGGGGGGGTGAATTGGTTATTTAAAAATTTTATGATAACTACAAAAATCTTTTCGATACTTAGCAGCGGAAACAAGTAAACAATAATGAAAAGATCAACCAACGATATTCACCCAAGCAGTTTATATTGAAAAGTAAAGTGCAAAACTGAATCAGAAAAGCAAACCAGATTTTATAGTGGTTCGGTCAACTTGACCTACGTCCACTCCCCGGAGCCTCCCCTCCGGGTATTGCACTAAATGAAAGTGACTCTCCTTTTGCTCCCACAGCAAGGCGGAGAAGCCTGTACAAAACACCTCTTTTTCACCACACGGTGAGGCAGAGAACCTGACCTCCTTTCGCTTCCTCCTGAAGCAGGCAGAGAACCTTCGAACTCCTTTCGCTTCCTCCTGAAGCAGGCAGAGAACCTACAAACTCCTTTCGTTTCCACCTGAAGAGGGCAGAGAACCCGGATCTTCTTGCGAACGATCCTCCCACGAAGAACACCGACTAGACGATAGACGACGAGCGGAGAAGACGACTCTGATCCGTGCTTGGAGCAACCTTAGTGAATCCCTCACTAACTCCCCCTCACAAGATCTCTTCTCTCTCTCCCAACTCTCTCTTCTCTCTAGGGTTTCTCAGGGAAGGAAGGCAGCAAAAGATTTTTCCAAAAATTGGAAAAAGTTCTGTTAAAGGAGGGCTTAAAATTTGCCCTAAATCTCAACTTGTCGGCCAAGATCGTCCAGGACGATCGGTAGATCGTCCTGTACGATCAGTTCAAATTCAGCTGTTTCAGCCTGGACGATCTGGCTCTTCTGGACGATCAGTAGAAAAAGTTGTTCATATCATCCCGTACGATCCTGCGATCGTCCGGGACGATTAGTTCAAATTGAAGGAAATCGTCCAGAAGACAGTTCGGGTCGTCCAGAGAAATCTGTGCTGGACGACCAAAAAATGACTTGAGAGTCCCGGACGATAGGGTAATCGTCCGGTATGATTAGTTCAAAAAGGCCCCAAATCGTCCTGTACATAGTTCTGGACGTACAGCTGAAATGCACAAGACGATCACGATCGTCCGGGACGATCCTGCGATCATCCAGGACGATGTGATCGTATCAATTAAATATTAATTGCTTTCCTTAATTACCAGACTAATTTAGGCATGATTATAGTGAATCGTCCAGGACGATACACGTATCGTCTGGGATGATCAGACCAAAATACTTAAAATAAAACTTGCCTAACTTAATCTGGCGGCTGGGAATTTCTGATTTGAGACTATCGTCCCGTACGATCCAATGATCGTCCAGGACGATCTGCTTAATCAGACCTTCTTAACTTAGTCGCCCTAATTAGGGTTTCTTTTTTAACTGGATCGTCCAGGACGATGCAACTATCGTCCAAGACGATCTGAACAAAAATTGAACAGAAACTCTAACTCACTCAATCTCTCCTCCTGAGTGTGTGTGTGCAAGGTTACTTAGTTAGGGGATCAGTTACATTACAATTGACTCAATAAAAGGAAAAATCATACATTTGACACACTTAGACCCGATCTTGAGTTGGCTTGAGTGGCTCGCGGTCTTTTGTGCCTGAAACAGATTAGCCAAGCAAAACACACTGGAAACATGTTTGTCATCATCAAAACCAGATTTGCAATAAAACCAAAGTTCAGAAAGGATAAGAAGCAGATTCAGAAGGCGTTCTGGGCAGACTCTGCATCCGACTCTTCTGAGACTGAAGCTGAAGAGGAGGAAACAAACTTGTGTCTTATGGCTGATGATCACCCTGGTTAGTCGGATCAGGAAGAGGTATGTGAGCTTACCTACGATCAATTATTTGAAGTTTCTGAAAGAATTCATACATCATATAGGAAGCTTAAGAAAACTCATGCTAGTTTGAAATTAGATTACTTAACTTTGCAAAATGAGCATGATTCTGTAGTTAAAGATCATTCCACACTTGATTCAAATCACATGTCTTTGCTTGATGAATTCGATGAGTTGAATAAAAAATATTCTGATTTAGTTTCTGAGCATGATTCATTGAAAACTACGCATGTGGACTTAGAAAGAGCTTTTAAAGAATTAGATACAATGGCATGTGAAGTAGAAAGTAGCAAGGGAACCTTGAAATTTGAAATTGCAAGTTTAAAGAAAGAAAATGAGTTTTTGAAAGTAAAGATCAGTGCTTTTGAAAAGAACAAAACACCGCCTACTTTTGAACAGTTTTATGCACCGCCACCATTTGAAAAATCTATTGCAAGTTCTTCAAAGCATGTTTCATATACATCTAGGAAGAGGCATCATCATCCACGTAGATTAGTTAACCCTTTTCCTGGTGTTAGATATTTTTCATGAGGCATGTTAGGACATATTTCTCACACCTGTACTGTTCACCGTAGTACACATTGGGTGGGGAAACCCAAACTTCCTGTTTCACAGCACAGCACGCATGTATTGCATTCTTCTGTTCATAAGAAGGAACCCAAACCTGTTTGGGTTCCTAAGACTGACGTTTGATACTTTTGTAGGTGTGCTCTCACACAAGACCTCGTGAGAGCATGTGGTACCTGGACAGCGGATGTTCTAGACATATGACTGGAGATGCAAATCAGTTCATTTCGCTGGAGGCCAGAGCTGGAGGCAAGGTTACACTTGGAGATAACACCACCAGGAAGGTGGTAGGCACATGTATAATTGGTGATTCAAAGAACTTTATGATTGATAATGTTTTGCTTGTAGATGGACTGAAACACAACCTACTAAGCATCAGTCAACTCTGTGACAAGGGATACAGCATCAAATTCCTGCCCACTGGCTGCATTTTAAGCTTAAATAATGAAGTTGTTTTGCAGGGGCAAAGGATCAACAACGTCTACAAGCTGGATGTAAGTAGCATTAAATCTGATAATTCAATTTGCTTAAAAACTGCTGCTGATGAGTCTTGGTTATGGCATAGGAGATTGTGTCATGCCAGTATGAAAACCCTTAGGAGAGTCACCCAAAAGGATTTAGTTAGAGGTGTGCCCAAGCTTAAGTTCACTAAGAATCACCTGTGTGATGCCTGTCAGTTGGGGAAGCAAGTCCAGTCCTCTTTTCACTCTGTTAAGAACATTAGCAGCTCTAGACCTTTAGAAGTTCTTCATATGGACCTCTTTGGACCCATTAGCACTGCCAGCTTAGGGGGGAGACTCTATGGTTTTGTGATTGTAGATGATTATTCGAGGTTCACTTGGGTTAAGTTTTTGTCACATAAATCTGAGTCATTTGATGAGTTTAGATCCTTCTCTATTTAGATTCAGAAGAAGTTAGGATGTGAGATTATTACCATCCATAGTGATCATGGAGGGAAGTTTGAAAATGAAAGATTTGGAAGTTTTTGTGAGGATCATGGGATTAGTCACAATTTTTCAGCTCCTAGGACCCCTCAATAGAACGGGGTAGCTGAAAGGAAGAATAGGACCTTAGTGGAAGCCGCTAGAGCCATGCTTGCCGAGTATTCACTTCCAAAATACTTTTGGGCTGAAGCGGTGAACACTACCTGTTACGTGCTGAATAGGGTGAATGTGAGAGTCAAACTGAACAAGACACCTTATGAGATCATTAAGGGTAGAACTCCAAATCTGTCCCACCTCCATGTCTTTGGCTGTAAGGTTTTCATTCTGAACAACGGGAAGTCACCCTTAGGAAAATTTGATCCCAAATCTGATGAAGGAGTGTTCTTAGGATATTCAAGTGTGGGGAAATCTTTTAGGGTGTTCAATAGGAGGACTTTGGTGGTGGAAGAAATAACCCATGTAGTGTTTGATGAATCTGATCCTAAGGAGTCTAGATCTGAAGTAGAAGATGAAGAGATTATTGAGGTTACCCAAGGAGTTGGAAATACAAATTTAGAGGAAAGGGTAGAACCTCAAACAGATTTGCCTAGAGATTGGAGATATTCTTCGAGTCATCCTAAAGAACTGATCTTAGGAGACCCTTCTGAAGGTGTTAGGACTAGGCATGGACTTAGGAAGGAAGTAAACCATTCTGCCTTTATCTCAATGACTGAACCCACCAACATCAATCAAGCCCTATCGGATGAATTTTGGATTTTAGCTATGCAGGAAGAATTGAATCAATTTGTAAGGAATGATGTTTGGGAGTTAGTAGAAAGACCTAAAAATCAAAGTATTGTGAGAACCAAGTGGGTCTTTAAGAATAAGATGAATGATTCTGGTGTGGTGCTGAGAAATAAGGCAAGATTGGTGGCTAAGGGGTATAATCAGATAGAAGGGATTTATTTTGAGGAGACTTTTGCCCCTGTAGCTAGATTGGAAGCCATTAGAGTGCTACTAGCCTTTGCCTGTTAAAAAGGATTTAAGCTGTTTCAAATGGATGTTAAGAGTACCTTTTTAAATGGGGTAATTAAAGAAGATGTTTTTGTAGAACAACCCCCAGGTTTTGAGAGTTCCCAATATCCAAGTCATGTCTATAAATTAAAAAATGCCTTATATGGATTGAAACAGGCACCCAGAGCTTGGTATGAGAGGCTTAGCACATTCCTGTTAGAAAGAGAGTTTGTTAAGGGGAGCGTAGACACCACCCTTTTTCTGAGGAGATTAGGAGATGACTTACTCATTATCTAGATCTATGTTGATGATATAATTTTTGGATCTTCTGATAAATACTTATATGAAGAGTTTTCTAAAACAATGAGTAAAGAGTTTGAGATGAGTATGATGGGAGAATTGTCCTACTTTTTGGGGTTTAGCATAAGGCAAACGGATGATGGAACCTTTCTCAATCAATCAAAATACACTAAGGACATTTTGAAGAAATATGAAATGGACAAAGCCAAGCCAATCAATACTCCCATGCCCTGCTCAGTTCAGTTAGATAAGGATTGAAATGGAAAATCTGTTGATCAGAAGAAGTATAGAGGGATAATAGGCTCACTGCTTTACCTGACTGCTAGCCGACCTGATATCATGTTTAGTGTCTGTCTTTGTGCTAGGTTTCAGGCTGATCCTAAAGAGTCCCACCTGACTGCTGTTAAGAGAATTCTTAGATATCTTTTAGGAACCCCAAACCTAGGAATTTGGTACCCTAGGCACAGCACCTCTTTTGAGATCATTGGATATTCTGATTCTGATTTTGCGGGGTGTAGGGTGGATAGGAAGAGTACTTCTGGGACTTGTCAGTTCATAGGATGGTCGTTAGTCTCCTGGTCCAGTAGAAAATAGAACTCAGTTGCACTTTCCACTGCTGAAGCTGAGTACATTGCCTTAGGGAGTTGTGTGGCCCACGTTCTTTGGTTGAAGCAGCAAGTCTTGGATTTAGGAGTACCTGTTGGCACAATCTCTGTTCTGTGTGATAATACTAGTGTCATCTGTATCTCTAAGAATCCAATCCAATATTCTAGGACCAAACACATTGACATTAGGCATCACTTCATTAGGGACCATGTTACAAAAGGGGACATTGAGCTACACCGTGTAGCAACTGAAAATCAGCTGGCTGACATATTCACTAAACCACTGGCCTTTGACTCATTCAGCATTTTGAGAACCAAATTAGGAGTGATTGATATAAATGCTTGATTCTGATGACTGCTGATTTATGATTGTTCTGATTGGTATTCTGATTTCTGTTAGTTAGTTTTGGTATTCTGATTTCTGATTTCTGTTAGTTAGTTTTGGTTTGATTATTTACTTTCAGTTGATTTTATTTCTTCTGCTAATTTCTGTGTTAGACTTATTATTAGTTTGATTTGAGTATTTACTTTGCTATGATTTTCTACCTGTTTTTATTTATTTACTGGTTCATATCTTGCACTTACTATTTTATGCTTTTCAAGATCTAATCACCGCTCACTACTTCTGGTGATCTGAATTTTTGACTGGGAGTTTTTACCTTGTTTTGGTTTGGAAGCTCATAAGCAGTGATTGACTTCGCTGAATCTGTTAAAGGGAAGAAACATTGATAATTATTTCTCTTCCTCTAACTCCTTTACTGGTGTATAGTTTCTTTTGAATAAAAATTCTCTTCAAAATTAAAATGTTAGTTTTTGAAATAGAGATTATTTTATATTCCTACAGTAATCTACCTCATATCAATAGTGTTTTTCAAAGTCTTGAGTCATTAGTTTGATTTTCTAAACCAAGTGATTGCATTTATCATATGTTGTATGGCTTTTGTTTTGTGAATCGTTCTTCCTTACTACGGAGAGTCATCTCCTGTGTCTGGAAGATAATCTCACAGCTGAGACTCTTTAATGATTATGAAAAGGAGAAAGCTTATAAAAGATGCGCAGTGCGCCAGATAATTTAAAAAAGAGGCATAAAATGAGCCCAAAACTGAAAAAAATGCGAAATTGCCAAATTGGATACACATAGTGTATCAAAAATCAAAAGATGCGCAAAGCGCCAACCAATTTGAAAAAGAGGCACAAAATGAGCCCAAAACAAGCTTTCTTCCCATTCAGATTGTTAAATGTCTTAGAGAAATCTGTGCGCCACTTAATATTTTCAAAAGCTTGAGTTTTGAAAATCCCGATTTCTGATTTTTTACTTTGTAACACTATTATATCAGATATTTTTCTGGAACGAGGCTTGAAAGGATCTCTTTTCAAATCTAATGTCTTTTCTTTTGAATTGGATTTTTGTGTTGAAAGAGGTTTGCATCGATAAGGTGCCCGGGGTCGGAGTTACGAAAGTTGATTATTTCCAACCATTTCTGGATTTCAGCACTGTCAATCGTCCTGTCATTGGTTTTTGAATCTAAAATCAAGGAAAATTTCTGGTTTTCCTGTTTTGTAGTTGTTCTATTTATGTTTTATTTCCATGTTCTATTTTTCCTCCTCCTTTTTGTGATGTCAAAAAGGGGAGTCAGTTGTAGTCGTGTCTGTTTCTATTTTCTGAGTCATGTTTCCTGTATTGTTTTAGCTGTTAAATGAAAATTTAAAAAATGTTTGTTTGTTTGATCTCCTAGTTTACTTTTATTTTCAGACTACTTTACAAATGTTTGCCATCATCAAAAAGGGGGAGATTATTGCAAATCTGATTTTGATGATGACAAACATATTTCCAGTGTGTTTTGCTTAGCTAATCTGTTTCAGGCACAAAAGACCGCGAGCCACTCAAGCCAACTCAAGATCGGGTCCAAGTGTGTCAAATGTATGATTTTTCTTTTTATTGAGTCAATTGTAATATAACTGATTCCTTAGCTAAGTAACCTTGCACACACACACTCAGGGAGAGAGATTGAGTGAATTAGAGTTTCTGTTAAAAATTTGTTCCGATCGTCCTGGACGATCTCCACATCGTCCTGGACGATCCAGTTAAAATAGAAACCCTAATTAGGGCGACTAAGTTAAGAGGGTCTGATTGAGCCGATCGTCCTGGACGATCTCCGGATCGTACGGGATGATATGCCCAAATCAGAAATTCTCAGCCGCGAGATCAAGTTAGGCAAGTTCTTATTTTTAGATACTTGGCCTGATCGTCCCGGACGATACGTGTATCGTCCCGGACGATCTAGTACAATCAAGCCTAATTTAATCTGGTAATTAAGGAAAGCAATTTATTTTTGGTTGATACGATCATATCGTCCTTGACGATCTTGATCATCTAGTGCATTTAAGCTGTACGTCCAGAACTATGTACAGGACAATTTGGGGCCTTTTTGAACTAATCGTACAGGACGATGACCCCATCGTCCCGGACGATCAAGTCATTTTTTGGTCATCCAGCACAGATTTCTCTGGACGACCCGAACTGTCTTATGGACGATTTCCCTCAATTTACACTAATCGTCCCGGACGATCGCAGGATCGTACGGGACGATATGAACAATTTTTTCTACTGATCGTCCAGAAGAGCCAAATCATCCAGGCTGAAACAACTGAATTTGAACTGATCGTACAGGATGATCTTGGCCGACCAGTTGAGATTTAGGGCAAATTTTAAGCCCTCCTTTAAAAGAACTTTTTCCAAGTTTTGGAAAAATCTTTTGCTGCCTTCCTTCCTTGAGAAACCCTATAGAGAGAGAGAGTTGGGAGAGAGAGAGAAGATCTTGTGAGGGGGAGTTAGTGAGGGATTCACTAAGGTTTCTCCGAGCACGGATCAGAGTCGTCTTCTCCGCTCGTCATCTTTCGTCTATTCGGTGTTCGTCATGGGAGGATCGTTCGCAAGAAGATCCGGGGTTCTCTGCCCGCTTCAGGTGGAAGCAAAAGGAGTTCGTAGGTTTTCTGCATGCTTCAGGAGGAAGCAAAAGGAGTTTGAAGGTTCTCTGCCTACTTCAGGAGGAAGCGAAAGGAGGTCGGGTTCTCTGCCTCACCGTGTGGTGAAAAGGAGATTTTTGTACAGGCTTCTCCGCCTTGCTGTGGGAGCAAAAGGAGAGACACTTCTGTTTAGTGCAATACCCGGAGGGGAGGCTCCGGGGAGTGGATGTAGGTCAAGTTGACCGAACCACTATAAAATCTGGTTTGCTTTTCTGATTCAATTCTGCACTTTAATTTTTCCTGATATTAACTGCTTGGGTGAATATCTGTGGTTGATCTTTTTATCGTTGTTTTAATTCGTTTCCGCTGCACGTTATAAAAAGATTTTCATAGTTATCGTGAATTTTTTAAATAACCAATTCACCCCCCCTCTTGGTTAGCCTCGGGACTAGTTCACTAGGGCTTAACATCCCTATCGAACTTTCAGTTTCTAAAAGAATTCATACATCGTACAGGAAGCTTAAGAAAACTCATGCAAGTTTGAAATTAGATTACTTAACTTTCCAAAAAGAGCATGATTCTGTAGTTAAAGATCATTCCACACTTGATTCAAATCACATGTCTTTGCTTGATGAATTCGATGAGTTGAATAAAAAATATTCTGATTTAGTTTCTGAGCATGATTCATTGAAAACTTCACATGTGGACTTAGAAAGAGCTTTTAAAGAATTAGATACAATGGCATGTAAAGTAGGAAGTAGCAAGGGAACCTTGAAATTTGAAATTGCAAGTTTAAAGAAAGAAAATGAGTTTTTGAAAGTAAAAATCAGCGCTTTTGAAAAGAACAAAACACCGCCTACTTTTGAACAGTTTTATGCACCGCCACCTTTTAAAAAATCTGTTGCAAGTTCTTGAAAGTATGTTTCATATACATCTAGGAAGAGGCATTATCATCCACGTAGATTAGTTAACCCTTTTCCTGGTGTTAGATATTTTTCATGTGGCATGTTAGGACATATTCCTCACACCTGCACTGTTTACCGTAGTACACATTGGGTGTGGAAACCCAAACTGCCTGTTTCATAGCACAGCACGCATGCATTACATTCTTCTTTTCATAAGAAGGAACCCAAACCTGTTTGGGTTCCTAAGACTGACTTTTGATACTTTTGTAGGTGTGCTCTCACACAAGATCTCGTGAGAGCATGTGGTACCTGGACAGCGGATGTTCTAGACATATGACTGGAGATGTAAATCAGTTCATTTCGTTGGAGGCCAGAGCTGGAGGCAAGGTTACACTTGGAGATAACACCACCAGGAAGGTGGTAGGCACAGGTATAATTGGTGATTCAAAGAACTTTATGATTGATAATGTTTTGCTTGTAGATGGACTGAAACACAACCTGCTGAGCATCAGTCAACTCTGTGACAAGGGATACAGCATCAAATTCCTGCCCACTGGCTGCATTTTAAGCTTAAATGATGAAGTTGTTTTGCAGGGGCAAAGGATCAACAACGTCTACAAGCTGGATGTAAGTAGCATTAAATCTGATAATTTAATTTGCTTAAAAACTGCTGCTGATGAGTCTTGGTTATGGCATAGGAGATTGTGTCATGCCAGTATGAAAACCCTTAGGAGAGTCACCCAAAAGGACTTAGTTAGAGGTGTGCCCAAGCTTAAGTTTACTAAGGATCACCTGTGTGATGCCTGTCAGTTGGGGAAGCAAGTCCAGTCCTCTTTTCACCCTGTTAAGGATATTAGCACCTCGAGACCTTTAGAAGTTCTTCACATGGACCTCTTTGGACCCATTAGCACTGCCAGCTTAGGGGGGAGAGTCTATGGTTTTGTGATTGTAGATGATTATTCGAGGTTCACTTGGGTTAAGTTTTTGTCACATAAATTTGAGTCATTTGATGAGTTTAGATCCTTCTCTACTTGGATTCAGAAGAAGTTAGGATGTGAGATTATTACCATCCATAGTGATCATGGAGGGGAGTTTGAAAATGAAAGATTTGGAAGTTTTTGTGAGGATCATGGGATTAGTCATAATTTTTCAGCTCCTAGGACCCCTCAGCAGAACGGGATAGCTGAAAGGAAGAACAGGACCTTAGTGGAAGCCGCTAGAGCCATGCTTTCCGAGTATTCACTTCCAAAATACTTTTGGGCTGAAGCGGTGAACACTGCCTGTTATGTGCTGAATAGGGTGAATGTGAGAGTCAAACTGAACAAGACACCTTATGTGATCATTAAGGGTAGAACTCCAAATCTGTCCCACCTCCATGTCTTTGGCTGTAAAGTTTTCATTCTGAACAACGGGAAGTCACCCTTAGGAAAATTTGACCCCAAATCTGATGAAGGAGTGTTCTTAGGATATTCAAGTGTGGGGAAATCCTTTAGGGTGTTCAATAGGAGGTCTTTGGTGGTGGAAGAAACAACCTATGTAGTGTTTGATGAATCTGATCCTAAGGAGTCTAGATCTGAAGTAGAAGATGAAGAGATTATTGAGGTTACCCAAGGAGTTGGAAATACAAATTTGGAGGAAAGGGTAGAACCTCAAACCGAGTTGCCTAGAGATTGGAGATATTCTTCGAGTCATCCTAAAGAACTGATCTTAGGAGACCCTTCTGAAGGTGTTAGGACTAGGCATGGACTTAGGAAGGAAGTAAACCATTCTGCCTTTATCTCAATGACTGAACCCACCAACATCAATCAAGCCCTATCGGATGAATTTTGGATTTTAGCTATGCAGGAAGAATTGAATTAATTTGTAAGGAATGATGTTTGGGAGTTAGTAGAAAGACCTAAAAATCAAAGTATTGTGGGAACCAAGTGGGTCTTTAAGAATAAGATGAATGATTCTGGTGTGGTGGTGAGAAATAAGGCAAGATTGGTGGCTAAGGGGTATAATCAGATAGAAGGGATTGATTTTGAGGAGAATTTTACCCCTGTAGCTAGATTGGAAGCCATTAGAGTGCTACTAGCCTTTGCCTGTTATAAGGGATTTAAGCTGTTTCAAATGGATATTAAGAGTGCCTTTTTAAATGGGGTAATTAAAGAAGATGTTTTTATAGAATAACCCCCAGGTTTTGAGAGTTCACAATATCCAAGTCATGTCTATAAATTAAAAAAGGCCTTATATGGATTGAAACAGGCACCCAGAGCTTGGTACGAGAGGCTTAACACATTCCTGTTAGAAAGAGAGTTTGTTAAGGGGAGCGTAGACACCACCCTTTTTCTGAGGAGATTAGGGGATGACTTACTCATTGTCCAGATCTATATTGATGATATAATTTTTGGATCTTCTGATAAATATTTATGTGAAGAGTTTTCTAAAATGATGAGTAAGGAGTTTGAGATGAGTATGATGGGAGAATTGTCCTACTTTTTGGGATTTAGCATAAGGCAAATGGATGATGGAACCTTTCTCAATCAATCAAAATACACTAAGGACATTTTGAAGAAATATGAAATGGACAAAGCCAAGCCAATCAATACTCCCATGCCCTCCTCAGTTCAGTTAGATAAGGATTCAAATGGAAAATATGTTGATCAGAAGAAGTATAGAGGGATAATAGGTTCACTGCTTTACCTGACTGCTAGCCGACCTGATATTATGTTTAGTGTCTGTCTTTGTGCTAGGTTTCAGGCTGATCCTAAAGAGTCCCACCTGACTGCTGTTAGGAGAATTCTTAGATATCTTTTAGGAACCCCAAACCTAGGAATTTGTTATCCTAGGCACAGCACCTCTTTTGAGATCATTGGATATTCTGATTCTGATTTTGCGGGGTGTAGGGTGGATAGCAAGAGTACTTCTGGGACTTGTCAATTCATAGGACAGTCGTTAGTCTCCTGGTCCAGTAGAAAATAGAACTCAGTTGCACTTTCCACTGCTGAAGATGAGTACATTACCTTAGGAAGTTGTGTGGCCCAAGTTCTTTGGTTGAAGCAACAAGTCTTGGATTCAGGAGTACCTGTTGGCACAATTTCTGTTCTGTGTGATAATACTAGTGCCATCTGTATCTCTAAGAATCCAATCCAACATTCTAGGACCAAACACATTGATATTAGGCATCACTTGATTAGGGACCATGTTACAAAAGGGGACATTGAGCTACATCACGTAGCAACTAAAAATTAGCTTGCTGACATATTCACTAAACCACTGGCCTTTGACTCATTCAGCATTTTGAGAACTAATTTAGGAGTGATTGATATAAATGCTTGATTCTGATGACTGCTGATTTATGATTGTTCTGATTGGTATTCTGATTTCTGTTAGTTAGTTTTGGTATTCTGATTTCTGATTTCTGTTAGTTAGTTTTGGTATTCTGATTTCTGATTTCTGTTAGTTAGTTTTGGTTGGATTATTTACTTTCAGTTGATTTAATTTCTTCTGCTGATTTCTGTGTTAGCCTTACTATTTATTTGATTTGAGTATTTACTTTGCTGTGATCTTCTACCTATTTTTATTTACTGGTTCATATCTTGCACTTACTGTTTTATGCTTTTCAAGATCTGATCACCGCTCACTAATTCTGATGATCTGAATTTTTGACTGGGAGTTTTTACCCTGTTTTGGTTTGGAAGCTGGTAAGCAGTGATTGACTTCGCTGAATCTGTTAAAGGGAAGAATATTGATAATTGTTTCTCTTCCTCTAACTCCTTTACTGGTGTGTAGTTTCTTTTGAATAAAAATCCTCTTCAATATTAAAATTTTAGTTTTTGAAATAGAGATTATTTTATCTTCCTACAGTAATCTACCTCATATCAATAGTGTTTTTCAAAGTCTTGAGTCATTAGTTTGATTTTCTTAACCAAGTGATTGCATTTATCATATATTGTATGGCTTTTATTTTGTGAATCGTTCTTCCTTACTGCGGAGAGTCATCTCCTATGTCTGGAAGATAATCTCACAGTTGAGACTCTTTAATCATTATAAAAAGGAGAAAGCTTATAAAAGATGCGCAATGCGCCAGATAATTTGAAAAAGAGGCATAAAATGAGCCCAAAACTGAAAAGATGCAAAATTACCAAATTGGATACACAAAGTGTATCAAAAATCAAAAGATGCGCAAAGCGCCAACCAATTTGAAAAAAAGGCACAAAATGAGCCCAAACCAAGCTTTCTTCCATTTCAGATTATTAAATGTCTTAGAAAAATCTGTGCGCCACTTAATATTTTCAAAAGCTTGAGTCTTGAAAATCCTGATTTCTGATTTTTTACTTTGTAACACTATTATATCAGATATTTTTCTGGAACGAGGCTTGAAAGGATTTCATTTCAAATCTAATGTCTTTTATTCTGAATCAGATTTTTGTATTGAAAGAGGTTTGCATCGATAAGGTGCCCGGGGTCGGAGCTACGAACGTTGATTATTTCCAACCTTTTCTGGATTTCAGCGCTGTCAATCATCCTGTCATTGGTTTTCGAATCTAAAGTCAAGGAAAAAATTCTGATTTTCTCGAGCAGCTTAATCAAAAAAAAAATGGTTCTATGTGTTTTTGCGGTCAGTTTTATTCGTCTTTTTGTTATTTTGATTTCATGGTTATGTTTTTGGGATCCTGATCGATCATCTTCATCCTTCATCCTTTTCTGCTTTTCTTCACATCGTCCTGGATGATACACCGATTATCCTGGACGATCCTCTTCATCCTGGACGATCCAAAAATTGTCCTGGACGATTCATTCAAAATCATACCCACTGCTCCTGCTGCTGAAACTACCCCAATTTTTGGTGATCGTCCTGGACGATCCTTACATCGTCCTTGACGATATGATCCATATCTTCCTAATCTGATCAAACGGCTGACATTGCACCAATTATTGCCCATCGTCCTAGATGATCCACCTCATCATCCTGGATGATCCACGTGTCAGCCACTGGACGATTGGAATTCGGCCCGTCCGACATATTTATTGCACATCGTCCCGAACGATCCACCTAATCGTCCTGGATGATACTTTTCATCAACGGTCGTCCAGCCTGACTCCTCGGGACGATCGCCTGTGTCTAATCATCCTGGACGATCGGACCGCCTTTTTGACCAATCGTCCAGGACGTCATAAATGACCCCATCGTCCCGGACGATCCCGCGATCGTACGGGACGATCAGTCTGTTTTCTATTTAAACAGCAGTTTTCTTCATGTTTTTCACATCATTTTTCCTCCACTTTCCTTCTCCTTTCCTCCTCTTTGGGTTCCTAATGGCTGGTGGCAAAAGATCTCGTCAAAAGGGGGTCAGTTCGTCCCGGGGACATGTCGATCCTCGCTTCCCGAATGCCGCCGATCAGGCGGCTTTCGAATGCTATCGTAATATGGGGATCACGTACTCCAAGATTATCAATCCCCGCACTCTCACGTATCTCATCTTAGATTTGTTCGCACACACCTCCCTCACCTTCATTCTGACCTTAGCCTTTCCCTTCAATCTGAAACTCCTTCGAATCTTCTTTGCCAACTTGCGCATTTCCGCAGACTATTCCACTCTTCGATCATACGTAAATCAACGCCCCGTAGAACTCACGACCCACGATTTTCACAATATCCTCAACTTGTCTGTCACTGGCGACAAAATTCACATGCTTATCACCGATCCTGACTATGATTGGAGTGTCGCCAATCACTTTCTTCGCAATACGAACACACCCTATCACGACAATGCTTGCACTTCCCTTCTCAAGGATGCCCGGACCATTCAGCACGTCCTTCGTTCCTCCGTCATTCCAAAAGCGGGGGATCGGATTCACATTACCCCGCTCCTGTCCTTGACCACCTACTACATCATGGCCCATCGAGAATTTAATGCCTCTGATCTGATCATCCGATACATAGAACACCTCACCACCATTAGATATCCGGGCCACAAGCGTCGCCCAAATCTAGCTTTAGGTCATCTTATTCACTATGCCTTAGAGATAAAATATGACCTTCAGTATCCTGTCCCTCCTGATGTCCCTCCTTCCTTCTTCACAAACAACTCATTCCACGTCCTACACAGCACCCGCCTACAACCGGAGCCCACCCCGGATGTTGAGGAAGAAGAGGAAGAGGCTGCTCCAGTTCCTGCTGCACCAGAGGCACCTGCACCCCTTCGCATTGCCTCTCCCTTTGACCACCTGGTGCAGAGCTTCGACCAGTGGGAGGCCCGTTTTGACTCCTACGTGGTTGCCCAGGAGCAGCAGCACAACGAGGACATCCAAAGCTTCGCGGACTATGCTGCGCAGCAGCAACAGCAGCACGACCAGGACATGGCCTGGTTTGGAGCTCACTTTCAGGCCATTCACCATTACTTCTACCCTCCACCGCCACCTCCTTCTTCTGATCAGGATCCACCTCAGTTTTAGTTTTCTGTCATGTAGTTGTTCCATTTATGTTTTATTTTATGTTTTATTTCCGTGTTATGTTTTTCCCTCCTCCTTTTTGTGATGTCAAAAGGGGGAGTCAGTTGTAGCGTGTCTGGTTCTGGTTTATGAGTCATGGATCCTGTATTGTGTTAATTGTTAAATGAAAATTTGGAAAAATGTTTGTTGTGTTTGATCTCCTAGTTTACTTTTATTTTCAGACTACTTTACAAATATTTGCCATCATCAAAAAGGGGGAGATTGTTGCAAATTTGGTTTTGATGATGACAAACATGTTTCCAGTGTGTTTTGCTTGGCTAATCTGTTTCAGGCACAAAAGACCGCGAGCCACTCAAGCCAACTCAAGATCGGGTCCAAGTGTGTCAAATGTATGATTTTTCTTTTTATTGAGTCAATTGTAATGTAACTGATTCCCTAGCTAAGTAACCTTACAGACACACACTCAGGGAGAGAGATTGAGTGAATTAGAGTTTCTGTTAAAATTTTGTTCAGATCGTCCTGGATGATCTTCACATCATCCTGGATGATCCAGTTAAAACAGAAACCCTAATTAGGGCGACTAAGTTAAGAGGGTCTGATTAAGCAGATCGTCCTGGTCGATCTCCGGATCGTGCGGGCCGATATGCCCACATCAGAAATTCACAGCCGCCAGATCAAGTTAGGCAAGTTCTTATTTTTAGATACTTGGTCTGATCGTCCCGTACGATACGTGTATCGTCCCGGATGATCCAGTACAATCATGCCTAATTTAATCTGGTAATTAAGGAAAGCAACTTATTTTTGGTTGATACGATCATATCGTCCTGGACGATCGCAGGATCATCCCGGACGATCATGATCGTTTAGTGCATTTTAGCTGTACGACCCGAACTGTGTTCAGGATGATTTGGGGCCTTTTTGAACTAATCGTACCGGACGATGACCCTATCGTCCGGGACGATCAAGTCATTTTTTGGTCGTCCAGCACAGATTTCTCTGGACGCCCGAACTGTCTTCTAGACGATTTCTCTCAATTTGCACTAATCATCCCGGACGATTGCAGGATCGTACGGGACGATATGAACAACTTTTTCTACTGATCGTCTAGAAGAGCCTAATTGTCCAAGGTGAAACAGCTGAATTTGAACTGATCGTACAGGACGATCTACCGATCGTCCTGGACGATCTTGGCTGACTAGTTGAGATTTAGGGCAAATTTTAAGCCCTCCTTTAAAAGAACTTTTTCCAATTTTTGCAAAAATCTTTTGCTGCCTTCCTTCCCTGAGAAACCCTAGAGAGAGAGAGAGTTGGGAGAGAGAGAGAAGATCTAGTGAGGGGGAGTTAGTGAGAGATTCACTACGGTTGCTCCGAGCACGGATCAGAGTCATCTTCTCCACTCGTCGTCTTTCGTCTAGTCGCTGTTCATCGTGGGAGGATCGTTCTCAAGAAGATTCGGGGTTCTCTGCCCGCTTCAGGTGGAAGCAAAAGGAGTTCGAAGGTTCTCTGCCTGCTTCATGAGGAAGCGAATGTAGTTCGAAGGTTCTCTGCCTGCTTCAGGAGGAAGCGAAAGGAGGTCGGGTTCTCTACCTCACCGTGTGGTGAAAAGGAGGTTTTTGTACAGGCTTCTCCACCTTGCTGTGGGAGCAAAAGGAGAGACACTTTTGTTTAGTGCAATACCCAGAGGGGAGGCTCCGGGGAGTGGACGTAGGTCAAGTTGACCGAACCACTATAAAATCTGGTTTGCTTTTCTGATTCAGTTTTGCACTTTACTTTTCTGATATTAACTGCTTGGGTGAATATCTGTGGTTGATCTTTTTATCATTGTTTTAATTCGTTTCCGCTGCACGTTATAAAAAGATTTTCATTGTTATCGTAAAATTTTTAAATAACCAATTCACCCCCCCCCCCTCTTGGTTAGCCTCGGGACTAGTTCACTAGGGCTTAACATCCCTATCAAACTTTCAGTGAGCGACGGAGGTCATAAAGATCGTAGTCAACGAGTGATGGAGGTTAAAAAGATTATTAATGGGCAGAAGTCCGACGTCAGGTAGAAATCTGGCGACGAGCAGAAGTACGGCATCTAGTAGATGTTTGACGAAAGTCCAATAATGGGTAAAAGTCTGATGATAGGTGGAAGTTTGACATCGGGTAGAAGTTTGATGATGGACAGAAGTCAGGTGTCGGGTATAATTTTGACAAAAGCCTTACGATGGGTGGAAGTCTAACATCAGGTAGTAATATAAATATGGATGGAAGTCTAGCATCGGGAAGAAATCTAATGATGGGCAGAAGTCCAGCATCGGGTTAAAGGTTGATGAAAGTCTTACAATGGGTAGAAGTCTGATGATTGGTGGAAGTCTGACGTCTGATAGAAGTTTGGCGATGGACAAAAGTCTAGCGATGGATAAAAGTCTGACATATGGTAGAAGTCTGATGAAAGTCTAGCAATAGGTAGAATTCTGACAACTAGTAGAAGTCTGGCATCAAGTAGAATTCCGGCAATGGAGAAATGTTTGGCGTCGAGTAGAAGTCTAACGAAAGTCCAGTGATGGGTAGATTTCCAGCTTCTTGTAGAAGTCCAATGATGGATAGAAGTCTAGCGACAGGTAGAAGTATGGCGTTGGGTAGAAGTTCGACGATAGGCAAAAATTTTGTGATAGTCGGTGGCCAGGTTAAAGTCCGGCGCTGGTCGAGGAGTCTGGTGGCAAGAGAACTCTTCCTTCTCTTCTTCCTTGGCCCCCTTCCTCCTTCCTTCCTCCCTCCCCATGAGAAATGAGACATCTATTTATAGTTTTCTGAGAATTGCATGGCCAGTAAATTAGGAGAAAATCATGGGCATGTTGATAGTGCTTTAAATGGCCGGCCGATATCGATTCCTTTGATCATGGATCATTTATTAAGTATTGGAGTGCCTTATGATATCAAAATTAGGTGATCTTAGGCTGATTAGATTCATCTTATCGAGCTGCTTGATTTAACTATAAGTATGTCATGTTTGGAAAATGTTTGGCCATACAAATTATGGTTTGAATCTTCCATAGTCAGTTCAAGTCTTTGATCAGGACCCATTTGGGCTTGGATTGAGTTAAATTTAGTGTCATTGGGTTTGTCTTTTTGAGATGTTTAATTTAATTATAAGTTTATTGAAATCAAAGTTCAGATGATCTCCGATTTAATATTTGAAATTTCCAACTTAATTGTACCTCTAGATTTGTGCCCGATCAAGATAACATTTTGATAATATATCAAATCTAATGGTCAATTTTTAATATTAAAAGATATTACTCACTGACCTTTCCCATTGCCTTTCCCCTCAGGTATAGACCATGGATTTTCTTTGATGTATTATTAACCCTTATAAGCTCACTTTAATTGGAAATAAATAGTTATATGCCAAGCAAGATGAAAAAGATAAAAAAGAAAATTGAAACTTAACTTTTCAATGCTATGATTCATATAATACTTTCCATCCTTAGTTATTATCTAAAATAATTGGATGATCCTACACCAACAATTAGCACTTGAGGTAAAAAATACTGACAAAGTTCAAATGCATTAAAAGTAAGGCTTCATTTGGGATGGCTTTCAAGCAATTTTTACAAAAAAAATTAATTTTTGTACTAAAAAGCTACTTTAAGAATCATTAAGAAAGTCATCCCAAACGAAGCCTAAGCCAACTAAACCTTTCAAGGTCTACTCTCTTGATTTTTTCTGTAATAACTCAAGCGCGATCGCAAGTTTAACATTGCTTTATTTATTCCAACAAAATATTGTGAGGCCTAATAGTATCAAATAGCATGTCTCAAAAACTTGGTTGAAGAGGACATTAAGTTTTTTTACTACATGTCAACAATCACTAATCATAGCCTAATTTTCCAAGACAAGCTTTTATGTAAGAAGCCAGACTATTTTTTCTGAAGGAGCATTATCCCACTACTTACCATTATTCTCTATCTTAATTGAAGTCCCATTTTTTAGGAAGTTATGGTGCCAATAGGCATAAAACTTTGGTGTCCTCTCATGCTCATTGTCCTAAAACTTCACATGGTATAGCCCAAATTGTGTTGAATACCCAAACAACAACTCAAAAGCATCCACAAATGTCTAAATAAAGTATCCTCTCACATCTACTCCATCCCTATTTAACACTGTAAATAAAATAAACATATAAGAAGAGCATAAATGAATAATGCACTATTCATGCTTTCTTTCAGATGCGCATTAAAAGAATTAGAAGAAAAGAATGTTGCTTCTATAATAATTTTCCAAAAAGATTTTGCATGAGAAAAGATTTATTCTTCAACCAAGGCTCAATGTGAATGAATGAAAATAAGGATTCATGAAGTTAGCCAAAATAATAGGGATAAAGTTGATGATGATGATGTTGTTGTTGTTGTTGATGATGATATGCTATTCAAATTATAGAACCAAGAGTGCTTCTGATAAAGCCACTTAGAAAGTATGTCCTTCCCATGTCTTTCATTGTATCAACAACTCCAAAGTCTTAACCTTTTTAGATGCATAAAGTTCAAGTAATAGAATAACATAGTCCTCTAAGCTTAAACAATGACTAATTTGAATTGAAGTTCCTAACATTACTCAATCTCAAAGTTACACTCTTTCGCATGGCAATCAAACTTCCTTGAAATATAGCAGCTATACATAAGCCTTGAGGTTTTTCTTCCATTATCTCTATTGTTCTAACTAAAATTTTCATCTTCTATACAAAATATTTTAAAATTGCAAAAGAATTATAGCATAGTTCTATGGATTTAAGATGGACATACCATTCTCATGAACAAATATAGGAGGATTTCTGTAGGTCTATTTGAGATAATTAAGCAATTTCCAAAGACTTTCAAAATCATTGATCAATGCAGTATGTGGAAGAATCTGGATTTACACACAAGTTTAGTCACACAACATAAAACTACATGAGAGGATGACTAAACAATAACTAGAATTAAAATGGCAGATTTATGATATCTTACCCGACTTAGTAGTGGAACATTCTTATAGGATGCAATTTATAGAATTGCATGTGAATTTCTTAAATTGAAAGCTACCTTCAATCTATGAAATAATTACTTTAAAGCAAATCCAACCTGTGAACTTAGCAAACATGTCTGAGCAAGAATCTCGAGGACCTATCTTGTCAATAACAGGGTCATCAGCCACATACAACGTGAAGTAGTAGTTTATACTAATGAAGTCACATGACCCCTTCACTTTTTGAGATTCAAAATAAGTGAAAGATGGGAGCCTTGAGCCCGCATTTTTCTTCATGCTATTAGGGTACTCCCCGAACAAGATTGGGTTCAAGATCCTAAAAAATGACATTCATTTACAAAAGCTGGTGGAATTAGCGGTGCATGGATTCAAATATAGGCATATAGATAGATAAACTACACATAGGAGAGATGAGAAAGAGAGAGAGAGAGAGAGAGAGAGAGAGAGAGAGAGAGATTGATGAAGAATAGTCTAACATTGTTTTCAAGTCTAAGTCTTCAAATTCAAGATTAAGGACATCAATAAGCCAAAATGAAATTGTTTTCAATAGTTGAGATCATCTACTCTGATTCACTATGCTGCAATACGAACATGCTATTAGAGACTAAACCATCCACTTTGATTCCAAGAAAAATACTATATTGGAAAACTGATTCAAAGGGAGAATGCTGTGATGGTGATATGATGAGATGCCTGCCCAACAGTTATTTATTTATGTAACATTAAAATCTGTGTAAAAGCATCCACTCATATAATTCGAAACCTGAGAACTTATTCTAAGCATCATTTAATGATGGTATTAAATAGTTCTTGAATTCAAAAGCTAAAGTATGAAACTTCTATGTAATTGAACGAAGAGGAAGTTGTTGGCATTTTAAAGAGATAAACATGCATTTAGAAAAGATGTTGTTTCTATTACAAAACTTGAGGCTCGATGATTATCTGATAATAAGCTATTCCTCAAAGGTATGTAAGGTTCAATATTCAATAAATGGAAGTGTATGTGGGCATATGCATACATGGACAAAAATTAAATAATTAGCTTACTAGGCTAAGATGAAGTCAAGTGCTCTCTTTGTTGCCATAGCATCTTCTATAGTATTTATCAATGGTATGAACCAAATAGCATAGATGTTCATGCCAATCTGTCCTTTTTGTATGGGCTAATCACAAAAGACTAACAGTAATGTTGAGATCATCTATATGAATCCTTTTTCTCCCTTGTGTCCCCTTAAGAGTCAAATTCTCATCTAATCTAATAAAGAAAGTTCATTTCTAATATTTTCTAACCAAGTCTTTTTAGGTCTACCTCTACCTTTTTTAACATAAATCTTTGTCAGAATTTATAAAAATCTTTTAGAAGGAATTTGGCAATGAATATTTTTAGCACAAAATAGTCATTACTAGCATTTTGCAATAAAACTTCTAAATTTTATTGGTAAGCTCCTAAGTTGAATGAAACATTGACCTACCTGATATTCTTTTATGTACAACTCAGCTGTTGTAGAATGAGCCAATAAATAATTATGAACAGTGATATATGGCTCTACTTTGGAATTGCCTCCAGTGCAATTAACACCATAAGGATGTGAACATCGATGAGGAGGAAAAAAACCATAATCAAAGGAGGCCAAGGAGTTAATGTTGGGCTCATTCATGGTGGTCCAATAAGAAACCCTATCTCCAAATTCTTTAAAGCATATATCAGCTAGTTCTTTGACATCATCACTGCAAAAAACTTCAATTTAGTCAGAAAATAGTTGTTCGTCATTCTTTCCATATATTACTATGCAGAAAATATAAAAATTTACATGATCTTTGGGCTCAACCATCCTCCATACTCATCTTGAAGCACCTGAGGAACGTCTAGATGATGGAGTGTTACGTGAGGCTGAATGTCTATTTCATTTGAAAATAGAAAATAAATTAGAACTAGATGTTACAATTCCAATCTTAAGGTATAGAGAGGTGATTTATGTTTAGTTGATTAGTGATGACATTTATTTTAATTCTTAAAGGAAGGGCCAATTTTTTGGGAGAACTTGAATGCTTCCATTTTGGCATGAATGACATGAACTATTAAGTCTTTCTTTTTTTTCCCACTTAGAATTAGAGACATTAGTATCTATAAGCTCAGTTGAACAATTTTCCATCTTGATTAATAAAATGATTTCAAAGTTCAATATATCAAAATACCATGCTTGATCAATTCGTTAATGACATTCTTGTAATACTTCAAGCCTTTAGGATTCACTGCTCCTCTTCCATCTGCAGTATGAGAGCCAACATAAATACTTTTGAATGAAAAAAATAGTGGGCTTTTTTAATATAAACAAGTAGTGGTTTACTCATCCCTAGAAACATACATATTTTCCAATTCATTATAAAAACAAGGTAGCTATTTAACTCTTCTTATCATTCAATTTTATTTAGCTATTATTTCCCTCCCATATTCATACACATATCTACCCTTAAGTCTCCTTAAACTAGTTTCAAACTTTAGCATTCTCCTATGCTTTATATTAGATGACTATCCAAAAGTTAGCTATAACATTATTTAATCTAATAATAAAGGGAAATGCATCAAAACACGTGGAATTTCTAAAAATTTTATATAGTAGTGATCATCATTACAAAATGCCAAACACCACTAATACTATTTAATGTATGCAGACAATCAAACTGGTCATTTAATAATAATAATAAATTTTCAAAGAGAAGAGAACAATCAATTGAAAATGGCACTATTTTATACTTGCACGCAATAATGAAGAAAATGGTAATAAATTGTTGATATATAGGTAATAGCTTCTAGAAATAATAATATGGTTGCCTATTTATTATTAACTAATTGAATGGCAAGTTTACCTAGTTAAGCGCAACAAGTAAATATTTGTAAGTCAATTTCAAATGTACCGAGTTAATATTACCATCTCAAAAAAACTAGGTGATCATGGTTGGAAACATGTGATTTTGCAAACTCAATCATTGAATATCTTGTTTAAGGTAGATTTAAGGTGAGTATAGGCATATTCAATATTTATATGAACCATAAAAGGAAAAGTCTAGGTTTTTTTATGCTAACATACTTGGGAGGAGCCTTGGCTAGGAGATAGATAATCTATAAGCTTCAAGCCCAGTATCACTCATGAGCTTGATGTCTCCCTGCAAGGTTCAGAGACATCAGAATAACATATTATAAGGCATACTGTATTGAAAAATGCCTTAAGAACCCTTCTTTAGCTGTCTTTCAAGGAATGAAGATGCTGGAAACAGTAATATTCAGAAGACACCTATCATAATAATAGCTACTAAATGCTCTTTCATGTACATGAACTGTGTATTTAGAATAAGTTAGAGATGCAATAATATGAATTTAATACCCATTAATCTACTATATTATCCATTTTATAATGTTTTAATTGGAATGTTCATTGTGTCATCAACTCGCTCCCTTATCATAAATAAAGTGTCAAAACTATATTATCCTTTCCACATCAATCCACTGATTAGTGAAAGTAGTTAACTTTTTAAAAAATGTTTCCTTTAGAAATGAAAATGTGCTTTATTGCAACACATGTGAGGTGATAATGCTTACTTGGGATGAAAAAAAACATCATTATTCAACAAAGTGCTTGTATTAATTATTATTCTATATAAGATAATAGGCAATGAGATTTGTTTTCTCTAAATGCATCTATTTTTAAATAAGTCAGCTAGAGCATATCATGGGAAATAACGTACGTGCATGGTTTGTTGGTCGTATTATTATTGTTGTGCTATTCTCTATCTATGAAATAAACTTACTGCTACTCTTATATGATGGATAAATTGCTCCACAAATGTTACCTGAGGTCATAATTGTCCATTGGACTCCTTGTGCTCATAAAGAGAATTCTCATCATTATATATAAAGTAATTGGCAAGAAAGAAAGCAATGATTAAGTGATTGCAACAATTATAGCTAGCCAAATAAGAAATTTGCATTTATATTCCCAATTACTAATATTTACAACTTTATTACTTAATTGCATGGATTCTATAGACTTGTTTCGTATGTATCTCATGACCAATTTGATCAAACACAATAAGAATAGCAACACTTGGCATGATGTTACGTGAAAAAGGTCGAAATACCTCCACTATAATGAAAACTACCTGAAGATCACAAGTTTATGAAATTGATCATACTGACACATCTAGAGAAATAAAAATATCAAAGAAATGCCCCTCATGCTCAACTTGATCGAACAAGACAAGAATGGAAAATGATGGAAGTGATGTCAAGAAAAATCCTCTCAATCATCACCTTGTTTACAAAAAGGATCATGTAAAACATGTCTGAAATGCTGAAAACACTTTGGAATGACCCTTATTATCACCAAATAGCAGCAAGATAAAAAAATGATAAGTTATGGATTTAATGTCAGACCAAGGTTTAAATAGGTGAAATCGAGAATCAATGTGTTTTATCTTAGTGAGGTCAGCCGTAAGTCTTGAGGCGGATCGAGACATAAGCCTCAAAATGAGAAAATGAAATGCAAAAAAATTATAAATTACTCATAAAATTGAGAAAAAAACTGAAAAAAATTATGAACATAATGACTTGTTTGAAAGTAAATGTTATTGGAGCACAAGTAATTAGAATTAGATTCAACTTAAATTCTCACTTAAAACTTAAATATGTCTCAGGATCAAGACCCAAGGTAGTCTCATCATCACTTTGATAGTCTTCAGAAGAAGACTCGTAGTTTATGTCAAAGTCATCTTGAAATCTTTTTCAACTATAATATTTTTTTCGTATCCCCTATACAAGTGAATATTTCATTAGAAATAATCTAAAATAAAATAAACAATTAATTTAATATATTATTGGATATTTTTAAAGTTCCAAGCTCACTTTATTTCTTTCATTTATATACTTACGAAGTAGAAGTTGATCTCAATTTAATAGACCTTTCAATCTCAACATTGATTTCTTCATTCTCCTCATCATCATATGTTTTTTCCTTCAATTTCAAGAATATCAATAATTCTAGAAGTTACCCATTTGTTATTAGATTCTAAATCATTAACAATTAAATGATTTAATTTATTGTCACTAGTTCTTTGCTTATGTAATTTGGTGTGCTACTACTTGAGTTTTTTATTAAACATAACATAAAAAAGCTTGTTCGTACATCCTGCAGCCAGCCAATTTCTTCTAGTTAAATGGATTTGATTGAAGGTAATCTAATTATGCTCACATGAAGAACTTGAATAGGTTAGGTTAAGAACTTTAATTATAAATACTTCAAGTTTAGGAACATCATCTCCAAATTGAGCCCACCAACATACTATATTCAATGAAAAAGTATATTATTAACATATATTCAAGTAGGAAGCTTAAACATAAATATTCAAATTTCAAATAATAATCGAATGCAAACATAATATGTGAGAATGTTTTGTAATATGCTTGAGCTATTCTAAATCCAAACATTCCACTCTTTAAATAAAAATCCTCAAGTTAATTATTTGCTTTGAGAGTCACTTTTAGGAACAAGCTTATCTATGTATACATATAAATAAGTTTGTACCTCTTTATTAATACAAAAGTATTTATTATAATAAAATTGAGGGTTCAAATAATATGCACCATAATGTATGTGTTGTTGTAGTTGGCGATCCCATTTTTAATCTATAATTTCTCAAATTGCTTTGTAGGCACCTTCTTGACCCAACAAAATCTCTTGCTATGTCCTCTTTAGTCTTGGTCATATCCTCATAAATAAATCACATGACTGAGGTCTTCTCACCTTCAACCATTCTTTTCAACTTAATTAATAGACTACAATAATAGACCTGTAGTCTTTGCCAAAAAGAATTATCATTCATAACAATCTTCTTCACCTATCTTCCTTTCTTTGTTTTATCCCATACACTTATATCCCTTCTTCAGAAACAAGCATAGCTTCTAAAGTCTATCTTAACTCTTTAAACCTTTGAAATATTAATTATGTAATCGTAAATCTAATGATAGTATGCAGAATAATTTCTTATTATTGAATGTTCTCATTAAATTGAGCACCAAAGACTTATTTTCAATGAACTTAGTAATAATTTTTGCCTTCAACAAAGGAATATTTATGATGTGGCACTTATCTCAAAATCTTAAGTATTAAATCAATACAGTGTATAACATATAGAGTTCAATAATGATGCTTCCTCTTCTCTATTAGCAATCTTTCTATAGCTTTATATGTACTTGCATTATTTATAACAGCTTGAACCAGTAATATCTCTCTTACTTCCTCAAAAATGTCATCCAAAAATTAAAACAGTAGTTGCACATCCTTCACAAAAGCTGAAGAATCAACAGATTTCAGAAATACTATTTCATAAGGATTATTAATAAGGAAGTTGATGGTGCTCCTCTGTCGAATATCTAACCAACCATCTGTCATCATAGTAATTTTTATCTCAATTCAGTTCTTTCTCACTTCATCCACCATCATTACTGTAGTCATCACCTCCTCATATAACATCCAGGTCCTCAACACATATATGCTAGGAAGCTCTAATTATCGACCAGTGCTCCCAATAGTTTGAAACATGATGATTAATGTTAGACTCTTAACAATATTAAATGGAATGTCATTTTCATTAAATACCTTGATAGCTATATGTCACTTGATTTAAGATGCCAATTTGCTATCCTTTTTCCATTTCATCATATACCTTACATTAAGCAATCAAGTAATCTTTATGTAAAGCTCAAAATGTATTTCCCACACCCATCTCCACCCTATATACCAAAACATGCTCATACACCTTATAGAAATTATGAGAGTTCTCAACATTCTTAAATGCTATAACTTCAACATCATATGGCTAAATTTTCATTTTAGAGTATAATACCCTTCATCTAGTTTTTTTTTTTTTGGATAGATAGTGAAAGGGCTTCTAAAAGGGGCTGTTTATTTATGGCTTATAAGTCTAGGCAAAAAGTGAAAAATGATTTATCATAGGTATGCATAAAAACTAGATAATTGTTCACTTCTATTACTAGTAGCTTAACAGTTTTATCCTTTAGGGATGGCCAATAAGATCTTAAAACATAAAATAGGAACCTAATTTATGATCGGATTATTACTAGGCTAAATGGACACCTAGCAGACACGTAGCAGGCGAAATGATAAGAGAAAATTCATACAGTCCAAATTTCATCTACTATTATAAAATTCTCTTAATCCTAATTTTTTTGTAGGAAATAAGCAAAAATCTTAAATTGAAGAGCACCACAATGCCACTGATTCTGCACCATAGTGCTATATTTCTCCCAACATTGCAGAGCCACAAGACCAGCGTTACAGTGGTAGATGTCCCAAAAATCATTGGAGAGCTTAGTGTCTAAGAAAGTTGCATAGACAATAAACAAAGTGAACTCAATAATGCTAACTTGATTACTAAAAGCAAATAGCTTTAAGATAGCCCATAGATATAATCTAAATACAACATTGATGTGTTGGAACAAAAAGCTAAAAAATATTCAAACCCTTCACACTAATATGAGAGAATAAAAATTTAAAAGCAATGGTAAATTTACTGAAAGGGTAACTCACAATCATTCCTCCAAAAAGCAAAAGGAAGGTAATTATATTTTAGTTTGTATTTGAGGGAGAGATATCCATCTTGAAATTTTAAGAAATTGTAATCTAGGACTTATAGTCCATTCAAATTACAAAAAAAATTGGATCTAATGGAAGCCAACTTGATTTATCATTTAAAATTTTAAGTAGTTTAATTTTTAATATTGAGAATATTATTTTATGTAAAAGATCTAAATAACCTCCAAATGAGGAAGTTGCTACTAAAGACATCTTTTATTAGTAGTAGCTATCTTTACCATCAACTATCTTGAAAGCGGTACCTATAATTCCTTAAGAAGTTCCTTCCAACCACCTTGAGGAGCGCATATTTTTTTATTAGATGGAATAATAAGACATTAATTGAAATCACATGGATAACAAAGGATGAAATATGAAAACCTACACCAGAACTTCTAGAATATTGTTGCCTCAAGAAAAATGACACGAATGCATGAATCCCGCTTTGTAGTTGTTGGATTCCATTTCCCTTAAGTCAGATTGCAATTAATCAGATTTTCCTTGAAGGTAATATTAGGGTTTAATTAGATCTGGGGCTCTTACTTCCCATGAGGGCAAGCACTCATGGTTAATTACCCCTCTTAAGGATGAATAATTTTTAGGTATTTTAGTCTCAATTATAAGGAAAAATGGAGGTAAACCCTATCAAGATACCATGGTTCTGTCGTCCTGGGTATACCGTAGGTTTTAGTCTACCAACACTAACAATCATTGACCATAGTGTCTAGGGAATCTGATTAGCAGCCCATGGGTTGCCTTTTCTGAGGGATCCAGAGTAGACTATGGTGATTAGATTTGATTTTTGTAATTTTATTTGAGTTTTGGGGTTTACATCTATTAGAATACCCAGAAGTTAATTTGGTTTGGGATTTATGACTTCGTTTAAAAGTGACCCAGGAGTTTGAATTGAAGCGGGTCTTACGGCTTCTGTTAAAAGTAGCCCAGGTATTTGAATTTGGGTCGGGACTTATGAATTTCATAGAAAGTGGCCCGTAAGTTTAATTTAGAGTGGGGCTTACTGCTCTATTTATGAGTTGCCCAATGATTGGCCTTATAACCTAACTCTATTGTAAGGATGGCCAAAGGTTTTAATTATTTAGGTAGGTCTTATGACTTCCCTTAGAAAGTAGCCTGAAAAGCAGGTCTTATAACTTAATCCTTTATATTAAGATGCCTTAGTTTGAATTGGATTGTTTTAGATTTAGGATCATTGCAAACTTTTAGCAATTTTTCTAAAATATAGGTCTTACGACTTTACTTAGAAGTTGCCCGATAGTAGGTCTTACAACCTAATTCTATAGACTAGGATACCCAAAAATTTAAATTTGATTGTTTGGGTTTTAGGATTATTCCAATTTATTTAGCAATTTTCCTAAAATATGGGACTCATGACTTTACTTAGAAGTTGCCCGATAGCGGGTCTTACAACCTAATCCTATAAACTAGGATTCCCAATGCATTAAATAACTGTTAGTGCTTTAGTGTATTTTATAGATGAATTTACGATAGAAATTTCACATGCTTTCAAAATGGGCTTAGTATCCTAATTACTGTATTTTAAAACATTATTTAAAGATGAAATTCTCTCATGAGGCTTTTTGCCTTGATTTTTCAACAAGAGATATTTGTGTGATTAGATTTTGGTAGGGACTTATGGCTTTCATTAGAAATTAGCCCAGTTAGTAAGACTTATGGCCTCCACTAAAGGTATCCCAAAGATTTTGGTTGGGTAGGTTCTATTGCTTCCTTAGAAGTTATCGAATGATGGGTCATATGACCTAGCCTAATAAGCTAAGTGGCCCAAGTTGTGGGTCTTAGAACTAAGACCTATAGATTAGGATGCCCGAGTGAGGGTCCAAGGTCATGTTTATCACCTAAATATTTTCCTCAGAAGTTGGACTTACGACTTCCATTAGAAGTGGCCAATGTTTTAATTAGGGGTTAGAGGTTAGGTCAATTTTTCCTAAAACTTTACCCTAAGGTCAAGCTTACGAATTTCCTTTGAAAGTTGTCAGATAGTGGGTCCTACAACAAAGTTCTTATAAATAAGGCTACCCAAGTTTGAATTTAATCATGTGTTTATTGAGTTTACATCATTTTTTTAACTCCAGACTTTGGTTTTGACACTTGTTAGTGGTTTTAGTTGTTCTGACGCTAGTGTTTTGCTACTGTACTTTTCTACACCAGTATTTTTACTACAGTATTTTTCTTTCCTGTTGTTTTGGAAGTTTTTTTCAGTACCAGTAGTTTACTGCAGCAATTTTTTTTGCATTAATTTTAATATTAAACTATTTCAATGTTTAATGAGCTTCATTTATTTGTTGTAGGAGCTCGTATCAGAGGACTTTGGAGAGCTCGGAGATTATGTTGTTCTGTTGGAGAGTTTCAATTTATGTTGTGGGGAGTTTTGTACAGGAATTTGTAGAGTTTTGTTTGAGTTGTGGTTGAGAGTTGTTTGTTGAGTTTGAGTTGTATTGTTGTACATATTAATTAGTGGAATTTCCCTCCCCTCTCCTTTTCTTTTCTTCTTCTTTTTTATTGCATTTTTATTTTATAATTGCACAAATTGATCAATTAAAAATGCTCTTGAATTTTAACTCAGATTTTAAATTACTCTCAAATTTTAATTCAAATTTTAAATTGCTCTCGTATTTTTAAAACTCTTAGATTTAAAATATGCTCTTGGATTTTTTTAAATTAACCAATTAATTTCAATTGATAAATTAATTTTGATATGATTTATTGCAATCCTTGCTACTTAATTAGCTAGAGAAAGAGAGGTGATGTTTTGACAACCAAAGACTTCTAATATTTCAAAAGGGATTAGCATTTGAAATGCCACCACAATTCAAAATCTTCCACTCCATGTTACATATGTTGGAATCTCTTAAAAAGGTCTTATTTAGAGACATTTGAGAAGTCTCAAAAATAGTCTTAGACTGAAATGATATCCAACAAGTTCTTACTTAGGTCGAATGGCATTTGGGAGAGTGATGAGAACCAGGATAAAAGCAAATGAAAGAACATGCTCGTGACTCTGGCTTGGAGGTCAAGTGATTCATTCTTATAATCCTTCTTTAATTGGATATTTTCTTATCATCATCATTATTATTTCCTTATCCTTCAAAAATATTTTGAATCCCTTTGACTGATAAATGCAAGAAGTAGACATTTATAAATTTAAAACACTCCTTAATTTTGAATTGCTTGCGGATTTGAATTGCTCATGGATAATTAATTAACCAATTTAAATGAATTTACTAATCAATTGATTTCAAATAACAAATTTTAATTAATTTTAATTTAATTAGTTTAAATTAATTAATTAATTTTAATTAATTAATTTAAATGAGAATAACTAACTAAAATTTATTTGCTCTCCAATTATTTCAAAGTAGAATTTTAGCATATTTTCAAGAAATTTCGGTAGCCTTCCGACGTCCCCTCCCCACCGAAGGAGAAATCAAGACGGCATTTGCCATAATTTCTTCCTACCCAGACCTAAGGTCGACGGTGTAGGGTCTTCAAATTAAAACCATCCCAACCATATCTAAGATGCGATGATCTAGGGTCTTCAAATTTAAAAAGTATCTGCCTGGATTAAAAATCAACAGCGCATGTCTTCAAATTTTAAAACGATCCGCCCAGATCTAAGATCGATGGCACTGGTCTTCAAATACCTATTTGAAAGTCCCTTTTTTATTATATCATTCTCTCTTTTTGTATATATATAATAATATATAAATAATAAAACTAATATATTATGTTGTAGATATATCATAATATATATATTTTTATATATAATACTATACATTATAATATACATTTAAAAAAAACAAAAAAAGGAGAAAGGTTTTGAGTGGAGTCGGCTCGGGCACGGTCAAGTTCAACTAGGGTATTTTTCCAAAGAGCCAAGTCGAACAGTCAAAAGGGAGCCGAAGAAGACGACTCGTATAATCTCTATACCTTTGTTAAACAATGAAGTCGAATAGTAATAAAGGAGGCAAAAAAGGAAACTTGTGTAATCTCTCTACTCTCCTACGAAGCAACATCGGGAACAAGAAAGGAGCTGAAGATGCGACAGTGTAATCTCTGCACCTCCTGCGAACTGAAGCCAAACAACAACAAGGGATCAAAAGAAGCGATGGTACAATCTCTGCGCCTCCTGTGAACCAAAGCTGAAAAATAACGACGGATCAGAAGAAGCGACTCGTGCAATCCCTCTGTCTCCTGCGAAGCAACAAAGTCAGACAGAAACCACAGAGCTGAAGAGGCGACTTGTGTGATCTTTTCCCTCCTATGAAGCATCGTCGGACAGCAACAAAAGAGCCGAAGGAGCGAAATCGAATGATCTTTTACTCCACCTGCTAAGTGATAAAATCGAACAACAACGCCAGAGTTGAGGAGTCCAAGAAGCATCAGTGCCCTTTATTCTGTATTTTCTTCTTTCTATTATTGGAAATCATTGAATGGAAGTTATTGTGAGAGGCAAAGCATCATTTTGAGCATAACTTTGTGTGTGGGACCGGCTTAGAGGTAGGTTCGTTGTTTTGCATCAGCTCAAAAAAAAAATTAATTTTTTTTGTCAACAAATATTACTTAGAATTCAACTTTGTGGAGTAGAGCACTAGTCAAAGAGGCCTAAGAGCGTTAATGTAGAACATCAAGCCAATTATGAATGCTCAGTAGAAAGATTATGATTAAGAGCTCAAGATGTATTAAGGGTTAGGATATTAACATAAAGATAGCATGAAATAAATTGCTTGATATATAATTCAAATAATTTCCAATTATAATTAAAGTTTGAATTTAAAAATTTAAAAATTTTCTGCCTTCAATTCATTATTTCCATATGGAAGGCCTTTGAGTTGTTTTTCCCTTATTCTAACTAGCTTAAGATTTATTAGGCAACATCTATGGCAAACCATAACATGTTCCCCACTCAAATTTCAAATCCCTTGATTGTAGGAGGATGATCGGAGTAGTTTAACTCCCCTCCATCTTCTTCTTATCTACCCCTCCTAAATTATCACCCAAAATCAATCTCTCCAATAATATTATCCAATGACATTTCAAATCACCACAAACCTAAAGAAAATTTAAACTGTAATTAGAAGCTCTTAGCCCTTTATCACATCCTAAATTTGTTGAAACTTTACCACTGACTCCAGAACTAATCTCCACATACCCACCAAACATTGCCAAGAAACTTCAACATACTTCATTAGCCTCCCCAAAAATTCCAACAATTCAGACTAGACAAATCAGCCAAGGAAGGGTTACCTAGAGCTAGTCTTGAGCCTTCACCAATCTTAAGACTCAAGTAAGCCTTCCCCAATACTCTATCAGCAATTACATTCAAAGAAATTTACTATAGCAATTAGAAGCCTTGGATCATCATATTACCAAAGCTAATGTCAAAAATACAAGCATAAAGTTTATTATCTACGTATATAAAAAAGGGATTACATATAAGTTCAGTTTCATAAGAGTGAAAAGTATGATTGTTAGCAAGGGAATTCATACCTTATATTTGTGATAACCCTCAGAAGCCATGTCTATGATCTTCCCATCCGCCCAACCTGAAGAAGATACTCATTTCAACTTGACTAAAAAAATTTCATCAGCTTCAATTTTTTTTACTTTATTATATTAAATTGGTGTTTTCTAAGACATGATTGTTGGATTATTAAAAATTTGCAGATCTAAAAAACTCATCCATAACCAATTGAAATAAGGAATATATAGGGAGTGGAGAGATTACCTTCATGTGTAAATGTATTCCAAATGCTTGGAGATTATCCATCCTCTGCCCACGCACCCTCATACTACAAAATACGAAATGCGTTACAAAAAAAATCTACAAGTTAAAAATAGTTAAATGAAAGCAAAAACACATGTTAAAAATCATAACATATAGATGCTTCTATCAATGCCATATCACAGAGACATTGTTGAGTGAACTTACGAGTAAGACTCTCATGCACAATCACATATCAGATACACTTGAAGACAACTTAAGGTGACTTAAAAGATTATTAAAATTTTTATTTAAAAGCATACGTTCATTTTATTATGATATGGCCTATTACTGGTTACTAATTCTTTGTTGATTTTAGTCCTTTTGTATGGAGTTTTCACTGTGAAAGAATTTGTTGAAGTTTTCACTTCATGAAATAATTACTTTTAAGGAAGACACTTGCTTGATGAATGATTAAATCTTAATTAGAGCATGCTTATTATTATTCTAGCTTTAATAGCATTTAACTATGAAGAGGGGAAGGGTGACCACTGAGGACCTTCCACATGTTTTAGAAATTAGGATGCAAGCCTTAAATCCCAATTGTTGATTAAAGTGACCATTGGGGGGAAAGAAAGGCTTGACAGGGATGCCATTAGAATGGTGCAACGCTCAAAAGAGTGAATGGTAATCACTATTTGAGAGTCTAGTGTTATATATGGAATCTGATTGTGTTGATAAATCTGGTTATTCTATTGTCTCAGACCTCAAAGCTTTTCGTGTACACTGGGGGGTGCGGGGGTTTACCCCCTACTAAAGCTTGTTGGGAAAAATAATTTTTTTTGTACAACGTCCAAGCGCTCCAGCGCTGAACGATAGAGAGCAGAGTGGCGCAGCAGTTTAGATACAGCGATGCAAGACAGGCTTCAGTGCCGCAACGCCCCAGACTGGGGATTATCTTTCTCGTTTTCCTGAAGGGTTGCGTCCCTTGGGGTTATTTTACTTGGCTTTCTCTTGTATTTTGAGCATGTAGGTATTGAGAAGGTGCATGTAAGAATAAAAGTAAGGAGAGAGTGAGATAGAAGAGAGATTTGTACATATTTTTTTCTCAATTTTTATAGTGGATTTCTTGGTGTGGTGTGGCTCCATGATTTTTCCCTTTTCTGAATTTTTCCATGTTTAATACTGGTGTCCTTTATTTTTTCGCTGCTTTTAATTTCTTGCTTATTTTATCATTGTAGTGTTTACTCATCCTCATCTCTCTAACATTTGGAAGATAACATATGATCCTCTTAATATTTGCACTTACAAATAGTGAGATGAGATTAAAACAAAGGGGTTGACCTAGCAAATGTGATTGAGCTTCCATGGAAGGCACAATAATACCACAACAATGATTGATCCACTTAACTTGCTAAAGAAGCTAACTTGTTGAAAGAACCGAGGAAGCTTTCTTCTCTACTTCTTAGCACCAACACCTAAAGTGGGAAGCCTAACTAAGCATTAGATGAAGTGCATTTTCTGTGTGATGTTATGCTGAATAGAGGTATGGCAGCGACCCGTTGGACGAAGGGAGACCCAACAATAGCAGCTGGATGAAAGGCTCAGGTGATGGTTAGGTGGAGGTCCGACAGCGGCCCGTTGGACGTTGGACGACAATCTGCCAGTGAAAGTCTAGCGGCTGTAGCTGGGTGGTGAGGTTTCGCTAGCGGTGGTTCCTGGTTGGAGCTCAGAGATTCAAGGCTTAAAGCTTTCTTGATCTCTAGCCTAAGGTCCAAGCCCCCTCCAAAAGTTTCCGTCATGTTGAGAGTAGAGATGTATTTATAAATTGTGAGAATAACATGACTCGTAAATATGGAGAAGATCTTGAACAATTCTGGAGTGCTCCATCAAAATGCCCATATTAATTCTCTTAATGATAGAATGTTTGGTCCTCATTTAAGTGCTTTAAAAATGTAAAAAATAAACAATCTTGGGCTCGTTGGATTTGGCTCATCAAGCCGCTTGATTTGATTATAAGCATGCCATATTTGAATATCTTTTAGTCAGCCAATTAATGCTATGAAGCTCTCAACTATGCTTTAAACCCTTGATTTGAGCTTATCTTTTTTTTTCTTTTTTCTTTTTAGGATTTGATTTGAGCTTATCTCGGCTCAAATTAGGCCAATTTTAAGTCGTTGGGTTCATCTTATCGAGACGTTCAGTTTGACTATAAGTTTGTTGAAATCAAAATAGAGATGATCCAAAATTTAATTTTGAAAGATTCCAATTAAACAATTCATTAAGATTTTGTGCCTGATCAAGCTGAATTTTGGTGACGTATCGGTTATCAAATCATATAATTAATGATTTAATAATTTATTATTAAATTATTTATGTAAGTGTTATTTGAACAATTATTTAATTACTAATTAAACTAAAAATTGTGTAATTAATTAATAACTTATTATTAGAAATATTTAATTATTACTTACCTAACTAATTATTTATTTATATAATTATTTTAATTTTAATTTAATTATTTATAAACTTATTTAAATTTTAATTTAATTAGTTATTAACAACTAGTTACACCATACTGTGTTATATTTAAATGTTATCTTTTTTCTTTTTCTTCTCCGCTTCTTCATTATTGTTCGACTTTGCTTGTTTCACAGGCTTCTTTGTCATTTGACTTTGCTTGCTTCTCGTGACACAGTTTTGAACGAGTCGCATTCTTCACCTACTCTGACGACATTCCCTTCTTATAGGATCGTTACTTTTGGCTTTGCGTTTATTGCCGAAAGTATAGTTTTGAAAGAGTCGAAAGAAGCTTCTTGGCCCCTTTTTACGCCATTGCTCTTGTCAGAAGTCAAGAAGGGAGCTCACTGCGCAGGTAAGCATCTTTCTCCCCCTTCACATTCCTCATCTCCCAAATCTTGTAAATCCGCTAAACCCCAAGATTGAGTAAATCTGGGACTTATGCCAAAAATGAGGATAATGGCGGATTTGTTTTAAGTTTTACATAAAGCCTGTTATGTTGTACTTGATGGATGGATGTACGCATTGTGAGGTTTAGTCCTACTGGAACCATTACGAAGAATCATTAATGTTCTATTTAAAGGATTGGAGGCCATTTAGTTTTTTTAACCATTAAAATCTAGCCAGTAAAAAGAAATTAAGGGAACCTGAAAGGCTGATGTTCCTGCTCCGAAAATGAAATCCGCAGGGAAGTCGTCTCTGGTGAACTCGGAAAGGCACACAACGGAAGCGCTTTCTCTCCCAAATGGTCACTTCCACCTGTTGCAGCCGTTCCAAGCTCCTGCACTCCATTTATTTCCCCGAAAAAAAAAATGCAATATAATTTTATTTCAAATCACTGCATGGTCGTTACCTAACACCCCTCACCTTACCTAACACCTCGCCATCCATATATTTTAAAAAGTATTTAAAAAGAATTATGTATAAACACCCGCACTAGGCACTAGTAAGGTGAATAAAAATTCAAAATTAAAAAATTTTAATATAAAATATAATACTACTTGAATTTAATTACATGAATGAATAAATTTGTAGTAAAAATATTTTTAATAATAATCATTTAAAAATTAGGATTATTCATATAAAATTATATTTAATAAAAATTAATTTATTTTTATAATTTGCTAAGAAAATAAATATGTTTTTAATTAAGTTAAATAGTATTATAATAATAGCCAAATCACTAGTTTTATTGCACGTGAATAAAATATACATTATTATAATTTTAAAAAAAATCATTATAAGAATATTGATATTATTGTATGAAAAAAATTATTAAAATTTATAATTGCCTAATTGATAGCAAAAACTAATATTAAAATTTTAATATTAAATTTATCAATCCAAATAATGAGATATAATGAGATAAATATTCTTAATTAAATCTTATAAGAGCCTTATTAAAACTTACAATTTAAAAATCTGACTACATATAATTATAAAAAATTCATATTTAAAAAATTCAAATAAATAGAAAGAACAAATATAAAAAAGATACAATTATACTCTAAATTTAATGTTAAAGAGTAATAATACAATTTAATAAGCAACATAATTAAAATTATCATAATATATTTTCTTCTAACCTTAATCTTCAACTTTAACACCCTCAATTTTTTAATAGATAATTTATGAGTCAAAATTATTATTTTATTGCCAATTATAAAAATATTAATATTAGCTAACTTTCCTCAATTACAAATGCTAATTCTTTTACAAAACGGTTAAAAACTTATAGGAAAGAAAATAAATTATTTTATGTTCCCATATGAGAAAAGTATTAATTATTTTCCTTAACCATATTACTAATTCATATAAATTTAAGTGAAAATGATTAATAATTATTCATTAAAGTTAAAGGAACTTATATTAAAATAATAAAATAATATATTTTCCTTCTAATATTAATCTTCAAGATAAAAAGAAAGAATTATCTTAGGTAGCCTAAATCAAATCCGTCATAAGTTTCTCCTTGATATTGTTAATTAATTGAATTACAATTATATAAAAGGAGTAATGGATGATTTTTCCTATTAATGAATCTAATTTGTTGGAGAAAAAAATGTTAATTAATTTGATTCAAACTACTTTGAAATGATGCGAGAAGATGAAAATCAGAATGATGCAGCTATGAGATGATTATGCAAAACATAACATAAATCATGATTAAAATGAGAATAAATAAGGAATCAAGATAATATAAATAAAACATCACATATACTTTTTTTTTTTTTAGGTTGAAACCCACAGAGGGCTTACTATTAAAACCAAAGGATGAAACAGTGGCAAGAATTTCAACAAACAGTGCAAACAGAGAAATAGTAAACAACTTCACATGTTTGGCTATTAGCAAACTATTGCCGCAGTGTTGTATAGGAAGACGAACACTGCTACCGACGAGCACTTGATCCTTGCCAGAATAAGGCGTAGGTTGATGAAGAGGTAGAGGGTCTGGTGTAAGATGTACTAGAGTTTCTATATTATCTTAAAAATTTTAATAAAATTAAAGTAAAAAAAGTTTTAGCGATCCATTACGAGCCTTCGATTGAGTTCCAAGCAAAATTAAAGATAGGCATATAAAAGCATCAAAAAATTACTAAAAGCATACAATCCTATATCATAATTAATACGTCAATCATTAATAAAATAAAATAAATTAATATTCAAATTAAAAGTCTATATGCCAAGTGCCACTTAATATTATAGCCTAGGGTCTATAGAAAGTAAAGTGGTTAGGTACCACTAACAACAGCCCATATTCTACTCCTAAGACTCAAGTGAATTTTGGAATGAGATTCTTCTCGATCTTCACTTCGTTTTTCTTCTGTGAACTTCTTGGATCCATCGGATCCGGATATCCAAATGAAAGAAAAATTACCCTTGAAAGAGGTATTTTCTTTTCCCTTTGGATATTTGAAACTATCATAACTTAGTCTTTCAAATGGAAGAGAACCCTCCCCTAAAGGATGTTCTCTCCTCTTTGGAACCTAAGTTGGACACTTATGTATCCCCTCTCAAATATCACTTTGAATTATAACTCAATAAATTTGAATTATATTTATGAAAATTCAAAATCTAGACTCAAACTAGGTGCAGGGTTATCCTAAGAAATTATATTTAAATCATCCCAAATAATTAATATAATAAAATTTAAAATGCTCAAACAAGTCACACTTGGCTATACTCTTTTAATTTTTAAAGGGTGACTTAGCATTCTAGAGCACTTGTAGAATTTTGATTAATTTAAATTTAACTTTGCCCTTTTTTATTTTAATGCCCTATGTGAGCATGACCACATGCATACGATTGTATTAGCATAAATCATCCCTAACTTAGGGGTAAATCAAATACCCATCAATCATATTACAGAGTATAGAAATTAAATAAATAATCTCATCAACATTAACAACCAGCATATAGTGAAAGCTCAAAAATCATGGCCCATAATAAAAAAGTAAACACCTGTCTAGCCTAGATCTAGAAGTGGTGCCCTAGCAAACTATCTAGGTGTGTGTAATAGGCTGTGTGGTTAAGATATATCTTATATCAGATAATTAGTTAAAGTTGTCTAATATTTTAGTTTATTGAAAGTTAAAGGGTAAATTTGGTTAAATTTTAAAATGTTATTGTGATAAACTTTGTTTTAAAATATATTTTTAAAGTTAATTAATTAAATAGATTTAAGTAGTTAAAAATTAAAGAACCAATATAATTTAATTAATTAAATTAGTTACTAATTTTAAGTATTAAATTAATTTAAAATATTAATCAATCGGTTCATGGCATTGTGCCACGAGGCTCAAGAAACTAGGCCTCCTTAGGGCACTTAACCCCGCAACCTGGAGTAGTCCATCATAAAAATCTGATTGATATAGTTAAATTAAGAATTTTAATTTGGTTACATTATTAATAATCAATTGACTTTAACGTTTTACACTCCATTGAATTCGTTCATGGCTTTGTGCCACCAGGGTTGAGGAACAAAGCCTCGTTATGACACTTAGCTCCGCAGCCTAGAGTTGTCTATCCTAGAAACATCATCATTTTAGTGGTTATTTTTTTATTAAAGGGTTAGTTAATTGATTTTATTAATAATATTAAAAATTTCTAGAATTTTGATTGATTATTGAACTTTTAAATTTTATGGATTATTTTAATTATTAAATTAAGGGGTCAAATTTTTATTTTTAGATTAAAGTTAGTTTCTAGAAAGTTAGTTTTTTTATTAAATATTAAACCTTTGGATGAGCAATTAGACTATAAATTTGCTGGATTTGGAATTTTTTATAATTAGTTATGAATTTTTGAAGTTTGAGTTAAAATTTTAACCTAAAATTGACTTTAAAGTTGACTTTTTGATTAAAGTTGAATTCTAGAGTTTTGAAATTTTTCTTAAATACTAGACCTAAACATGAGTAATTAGGCTTTAAGTTTATTGGAATTATATTTTTCTATATTTAATTATGAATTTTTAAAGTTCAAGTTGAAATTTGAATTAAAGTTGACTAAAAAGTTGGCTTTTTTATTTTAAGTGATTATTGAAAATTTAATAATTTTTAATAAATATTAGTCCTTACCTATAGTACAATATCTTTGAGTTTTCTCAATTTGAAGTTTTCTACATTATGTTATAAAATTTTGAAGTCTTGACCTAATTTTATACTACAATTGATCGAAGAGTCAACTTTTTGACTTTGACCTATTTTTACAGGTTTATTATTTTTAGAAAATATTAGATCTCAAATAGAGTTGAATGACACTAAGTTTGGTCAATTTAGATTTTTCTGAAATTAGTTATAATTTTTTAAAGTTTTATTAATTATTTGATCTTTTAAATTATTTAATTAAGATGGTTTTGATTATTTTGATCCAAACTCATTCTAAACTGCATGAAATCACTCACAAAGTTTAGGTATGGCCCATGGGAGTGTTTTTAGATGATTAAAATTTATTTGGAATTTTTAATATTTTTATTTATTTTATTCAATTAATTATTTATTTTAGCTAAAAGTTAAATTACAAGTCCAATGATGGGGCTTTTCTTTTTTTCCTAAATAGAGGATCAATTTCTGATTAAAGTTGATATCGATATATTATTTATAATTTTTAAACAAAATTTGTATTTATTATAATTTTTTGAAATTTCTAGGTACCTAAAAGGGCTAAATTTTGACTTGCTTAATTTTCTAACTTAATGACCTCCAAATCCAGTGAAATGTAGACCGAAGTTATAAAATATCACTAAGTTTAATGTTCTAAAGTTTCACCCCTATTGGATGTGTGTACAATTTGCTAGAATGTTTCTAAGTTAGCTTGGCCTTCTTTTGGACTATATTTTTTAAAGTAAAATATTATTCTAGGATTAGATGAGGGCATTTAAAGTTAACAAAAATATTTTTGAGAGTAAGATTTTAGATCTTATGATTTTGTCTGAGTATGAGGATGCTAATTTTATGTGGGAAAAAATGGCTAGTGATATTAGATTATTGCAAAAGATATGCTTGGAGTATCAAAGGGAAAAGCTCCTAATAATAAAAATAGTTGGTGGTGGAATCCAAATGTCCAAGAAAAGATAAAAAAATAAGAATATTTGCTATAAAAATTAGTTTAAATGTAAAAATTCTGATAATTATGAAAGATATAAAGAGGTATCTAAGGATTCTAAGAAAGCAATATGCGATACAAAGATCTTAGATTTTAATGATTTATATAATAGATTAAATACAAAGGAGGGGGAAAGATATATGTATAAGTTAGACAAACAAAGAGATAGGAATAGTAAGGATTTAGTTCAAGTGAAGTCTATTAAGAATGAAGATCAAAAAGTACTTTTCTTAGAAGATGATATTCAACAAAGGTGGATGAGATATTTTACTAATCTTTTAAATGAAGAATGTGAAAATATGATTGACTTTAGTGACCTTAGCACCCTAAATGAAAATAAAGATTTTTTCTTTTATCGGCATATTAGTAAAATCGAATTCAGAGAGGTTTTAAAGAAAATGAAGGGTGGAAAAGCTGTTGGACCTAATGATATTCCAATAGAGGTGTGGAAATGCTTAGGAGATGAAGGAATTTATTTGCTTACTAAACTTTTTAATACTATTTTGAAGACTAAAAAGATGCTAGATGAGTGGAGAATGAGTGCGTTAATTCCTATTTTTAATAATAAAGATGATGCACAAGATTGTGCAAATTATAGAGGAATTAAGTTAATGTGTCATACTCTAAAACAATGGGAGTGAGTCATGGAGCGTAGGTTGCAGCATGATACTAATGTTTCACAAAATCAATATGGATTCATGCCGGGTAGGTTTATAATGGAAACCATAGATTTGTTTAGAAGTTCAATGGAGAAATATAGAGAGAATAAGGAGAATCTACATATGATATTTATTGATTTAGAGAAAGCATATGATAAAGTTCCAAGAGAAGTGCTATAGAGAGTTCTTGAAAAGAAAGGAGTGAATAACGATTACATTTAAATCATTAAAGATATGTATGCTGGAGTTATTACTTGTATTCAAACACAAGGTGGTTTGACCAAGTATTTTCCTATTTCGGTTGGATTAGATCAAGGATTAGCCTTAAGCCCATATCTTTTTGCTTTAGTCATTGATGTTCGCACTAGACATTTGCAAGAGGATGTACCTTGGTGTATTCTTTTTGCTTATGATATTCTTCTTATTAATAATACTAGAGAGGGAGTTGAAGGTAAACTTGAATTGTGGAGGTCAACCATAGAGTCTAAGGGTTTTCTCTTGAGCAGATCTAAGACGAAATATATGGATTATAATTTTAGTAGTAATACACCTAGTGAGGGAATTGTGACTTTGGGAGATCAAGTCATTAATAAGAGCACACATTTTAGATATCTTGGATCTATTCTTAAAAGTGATGGGGAAATAGATAGGGATATTATCAGCAGAATTTAAGTTGGATGGTTGAAGTGGAGGAATGCATCGGGCTTGTTGTGTGATATAAAAGTCCCCCTAAAACTTAAGGAAAAATTCTATAAGATGGTAGTGAGACCTGTAACGCTTTATGGTGCCGAATATTAGCCATTAAAAGAAGCATAATACCAAGTTAAGTGTTGTAGAGATGAGGATGCATAAGTGGATGAATGGATTTACCCTTAGAGATAGGATACAAAATGAGAATATATGTGAAAGGTTAGAGTAGCTCAAGTGGAACATAAGATTAGAGAGAGTCACCTTAGATGGTTTGGCCAGATAAAATGGCGGCCTTCCAATAACCCGGTTAGAAAGTAGAGGTATTCGATTTGACTTATGTTAATAAAGGTAAAGGTAAACATAAAAAGACTTGGTTAGAAAATATTAGAGATGATCTTTCTTTATTAGATTTGAAAAAGAATTTGAATTTTAACAAGACACAATGGAGAAAAAGGATTCATGTAGCTGACCCCATGAAGTGGGATAAAGGCTTTATGTTGTTGAACTATACCCTGTCCTTAATTATTTTTGCAAGGTGTTATTAAAGTTCAATTATGTTTGAAACTTCAATCAACTAACCCTGGGACATATACATGCACACCACACAAATTAGATAGCACAATTCTATCAACTTGGAGAGTTATGAATTTTTAAAGTTTTGAGTCCAAAATGGAACCATCACTTTGTAAATTCATCCCACAGTAATCCACTAAGCATTTCAACCTTGGAAAAATGCAAAAAATGACTAGTATACGAAATTATTTTTCATTAAAAATTTGGTCGAAGTTGATCACTAGATTGTGACAAAATAGATAAAAATGGATTTTTAAACCCTTTGGATTTAATTTTAATATATAGTAGGGCTCAAGACCTTTCCAACGAGCCCAAGAACACTGATGTGGGTGAAAAAATAGATTTTCTATGAATTTTGAAAGTTTTTGGGCATTTAATTGAATTTTTTAATTGAATTTAATCAGAAATGGTGGCGCCGAGCATAATGGCTACATGTGGCGTGATCAATGCCATCTCATCGAGCTAAACACGCGATCAGACAACTCTAGTTAGCTAAATGAAAGTCAATTCAAATTGAACTGAAATATTCAATTGCCTATAACTTTCAATCCAACCATTGAATTTTCATGAAATTTGAAACATAGGATCTAGATGCCCTAATCTTTTAATCCATGAATTTTCATGACTATATGTATTGAGATTTGAGAGAAATCAAAGTTTTATCATATAACATAAAATGAAGATAACTTAAAATCAAATGGATGGATTTTGATGTTTTAATGCTTGTTGTAAAGTTGGAGAAGTCCTCTAAAACTTTACTGAAGACCTCAAGAACTTTTAAAGGCTGAATTTAAATCTGCTATTAAAAGTCTTCTTTCTCTCACTATCTTTCTCCCTATTCCCAAAAAGGGGTTTTGGAGCTTGGGAAAAGTGGGGAATTGCTTAGGGGAAGCATAGAAATAGATGGAGAAGCTCTCTTATCAATTTGAAGAGCTGAGGTTTACTGGATCTAGAGATTTTGGAAATGAGAATGTATTAATGCACTTGGGAAAAGAATTTGGAAATTTATCCTTGATCTCTTGAGTTTGGATGGTTGGGATTGATTGGGTGGGTCTTGGATTGAAGCGAAGTGTCCCGCAAAGCTTTCCAAATACATGGAGACAACAGGTGTTAAGTGTGAGCCATGCTAGCTCATGATGAGAGGGGTAATTTGGTCTTTTAATGGTCTTTTGCCCATTTGTTGACTAGTTTGACTAGTCAACAAGTCAATGGTTGATGAGGTGGCAAGGAGGGAGAGTATTAAGTGCTTTGGAGGGAGTATAAAGTCATGCAAGTTCAAGTCCATTTGAATGATACATTGGAATAAGATTGAAAGCTTCAAAAAGGTCAATTTGGTCAGAGAGATTGAGTTGGCTCATTTTGACTTGACTTGACTATATACCTTGGTTTGGCCCATTTAAACATATTAAGCTTAAATCATTAATATTTTTAATACACTTGAAGCTTAAAGTGCATAGCTTTGAAAGTTTAATGTTGTTTGAAAGGCTTGATTTGATGTACAAAAGCTGACTTATATAGGTTAAATTTAACTAGACTTGCACCCAATTGACTAAGTCAACTGTTGACTGGGTTAGGGTGATCATTCCAACACAAATTAATAGGTGATGTGATCAAAGGGTTTGGAGAAGGCTCCAAGGTATAAATCCACTGGGAGGCAGGTTTATTGGCATAGACTATAAATATTTGAATGTTTTATAGCATTTGGAAATAGATTTAGTTTCTGGGGTTAGAGGCCTCAGATTGAGCTCAAATTTGGATGGTTGCCTCTAGATACATGTCCTATAAATATGCAACTGAGAGATTCTAAATCAGAGGTCACTTGACTTGGTTTTGATGTGTTTAAAAAAGCACTTCAAAAAGCTTTAAGGATAGGGCCTCTTAACCTTAGATTTTTGGTTTAAAAATTTGGATTTGAGCAAGATTTTAGATTTGATTGCTTAATTTTAGATTATCTAAATTAATAAAAATCAATTAAATAATTGTACATGATTAGATAAGGTTGGAGTTTGGTATGAAGTTGGATTGATATAGAGCTTTTTAAAAAAATTCTAGAATATAAATTGATCCTAGGATCTTGGTAGATCTTGGTTTTAGGTAAATCTTAAAGTCTGGGAAGATCATAAGGTTTGGATTAGTCCTAGTGACCTCATATAAAATTTAGGTCAAAAAATGGACCACCAATATGTATAGTAGCATGAAGTTCCACTACACACATTGATATTGACCGAATTAAAAAGTTAAGACTAGAATTTTGATTTTGAAGAATAATAGAAAGCTATTCCTAAAGAATCAAGTATGAATTAATACTAGGGTGGTGTCGCAGAGGGCGTATTCTACCACTAGTAGATCTAATCCTAAGGAAGGAAAGAATCTAACCTTAAGGAGAAGAAGCTTGAATGATCGTATAGGAAGGAAGAACTCTTAACTACGGAGGACTGTGTTTAAATTGATACTAGGGTAGTGCCATGAGGGGCGTACTCTACCACTAGTTGATCTAATCCTAAGGAAGTAAAGAACCTAACCTTAAGGAGAAGAAGATTGAATGATTATATTGGAAGAAAGAGCTCCTAACTATAGAGGACCAAGTTTGATTTAATACTAGGGAAGTGCCACGAGGGGCTTACTCTACCACTAGTAGATCTAATCCTAAGGAAGGAAAGAACCTAATCTTAAGTAAAAAAGGATTGAATTCTTGAGTTTGTAGTTTAAAACTAGGATGGTGCCATAAAGAGCATTCTCCATCACTAGTTGATTTAATCCTAAGGGAAGCAAGAACATAACCTTAAGGGAGAAAAGAATTGATTTTAGAGTTTGAAATTGAAACTAGGATTGTGCCACAAAGGGACATTTTCCACCACTAGAAATTCAAATCCTAAGCGAAAGAAAAACCTGTTCTTAAGGAAAAGAAAATTTGATAGATCTTTTGGAAAGGAGAGAAGCATTATGTCCCATAGAGGGTTGGATTTGAAATTTGAAACTAGGATGGCACCATAGAGGGTGTTATCCATCACTAGTTGATCTAATCCTAAGGAAAGGAAGCACGGGGTCTCACGCCTATCCTTAAAGAAAAAAAACTAGAAGATCTTATGGGAAAGAAGAATTGCTTCCCACAGAGGTTTGGGTTTGAAATTTGAAGCTAGGATGGTGCCACAGAAAGCGTTCCCCATCACTAGTAGATGATCTTATGGAGAGGAAACTTACTCTACATAAAACATCGCATCTGAATTTTGAAACAAGGATGGTGCCACAACGTGCGTGCTCCATCACTAGTTGATGAATATGTGGGGAGTAAGCTTGCTCCACGCAGAGGCTCAAAACAAAATTTTGAAAATGGTGCCATAATCGGCTTACTCTATCACTAGTGGAAGATCTTATGGGGAGAAAACTTGCTCCACACAGAAGACCAAATTTGATTTTGAAACTAGGATGGTGCCACAACGGGCATGCTCCATCACTAGTGGATGGTCTTTTGGGGAGGAAACTTGCTCAACACGGAGGATCATATTTTATTTTGAAGCTAGGATGGTGACACAACGAGCGTACTGTTATAAATTTGGATTTAAGCATTATAATTTTGATGATAAAAAATATTCTTGTTTCTCTATTACTGTCACCACTACACGTCTACTTTAGTTGCCCTACCTACTAACTTTTCAGGTCCATAAGATCAATTATAATTCAAGCTAGCTCTAGATTGGGTAGATTAGGATTGAGTTAGTCTGTTATTTTAATTTCATTGGCTTTTGCCTTTTCTTGGGTCAAATGTAATACGATGGATGCTGATGCTAAGTAAATTTACACACACATACTCAGGGGTAGAAATTTGGTAAGTTAGAGAGTTTTCTATTTTTTGATCATATCATACAAGATGATCCAAAATCATCCTGGTTGATCAGTTAAAATTTGAAACCCTAATTTGGGCTTCTAGGTTAAGTAAACCTGATTAGGCAGATCGTCCTAGACGATCCTCCCATTATCCTAGACGATATATTTAAAACAAAAATACTCAGCTGCCAAACTTATTTGGCAAGATTTTATAACTCAATATTTACACTAATCATATAGGACGATCCTAATCATTCTGGATGATTCATTATAATCATGCCTAAAATGATCTCTTGATTAGGAGACTAATTATGGTTAAATTAATCAATCACATCATACAGGATGATCATCCGAATCATCCCAAACAATCCTTTATATTTTGTGGGATGATCTCCAATCATCCAAGATGAAAATCATGATTTTCTTCTGATCGTCTAGGATATCATCTTTGACGTCCCGAACAGTTGGCTTGATGATTTGTCGATTTCCACTCAAAATGAACTGATCATCCCAGATGGTTATTTAATCATCCTGGATGAAAACCATTATTTTCTTCTGATCATCCAAGATATCATCTTGGACATCCTAAACAAATAGTAGGATGATTTGTCGATTGCCACTCAAATTAAACTAATTGTCCCAAATAATCATGTAATCATTTTGGAAGATATGTTGAAATTATTTCTTCTAATCGTCTAGACAATGGCAATCATATTAGCTTAAAGGCTATTTTTGTACTGATTGGACAGGACGATCAACAGATCATCCTGGACGATCTTTGACGGTAAGTTAAAATTTAGGGTACTTTTTGAGGCCACCTATTTAAACTCTCTAATTGTCTATTTGGATAATATTTTTCTATTTTGCTAATCCAAGAGAGCTTTGAGGAGAGGGATAGTTTGAGAGAGAGGGAGAGGATCTTGTGAGGGGGAGTTTGTGAGGGGTTTTACAAAGGTTGCTCCAAGAAAGGATTCGATCGTCTTCTTCCTTCTTCATCCTTGGTGGCTCTAGGGAGACAATCATCAACATTAGATCTAGGTTTTCTGCCTACTCCAGGAGGGCGTAAAAGGATTGTCATGTTCTCTTCCTACTCCAGGAGGGCATAAAAAGATTATGGGTTCTCTGCTTTCACCAGGAGGGTGAAAAAGGATTCAAGGTTCTCTGCCTCATCGGGTCAGTGGAAAGATTTTATAAGGGCTTCTCCACCTTACTGTGGGGGCAAAAGAAGAAACACTATTATTTTAGTGCAATACCTACAGGGGAGGCTCCGGGGAGTGGACTTAGGTAAAGTTAACCGAACCACTATAAATTGGGTGTACTATTTTCATTTACTTTTTTGCACTTTAATTTTCACATATTTCTTTGATCTTATATGTGTTGAAATCTTTGGTTTTGGTTATCTACTTCTTCTTAAATTATTTGTGTTTAAAATATTCAAAAAAATTTCAAAAAGATTTTTTTATTTTTTAAAGATTTTCTAAAATACCAATTCACCGCCCTCTTGGTTAGTCTTTGGCTAGTTCTATAGGGTTTAACACCCCTCACAAACTTTTAAGGGGTATTAGAATGGGATTCATAAAACCTATTTTTAGAAAACTTTTAAATTTTGATTAATGGCTAACTTTGGTAATCATAATACTATGAAAGGTTATTTAATCACAGACCCTCTCTATTCGATAATATTTCTTTTGATTTTTTGAAAACTTATATGTCCACCTTTTTATAATCAATTGATTATCACATGTGGATGCTTGTTAGAGAAGGATATTCTGTACCTTATAGACTTTTTAATGGTGTTAAAACTAAATTCCTTTTGCTGAATGGACAACTAATGATAGAGATCTTACACAACTATATGCTAAACATCTAAACTGCTATTTTTGTGCCCTAAAATCTAAAGATTATATGCGTGTCTCCACTTGTTTAACTAGTAAGGAAATTTGGGATAAATTATGCATAACTTATGAAGGTATAAAAGAAGTGAAACTATCTAGGATGAACATTCTTTTGCATGATTATGAACTTTTTTACATGAAACTTAGCAAATTAATTTCTAAAATATACACTAGAATTAGACAAATTATTACTTCTTCGCATGCCTTAGGGAGAGAGCTTACGAATTATGAAAAAGTAAACAAGATCTTGCAATTTTTACCTTCTTACTTTGATGCAAAAAATACTTTCATTACTGAATCTATGGACTTAAATATTTATTCAATTGATAACTTACTTGGATCACTAATTACTAACGAGTAAGGCGTGAACCAAAGACAGCTTGATGCAGGTGAAAAGAAGAAGGAGAAAACTAAAGCCTCGAAGGCTAATGATTTTGACATTAACCCTTCTAGGTATGATGATGATGACTTTGCTTTAATAACATGATAATTTAAAAGCTTCTTGTGGAAAAAATAAAAGCACCATCAGAAGTGGAATAAAAGTAAGAATAATAAGAATTCCAAAGCTTCATCTGATGTTATTTATTTTGAATGTAGGAAGCCAGCACATCTGAAGTCTGATTGCCCAACTCTGAAAGCTCACCCAAGTAAGGAGAAGGGTGAAGAGAAACATAAGATTAGGAAGGATAAGAAAAGGATCCAAAAGGCTTTTTGGGTAGACTAAGCATCAGACTCCTCTAAAACTAAAGTAGAAGAGGAGTTAACAAACTAATATTTAATGGTTGATGATCTTCTTGATCACTCCAATCACGAAGAGGAATGTGTGCTTACATATGATTAATTAATTGATGTTTCTGAGAGAATTCACTCTTCATATAGGAAGCTCAAGAAAGCACATGCTAGCCTAAAAATTAAATTTATAAATATGTCAAAAGAGCATGAAATTCTAAAGAAAGATCACTCAACTCTGGATAGCAATCACATGCCTTACTAGATGAATTTAATTCTTTAAACAAAAATCATCTTGATTTAATTGCTGAGCATGATTCCATGAAAACATTACATATTAATTTAGAAAAGGCTTTCAAAGAACTAGATACCACTGCATGTAATTTAGATAGTAGTGAGCATGTCTTGAAATAATAAGTTGCAAGCTATGAAAAGGCAAATAAATTTCTAAGAGAAAAGATCATTACATCAGAAAAAAATAAAACACCACGTTCACTTGAAAAAAATAAAACACGACGTTCACTCTGTGTCCAACTTTAAATGTTTATAGTAGAATAGAGATTTTATTTTATAAATTTCTCTGGGGTTCTAAAATATGTAATCACTCTATTATTTGGGGCTCTTGGAGAAATTTCTTGGGGGCTATGGATGAGGGAAAATTAGGATTCAAAACTTATTGATATGACCAGGATGGTTAATCATAAACTTTGGTATTCTTTTAGAGCTAAAAAGAGTTTATGGGCCAAGTTTATGGTTTCTAAGTACTATGGTGGGAAGAATGCCTTGATTTGTGATTTTATAAATGGTGATTCCTTCAACTGGAAAAGATTATATAACATTAAGTGGGAAGCGGAAGAATTTATTCAATGGGGTTTGGGAGTTGGGAACATTTTTTTTGGCAAGATAAATGGTTGGGTAATTTTTCTATTGATAATCTTTTATTTACTCACTCTACCACTACTTGTAAAGTTAAAGATTTTATCTATAATGAGGGTTGGAATATTGATCTCCTTGCCAATCATGTGTTTGATTATATTAGTAAATTAATTCCCATAATTTTGATCCATTTGGATGATGAGGATCGCATTTTGTTTAATTTTTCTAATGATGGTAAATTTGAAACTAAACAAGTTTGGAATTCAATTAGATATAGTCTTCCCAAAAACTCTTTTTATTTATCTTTCTGGCATGCTAGTATATGTCCCTCTTATTCCTTCCTTATTTTGAGACTCTTGAATAATTACTTGCCAGTGGATTCTATTCTTTTAAAGAAAGGTTTCTATATTACCTCCAAATGTCAATGTTGCTATCACATTGAGAATATGAATCATGAGTTTATTCATGGCCCTATTGCTATGAAAGTTTGTGTTCATTTTGACAATATGTTTTATTTGCTTCCACTACTCATTTTAATGCTATTGGTGATCTTCTTAAAGAGTTGTTTATTCCTACTAAAGGTCATATTATGAATATCCTCACTGTCCTCATTTGTTGGTTTTTATGGAGTAGTAGGAATGATTCAAAACATGAGAATATTAAATTGGACGCTTTAACTATCATTTCTAAAGTGAAGAATGAAATTTATCAGCTTTTTGTTGTTAAGCTTTTAAAGGCTGATTCCTTTAAAGGTTTTCTTCATGTAGTGTGTGAGTTTGGTCAGGTTTTTATCCCAAATATTATTAATGGTAATGACAGGATTATTTACTAGAGAAAGCCTTTGGAGGGCTATTTTAAACTTAACACTGATGGTGCTAGAAATAACGTAAATGATGGTCATGGTGGTACAATTAGGGATTCTAACGATTTTGTGATTGTGGCCTTTACGGGTCCTTCTAATGCTATTAGTGCCATTCAAGCTGAAATCGAGAGCCTCCTATTTGGGATTCAACTTTGCATTTCTCTTGGCATCACTACTATATGGATTGAAGTTGATGCTTTGTTCTTGATCAATTATGTCGACGGCAACATCTCCTCCAATCCTTCTAATTACTATATGCTTTGAGATATTAAGTACTGGCTTTCTCTCATTACATATAATATGCCTCATATCTTAAGAGTGGGGAATGTTGTTGCCGAATCCTTGGCTAAATTGGGTTGTAACTTAACTATTTTTATTGATACTATGAGCATACTCTCCCTAAAGAGAGTAAAGGTTTGGCTAGATTAGACCGGCTGGGTCTCCCCTGCATTCATTTTCATTTGTTGTTTGGCCTTTGTTGTTGTTCCTGCTCTTTGTTAGTTGTTTATGAGATATGATTTTATGGAGCTCTTTTCATTCTCTTTTGGGTTCCAGATTTGTTATTTTTCTGCATCGGATGCTGATATCTTTTGGACCTTTACTATTTAGATTATTATCTTGGTCTCTTTTTGGCTGGTTATGTTTTATTATTGTGATTGGTGGAGGAATAGTAGTGATTGGAACTCTAATCTTATTGATTTAACCCCTTATTATTGCTCGCTTATCACTGGTTGTAGCTTTATGGGAGTTTTGGATTTTCTTACTTCCTATCAGATTCCTGTGGAGTATTTTGGTTGTTTTACCAGTTTTAGGCTAGGTTTCTGCTCTTTTATTTTGATGATTATATAATTGGGTTTTGAACTAGGACTGCTGGGATAATACTTCCATTTATGGTAGAGTCTCGAGTGTTAAGTATCATGCGTTAACCAATTTCTCTATATATTCAAATGCTTTTCTCCTATGCTGCTGTTGGCTGGTAGTTCCAGGGATTAGATGTGAGTGGCATTTAGGGTTATATCATGAAGGTACTAGTACTACACACCTGAGCTATACTCCTACTAATGACTTCAGTCTTCTAGCTTACAATATCTGGTTGGGTTGCTGTTCTTCTATTTTGATGATGTTACAAATTTGGTTTTGATGATGATAAACATGTTTCCAGTTTATTTTGCTTGGCTAATCTGTTTCAGGCACAAAAGACCACGAGCCACTCAAGCCAACTCAAGATCGAGTCCAAGTGTGTCCAATGTATTATTTTTCATTTTATTGAGTCAATTGTAATGTAACTGATCCCCTAGCTAAGTAACCTTGCATACACACACTCAGGCGGAGAGCTTGAGTGAATTAGAGTTTCTGTTCAGTTTTTGTTCAGATCGTCCTGGATGATTTTCACATCGTCCTGGACGATCAGGTAAAAACAGAAACCCTAATTAGGGCGACTAAGTTAAGAGGGTCTGATTAAGCAGATCGTCCTGGACGATCTTTGGATCGTACGGGACGATATGCTAAAATCAGAAATTCTCAACCGCCAGATCAAGTTAGGCAAGTTTTTTTTTTAGTTATTTGGTCTGATCGTCCTGGACGATACGTGTATCATCCTAAACGACTCAGTACAATCATGCCTAATTTAATCTGGTAATTAAGGAAAGCAATTTATTTTTGATTGATACGATCATATCATCCTGGACGATCGCAGGATCGTCCCGGACGATCATGATCGTCTAGTGCATTTCAGCTGTACGACACGAACTGTATTCAAGATGGTTTGGACACTTTTTGAACTAATCGTACAGGATGATATCCCTATCGTCCTGGATGATCAAGTCATTTTTTGGTCATCCAGCACAGATTTCTCTAGACGACCCAAACTATCTTCTAGACGATATTCCTCGATTTGCACTAATCATCCCGGACGATCGCAGGATCGTATGGGACGATATAAACAATTTTTTTCTACTGATCATCTATAAGAGCCAGATCATCCAGGCTGAAACACCTGAATTTGAACTGATCGTACAGGACGATCTTGGCTGACCAGTTGAGATTTAGGACAAATTTTAAGCCCTCCTATAAAAGAACTTTTTCTTGAAACAAGAAAAATCTTTTGCTACCTTCCTTCCCTGAGAAACCCTAGAGAGAGAGAGAGAGTTGGGAGAGAGAGAGAGGATCTTGTGAGGGGGAGTTAGTGAGGGATTCACTAAGGTTGCTCCAAGCACGAATCAGAGTCGTCTTCTCCGCTCGTCGTCTTTCGTCTAGTCGGTGTTCGTCGTGGGAGGATCGTTTGCAAGAAGATCCGAGATTCTCTGCCCGCTTCAGGTGGAAGCAAAAGGAGTTCGAAGGTTCTCTGCCTGCTTCAGGAGGAAGCAAAAGGAGGTCGGGTTCTTTGCCTCACCATGTGGTGAAAAGGAGGTGTTTGTACAGGTTTCTCCGCCTTGCTGTGAGAGCAAAAAGAGAGACACTTTTTGTTTAGTGCAATACCTGGAGGGGAGGCTCCGGGGAGTGGACGTAGGTCAAGTTGACCGAACCACTATAAAATCTGGTTTGCTTTTCTGATTCAATTTTGCAATTTATTTTTCTGATATTAACTGCTTGGGTGAATATCTGTGATTGATCTTTTCATTCATGTTTACTTGTTTTCGCTGCTAAGTATCGAAAAGATTTTCATTGTTATCGTAAAATTTTTAAATAACCAATTCACCCCCCCTCTTGGTTAGCCTCGGGACTAGTTCACTAGGGCTTAACATCCCTATCGAACTTTCAAGTGGTATTAGAGCGGGATTCAAAATTTAGGTTTAAAAACTTTTGAATTTGATCCATGGCTAACTGTAATAATCGTAATACTGCTGAAGGTTATTCTATTACAAGACCACCGTTGTTTGACAATATTCCTTTTGATTTTTGGAAAACATGTATGTCTATTTTTCTGCAATCTATTGATTATCGCATGTGGATGTTAGTTAAGGACGGATACGAACTACCTTTTAGATTGATTAACAATATGAAAACTAAATTTCCTTTTGCTGATTGGACGTTTAATGATCGTGATTTAGCACAATTAAATGCAAAATGCTTGAATTGTTTCTTTTGTGCTTTAAAATCTGAAGACTATATGCGTGTTTCTACTTGTACAACGGGAAAAGAAATCTGGGATGGATTATGTATAACATACGAAGGTAAAACTGAAGTCAAACAGTCTAGGTTAAACATCTTGTTACATGATTACGAACTTTTTCGCATGAAACCTAGTGAGACTATTACAGAAATGTACATAAGGTTCACTCAGATTGTTACCTCTTTGCATGCTTTAGGTAGAGAACTTACTAACTACGAAAGAGTGAACAAAATTCTTAGATATTTTCATGCTTCTTATGATGCTAAGATTACTGCTATCACAAAATCCAAAGATTTAAATACATACTCTATTGACAGCTTATTTGGATCACTTATTACTTACGAGCAAGGGTTGAACCAAAGGCAACTTGATGCAGGTGAATGCATAAATGAGAAGACAGTGGCACTAAAGGCCAAAGATTCAGATGCTAGCGCTTCCGGGTCTGATAGCGATGATGTTGCCTTAATCACAAGGCAATTCAAAAGCTTTCTAAGGAAGAAACATAAGAACTATCAGAAGTGGAACAAGGGTAAGTCCAGTAAAAATTTTAAGGGTTCATCTGAATCTATTTATTTTGAATGCAGGAAGCCCGGACACATTAAGGCTGATTGTCCTACACTTAAAGCTCACCCAAGCAAGGAGAAGGGTGAGGAGAAACCAAAGTTTAGAAAGGACAAGAAGCGGATTCAAAAGGCGTTCTGGGCAGACTCTGCATCCGACTCTTCTGAGACTGAAGCTGAAGAGGAGGAAACAAACTTGTGTCTGATGGCTGATGATCACCCTGGTCAGTCGGACCAGGAAGAGGTATGTGAGCTTACTTACGATTAATTATTTGAAGTTTCTGAAAGAATTCATACATCTTATAGGAAACTTAAGAAAACTCATGCTAGTCTGAAATTAGATTATTTGACTTTGCAAAAAGAGCATGATTCTGTAGTTAAAGATCATTCCACACTTGATTCCAATAACATGTCTTTGCTTAATGAATTCGATGATTTGAACAAAAAATATTCAGATTTAACTGCTGAGCATGATTTGTTAAAAACATCGCATGTTGAATTAGAAGTTGCTTTTAAGAAAGTCAATGATATGGCATGTGATTTAGAAAGTAATGAAAGTGCAAAAACCTTTAAAATTACAAGTTTAAATAAACATATTAAGTTTTTGAAAGTGAAAATCAGTGCTTTTGAAAAGAAGAAAACACCGCCTACTTTTGAACAGTTTTATGCACCGCCACCTTTTGAAAAATCTGTTACAAGTTCATCAAAGCATGTTTCATATACATCTAGGAAGAGGCACTATCACCCACGTAGATTAGTTAACCCTTTTCCTGGTGTTAGATATTTTTCATGTGGCATGTTAGGACACATTTCCCATACCTGCACTATTCACCGTAGTACAAATTGGGTGTGGAAACCCAAACTGCCTGTTTCACAGCACAGCACGCATGTATTATATTCTTCTTTTCATAAGAAGGAACCCAAACCTGTTTGGGTTCCTAGACTGATGTTTGATATTTTTGTAGGAGTGCTCTCACACAAAACCTCGTGAGAGCATGTTGTACCTGGACAGTGGATGTTCTAGACATATGACTAGAGATGCAAATTAGTTCATTTCGCTGGAGGCCAGAGCTAGAGGCAAGGTTACACTTGGAGATAACACCACCATGAAGGTGGTAGGCTCAGGTATAATTGGTGATTCAAAAAATTTTATGATTGATAATGTTTTGCTTGTAGATGGACTGAAACACAACTTACTGAGCATCAGTCAACTCTGTGACAAGGGATACAACATCAAATTCCTATCCACTGGCTGCATTTTAAGCTTAAATGATGAAGTTGTTTTGTAGGGGCAAAGGATCAACAACATCTACAAGCTGGATGTAAGTTACATTAAATCTGATAATTCAATTTGCTTAAAAGCTGCTGCTGATGAGTCTTGGTTATGGCAAAGGAGATTGTGTCATGCCAGTATGAAAACCCTTAGGACAGTCACCCAAAAGGACTTGGTTAGAGGTGTGCCCAAGCTTAAGTTCACTAAGGATCACCTGTGTGATGCCTGTCAGTTGGGGAAGCAAGTCCAGTCCTCTTTTCACTCTGTTAAGGACATTAGCACCTCCAGACCTTTAGAAGTTCTTCGATGGACCTCTTTGGACCCATTAGCACTGCCAGCTTAGGGGGAAGAGTCTACGGGTTTGTGATTGTAGATGATTATTCGAGGTTCACTTGGGTTAAGTTTTTGTCACATAAATCTGAGTCATTTGATGAGTTTAGATCTTTCTCTACTTGGATTCAGAAGAAGTTAGGATGTGAGATTATTACCATCCATAGTGGTCACGGAGGGGAGTTTGAAAATGAAAGATTTAGAAGTTTTTGTGAGGATCATGGGATTAGTCACAATTTTTTAGCTCCTAGGACCCCTCAGCAGAACGGGGTAGCTGAAAGGAAGAACAGGACCTTCGTGGAAGCCGCTAGAGCCATGCTTGCCGAGTATTCACTTCCAAAATACTTTTAGGTTGAAGCGGTGAACACTGCCTGTTATGTGCTAAATAGGGTGAATGTGAGAGTCAAACTGAACAAGACACCTTATGAGATCATTAAGGGTAGAACTCCAAATCTGTCCCACCTCCATGTCTTTGGCTGTAAGGTTTTCATTCTGAATAATGGGAAATCACGCTTAGGAAAATTTGACCCCAAATCTGATGAAGGAGTGTTCTTAGGATATTCAAGTGTGGGGAAATCCTTTAGGGTGTTCAATAGGAGGTCTTTGGTGGTGGAAGAAACAACCTATGTAGTGTTTGATGAATCTGATCCTAAGGAGTCTAGATCTGAAGTAGAAGATGAAGAGATTGTTGAGGTTACCCAAGGAGTTGGAAATACAAATTTGGAGGAAATGGTAGAACCTCAAACCACGTTGCCTAGAGATTGGAGATATTCTTCGAGTCATCCTAAAAACTGATCTTAGGAGACCCTTCTGAAGGTGTTAGGACTAGGCATGGACTTAGGAAGGAAGTAAATCATTCTGCCTTTATCTCAATGACTGGACCCACGAACATCAATCAAGCCTTATCGGATGAGTTTTGGATTTTAGCTATGCCGGAAGAATTGAATCAATTTGTAAGGAATGATGTTTGGGAGTTAGTAGAAAGACCTAAAAATCAAAGTATTGTGGGAACCAAGTGGGTCTTTAAGAATAAGATGAATGACTCTGGTATGGTGGTGAGAAATAAGGCTAGATTGGTGGCTAAGGGGTATATTCAGATAGAAGGGATTGATTTTGAGGAGACTTTTGCACCTGTAGCTAGATTGGAAGCCATTAGAGTGCTACTAGCCTTTACTTGTTATAAGGGATTTAAGCTGTTTCAAATGAATGTCAAGAGTGCCTTTTTAAATGGGGTAATTAAAGAAGATATTTTTTGTAGAACAACCCCCAGGTTTTGAGAGTTCCTAATATCTAAATCATGTCTATAAATTAAAAAGGCCTTATATGGATTGAAACAGGCACCCAGAGCTTGGTATGAGAGGCTTAGCACATTCCTGTTAGAAAGAGAGTTTGTTAAGGGGAGCGTAGACACCACCCTTTTTCTGAGGAGATTAGGGGATGACTTACTCATTATCCAGATCTATGTTGATGATATAATTTTTGGATCTTCTGATAAATATTTGTGTGATGAGTTTTCTAAAATAATGAGTAAGGAGTTTGAGATGAGTATGATGGGAGAATTGTCCTACTTTTTGGGGTTTAACATCAGGCAAACGGATGATAGAACCTTTCTCAATCAATCAAAATACACTAAGGATATTTTGAAGAAATATGAAATGAACAAAGCCAAGCCAATCAATACTCCCATGCCCTCCTCAGTTCAGTTAGATAAGGATTCAAGTGGAAAATCTGTTGATCAGAAAAAGTATAGAGGGATAATAGGTTCACTGCTTTTCCTGACTGCTAGCCGACCTGATATCATGGTTAGTGTCTGTCTTTGTGCTAGGTTTCAGGCTGATCCTAAAGAGTCCCACATGACTGCTGTTAAGAGAATTCTTAGATATCTTTTAGGGACCCCAAACCTAGGAATCTGGTACCCTAGGCACAGCAACTCTTTTGAGATCATTGGATATTTTGATTCTGACTTTACGGGGTGTAGGGTGGATAGAAAGAGCACTTCTGGGACTTGTCAATTCATAGGACAGTCGTTAGTCTCCTGGTCCAGTAGAAAACAGAACTCAGTTGCACTTTCCACTGCAGAAGCTGAGTACATTGCCTTAGGGAGTTGTGTGGCACAAGTTCTTTTGTTGAAGCAACAAGTCTTGGATTTAGGGGTACCAGTTGGCATAATTTCTATTCTGTGTGATCATACTAGTGCCATCTGTATCTCTAAGAATCCAATCCAACATTCTAGGACCAAACACATTGATATAAGGCATCACTTCATTAGGGACCATGTTACAAAAGGGGACATTGAGCTACATCATATAGCAACTGAAAATCAGCTGGCTGACATATTTACTAAACCATTGGCCTTTGACTCATTCAGCATTTTGAGAACCAGATTAGTAGTGATTGATATAAATGCTTGATTCTGATGACTGTTGATTTCTGATTATTCTAATTATTATTCTGTTTTCTGTTAGTTAGTTTTTGTTTTTATTATTTGCTTTCAGTTGATTTTATTTCCTCTGCTGATTTCTGTTTTAGCCTTACTGTTAGTTTGATTTGAGTATTTACTTTGCTGTGATTTTCTACCTATTTTTATTCACTGGTTCATATCTTGCACTTACTGTTTTATGCTTTTTAAAATCTAATCACCGCTCACTACTTCTGATAATCTGAATTTTTGACTGGGAGTTTTTACCTTGTTTTGGTTTGGACGTTGGTAAGCAGTGATTGATTCCACTGAATCTGTTAAAGGGAAGAAACATTGATGATTGTTTCTCTTCCTCTAACTCATTTACTGGTGTATAGTTTCTTTTGGATAAAAATCCTCTTCAAAATTAAAATGTTAGTTTTTGAAATTGAGATTATTTTATCTTCCTACAGTAATCTGCCTCATATCAATAGTGTTTTTCAAAGTCTTGAGTCATTAGTTTGATTTTCTAAACCAAGTGATTGCATTTATCATATGCTGCATGGCTTTTGTTTTATGAATCATTCTTCCTTACTGTGGAGAGTCATCTCCTATGTCTGGAAGATAATTTCACAACTGAGACTCTTTAATGATTATGAAAAGTAGGAAGCTTACAAAAGATGCGTAGTGTGCCAAATAATTTGAAAAAGAGGCATAAAATGAGCTCAAAACTGAAAAGATGCGAAATTGCCAAATTGGATACACAAAGTGTATCAAAAATGAAAAGTTGCACAAAGTGCCAACCAAATTGAAAAAAAAGAGGTACAAAATGAGCCCAAACCAAGCTTTTCTCCCTTTCAGATTGTTAAATGTCTTAAAAAAATCTGTGCGCCACTTAATATTTTCAAAAGCTTGAGTTTGAAAATCCTAATTTCTGATTTTTTACTTTGTAACACTATTATATCAGATAATTTTCTTGAACGAGGCTTGAAAGGATCTCTTTTCAAATCTAATGTCTTTTCTTCTGAATCGGATTTTTGTTTTGAAAGAGGTTTGCATCGATAAGGTGACCAGGGACGGAGTTACGAAAGCTAATTTTTTCAACCTTTTTTTGGATTTTAGCGCTGTCAATCGTCTTCTTATTGGTTTTTGAATCTAAAATCAAGGAAAAATTCTGATTTAATCAAGCAGCTTGATCAAAAAAAAATGTTGCTTTTATGTGTTTTTCTGTGAGTTTTATTCATTTTTGCTTTATTTTGATTTCATGGTTGTGTTTTTGGGAGCCTGATCGATCATCTTCATCATCCATTTTTTTTCTATTTTCTTCACATCGTCCTGGACGATTCCTCGATCGTCCTAGACGATCCCTTTCATCCTGGACGATCCAAACATCATCCTGGATGATTCATTCAAAATCATCCCCACACTGCTCCTGCTGCTGAAAAATCCCAATTATTGGTGATCGTCCTAGACGATCCTTACATCATCCTGGACGATATGATCCATATCTTTCTGATCTGATCAAACGGCTGACATTGCACTAATTATTATCCATCGTCCTGGACGATCCACCTCATTGTCCCGGACAATCCACGTGTCAGCCGCTGGATGATTGGAATTCGACCCGTCTGACGTATTTATTGCATATCGTCTCGGACGATCCACATAATCGTCTTGGACGATACTTTTCATCAACAGTCGTCCAGCCTGACTCCTCGGGACGATCGCCTGTGTCTAATCATCCTGGACGATCGGACCGTCTTTTGACCAATCGTCCAGGACATCATAAATAACCATATCGTCCCGGACGATGTCGCGATCGTATGGGACGATCAGGCCGTTTTCTATATAAACAGCAGTTTTCTTAAGATTTTTCCACACCGTTTTTCTTCCACTCTCCTTCTACTTCCTTAAACTTTAGATTCCTAATGGCTGGTGGCAAAAGGTCTCATCAAAAGGGTGCCAGTTCCTCCCGGAGACCGGTTGATCCTCGTTTCCCCAATGCAGCCGATCAGGCTACCTACGAGCGATACTGCGAAGTGGGGATCACACCATCGAAAATCGTAAATCCCCACACTCTCACTTATCCTGTCCTTGACCTCTTCGCACACACCTCCCTCACCTTCATCATGACTCTCGCATTTCCCTTTAGTTCTGAACTTCTCCGCATTTTCTTTGTAAACTTGCGGATTTCGACTGATTATTCCACTCTCCGTTCTTATGTAAATCAGCGCCCCGTCGAACTTACCTATCAGGACATTCACAACATTCTCCAACTATCCGTCACTGGCGACAAACTCCACACCCTGATCACCTACCCAGACTATGATTGGAGTGTCGCCAATCATTTCCTTCGCAATACCAATGCCCCTTATCATGACAATGCCTGCTCCACACTTCTTAAGGATGCCCGGACTATTCAGCATGCTCTTCATTCCTCCGTCATTCCAAAGGCAGGGGATCGGATTCACATCACCCCACTCCTGTCCTTGACCACCTACTACATCCTGGCCAATAGGGAATTCAATGCCACAGACCTTATTATCCGGTACCTCGAGCACCTCACCACCATTCGGGATCCAAGTCATCGCCGTCGTCCAAATCTAGCCTTAGGACACATCGTTGCCTATGCCCTCGAAACCAAATATGACCTGTAATATCCCACAGCTCCAGATGTTCCTCCTTCCTTCCTCACCAACAATGCCTTCCATATCCTACACAGCACACGACTACATCCAGAGCCCACCCCGGATGTTAAGGAAGAGGAGGAAGAGGCCATTCCAGTTCCTGCTACACTAGAGGCATCTGCTCCCCTTCGCATTGCCTCTCCCTTTGACCACCTGGTGCAGCGTTTCGATCAGTGGGAGGCCAAATTTGACTCCTACATGGTTGCCCAGGAGCAGCGGCACGCCGAGGACTTCCAGCGCTTTACTGACTATGCTACGCAGCAGCAACAGCAGCATGACTAGGACATCGCTTGGATTGGAGCCCACTTTCAGGCCATTCACCATTACTTCAACCCTCCACCGCCACCTCCTTCTTCCAATCAGGATCTGCTTCAGTTTTAGTTTCCTGTTTTGTTGTTGTTCTCTTTTATGTTTTATTTCCGTGTTCTATTTTTCCCTCCTCCTTTTTGTGATGTCAAAAGGGAGAGTGAGTTGTAGTCATTTCAGTTTTTGTTATGTGTTATATTTTCTGTATTAGTTTGATTATTAAATGAAAATTTGGAAAAAATATATGTTTTTGGATCTCCTATTTAGTTTTATTTTCAAACTACTGTACAAATGTTTACCATCATCAAAAAGGGGGAGATTGTTGCAAATTTGGTTTTGATGATGACAAACATGTTTCCATTGTGTTTTGCTTGGCTAATCTGTTTCAGGCATAAAAGACCACGAGCCACTCAAGCCAACTCAAGATCGGGTCCAAGTGTGTCCAATATACTATTTTTCATTTTATTGAGTCAATTGTAATGTAACTGATCCCCTAGCTAAGTAACCTTGCACACACACACTCAGGGGGAGAGCTTGAGTGAATTAGAGTTTCTGTTCAGTTTTTGTTCAGATCATCCTGGATGATATTCACATCATCCTGGACGATCAGGTAAAAACAGAAACCCTAATTAGGGCGACTAAGTTAAGAGGGTCTGATTAAGCAGATCGTCCTGGACGATCTTTGGATAGTACGGGACGATATGCTCAAATCAGAAATTCTCAGCCGCCAGATCAAGTTAGGCAAGTTTTTATTTTTAGTTATTTGGTCTGATCGTTCTGGACGATACGTGTATCATCCTGGATGATTCAGTACAATTATGCCTAATTTAATCTGGTAATTAAGGAAAGTAATTTATTTTTGATTGATATGATCATATCATCCTGGACGATCATGATCGTCTAGTGCATTTTAGCTGTACGATCCGAACTGTGTTTAGGACGATTTGGGCACTTTTTGAACTAATCGTACAGGATGATAACCCTATCGTCCTGGACGGTCAAGTCATTTTTGGTCGTCCAGCACAGATTTCTCTGGACGACCTGAACTGTCTTCTAGACGATATTCCACAATTTGCACTAATTGTCCCGGATGATCGCAGGATCGTATGGGACGATATGAACAATTTTTTCTACTGATCATCCAGAAGAGCCAGATCGTCTAGGCTGAAACAGCTAAATTTGAACTGATCGTACAGGACGATCGATCGTCTTGGATAATCTTGGCCGACCAGTTGAGATTTAGGGCAAATTTTAAGCCCTCCTATAAAAGAACTTTTTCTTGAAACAAGAAAAATCTTTTGCTACCTTCCTTCCCAGAGAAACCCTAGAGAGAGAGAGAGTTGGGAGAGAGAGAGAGGATCTTGTGAGGGGGAGTTAGTGAGGGATTCACTAAGATTGCTCCAAGCACGGATCAGAGTCATCTTCTCCGGTCGTCGTCTTTCATCTAGTCGGTGTTCGTCGTGGGAGGATCGTTCGCAAGAAGATCCGGGGTTCTCTTCCCGCTTCAGGTGGAAGGAAAAGGAGTTCGAAGGTTCTCTGCCTGCTTCAGGAGGAAGCAAAAGGAGGTCGGGTTCTCTGCCTCACCATGTGGTGAAAAGGAGGTGTTTGTACAGGCTTCTCCGCCTTGCTGTGGGAGCAAAAGGAGAGACACTTTTTGTTTAGTGCAATACCTGGAGGGGAGGCTCCGGGGAGTGGACGTAGGTCAAGTTGACCGAACCACTATAAAATTTGGTTTTCTTTTCTGATTCAATTTTGCACTTTACTTTTCCGATATTAACTACTTGGGTGAATATCTGTGATTGATCTTTTCATTCTTGTTTACTTGTTTCCGCTGCTAAGTATCGAAAAGATTTTCATTGTTATCGTGAAATTTTTAAATAACCAATTCACCCCCCCTCTTGGTTAGCCTCGGGACTAGTTCACTAGGGCTTAACATCCCTATCGAACTTTCAGATGAGTTTACTTAATTAGGTTTTGAGCTGGGATTGATGGGATTATACTAGCATTTATGGTAGAGTCTCGGGTCTTAAGTATCATTTGTTAAACATTTTCCTTGTCTATTCGAATGCTATTTTCCTGTACTGTTGTTTCCTAGTGGTTCCAGGGACTAGATGTGAGTGGCATTAAGTCATCTGGCATACCCATCCCCCCTTTTCTAAGGCTATGAACACTACTTTCTGATTATCTTGAACTGTATCAGTGTTGGTTGCATTTTGGGGGATCTTTACTTTTGGTTAGCTAACATTTTGGGTCATTGCTACTGTTATCCTTTCCCAATTTTCTATGAAGATTTTAATTTTATTTTTCACAATCTCCTTATAAGCTTGGATGGGTTTACTAGTAAGCTAGAGTGGTAAATGACTTTTGTGTTTGGTGGCATCTCGGGTATTAATTGCATGAACTTTAATGGCTATCCATTTCAGTTTGATGGTAGTATTCTGTTAGGTTATTTCAAAATTTGTATCCTTTTGTATTTAAATTGGAATAGTTATAATCCTGCATATTTCTTGCCATATTCTTATTTTCTTTGTAGTCTGATTCTCTTGCAGGTTAAAGGGATCGAGATTTTGGAGTTTAGCTTGTTTTTGGTAGGAAGGAGGTGCCGAAAGTACTTTCCTTTTCTTCCTTTTTTGTGTCCTAATTCTGGCAGGCCTAGAATGTTATTAGGGTATTTTGTATTCTGTAGAATAGGGAACCATCGGCTCATAGGTTTTCTTTTTAATTATTTTGTAGCTCTTTTGAGATATAGCGAGCTGAAGGTTCTCTTTAAGGATCCTGTAATCTTTTTCTTAATTAACACGTAGGCCGCTTTGAGGCCGCCCCCCCCCCCCCCCAAAAAAAAAAAAAAAGCTTAAATGACAAAATTATTTTGTAGGGAAAAAGGATCAACAATATTTATTTGCTGGATTTAAATTACTTTAAAGTTGATATTGTTATTTGCTTAAAATTAATTGCTAATGAATCATGGCTGTGGCATAGGAGATTATTTCATTGAAGCATGAAAAATATTAGGCATATCACCCAAAAAGACTTAATGAGTGATGTCCCTAAACTAGAGTTCATTAAGGATCACCTGTCTGATGCTTGTCAATTAGGAAAGCAAGTTAAATCCTCCTTCCACTCAATTAAAGACATTAACACTAGTAAACCCTTAGAAGTCCTTCACATGGATCTCTTTGGACCTGTCAGCACTTCAAGCTTAGGTGAGAAAGTCTTTGGATATGTGATTGTTAATGATTATTCGAGGTTCACCTGGGCTAGATTCCTATCTCATAAAAATGATTCATTCGAGGAATTTAGATCTTTTTCCACTTGGATTCAGATGAAATTAGGTTGTGAAATTTTGACTATTCATAGTGATCATGGTGGAGAGTTTGAAAATGAGAAATTTGAAACCTACTATAAGAAGAAAGCGATAGATCATGATTTTTCATCTCCTAGGACCCCTCATGAGAACGTCACTAAAACAGGATAGCTGAAAGGAAAAATAAGCCCCTGGTAGAAGCCACTAGAGCCATGTTAGCTGAATACTTCCTTCTTAAATACTTCTGGGTAGAAGCGATGAATACAGCCTATTATGTTCTGAATTGGGTAAATCTTAGATCTAAGTTGAACAAAACACCCTATGAAATTTGTAAGGGTAGGACACCCAACCTCTCTCACCTTCGTGTCTTTGGATGTAAGTGTTCATTCTGAATAATAGGAAGTCTCAACTAGGAAAGTTTGTCACAAAATTTGATGAAGGAGTTTTCCTAGGTTGCTCAAGTGTTGGCAAATCCTATAGAGTCTTCAATAAAAAAACCCTAATTATTGAGGAGACCACTCATGTTGTGTTTGATGAATCTAATAATTCTGGAGGGTCTGAGGTAGAAGAAGAGGAGGTTGTAGAAGTCACCCAAGGAGTAGAATCTGCCAATCAGGAGGAAAGGGTATAACCTGAAGTTACACTACCTAGAGAATAGAGATATTCTTTGAGTCATCCTAAAGTACTGATCTTAAGAGACCCTCTTAAAAGTGTTAAAACTAGGCATAGACTTAGAAAGGAAGTAAACCACTCTACCTTCGTCTCATTGACTGAACCCACCAACATCAATCAAGCCCTTTCTGATGAATTCTCTATCTTAGCCATGCAAGGGGAACTAAACCAATTTGTTAGGAATGATGTTTGGGAGCTAGTAGAAAGTCTTAAGGACCAGAGTGTAGTAGGAACCAAATGGGTCTTTAATAATAAATTGAATGATTCTAGTGTGGTGGTTAGGAATAAGGAAAGATTAGTAGCTAAGGGGTACAACTAAATAGAAGGGATTGATTTTGAGAAAACCTTTGCTCCTGTAGCCCGATTAGAACCCATTAGAGTGCTTCTAGCCTTTGCCTGTTATAAGGGATTTAAGCTTTTCCAAATGGATGTCAAGAGTGCCTTTTTAATGGGATAATAAAAGAAGATGTGTTGTTAGAGAAACCCCAAGGCTTTGAGAATTCCTAATTTCTAAATCATATTTTCAAATTAAAAAGGCTTAGAATGGATTAAAACAGGTACCCAGAGCAAGGTATGAGAGGCTTAGCACATTCCTACTGGAAAGATAGTTTGTTAAGGGGAGTGTAGACACCACCCTTTTTCTTAGGAGAGTAGGAGATTAATTACTTATTGTCCAGATCTATATTGATGATATACTTTTTGGATCTTCTGATAAAAAATTATGTGTTGATTTTTCTAAAATAATGAGTAAGGAATTTGAGATGAGTATGATGGGAGAATTGCCCTACTTTCTGGGATTTAGGATAAGGCAAATGGATGATGAAACTTTTCTTAATCAATCAAAATACATTAAAGACATCTTGAAGAAATATAAAATGGATAAAGCCAAGCCAATCAATACTCCCATGAATTCTAGTATCCTGTTAGATAAGGATTCAAATGGGAAATTGGTTGGCCAAAAGAAGTACAGAGGAAGAATTGGATATTTTCTTTACCTGACTGCTTGCTGACCTAATATTATATTTAGTGTTTATCTCTATACTAGATTTCAGGTTGATCCAAAGGAGTCCCACCTGACTGCAGTTAAGAGAATCCTTTGATATCTCTTAGGAACCCAAAATTTAGGAATATGGTATCCTAGGCATAGCACAACCTTTAAGATTAAAGGATATTCTAATTCAGACTTTGCAAGATGTAGGGTGGATAGAAAGAGCACCTCTAGAACATATCAATTCATAAGGTAATCCTTAGTCTCTTGGTCCGATAGAAAATAAAACTCAATTGCACTATCCACTGTTGAAGCTGAATACATTGCCTTAGGAAGTTTTATGGCCCAGGTCCTTTGGTTAAAGCAACAAATTCTAGATTTAGGACTTCCTGTAAGCACAATTCTTGTCCTATTTGATAACACTGGTGCCATCTACATTTCAAAGAACCCAAACCAACACTCCATGACCAAACACATCAGCATCATGCACCACTTCATTAGGGACCATGTTACCCAAGGAGACATAGAGCTACATTATGTAGCCACTAAAAACCAACTGGCAGATATCTTCATAAAACCACTAGCCTTTGAAACTTTTATCACCTTAAGAACCAAATTAGGTGTGATAGATATTCATGCTTGAAATTGATATTTTTTATTTATGTTTCTGCACTTAATTTTTATTTGATTTGTTTATTTATTTCTTTTTATGTGTTTTTTTATTTTTCTTATTTCCTATTGATTTTCTTAATTTTTTTTGTTTGATTTGTTTATTTATTTTGTTTTATGTGTTTTCCGATTTCTTGCTGATTTTCTTTATTTTCTTACGAATCAAAATACCGTTCATTACTGCTGATGAACTTATTTTTAAATGAGATTTTTTCCCTATTTTTGTTTAGAGCTTGTAAGCAGTGTTTGACACATCTAAAATAGTTAAAGAAAGAAACATTGATGATTATTTCTCTTCCTCTAACTTTTTTAATGGTGTATTTTTCTTTTTGAATAAAATTCTTTTTCAAAATTAAAAATTTAGACTTTGAAATAGCGATCTATTTTATCTTGCTACAGTAATCTATCTCATATGAGTAGTGTTCCAAATTATTGAATCAATTTCATGTTTTCTTAATTTGGTGGTTGCATTTATCATAAGAGAATGATTCTATTTTGTGGTTTACTTTTTCTTATCTAAGAGAGTGAATTTTTTTTCTCTTATATCTGAAAGATAGTCTCTAAATAGAGAGTCTTTAGAGGTTTTGAAAGAAAGAAAGCTCACAAAAGATATGCAAAGTATGCCAATCAACTGAGAAAGAGGCACAAGATGAGTCTAACACAAAAAAGATGTGCAATGTTCGCCAATAAATATAAAAGATACATAAAGTGTATCAGAAATTAAATGATGCACAAAGTGAGCCAAATAACTAGAAAAAGAGGCACAAAATAAGCCCACAAAAAAATAAGCTTCCTCCTGAAAGTGCGAATAGGTTGTTAGACCTATTGATTACGTCCCTAGGCTAACCAAGAGGGAGGGTGAATTGGTACTTTTAAAAATTCTCTTGGAATTTTGGAAGATTTTTTAATTAAAATATTTTATAAAAATTGTACTGTACGATTGAGTTCATACTATACGAACAATGAAGAATTTTAAACTTTTTCAACCACAGAAAAATAAAGTGCGTAAAATAACAATACAGGAAATAAAATAGATAAGAACAGAAAACACCAGATTTATAGTGGTTTGATCAAACATGACCTACATCCACTCCCTAAAGACTCCTTCTCTAGGTATTGCACTATACTCAAGTGACTCTCCTTTTGCTACGGAGAAGCCTTTACAAACTCTGTTCTTCTAAGCCGGTGCGACAGAGAACCGTCATTCTTTTTCACCCTCTTGGTGAAGGTAGAGAACCCCACGTCGTTTCTCACCCTCCTGGTGATGGCAGAGTACCACTCCTCCTTTCTCACCCTCCTTGGTGACAACAGAGAACCGATCCTCCTTCGATAATTCTCTTTAAAAAGCTTTCTAGGAATATTGGGAAGAACTTCAAAGAACTAAAAAGAGATCCTCACTTATTGGATAACCTTGTGAATCCCCTCAAAATTTCCTTACACAAGATCTCTCACTCTTCACTCTCAATACACTCTCCCAAACGCACTCCTTAAGCCTACTCAAGATAAATTTGTGGAAGATTCTTTAACAGTCCATTTTTAAGACCTATATATACAAAGAAGAAGAAAAAATTGTCCAAAAATTAAAAATTTCAAGTTTTAAGCAATTCGATCGTACCGTACGATCGCATATCGTCCCGTACGAATAGTTCAAAATATGAAATGTTCGTCCGGTATGCTTATATATGAACCTATAACAGAGCCATTCATATCTCTCAACCTTCTGTACAAAGTCAATTTCATACTGAATGAATAGTTCAAAAATTGAAAATTTTGTCTTGTACGATCCAGTATGAATCTAGAACAGAGCCGTTCGTACCTTTTAACCTTCTGTATGAAGTTAATATTATATTGTATGAATAGTTTAAAAAATTGAACAGCTCATCCCGTACAATCTAGTATGAACCTAGAATATAGTCGTTCATACCTTATAACCTTCTGTACGAAGTTAATATCATGTTGTACAAACAGTTCAAAAAATTGAACGGTTCATCACGTACGATTCGGTGCAAACCTATAATAGAGTCGTTCGTACCTTATAACCTTACATACGAAGTTAATATCGTACTGTAAGAACAGTTAAAAAAATTAAATGGTTCATCCCGTACGATCTAGTAGGAACCTAGAACAGAGCCGATTGTACCTCACAACCTTCTGTATGAAGTTAATATCATACTATACGAACAATTTAAAAAATTGAACGGTTCATCCCGTATGATCCAGTACGAACCTAGAACAGAGCCGTTCATACCTCACAACCTTCTGTATGAAGTTAATTTCATATTATATGAACAGTACTTAGAAAGATTTTGAAACAGGCAGGTTCGTTTTAGAGGGAAAATAACACGGATCGTCACATACGAAAATACATCATACTGTGCGATGCTTAAAAAAATTTTGCCTCACTCCCCCAGTGTGTGTGTGCACAGTTATCCAACTTACATTCACACTTTCTCAGACTCAAGAAAAGTAAAAATTACAGGCTTCACTTATAATAAAATCTAACAAATAAACTTCAAGTCTTCAACAGTCTATAGTGTGAATTTCCTAAAAAGGCATGTTAGTACACACAAAGCAGAAATTTCAATATTTGTTAGGAGAAATGATAAACAAACAATAAGTTTTTGTAATCATCAAAACAACTCATATCAACACTAAGTAGAATAAATAGATTTCACAATTCTCAACAATCTCTCCCTTTTTGATGATGGCAAAATAATTATTATTTGAGTTAACAAGTAAACATAATTTTTCTTCGAAGCTCTCCCTAAACATATGCGGCCCCTAAATAAATGATCTATTTTAAACAAGGGATACTAATCCTTAGAAAAATATCAACAAACACAGGATACTAATCCTTAGAAAAATATCAACAAACACAGGACACTAATCCTTAGAAAAATATCAACAAGCACAACACAAACATACAACATGAAACATACATCAAACAAAAGCAAGAGTAATCCCAATGCCAACTTTACACATAAGCAAACTATACAAATGAATGCATATGAAATACTATGCCAATGCTGCTAAATATAATGCTAAACATAATCAAACAATACAAATGAACTACCCCTTTTGATAACAACAAAAAGGGAAATCAACCAAAGTAGTTGGTGATTTAAAAAATGTTAAAAGAATATTAACTACAAAAGTAAAATAAGATGCAAAAAGTAAGGACCCAAAATAGTTTAGATCACATAACAGAATAAGAAGAAGAGAAGTTGATCTATGTTAATAATGTAAGAAACATATTAGGTAACCTCAACTATTACACAAATGATGAAATAAAATTACTAATTTTCTATTCCAATAGTGCAATTATTGATGTGTAAATTGAGAAAAAGTGAAACAAAAGAATTGATTGGCGACATTGCGCATCTTTTTCGAATTGAATGGCACACTTCGTGCATCTTAACAATTTTTGGGCTAATTTTGTGCCTCTTTATAATATGGCGACATTGTGCATCTTTTTAAATTTGTGGCACACTTTGTGCATCTTTCCATTTTGAGACTCATTTTCTGTCTATTAAATAAAATGTTTTCCAACACAAGTTCTTAAATACAAATACAATAATGAACACTTGAGCTAGAAAATAAGAGCAAGATTATGACATTAAATATGCAATAATTTAGGCTAAGTAATACATGTCTAAAAATAATATAAAGTAAGATCTTCCAATCTACACCAAATCACAATGTAATCTAAATATTTTGAGAAATTAAATTATGCACAGAAATTTTTATTGTAATCCAAATTCAGTCAATATTTATTAAATTTAATTAACTACTTTTGAGAGATAAACTTTAAATAAAATTTTCAAGACATAACCTCAAACAAATAATAATATGCATAGCAACATTCCTTTTTTCATTTCATTAAACATATCATAAAACAAGCTTATATATCTCTTGAATAATAACTAAAATATCGAAGCTTGTCCACATCAACATAAACATATAATCAACTAACAATAACCATAACAACTTGCTAGAACAAATAACTATCACATCCAAGATAGAAAGAAAATAACAGAAACAACCAAATACATCTTCAAGCCAATCCAAGCAAAAGAAAATCATCACTAGAAGTCTGGAGGACCTCATCTAGAGGAGGTGGAGGAGCAAAGAACACAGCTATTGATGGTCACAATGTTAGTGTTCAATGACTCAAATTGGTCTCAAATCCAACCTCTATCCTCTACATAGCGAGCATCCTGCAAATTCATTATGTTCTCAATTTGATCAAATCTCCGATCAAAATGAGTTTCGAGCCTATCAAATCACTGGACCATTTTTTGATAATAGTTCTGATCAGGTCCAGGAGCAGGTGCAGGTGGAGGTTTTTCTTCATAGCTGTCCCCAGATCCCTCTCTCCCAAAAAGTGCTCAAAAAGAAGCATCAGTAAAATAGATTGGCAGTTTAGAAGGTCCGTCAGGGTGGACTAAACTGTACTTCTTTTCTAGAATGTAGGAAATTATATAGCCCAGAGCAATATTTTTCTTCCTCTTAACACTAGGCTAGCCAATATCAGTCAGAGTATAAAGATAGTCCAAGATTAATTGGGCTTCATCTATGAGTTGACCAATCATAATCAAATAGGTAACAGTTGAGAGAAGGGGGGTCATGTTTACTCGATCTCCAGCTTTGGGAATTATAGAGGTCCAAAGAACATGTTGGATAATTCTTGAATTTTGGTTCAAAGTGTAAACTCTAGGTAGGTGACTAGGTCGTCTTATACCTTTCAGAACTTGATTAACTTCAGACCAATCATAGTCTGCTCTAGCAGTAAGAGTGTGAGCACGAATACCTAGGGTTTTAAGATGAAAAATTGATCCACGGTCCTCCTTAGTTATTTCTACTCTTTTCTTGAGGACATAAGAAGTGATCCTAGTGTGTTCTTGATAGATTTTCATATTGGCTAGGAAAATATGAAAGAGGTCTTTGTTGTAAGCATGTATGAGAGTGAGTAGGAATGAGAATCGAGTTGAATAAAAAAGAGGCATTACCACAAAATGAATGTTTTCCTGTAGTAGGATATTAGAATGAGTAATTTTAAATGCAGCATATCTATAATAAGCATCTTTATTTTGTGCACTCAAAAAATTGTCGTCCAAGTCTTACCTAGACGACGAACCCCTAGACTGTTGCACTCTGTTTCCACGGCCAGACATCTTTACTTTATGCTCAGAAGGGTTTTAAATTGGAAGTGACATGAATAAAAATGACCATTCTTTATAAAGAAAAATGATCAATCGTACTGTATGAAAATAGTTTGTACGAGATGAAATAAATTTCATACGGTATGAAATATATTTCATACGGGATGAATGTAAATGGTCAAAAATGAAATGGCTTTTCATAAACTACCCTTTCAGAGGCATCCTTTCATACAGGCTTTTTGACTTGTTGATCATATAGATGATCACGTGGTCGTCCAGGATGATCAGAAAATTTAAGATCGTTCAGGTGTCGTTTAGGTTCGTCCTTATCTGAATCGACATATGGATCGTACAGATGAATGATATGTTCATACGTATGATCATCAATTATAACTGACACTAACCATAAACGCATCCCCATTCACACAGATGAACATGTACATATCGTACAGGATGATGATGTCATCGTATAGTACGAATAGATATGAAAAATACATATTCGTCACTTCAACTCTACGGATTTTCATGCTTAGCTATAGAATTCATATTGTACGAAATAAATTTATATAGTATGAATATAACAATTAAACAATAATAAAATGATGAACTCACAAAAATTTTAAATAAGAAATATTTTTCATTTTTTATAAGACACAAATGATAACCAAAGACACAACAAAATAGAAATTAACAAACTCAGTCGTGACATAAATATACTCACAATCACATACAAAAATAAATGTGTAGAGTTTTCAATCATGCATTAAGATCAATCACACCTGGCCTTGTCCTTAATATGGTAAATGTGTCAAAAGCTAGTGGTTTTGTGAAAATATTTGCAAGTTAATCTTTAGTAGCGACATAATGTAGTTCAATTACCCCTTTCCCTAAATGATCTCTTATAAAACGATGCCTTACATCAATTTGCTTGGTTCTAGAGTGTTGAATAGGATTCTTTGATATGCATATGACACTAGTGTTATCACAAAAAATTGGAATTATGCCAATAAAAAAACCTAAGTCAACCAATTATTATTTCAACCAAAGCACTTGTGTCACACAACTACCTAAGACAATATATTCTACTTCAGCTGTAGAAAGTGCTACTGAATTTTGTTTCCTACTGGACCAAGATACTAAAGAATTTCTAATGAATTGATAAGTTCCAGATATACTTTTTTGATTAACCCAACAGCCTGTAAAGTCTGAATCTGAGTAACCAATATTTTCAAATGAAGAGCTATGCATACCAAATCCCTAAGTTTTAAGTTCCTAAGAGATATCTCAATATTCTTTTCACTGCTATCAAATATGATTCATTTGGATTAGATTGAAATCTAGCACATAAGCAAACACTAAACATAATGTCTGGTCTACTAGATATCAAGTAAAGCAATGATCTAATTATTCCTCTAAACTTCTTTTAATCATCAAATTTTCCCTTAGAGTCCTTATCTAACTGTACTGAGGAACTCATCGGTGTAGTAACTGGTTTAACATTATCTATTTCATACTTTTTAAGGATGTCCTTAACATACTTAGACTAACTAAGAAAAATTCCTTACTCATTTTGTTTTACAATAAAACCATGGAAATAACTCAAGTCACCAATCAAACTCATCTCAAATTACTACTCATTGTTTTTGAAAATTTATCACATAGATTTTTATCAGTTGATCCAAAAATGATGTCATCTACATATATTTGTACAATGAGTATTTCTTTCTCTATTCTTTTCAAAAAGAGAGTGGTGTCCATACTTCCTTTAACAAATGATCCTTTTAGTAAAAAACTGCTTAACCTCTCATACCACGCCCTAGGTGCCTGTTTTAGTCCATATAATGCCTTTTTTAGTTTTAAAACATGATTAATTAATTTAGATTTTTCAAAATCTGGAGGTTGCTCAACATAAATATCCTCTTCTATCACCCCATTCAAAAAGGCACTTTTAACATCCATTTGATACAATTTAAAACCTTTAAAATAGGCAAAGGCTAATAAAACCCTAATTGCTTCAAATCTAGCTACAGGGGAAAATGTCTCCTCAAAATCAATCTCTTTTATATTATTATACACCTTAGCTACCAATCTAGCCTTATTTCTTATCACAACTCCTGAATCATTCATTTTTTTTTAACACCAACTTAGTCCTAACGACACTTTGATCCTTTGGCCTTCCAATTAACTCCCAAATATCATTTCTTATAAATTGATTCAATTCTTCTTGCATAGACAAAATCAAAAATTCATCCAAAAGTACTTGATTTATATTAGTGGGTTTCATCATTGAAATAAAGGCTGAATGGTTGACTTGTTTCCTCAAATCATGCCTAGTCCTAACTCCTTCACTTCGGTCTCCTAAAATTAACTCTTTAGGATGACTCTTGGGATAATTCCATTATCTAGGAAATTTATTTTCATCTTGATTTTCAATTCTTTCTTCCACTTTTACATTATTAAGTCCTTGGGTTATTTTACCAATTTCATCTTCATCCAACCTAGACCCTCCAGTATTATCAAATTCATCAAAAAAAAATATGAGTGGTCTCCTCAACTACCAATGTCCTTCTATTAGAAACTCTATAGGATTTTCTAACACTTGAATATCCTAGAAAAATTCCTTTATTAGATTTAGGATAAAATTTTTTTAAAAGTGTTTTTCCATTATTTTGTATGAACACTTTACTTCCAAAAACATGTAGGTGTGAGAGGTTAGGAATTCTACCTTTAAGAAGTTTATAGGGTGTCTTATTTAATTTTAATCTAATGAACACCCTATTCAATACATAGCGCACTGTACTAACTGCTTCAGCCCAAAAAAATTTTTGAAGTGAATATTCTGCCAACATAGCTCTAGCAGTTTCAATTAATGTCTTATTCTTTCTCTCAACTACTCTATTCGATTGAGGTATCCTAGAAGCTGAAAAATTATGATCTATCCTATGAGATTTGCAAAAATTATTAAATAATACATTTTTAAATTCTCCCCTATGATCACTTTGGATATTTACAATTTCAAAACCTAGTTTTCTCTGAATCCAAGTAGCAAAATCTCTAAAATCCTCAAATGATTCACTCTTATGATTTAAAAATCTAATCCAGGTGAATCTTGAATAATCATCCACAATTACATACCTAAATCATTTTCCTCCTAATCTGAAGGTACTAACGAGTCTAAAGAGATCCATGTGAAGAATATTAAAGGGCTTGCTAGTTCTAATTTCTTTAATTGAATTGAAAGAGGATTTGATTTGTTTTCCTAGTTCACATGCATCATATAAGTGATCTTTTATAAAGTCTAATTTGGGTATACCTCTAACAAACTCTTTTTGAGTGATTTTCCTAAGATTTATCATGCTAGAATGATAAAGTCTTCTATGCCATAACCATGACTCTTCAGATATAGTTTTCAAACAAAAAGCAATAGAAGATTTTACAGAATTTAAATCTAGCATGTAAATATTATTTATTTTATCACCATTCAACACAACAGTTCCATTTTGACTAATAATATAGCTGGTAAGCAAAAAATTTATATGATAACCTTTATCGTACAGTTGACTTATGCTCAACAGATTATATTTTAACCCTTCTATTTATAGAATATTTTTAATCATAAAGTTTTTTGAATTTCTAATCATACATGTACCTACCATTTTATTGGTGGTATTGTCTCCTAGTGTAACCTTGCCTCCATTCCTCGCTTCCAGTGATATGAATTGATTTACATCTCTAGTTATATGCTTTGAGCAGCTGCTGTCCAGGTACAAAATGCTCTCACAAGGTCTTAAGTGAGAGTGTTCCTAAAAGTTTATCAAACATTAGACTTGGAAACCCAAATAAGTTTGGGTTCTCCTCTTCGTAATTTTAAAATAGATGCATGTCTGATATGCTATGTTTTATGCATCTTAGGTCACCACACTAAATGTGTTCTATGATGAATCATATAAGTGTGAGAAATATGTCCAATCATACCATAAGAAAAACATCTTACTCTAGGGAAAGGATCCACCAATCTATGTGTACTATAAGATCTTTTTTTTGGTTTTGAATTAATTAACTTGTGGTAGATTTTGTGAAAATCTTCAAGTTTAGGTGGTATCCTATATTCCTCAAGTACTTTTAAATTAAGCTCAAGATATGCATTTGTACTTTCTAAAATTGAATTTTTAATCTTCAAGTTATGTTCACTACTATCCGATTCATCCATAAATATTTTGAAATCATTTTCAAGTTCAGTGTGTGATGATTTTAAAAATTCATGCTATTTATTTAAATCATTAAATTCATCCATTAAAGTCATGTGGTTGCTATTAATTAATGCATGGTCTTTTCTAAGGATTTCATATTTATTTTGAAGCTCTAAATAATCCAAATTTAACTTAGCATGTAGTTTCATTAGTTTCTTAAATGCTGAATGAATACGCTTAGAAACTTCAAATAATTCATGATAACTTAAGTCACATACCTCCTCTTGATCCGAATGATCAAGATTATCAGCCATCAAGCACAAATTTGTGACTTCCTCTTCAGGTGCTATTTCTGAGGAATCTGAAGTTCAGCTCACCCAAAATGCTCATTGAAGTCTCTTCTTGCCCTTTCTATCCTTTGGTTTCTCCTCAGCTTTCTCCTTGCTAGGATTGGCTTTAATATTAAGACAATCAGTCTTGATGTGTCCAGGCTTCCTGCATTCATAGCAAATTATTTCATTAGGAGCCTTAGCATTTTTAAGGAACTTACCTTTATTCCACTATTGACATCTCTTCTGCTTCTTCCTTAGGAAACCTCTACATTGCCTTGTCATTAAGGCAATGTCTTCCTCATCCTCAGGTATTGACTAATCACTGTCTGAATCATCCACCTTCAATGCTATGTTCTTCTCCTTCTGCTTGTCACCTGCATCAATCTATCTTTGAGTCATAGATTGCTCATAAGTAATTAGTGATCCAAGATGATTATCAATAGAATAGACATTTAAATCTTTTGATTTAGTTATTGCTGTTATCTTTACATCGTAAGTAGTAGGTAAGGAACGAAGTATTTTATTTACTTTTTTTGCATTCATTAATTCCCTACCTAAGTCATACAATGAAGTGGCTATATGTATAAATCGTGTATATAAGTCAGAGGTTGATTCATTCAGTTTCATGCAAAAAAGTTCATAATCATGCAAAAGAATATTTAAGCTAGTTTACTTCACTTCATTTGTACCTTCATACATAATATAAAGTCCATCCCAAATTTCCTTTCTAAATTTACAAGTAGAAACATGCATATAGTCTTCAGATTTAAGAGCACAAAAAAAGCAATTCAAGCATTTTGCATTTAATTGTGCTAAATCCCTTTCTTCTAAAGTCCAATCAGTAAACGATGTTTCAACTCTAATGCCATCTACAAGCCTAGTAGGTGCAGTATAACCATCCTGAACTAACATCCACATGTGATAGTCAAGAGATTGCAGAAAAGTAGACATACGAGATTTCTAGAAATCAAACAGAATTTTGTCAAACAAAGGTGGCCTAGTGATCAAGTAACCTTCTAAAGTGTTCCGATTTCCAAAATTTTCCATGTTCATTTTTTAAAAAGAAATCTAAACTTTAATTTTAGAACTATGGCTCTGATACCACTTGAAAGTAGGAATAGGTTGTTAGACCTATTGATTATGTTCCTAGGCTAACCAAGAGTGGGGGTGAATTGGTACTTTTAAAAATTCTCTTGGAATTTTGGAAGATTTTTTAATTAAAATATTTTATGAAAATCATACAGTATGATTGAGTTCGTACTGTACAAACAGTGAAGAATTTCAAACTTTTTCAGCCACAAAAAGTAAAGTGTGTAAAATAACAATGCAGGAAATAAAAGAGATAGGAACATAAAACACCAGATTTATAGTGGTCCAGCCAAACATAGCCTACATCCACTCCCTAGAGACTCCTTCTCTAGGTATTGCACTATACTTAAGTGACTCCCCTTTTGCTCCTGCAACAAGGCAGAGAAGCCTTTACAAACTCTCTTCCACCAACCCGGTGTGGCAGAGAACCATCATCCTTTTTCACCCTCCTGGTGAAGGCAGAGAACCCCACATCTTTTCTCACCCTCCTTGTGATGGTAGAGTACCACTCCTCCTTTCTCGCCATCCTTGGTGACGGCAGAGAACTGATCCTCCTTCAATAATTCTCTTCAAAAAGCTTTCTAGGAAGATTGGGAAGAACTTCAAAGAACTAGAAAGAGATCCTCACTTGTTAGACAACCTTGTGAATCCCCTCACAGATTTCTTACACATGATCTCTGACTCTTCACTCTCAATACACTCTCCCAAACTCACTCCTTAAGCCTACTCAAGAGAAATTCATGGAAGACTCTTTGACAGTCAGTTTTTAGGACCTTTATATACAAAGAAAAAGAAAAAATTATCCAAAAACTAAAAATTTCAGGTTTTACGCAATCCGATCGTACCATATGATCGCATATCATCCCATACGAATAATTCAAAATATGAAATGATCATATGGTATGCTTATGTACCAACCTATAACAGAGCCATTCGTACCTCTCAATCTTCTGTACGAAGTTAATTTCGTTCTTTATAAACCGTTCAAAAATTAAACGGCTCGTCCCGTACGATCCATTACGAACATAGAACCAAGCCGTTCGTACCTTATAACCTTTTGTACGAAGTTAATATCGTACTATACGAATAGTTCAAAAAATTGAATGGTTCGTCCCGTACGATCCAGTACAAACCTAGAACAGAGTCGTTCGTAACTTATAACTTCTGTACGAAGTTAATATTGTACTGTACGAATAGTTTAAAAAATTGAACGGTTCATCCTGTACGATCCCGTGCAAACCTAGAATAGAGCCGTTCATACCTTAGAACCTTTTGTTTGAAGTTAGTATCATATTGTACGAACAGTTTCCCGTACGATCTAGTTGAAACGTAGAACAGAGCCGTTCGTAGCTCACAACCTTCTGAATGAAGTTCATATCGTACTATACGAACAGTTCAGAAAGTTGAACAGTACATCCTGTACGATCCAGTATAAACCTAGAACAGAGCCGTTCATACCTCACAACCTTCTGTACGAAGTTAATATCATATTGTACGAACAACATAAGAAATTCAATGATTCAACTCATACGATCAAGTATGAACCTAGAACAGAACCATTTATACCTCATAACCTTCTATATAAAGTTAATTTCGTACTGTATGAATAGTACTTAGACAGATAAGTTCATTTTAGAGGATAAATAACACAGATCATCTCGTATGAAAATACATCGTACTATACGATGCTTAAAAAAATTTTACCTCTCTCCCCAGTGTGTGTGTGTGCACAGTTATCCAACTTACATTCACACTTTCTCATACTCAAGAAAAGTAAAAGTTACAAACTTCACTTACAATAAAATCTAACAAATAAACTTGAAGTCTTTAATAGTCTGGAGTGTGAATTTCTTGAAAAGGCATGTTACTACACACAAAGTAGAAATTTCAATATTTATTAGGAGAAATAATAAACAAATAATAAGTTTTTATAATCATCAAAATAACTCATATCAACACTCACTTGTATAAACAGATTTGCACAATTCTCAACAATCTCCAAATTTTAACAATTCTCAATACCTCCTCTTTCAAATCTTTAAAAATCTTAGAAGAATTTATGTGCAACTTAATATATTCAAACACTTGAGATTGAAATTTATGATTTCTAATTTTTTATTTTACAATACTCTTTTATCAAATATTTTTTTAGAACGAAGTTTAAAGGGATCACTATTCTTATCTAATTTCTTATCTTCTGAATTAGATTTTTGTTTAAAAGGAATTTTAGTCTGTAAGATGTCTGAGGTAGGGTTTACAAGAATCGATTTTTTAATTTTTTTCTAGATTTCAGCATGTCATTTCATTCTTATTACTTTTTAAATATAAAAATCAAGGGAAAGTGTCATTTATTGGAGTTGATCAATTCAAACAAAAAACTATCTTTATTTTTATTTCCAATTTTTGTTTTGTTTTTTTTTCTTGGTATTTTGATTTAAATTTTTGTATTTTTAAATCCTCTGATCATTCATCTCCATTATTAAATTTATTTTCCAAATTTTTTTCACAACATCCTAGATTATCCACATTGTCCTGGATGATATGATCAAATCACCACTTATCACACATCTAATGGCTGATTTGAACCAATTATTGGTAATCATCCTGGATGATCCACCTACTCATCCTGGATGATCCATATTGAAAATGTGCTAGGCAATTTAAATTTTGTTGGTGCGATCCACTAATGCTAATCATCCTAGACGATCCACTTAATCATCCTAGATGATACTTTTCATCAACGATCATCCAAAATGACTCCTCGGGATGATCGCCTGTGTCTAATCATCATGGATGATATGAATACCTTTTTGACCAATCGCTCTAGATGATAATGATTATACTAATCTTCCTGGACAATCCCATGATCATCCTAGGCGATATTCTTAAATCTATTTAAACAACAATTTAAAACCTTATTCCTCACCAAACCCTTTAATCCTTCTCGCACTTAAGCTTTCCACTTCTTGATATTGCTGGTGGTAAGAGATCTCATGCACTTACATGCAGCTCTTCTAGGAGCACTATCGATCCATATTTCACTGAAGCAGTAGATGAAGCAGCATATGCTCACTTCAAATTTGCCGACATCAACACCTCAAAAATCATAAATCAATCCACCCACATTTTTCAGGTATTACACCTTTTCACCAACATAACCCTGGGTTTCATTCTCACTCTAGCTTACACTTTTAATTTTAAACTCCTGTATGAGTTTTTTGCCAGTCTCCATTTCAATTTTAATTTCACTACCCTTCAGTCCTACGTTAATCAACATCCTGTCAAAATAATGTATCAAGATTTTTATGTATTTCTTCGACTATCCACCACTGGCGACAAGCTCTATTTTCTAGCCTCTGATCCTAACTTTAACTGGACCTGTGTCAACAACACTCTTAAGGAGACCAAAGCTCCCATTCATGAATCATCTGTCAGTTTCCTAGTAAATGATGCATGAACAATCTAGCACATCCTTCACAAATTGATTATTCTGAAAGCTAGAGATAGGATTCACATCACTCCCATCCTTTCCCTCACCACCTACTATATCATGACCAACCACCAATTTAATGCTTCTAATCTTCTTATCCAATATTTCGAGTATTTAATATGCATTAGGGATCGAGGGCACAAAAGAAATCCAAACCTAGCCCCTGGAGACCTAATGGCATTTGTTCTTGTATCAAAATACTACCTTCAATTCCTAGCTTCACCTGATCACCACCCGATCTTCTACTCAAATAGCTACTTCCACACCCTCTATAGTACTCATTGTCCCCGTGTGCATAAGGAGCCTAGGGAAGAAGAGGAAGGTCCTATTCCTGCACCTACCTCTATCAACTAGCAGCCTCAGATTGATCAGCTGGTATAGAGGTTTAATCAATGGGAGGCTAGATTTGATGCCTATGAAGTCGAGTAGTAGCAACAGTATTACCTAGTTCAGGGAGCAGTTTATTCAATTCACAGATTCTTTTAGCCACCACCACCTCCAAATGATCAAAGTTTCTCTTTCTAGTTTTTTTTTGTGTTTGTGTCTGATTTTGTACTTGTTTCTATACTATATTCTATTTAGTTGTTACTTTTTTATTTCCTCCTTTTTGTGATGTCAAAAGGGGGAGTAGTGTTAGTGTTGTATTGTTTGCATGTTTTAGTAAAATTTACTTTGCTTTACTTATATTGTTCTTCTTTACTTTGTGCTTCATTTTTTCCAATATCTACTTGATTTGAAATTATCCAATAAATATTTGCCATCATCAAAAAGGTGGAGATTATTATAAATCTGGATTCAAGCATTATAATTTTGATGACAATAAACATTCTTATTTCACTACTACTATCACTACTACATATATATTTTAGTTGCCCTGCCTACTAACTTGTCAGGTCTACAATATCAATTGCAATTCAAGCCAGCTCAAGATTAGGTAGATTAGGACTGAGTCAGTCTATAATTTTAATTCCAATGATTTTTATCTTTTCTTGAGGCAAATGTAATAAGGTGGATCCTGATGCTAAGTAACCTTGCACATACACACTCTAGGGGAGAAATTTGGTTAGTCAGAGAGTTTTCTATTTTTTGATTATATCATATAGGATAATCTAAAATCATCCTAGATGATCAGTTAAAACTAGATACCCTAATTAGGGCATATGGGTTAAGTAAACCTAATTAGGCAGATAATCCTGGACAATACTCCCATCATCCTGGATGATATCTTTAAAATAATAATACTCAGCCACCAAACTCATTTAAGCAAGATTTTATAACTCAATATTTATACTAATCGTACAGGATGATCCAGGTCATCCTGGATGATTTATTACAATCATCCCTAAAATAATCCCTTGATTAGGAGACTAATTATGGTTAAACTGATCAATCACTTCATATAGAATGATCATCCGGATCATCTTGGACAATCCTTTATATTTTGTGGGAAGATCTCCAATCGTCCAAGATGAAAACCATGACTTTCTTCTGATCGTCTAGGATGTCATCTTGGATGTCCTGAATAATTGGCAGGATGATTTATCGATTGTCACTCAAAATGAACTAATCATCCTGGATGATTGTTTAATTATCCTAGATGAAAATCTTTATTTTCTTTTAATCATCTAGGATATTGTCCTAGATGACCCGAATAGTTGGTTGGATGAATTATTGATTACCACTCAAATTGAATTAATTATCCCACAAGATCGTGTAATCGTCCTGGATGATATGTTGAAATTATTTCTTCTGATCATTCAGATAATAACAATCATCCTGGCTTAAAGGCTTTTTTTGTACTGATTATACAGGATGATCGACTGATTATCCTAGACGATCTTTGATGGTAAGTTAAAATATGGGGCACTTTTTGAGGCCTCCTCTTTGAACTCTCTAATTGTCTCTTTAGATAATCTTTTGCTATTTTTCTAATCCAAGAGAGCTTAGAGGAGAGGGAGAGTTTGGGGGAGAGAGAGAGAGAGGATCTTGTGAGGGGTAGTTTGTGAGGGGTTACACAAAGATTTCTCCAAGAAAGGATTCGATCATCTTCTTTCTTCTTCATGCTTGGTTCTTTGGTGGCTCTGGGGAGATGATCAGCAGCATAAGATCTAGGTTCTCTGCCTACTCATGGAGGGAGTTAAAGGATTAACTTGTTCTCTGCCTACTCCAGGAGGAAGTAAAAGGATTCTGGGTTCTCTACCTTCACTAGGAGGGTGAAAAATGATTCAAGGTTCTCTGTCTCATAGGTACGTTGGAAAGATTTTGTAAGGGCTTCTCCACCTTGCTGTGGGGGAAAAAGGAGAGACACTATAGTTTTAGTACAATATCCGGAGGGGAGGCTCCGCGGGGTGGACCTAGGTCAAGTTGACCGAACTACTATAAATCTGGTGTACTCTTTTCATTTACATTTCTACACTTTAAAATTTTCATATTTCTTTGATCTGATATGTGTTAAAATCTTTGGTTTTGGTTATCTTCTTTGACTTAAATTATTTGTGTTTAAAATATTCAAAAAGATTTAAAAAATTTTTTTGTGTTGTTAAAAGAATTATTTAAAATAACAATTCCCCCCCCCCTCTTGGTTGGCCTAGGGCTAATTCTATAGGGTTTAACACCCCTCATAAACTCTCACATGCTCCATCACTAGTGGATAATCTTGTGGGGAGGAAACTTACTCCACATAGAGGATCAAATTTAAGTTTTGAAACTAGGATGGTATCATAATGAGAATACTCCATCACTAGAAGATCCTAAGGAAAGAAAACATGATGAATCACTTCTAACCTTAAAAGACTAGAAGGTCACTCAACTATGATGGGGCCCAAAAGGCTTAAATCCCCCACTAGTCAGTTGAGATCTTAGGAGGTAGGAAGCACAGAGACTTACACCTACTCCTAAAAGATTTAATTTCTTTTGGGTTTTTAATGACTAACCTAGCAAGAAAGCACATGGACTAACATCTAATAAGGGGATTAGCCGAGGAGATCGTTTACCTAAACCTCTAAGGGTTTTGGTAGAAAACTATCTGAGCTGATATAATTTGAATCCTAAGGAAAGGAAGCACGGGGACTCATACCTATCCTTAGGGAGAAGAAAACTAGAATGATCATGTGGGAAGGAAGCATTACTTCCCATAGAGGATGAAGTCTAGATGATCATGTGGGGAAGAAACTTGCTCCACATAGATGATCTGATTTAGATTTTGAAACTAGGATGGTGCCACAATGGGTCAGCTCCATCACTAGTGGATGATTAAGTGGGGAGGAAACTTGCTCCACATAGAGGATCGAATTTAGATTTTAAATTTAAAGCTAGAATGGTGCCACAGAGGGCGTTCTCCATCACTAGTAGGTCTAATCCTAAGGAAAGAAAGTACAGGGACTCACACTTATCCTTAAAATACTAGAAGGTAACTAACTTGGATGGGGCCCAACAGGCTTTAATCGATCATTAATCAATTGAGATTTTAGGAGGTAGAAAGTACGAGGACTCACACCTACTCCTAAAAGATCAAATTTCTTTTAGTTTTTTAATGACTAACTTAGCTAGAAAGTATGGGGACTCACATCTAACCAGGGGACTAGCCAAGGATATAGTCTGCCAAAAACTCTAAGGTTTTTGGCAGAAAAAGATCTAACCCAATTTAATTCAAATCCTAAGAAAGGAAGCATGGGGACTCATACCTGTCCTTATGGAGAAGAAAATTTAAATGATTGTATGGGAAGGAAGCATTGCTTCCCACAGAGAATCAGGTCTGGATGATCTTGTCGGGTGGAAACTTACTCCACATATAGGATATAATTTAGATTTTGAAACTAGGATGGTGCCATAAAAGGCGTACTCCATCACTAGTGGATAGTTATGTGGGTTGGAAACTTGATCCATATAGAGTATCTAATTGAAATTTGAAATTTGAAATTTGAAACTAAGATGGTGCCATAGAGGGTGTGCCCCATTACTAGCAGGTCTAATCCTAAGGAATGGAAGCACGGGGACTCACACCTATCCTTAAAACACTAGAAGTTGACTAACTAGGATAGGGCCCAGCAGGCTTAAATCCATCACTAATCAGTCAAGATCCTAGGTAGGAAGCATGGGGATTCATACCTACTCCTAAAAGATTAAATTTCATTTGGATTTTCAATGACTAACCTATATAGAAAGCATGGGGACTCATATCTAACTAGGAGACTCACCAAGGAGATATTCTATTGACCTCATTATTCAAGGTCAATATTCCCTAAAAAAAATTTCCATCACTAAGGCCTTCGTAGCCTAGTGTAGATGTCGCACCTCTAGGACTTCACTTAGGAGGATGCCTAATGACGTAGCATTGACTCGATTTCCTAATTCGACCTAAATAAGCTTGTCTCAAGTCAATCAAATTTAGATCAACATCAATCGAACTAGGCCGATCGACATGATTTTATTTTAAATTTAGTCGACATGGGTTTGATTTGCCCAAATTTTTTCACCTCGACTCAATTGAAATCAAATCGTCGTTATTGGAAAAAAATTAGTCATTTTAAAGTACTTAAATTTTGAAATTGATATAAAATAAGTATTTTAAAATATGAATTTTATTCCAAATTTATATTGACATGGCTCTCAAGGTTGCATATTAGAATTAAATCTTAAATCCCTATTTAAAGCATGAATCAATCCTGACCGTCAATTTGAATTGAAAGGAAGAGTTACGATTAGTTCAATCGAACCCCCCCCCCCCCCCCCCATTCACGAAAATGACCTCCCTCTCCATCTCCCTTTCATTAACAAAAACAACCCCCTCTCTCTAACCCCTCTTTATTTGCAAAGAGCTCCAGGCGAAAACCCATGCTCAAAGTTTGCAACTTCCCCCCAGCCTGTCTCCACCCAATTCACGAAAACCCCTTGGCCCCTCTCGCTTCTCTTGCCCAAATTCAACCCAGATGGAGCCCTCCTCTACCGGCTCCCTTCTCTCTTCCAACCTTAGAAGCCAGGTGAAGCCCTAGGTCATCAAACTGCCCTAACATATGTCATCAACCTGCCCTAGCTGCCTTTTGCATACTGGTATATTTTCTTCTTGATTTCTCTCCTTCCTCGTCTTCTTTCCCCTTCTTTTAGCAACCTTGATCATAAAATGAATTGAGAATGTTTGTTGTTATCATTTTGGAAGGAGAAGAAGGTATGTGAGACTAAGAATAGAAAAATGTTTCTTTCTCTTATTTTCTTTTATTGTAAAGAGAAGAATCCCCTTATTATTGTTCAACTGGATCTTGCTCGGACATTCCATGATTCTCGCATGTATGGGCTATTAGATTGAAATGCATACTTATTTCTTATTATCGATATAAGAAGACTAAATTCATTTCTTATAGGATGTTCTCGATGGGAAGATCTAACAAAATATATTTAGTATCCTTACCTTTTCCTTTTCACTTGAAAGAAAATGTTGAGATGAGAATTTGATGTGATTTTTTTATCAAATAAAAAAGCATGCCTTGGAAAATCCATTTTATCAATTGGTGTTAGTGATGCGAATGAAGCTTGTTTTAACCCCTCTTATATAAAAAGGCTTGCTGAAATTGATTTTATGAGTTGTATAAATGCTGAAATCTCTTCCCTTTCATAGAGATATTCATCGAATTTGTTCTCATAGATAGTTTAAATGTTGAACTCTTCACCTCATTTAAAAGTACTTGTTGAAATTGTCCTTATAAGATAATATACATGAGATCTTTTCATTCAAGCAAAACACTCTTGTCAATATCATTGTTCTAAAATAATAATTAGAGAATATATTGAGAAGAGATGTGATTGTTTATATTTTGTTTTGATTTCTTGGCAAATAAGGCTTGTTGAAAAGTTTCATAATTTTTTTTGAGAAGTATATGAATGTTGTAGAGCATTCATATGCTTTCTTTTTCAATGGTGAGTAAGCATAAATCTCTTATAAAATGTTTTAGAGAAATATTTGAGGGCATTGTGTTTATCCATGTATCTTTGATGTCAAATTTTGAGCATTCTTGGGTTTAGCATAAAGTGATTTGGTTTTGTTGGAAGGTAAAATACATGAAAGTGGAAAAGTGTGTGTTTTAAATAGTGGAACTTAAGGTGTGCGAAAAGTGGGAAATGAAAAGTGTTTTGTTTCAAAAGGTGTTGTGTGGGAAGATGAATGGTGAAATGTTAAGTTTTTTAAAAGGTATAGTGTGTTATCTTTGAATGGTGAAAAGTGTTTGTTTCTCTTCTTCTCCCAGGAGGTTTGTGTGTCCTGGTGCTATTTCTTTCTATGCTTTGTTCAGCTGCTGGGGTATTGCGGTATCTAGGAGTTCACCATTTTTGAGTGCATTCTAGATCTATATAATGGCAGGACCTTTAGTTTTGGCTTGGGCATTTGCTGGTGGATTTGGTTTCTACTATGTGTCTTGGTTTCTTCTTTTTTTCTGGGGGTTGTCTATGCCTAAAATTTACTTGACAGTATTTTTATTGTGCTTTGGCTCTATTTCTGTTATGGTTTTTGCTGGTGGCTGAATGGTTATGGGAATAGGATTGAGCAGCATTGGGGTTATCTTATTGATGGCTGCTTTGGGTGTCTCCTCTTGAGCTCTTATAGCCTATCCCATTTTATGTTTTCTCAGTTGCGGTTCTGTCTCTAGTTATTATGTGGGTTGATTGTGCTTTTGCAATAAAAGAAATCAAAATCTGTGTGGCGACATTATTAAATCTTTTTCCCATCAGGTTTTTCTGGCAACTCCGCTGGGGATCAATCCTCTCTCCATCTTTAGCAATGATTCATACCTTCCATCAGTAGTATACTTGTTCTTTCCATAGGTTATAACTACCCTTCTTCTGTGAGTTATATTATTTATTTCATTCTTGGGTAATTTGATTGGCATCTCTTAAATTTATAAAATTAGGTCTTATAAAACCACAGTTAATTATTGACGGGATGTTGTCTTTATGCCTCTTCATACAACTTCTTAAAAAAATCTCTTTGTCCAGTCTTTAGTAGTATTTACAGTTACTTCTTTTAGTAGCTCAAAGTATTTTTTGGATTGGGTCCAAAAAAATTTAAATCTTTGAAAATTTTAACTTCTTCGAGTACTAGTTAACATGTTGCAGTTATAAATTTTTGTAACTCGATATATAGCCGAACAAATCTTAAGGAAATTTGAGCTTTTAATCAAAGTTTTCTTCTTATCTAGACCAATGTGTTACATTTATATATTTTTATATAGCTTAAATTGTTTTTTATTTCTAAATTTTTATATAACTTAATATGTGTGGTAGGATATGATCCAAAAGCTCAAACCTTCAAATCAAAATTTTATGCATGTCCGAATAACATTTTGTAGTTATATGTCCTTTGTAGCTTAATATGTTTACCATGATAGGGTCCATAATCTGATCTATGCAAGATTTTCAAGATTAAAAATAATTTTATTTTAGAAAAGTTTGAAAGTTCAAATACAAGTCAAGCTTATAAAAATAATTTTGTTAGAGAAAATAGCATGTTGATCTTAGTTAAAAGAAATTTACTTCTATTTTCTTTAAATTGAAATAAAAATTCATTTTCATTGACTCCTATAAACACTTAAAAATAAGCCCTATGGTTATCAATGCTAAAAAGAAAAGTTTGTTCCCTCCCTCCCACCACTTATGTGGATTGACGTCTTAGATGAAGATATATTTAATATCATTTTCTTTTGAAACTTCAAATCATAAAAGTTTAGCTAATTTCACTGGGTTTTTTGTAATCGTTTGAATTAAATTCAAATATATTTCCAAATTTTATATTCAACCATATTATGATTTTTCTATTATTAGGAATGTATAATCATTCTGAATTCCGTCATCATTAACCTTCTTGCAGGTCTAAGTTTAAGATGCCTTTAAATCTTATTTCCTAAGGGTACTACATGGATACGATGATTTATCCTCTGTAATATGGTTTAACTCTAATAGAATATAGATCTTAAGGCATGTGATAAAGATAAATAACCTAATCAATTATAAAAAGTCTTTGTTCACCATCTAAAGTTTTCTCTTATAGTGATTTTTGTAAATTAAATCTTAGCTAACTTTATTCTTGGCTTTATCACTCCATTTGCAAAAACTCATGAGCAATTCTTATCAAGATTGATCATCTTAAATTCTTATTTGAGTTAACGATTTAGGACAATTCAAGGTTCTTTTTAATGGTTAACCCATGATATGGTTAACATTCTATATGTCATGTGGTTTTGCCTCAAAATTAATTGATACTTCTTAAATTGATACTAAGTTAGTCAACTTCATAATATCTTTAATAGTTTCCTTCTTAAGTAGTGATAAAAAAATTATCATATTTAGCTCACCCATTATAATATTTATACGTATTTTCTTTTCAAATAAGATCTACATCAAATTAAAATTGGAGAAAGTGAAAGTCTTATTCATTTTCTTATGTTATACATCTCATAGGCATCTTGCAAGGTTATGAACCTATTTCATAATTAGTTAATATGTTTATTCCTAATATAGAACTTGTACTGATTTATAGATAGAGCATCCTTACATAAGAGGATTAATTTTCCATTTTTATGCTTGGAGGATGATTTTACAACTGAAATAATTATTTAAAGATTTGAGTGAAGAAAGCCTCCTCAAAAAAAAAAAAAATGAGAAAAAGAAAAAAAAAGAAAAGAAAAGAGACACATTCATTAAATATGTAGCAAAAAAGAGATGGCTTCCCTTTTTAAATCTTGAATATCAGAGGACCTATTCATCTTTAGTTTTTTTTTACACTTGACTTTGAGAATTCAAATTTTTCGTTCATCATCAAGCATTGATGTTCTATTGGATGTAAAATATATATCATCTAAAATATTTGAAAAGATTGGTTTTCTACCTCCAATTTAATTCTCTTTGGATTAGTTCTTAATTCGAAATGAAGAAAAGATGAAGAAGAAAACCCAATTTAGTTTGTACGGAAACATTGATGTGGGTTAACAAAATCTAAATTCCGAGACCTCTCTAGTTAGAAACTTTAGTAGGTCAGTTCATATCTTCAAATCATTATTAAGAAAAATCACAGAAATGATCAATCTAATTGGATTTTTTTTTATAAAACCCTCGGTGGGGCCTACGCATTAATATAAAAAATGATTACAAGGTCCTTAAAGGGAACCTTCAGCTCGCAAATGCTCAAATGAGATACAAAAAAGTTAAAAGAAAACCTACAAGCTAATGGTTCCCTGTACTAAAAATTACAAAATATCCTAGTAATACTCTAGGGCGGCAAGATGTCAACACCCAAAAAAGAAAAACAAAAATTGAAACATTCAATACAACCTTCCTACCAAAAGTAACCCTCTTATTTACCAAAATATTAATCCCTTGAGTCTACACTTGAAAAAGATTGCAAAACCAAACTCTACGAAACAAGATATAGAGCATAATATAAAATATACAAGTAAGAAACAAGCTGCTATAAAATTCTTTATTATGCTACGTTAATAAGAGATCCTTGCCATGCCACAACGTTAAACAAAAAGGAGGATGAAGACTAATAGAGATTAGGGAAGAATTAAACTAGTAAGCCTCATTAATGTTATCCACAAGCCACTCCATCCTCATCAAGAGCAATCCAAAACACCCACTCAAATTTCCCCAAAGAGTAGCAGTACAAAACCTTTGGGTTATCACCAACACCAAGCTCAAAATTAAGACCCAAGCTATTCAACAAGAACAGGTAATCTAGAGACCAAACAAAATTCCAAAGACCATAGGAGACAAACAAAATTATACATGCAACCTCCACTCTGATAGTTGAACCAAGATAGCCCCAAAACCTAGCCAAACTCCCACAGATACCCCCAGCCAACCAAAACAGCAACTTGAAGGTAGGAGAGCAATAGTTGGATAAACCATCAGCTACATAGCATGTGCCGTTACAGCTCAAGCCTAAATCCACAAAGACAATTGCTAAAATATTGGCCATAGAGAAATGCTAGCAGTAATTCGGCAATAGCAGAAAATAGTAATAGAAGAGAAAGGAAACAAGCACAAAGTACCACTGAAACTTCCAAAGGGGAAACCAACCCCACCTAAAATAACTCACTTGCCAGCAGAAGAAACCACCAGACTAGGTGACCATGAAAATAATCCAATATAAAGAGCAGACCACACACCATATGGAAGACCAGAAATAGATCAAAAAACCAACCAACCCGAGAGGAACAAAAGTAGCAACCCAATAGAAACTCTAGCAGTCAAAAAAATAGCTCCCAGCAATATTAGAATTAGGACAAACATCACCAACCACCAGCAGATAAGTCAAGGGAACTAAAGCAGACTGAGAACACTTAAAACTAGCCAAATAAAATGAATCCACCTCAAAATCCACCATAGCAGCCAAGTCAGCCATAAAAGCCTAAAGAATAGAGAGGAAGAATAAAATAACATGACATCCAACTTAAATTCTAACATAGGGAAGACCAAGAGCATCAAGTCTAAGAATACCTTTAAGATCCACCATAATGGTGGACCCAATTACATCAAAAAAAATAATTGAGATTACACTCCCAATTAGCAAGCCAAGAGGCACACGTACTGCCCTCCTTACAAATATGATAAAACCAGTAATTCAAAAAAATCAATAGATTTTTAATTCCCCTAACTTGATAAAATAGATCAAGAAAGCAGCACATATCATCAGCAGCATTTAAGAATTTGAAAATTATAATCAGAATGAACCTCAATAATAATATTAGTTAAATAGAAAGAAATACACACCTTAAGACCATAAAGAATAGCCATGGTGGTGGCAATAAAAGTATTACCATTATGTAAAGGACCAGTAAAAGCCATAATAAGACTACCATCTCTGTCTCTGATAGCTCCACCACATGCCACAGAAGACCACTGCTAACACCATCCACATTCAACTTAAAAAAATTTATGGGGGGCTTTGTCCAATAAATAATAGTATCCTTTAAAGCAATAGGATCACCCTCCAAAGTAAGGCCTAAAGTAGTCCAAAAAAAATAATAGTTCTTAAAATACTTCAAAGAAAGCAATTTAATAGAAATAAGAGATAAAATCTTATTCTTCACCTTCTGAATAACGTTATGATGATTCATCCTAACACCATTAAAAATCAAATTATTCCTCTCCAACCATAAGTACCATAATATGAGAGAAGGAATAACATTTCTGATGTGCCCTTTAGAGTTCATGAACCAAGCATTAAGCATAGACTTAAGGCATAAGTGAGCATTAAAATAGTTTAACTGAAACAAATCATCAAAATAAACCCAAGTTTTAATAGCAATAGGTCCAACAAGAAAAACTTGGTGCATATTCTCCATATGGTAGTAGCATTAACAGTTAGAGGCCAAAATAAAACCTTTTTCTGGTGAGATTATCATCTATGGGAATAAATTTATGTAAATTTCTCCAGACAAAGGTAGCCACAGTAGTAGGAATACTCTTATGCCAAATCAAAGAGAAAATATTATCAGTATTTCTTCTAGATCTAAAAATATGCCAAGCATTCTTTAAGTGAAAGCTACCATCTTTAGACAAATCACATAAAATAACATCCTTAGCAGCAATATTGATAGGCAAATTCAGAATTTGATTCATAATGCAATCAGGAATAACATTAGCAAGCTTCTCATAGTCCCAACAATTATCAATAAAAAAATAATTAACCTTAATAGAAGCAATGGAGGAAGAGTTCATAATGGAATCAATATATTGTTTACCAACCAGCAATCTTGCCAAAAGAAAGTATTACCTTCACTAAAGCCCCAATAAATGAAGGGCTCAACCTCCCATTTAACCTTGCAAAGCATTTGCCACACTCTAGAATCCGCTTGCTTAAACTGATATGTAGTAGGGTGCTTACCAACACAATACTTGGCATACATAAAATTATCCCAAAGGCTAACTTTAGCATGAAAATTATACCATAATTTAAAGGAGAATGCAATAGCTAAGTCATTCATAATCTTACAACCTAATCCCCCTTTAGCCACCACACCATAACATTTATCCCAAGCAGCCCAAGCAATTTTGGAGTTAGTAGAAGTACCTTTCTAAAAACATTTATTGATAAGCTTATGCACACTATTACAAATAGCTAGAGTAGGAAGAATAGTTTGAAAACTATAAACCGGTAAAGAACAGAGAACACTTTTAATAAGAGTAACTCTACCACCAAAGCTAAAAAAATTAGAATCCCTGGATAAAAGTTTATTTTGAATAGAGGCAATACGATCATCAAAAATAATGGTTTTCCTTCTACCTTCAAAAAGAGGAACACCAAGGTATTTAATGGGTAATTGACCATGCATAAAACTAGTTAAATCTTTAATGGCTAAAATACGATCATTAGTAATCCTCTTAGAAGAAATTAAAGAGCTTTTATTTTTATTAAGAGATAAGCCACTCACCATTTCAAATTAATAAAAAAAGTCCATAAGTTTTTAAATCCTGTTAATAGAAGCATTAGTAAAAATAATAAAGTCATCCGCAAAGCATTAATGGGAAATGGGAATACCACCCAAAGTTGTAAGGTAAAGACTAGGAGTATTCTCAAAAAGATTGTTAAGGCCCCTAGATAAAAATTCAGCAACAATAATGAAAAGGGCAAGAGAAATAGGATTATCTTGCCTTAAGCCATGAGAGTATTTAAAATAGCCCTTACTTGAACCATTAACAATAATAGAAAAGTAAAATACAATTCTTAATAAACTTAGTAAAAATAGAATTAAAGCCAAACAACTCCAACGTATGATAAATAAAGTTCCAATCAATATTGTCATAAGCCTTGGAAATAATGAGCTTCAAAATCAAATTATCCCCTCTCGCTCTGACATTTAGGTCTTGGCAGAATTCTTGAGCCAATAATATATTATCCACAATGGCCATCCATTTCACAAACCCCATCTGGGAAGGCGAGATAATTTTAGGTAAAATAGAAGTAAGAAGATTCATGATGATTTTAGAAATCAATTTCTTAAAAAAGGTACAAAGACTAATAGGTCTAAAATCATTCCAAGTGTTAACAGAGTTATTTTTGGAAATAAGCACAATAGAAGTAGAAGTGAAGAATTTAGGGATAGAGTTACCAGTATAGAAATCCAAAATAACAAAAAAAAAATACCTGGTTTTTTGAAAAAATTGAGTGGTAAACCCATCAGGCCCAACCATAAAGTCACTATTCATACTAAACAGAGTCTCTTTAACTTGCTCGAAAGGAGTAGAGAGAGTCACGTTCTCCTCTTGGGTTATAAGGCGAGGAATAAAAGAATTATCAATAATCTTAGCGGGGTTAAAAATCTTATTGAGACGGGCTTGAAAATGATGAACAACTAAATTAGCAATCTCCACAGTATTCTCAGTAACAGAACCATCATGATGTTGAATTTTATTAATACAATTTTTAGCTCTTTTCCCCTTAACCAACGCATGAAAGTATTTAGTGTTGTGATCACCTTCAACCAAGTGCTTAGCAACAGCTTTTTGCTTCTGAAAGACCTCTTCCTGTGCTTGGAATTTGTAAAGCACCTCTTTAGCATTGTTAAGAAGAGTGAAATTAGCATCAAAAGGATCAAGTTGACAAGTAGATTCAAGGTTATTAACAAGTTATTTAGCTTCCAAAATATTAGAAAAAAGATTTCGGAAAACATTATGGTTCCACCAATTTAAGGCCTACTTAACCTTTTCAACTTAAACTAAAGTCTTCTCATACCAAAACTAGAGTTATCCGGATGTAAAGGAGCTCGCCAATTATTTTTAACATGTAAAAAAGAGTCATGAAGTAATCACATGTTCTGGAATCTAAATTGAGAAGAAGAATTAAATTGTCTAAAATTAAGGCTAATGAGCAAAGGAGAATGGTCAGACAGAGTTCTGCTAAGATGCTGCACCTTAATAGAATTGAAAGAATTAATCCAAGAGTCATTAAAAAGCATATGATCCAAACATTGCCATAAGTGACCCCTATTCCACGTGAAGTTATTACTAGAAAAAGCAATATCTAATAGATTACAATCTAGAATCATATTACTAAAATCCTCCATAAATTATAAGATGGAGAAGAATCACCAATCCTCTCAAAAGGGTTAGTAATAGCACTAAAATCACTACCAATAAGCCAAGGTAAATTACAAATATTATGAAAATTAATAATTTTATCCCAAAGCAATTTCCTAATATAGCGGGAAGAAGTAGCATACACAAAGGAAGCACAGCAATGAAAATTAAAAACCTTAACTTCACAATGCATCACTTGAGTAAAATCACCAATGACACCAATTTTAATCGGATCTTTCCAAAAAACCCAAATCTTGTTCGCCATATTTGAAATAGCATAATTAAAACCCAAAAATTGTGAGGTGCTAATCAACCTAGTAGAAGAAATAAGTGGCTCAAGTAAAAAAAGAATAGAAATATTATGAACACGACATAAATTCTTAACATGAATTCTAGAAGAGGGAAAACCAATGCCCCTCACATTCCAAATAATAGAATTAAACATAAAAAACAAAATTAATGAGAAGTATGCGAGCAAGTGGTCCTAGGGGATTACAATTTGATATGCATTTTCTTCCTACCTCTTTTACTATGAACCTTAATGAAACTAGTATCAAGATCATCCTTAGCAAAACATTCAGCAACAATACCCATATCCTCATTACCAATAAAAGAATCACTATTATAATGAGAAGTTGAAGGAGACTTACTATCATGGACCCCTTTGTTGCAAATATGGTTTTGATGATGACAAACATGTTTCCAGTGTGTTTTGCTTGGCTAACCCGTTTCAGGCACAAAAGATCACGAGCCACTCAAGCCAACTCAAGATCGGGTCCAAATTTGTCCAATGTACTGTTTTTCTTTTTCTTGAGTCAATTGTAATGTAACTGATCCCCCAGCTAAGTAACCTTGCACACACACACTCAGGGGGAGAGCTTGAGTGAATTAGAGGTTCTGTTCAAGTTTTGTTCAGATCGTTCTGGACGATAGTCACATCTTCCTGGATGATCAGGTAAAAATAGAAACCCTAATTAGGGCGACTAAGTTAAGAGGGTCTGATTAAGCAGATCGTCCTGGATGATCTTTGGATCGTACGTGACGATATGCTCAAATCAGAAATTCTCAGCCGCCAGATTAAGTTAGGCAAGTTTTTATTTTTAGTTATTTGGTCTGATCGTCCCGGACGATACGTGTATCGCTCTGGATGATTCAGTATAATCATGCCTAATTTAATCTGGTAATTAATGAAAGCAATTTATTTTTGATTGATACGATCATATCATCCTGTACGATTGCAGGATAGTCCCGGACAAAAATGATCGTCTAGTGCATTTCAGCTGTACGACCCGAACTATGTACAGGATGATTTGGGCACTTTTTGAACTAATCGTACAGGATGTACCCGTATCGTTCTGGACGATCAAGTCATTTTTTGGTCGTCCAGTACAAGTTTCTTTGGACGACCCGAACTGTCTTCTGGACGAAATTCCTCGATTTGCACTAATCGTCCCGGACGATCGCAGGATCGTACGGGACGATATGAACAATTTTTTCTACTGATCATCCAAAAGAGCCAGATTGTCCAGGCTGATGCAGCTGATTTTGAACTGATCGTACAGGATGATCTATCGATAGTCCTGGACGATTCTTTCAGGCCAGTTGAGATTTAGGGCAAATTTTAAGCCCTCCTATAAAAGAACTTTTTCTTGGAACAAGAAAAATCTTTTGCCACTTTCCTTCCCAGAGAAACCCTAGAGAGAGAGTTGGGAGAGAGAGAGAGGATCTTGTGAGGGGGAGTTAGTGAGGGATTCACTAAGGTTGCTCCAAGTAAGGATCAGAGTCGTCTTCTCCGCTCGTCGTCTTCCGTCTAGTTGGTGTTCGTCATGGGAGGATCATTGGCAAGAAGATCGGGGGTTCTCTACCCGCTTCAGGTGGAAGCAAAAGGAGTTCGAAGGTTCTCTGCCTGCTTCAGGAGGAAGCAAAAGGACGTTGGGTTCTCTGCCTCACCGTGTTGTGGAAAGGAGGTTTTTGTACAGGCTTCTCCGCCTTGCTGTGGGAGCAAAAGGAGAGTCACTTTCTATTTTGTGCAATACCCGGAGGGGAGGCTCCAGGGAGTGGACGTAGGTCAAGTTGACCGAACCACTATAAAATCTGGTTTACTTTTTCTGATTCAGTTTTGCACTTTACTTTTCTGATATTAACTGCTTGGGTGAATATCTGTGATTGATCTTTTCATTCTTGTTTACTTGTTTCTGTTGCTAAGTATCGAAAAGATTTTCATTGTTGTCATGAAATTTTTAAATAAACAATTCACCCCACCTCTTGGTTAGCCTCGGGACTAGTTCACTAGGGCTTAACATCCCTATCGAACTTTCAAGTGGTATTAGAGAGGGATTCAAAATTTAGGTTTAAAAACTTTTGAATTTGATCCAAGGCTAACTATAACAATCGTAATACTGCTGAAGGTTATTCTATTACAAGACCACCGTTGTTTGATAATATTCCTTTTGATTTTTGGAAAATACGCATGTCTACTTTTCTTCAATCGATTGACTATCGCATATGGATGTTAGTTAAGGATGAATACGAACCACCTTTTAGATTGATTAACAATGTGAAAACAAAACTTCCGTTTGTAGATTGGACTTTTGATGATCGTGATTTAGCACAGTTAAATACAAAATGTTTGAACTATTTCTTTTGTGCTTTAAAATCTGAAGACTATATGCGTGTTTCTACTTATACAATGGGTAAAGAAATCTGGGATAGATTGTGTATAACATATGAAGGTACAACTGAAGTCAAACAGTCTAGGTTAAACATCGTGTTACATGATTACGAACTTTTTCACCTGAAACCTAGTGAGACTATTTTAGAAATGTACACAAGGTTCACTCAGATTATTACCTCTTTGCATGCTTTAGGTAGAGAACTTACTAACTATGAAAGAGTGAACAAAATTCTTAGATGTTTTCCTTCTTCAGACGATGCTAAGATTACTGTGATCACTGAATCTAAAGATTTAAATACTTACTCTATTGACAGCTTACTTGGATCACTCATTGCTTACGAGCAAGGGGTGAACCAAAGGCAACTTGATGTAGGTGAACGAAAGAAGGAGAAAATAGTGGCACTGAAGGCCAACGAGAGTGATTCTAGTTCTTCTGGGTCTGATAGCGATGATGTTGCCTTAGTCACTAGGCAATTTAAAAGCTTTCTAAGGAAGAAACATAAGAACTATCAGGAGTGGAACAAGGGTAAGTCCAGTAAAAATTTTAAGGGTTCATCTGATACGGTGTGTTTTGAATGCAGGAGGCCTGGACACATTAAGGCTGATTGTCCTACACTTAAAGCCCATCCAAGCAAGGAGAAGGGTGAGGAGAAACCAAAATTCAGAAAGGATAAGAAGTGGATTTAGAAGGCGTTCTGGGCAGACTCTGCATCCGACTCTTCTGAGACTGAAGCTGAAGAGGAGGAAACAAACTTGTGTCTGATGGCTGATGATCACCCTGGTCAGTCAGACCAGGAAGAGGTATGTGAGCTTACATACGATCAATTATTTAAAGTTTCTGAAAAAATTCATACATCGTATAGGAAGCTTAAGAAAACTCATGCTAGTTTGAAATTAGATTATTTGACTTTGCAAAAGAGTATGATTCTGTAGTTAAAGATCATTCCACACTTGATTCCAATCACATGTCTTTGCTTGATGAGTTTGATGAATTGAACAAAAAAGATTCTGATTTAGTTTCTGAGCATGATTCATTGAAAACCATGCATGTTGATTTAGAAGGAGCTTTAAAGAGTTAGATACAATGGCATGTGAAGTAGAAATTAGCAATGGAGCCTTAAAATTTGAAATTGCAAGTTTAAAGAAAGAAAATGAGTTTTTGAAAGTGAAAATCAGTGCTTTTGAAGAACATAACACCGCCTACTTTTGAACAGTTTTATGCACCGCCGCCTTTTGAAAAATCTGTTGCAAGTTCATCAAAGCATGTTTCATACACTTCTAGGAAGAGGCACTATCACTCACGATGTTTAGTTAATCCTTTTCCTGGTGTTAGATGTTTTTCATGTGGCATGTTAGGACATATTTCCCACACCTGCACTATTCATCGTAGTACACATTGGGTGTGGAGATCCAAATTGCCTGTTTTACAGCACAGCACGCATGCTTTGCATTCTTCTTTTCATAAGAACCTAAGACTGATGTTTGATATTTTTGTAGGGGTGCTCTCACACAAGACCTCATGAGAGCATCTGGTACCTGGATAGCGGAAGTTCTAGACATATGACTGGAGATGCAAATCAGTTCATATCGCTGGAGGCCAGGGCTGGAGGCAAGGTTACACTTGGAGATAATACCACCAGGAAGGTGGTAGGCTCAGGTATAATTGGTGATTCAAAGAATTTTATGATTGATAATGTTTTGCTTGTAGATGGACTGAAACACAACTCGCTGAGCATTAGTCAACTATGTGATAAGGGATACAACATCAAATTCCTGCCCACTGGCTGCATTTTAAGCTTAAATGATAAAGTTGTTTTGCAGGGGCAAAGGATCAATAACGTCTACAAGCTGGATGTAAGTTGCATTAAATCTGATAATTCAATTTGCTTAAAAACTGCTGCTGATGAGTCTTAGTTATGGCATAGAAGATTGTGTCATGCCAGTATGAAAACCCTTAGGAGAGTCACCCAAAAGGACTTAGTTAGAGGTGTGCCCAAGCTTAAGTTCACTAAGGATCACCTGTGTGATGCCTGTCAGTTGGGGAAGCAAGTCCAGTCCTCTTTTCACTCTGTTAAGGACATTAGCACCTCTAGACCTTTAGAAGTTCTTCACGTGGACCTCTTTGGACCCATTAGCACTGCCAGCTTAGGGGGGAGAGTCTATGGGTTTGTGATTGTAGATGATTATTTGAGGTTCACTTGGGTGAAATTTTTGTCACATAAATCTGAGTCATTTGATGAGTTTAGATCTTTCTCTACTTGGATTTAGAAGAAGTTAGGATGTGAGATTATTACCATTCATAGTGATCACGGAGGGGAGTTTGAAATTGAAAGATTTGGAAGTTTTTGTGAGGAGCAAGGGATTAGTCACAATTTTATAGCTCTTAGGACCCCTCAGCAGAACGGGGTTGCTGAAAGGAAGAACAGGACCTTAGTGGAAGCCGCTAGAGCCATGCTTGCTGAGTATTCACTTCCAAAATACTTTTGGGCTGAAGCGGTGAACACTGCCTGTTATGTGCTGAATAGGGTAAATGTGAGAGTCAAACTGAACAAGACACCTTATGAGATCATTAAGGGTAGAACTCCAAATCTGTCCCACCTCCATGTCTTTGGCTGTAAGGTTTTCATTCTGAACAACGGGAAGTTACCCTTAGGAAAATTTGACCCCAAATCTGATGAAGGAGTGTTCTTAGGATATTCAAGTGTGGGGAAATCCTTTAGGGTGTTCAATAAGAGGACTTTGGTGGTGGAAGAAACAACCCATGTAGTGTTTGATAAATCTGATCCTAAGGAGTCTGGATCTGAAGTAGAAGATGAAGAGATTGTTGAGGTTACCAAAGGGGTTGAAAATACAAATCTGGAGGAAAGGGTAGAACCTCAAACTACATTGCCTAGAGATTGGAGATATTCTTTGAGTCATCCTAAAGAACTATCTTAGGAGACCCTTCTGAAGGTGTTAGGACTAGGCATGGACTTAGGAAGGAAGTAAACTATTATGCCTTTATCTCAACGACTGAACCCACCAACATCAATCAAGCTCTCTCAGATGAGTTTTAGATTTTAGCTATGCAGGAAGAATTGAATCAATTTGTAAGGAATGATGTTTGGGAGTTAGTTAAAAGACCTTGAAATCAAAGTATTGTGGGAACCAAGTGGGGCTTTAAAAATAAAATGAATGATTCTAGTGTGGTGGTGAGAAATAAGGCAAGATTGTTGGCTAAGGGGAATAATCAGATAGAATGGATTGATTTTAAGGAGCCTTTTGTCCCTGTAGCAAGATTGGAAGCCATTAGAGTGCTACTAGCCTTTGCCTGTTATAAGGGATTCAAGTTGTTTCAAATGGATGTCAAGAATACCTTTTTAAATGGGGTAATAAAAGAGGATGTTTTTGTGGAACAACCCCCAGATTTTGAGAGTTCTCAATATCCGAATCATGTTTTCAAATTAAAAAATGCCTTATATGGATTGAAACAGGCACCCAGAGCTTGGTATGAGAGGCTTAGCACATTCCTGTTAGAAAGAGAGTTTGTTAAGGGGAGCGTAGACACCACCCTTTTTCTGAGGAGATTAGGAGATGACTTACTCATTGTCCAGATTTATGTTGATGATATAATTTTTGGATCTTTTGATAAATATTTATGTGATGAGTTTTCTAAAACTATGAGTAAGGAGTTTGAGATGAGTATGATGGGAGAATTGTCCTACTTTTTGGGGTTTAGCATAAGGCAAATGGATGATGGAACCTTTCTCAATCAATCTAAATACACTAAGGACATTTTGAAAAAATATGAAATGGACAAAGCCAAGCCAATCAATACTCCCATGACCTCCTCAGTTCAGTTAGATAAGGATTCAAGTGGAAAATCTATTGATCAGAAGAAGTATACAGGAATAATAGGATCACTGCTTTACCTGAATGCTAGCCGACCTGATATCATGTTTAGTGTATGTCTTTGTGCTAGGTTTCAGGCTGATCCTAAAGAGTCCCACCTGACTGCTATTAAGATAATTCTTAGATATCTTTTAGGGACCCCAAACCTAGGAATCTGGTACGCTAGGCACAACACCTCTTTTGAGATCATTAGATATTCTGATTCTGACTTTGCGGGGTGTAGGGTGGATAGAAAGAGCACCTCTGGAACTTGTCAATTCATAGGACAGTCTTTAGTCTCCTGGTCCAGTAGAAAATAGAACTCAGTTGCACTTTCCACTGCGGAAGCTGAGTACATTGCCTTAGGGAGTTGTGTGGCCTAAGTTCTTTGGTTGAAGCAATAAGTCTTGGATTTAGGATTACCTGTTGGCACAATTTCTGTTCTGTGTGATAATACTAGTGTCATCTGTATCTCTAAGAATCTAATCCAACATTCTAGGACCAAACACATTGATATAAGACAATACTTCATTAGGGACCATGTTACAAAAGGGGACATTGAGCTACATCATATAGCAATTAAAAATCAGCTGGCTGACATATTCACTAAACCACTAGCCTTTGACTCATTCAGCATTTTGAGAACCAGATTAGGAGTGATTGATATAAATGCTTGATTCTGATGACTGCTGATTTTTGATTGTTCTGATTGGTATTCTATTTTCTGTTAGTTAGTTTTTTCTTTGATTATTTGCTTTCAGTTGATTTCATTTCTTCTGCTGATTTCTGTTTTTAGCCTTACTGTTAGTTTGATTTGAGTATTTACTTTGATGTGATTTTCTACCTACTTTTTATTCACTGGTTCATATCTTGCACTTACTATTTTATGCTTTTCAAAATCTGATCACCGCTCACTACTTCTGATAATCTGAATTTCTGCCTAGGAGTTTTACCTTGTTTTTATTTGAAAGCTGGTAAGCAGTGATTAATTCCACTGAATCTGTTAAAGGGAAGAAACATTGATGATTATTTCTCTTCCTCTAACTCCTTTACTGGTGTATAGTTTCTTTTGGATAAAAATCCTCTTCAAAATTAAAATGTTAGTATTTGAAATAGAGATTATTTTATCTTCCTACAGTAATCTACCTCATATCAATAGTGTTTTCAAAGTCTTGAGTCAATAGTTTTATTTTCTAAACCAAGTGATTGTATTTATCATATGATGTATGGTTTTTATTTTGTGAATCATTCTTCCTTATTGTGGAGAGTCATCTCCTATGTCTGGAAGAAAATTTCACAGCTGAGACTCTTTAATGATTATGAAAAGGAAAAAGCTTACAAAAGATGCGCAGTGCGCCAAATAAATTGAAAAAGAGGTATAAAATGAGCCCAAAGCTGAAAAGATGCGAAAAATTGCCAACTAAAACATACACAAAGTGTATCAAAAATGAAAAGATGCGCAAAGCGCCAACTAAATTGAAAAAGTGGCACAAAATGAGCCCAACCAAGCTTTCTTTCCTTTCAGATCGTTAAAGGTCTTAGAAAAATCCGTGTGCTGCTTAATAGTTTCAAAAGCTTGTGTTTTGAAAATCCTGATTTCTGATTTTTTACTTTGTAACACTTTTATATCAGATAGTTTTTTGGAACGAGGCTTGAAAGGATCTCTTTTCAAATCTAATTTCTTTTCTTCTGAATCAGATTTTTATTTTGAAAGAGGTTTGCATCGATAAGGTGCCCGGGGTCAGAGTTATGAAAGTTGATTTTTTCCAACCTTTTCTGGATTTCAGCGCTGTCAATCATTTTCTTATTGGTTTTTAGATCTAAAATCAAGAAAAAATTCTGATTTACTAGAGCAGCTTGATCAAAAAAAAATCATTGTTCTATGTGCTTTTGCTGTGAGTTTTATTTGTTTTTTGTTTTATTTTAATTTCGTGGTTGTATTTTTGTGATCCTGATCTGTCATCTTCATCCTCCATCCTTTTCTGTTTTCTTCACATCATCCTGGACAATACCCAGATCGTCCTGGATGATCCTCTTCATCCTAGATGATCCAAACATCATCCTGGACGATTCATTCAAAATCGTCCCCACGCTGCTCCTGCTGCTGAAAAACTTCAAGTATTGGTGATCGTCCTGGACGATCCTTACATCATCCTGGATGATATGATCCATATCTTCCTGGTCTGATCAAACGGCTGACATTGCTCCAATTATTGTCCATCATCCTGGACGATCCACCTTATCGTCCTGGACGATCCACGTGTCAGCCGCTGGACGATTGGAATTCAGCCCGTCCGACACACTTATTACATATCATTCGGGACGATCCACCTAATCGTCCTGGACGATACATTTTTGTCAATGGTCATCCAGCATGACTCCTCGGGAAGATCTCCTATGTCTAATCATCCTGGATGATCTCTGATCGTCCTGGACGATCGGAGTGCTTTTTTGACCAATCGTCTAGGACGTCATAAATGCCCATATCGTCCCGGACGATGTCGCGATCGTACGGGACGATCAGGCCATTTTCTATATAAATAGTAGTTTTCTTAAGGATTTTCCACTCTCTTTCTTCCACTCTCCTTCTACTTCCCTACACTTTTGATTTCTAATGGCTGGTGGAAAACGTTCTCGTCAAAAGGGTGCAAGCTCCTCCCGGGGGGCTGTTGATCCTCGCTTCCCAAATGCAGCCGATCAGGCTGCCTACGAGCGATATTGTGAAGTGGGGATTACACCGTCAAAAATAGTAAATCCCCGCACTCTTACTTATCCTGTCCTTGACCTCTTCGCACACACCTCCCTCACCTTCATCATGACTCTCGCCTTTCCTTTTAGCTCGGAACTTCTTCGGGTTTTCTTTGCAAACTTGTGGATTTCGGCTGATTATTCCACCCTCCGCTCTTATGTAAATCAGCGCCCCGTCGAACTCACTTACCAGGACTTTCATAATATTCTCCAACTTTCCATCATTAGCGACAAACTCCACACCCTTATCACCGACCCTGACTATGATTGGAGTGTCGCCAATCATTTTCTTCACAATACAAATGCCCCTTATCATGATAATGCCTGCACTACACTTCTTAAGGATGCCTGGACTATTCAGCATGTTCTTCGTTCCTCTGTCATTCCAAAGGTGGGGGATTGAATTCACATCACCCCACTACTGTCCTTGACCACCTACTACATCCTGGCCCACAGGAATTTAATGCATCTGACCTTATTATCCGGTACCTCGAGCACCTCACCACTATTCGGGATCCAGGTCATCGCCGTCGTCTAAATCTAGCCTTAGCACATATCATTGCCTATGCCCTCGAAACCAAATATGACTTGAACTATCCCGCAGCTCCAGATGTCCCTCATTCCTTCTTCACCAACAATTCCTTCCATGTCCTACACAGCACCCGACTACATCCGAAGCCCGCCCCGGATGTTGAGGAAGAGGAGGAAGAGGCTATTTCAGTTCCTGCTGCACCAGAGGCACCTGCTCCCCTTCGCATTGCCTCTCCCTTTGACCACCTGGTGCAGCGCTTCGATCAGTGGGAGGCCAGATTTGACTCCTATATGGCTACCCAGGAGCAGCGGCACGCCGAGGACATCCAGCGCTTCACTGACTATGCTGCGCAGCATCAACCGCAGCATGACCAGGATATTGCCTGGATTGGAGCCCATTTTCAAGCCATTCACCACTACTTCAACCCACCACCGCCACCTCCTTCTTCCGATCAGGATCCGTCTCTGTTCTAGTTTTCTGTTTTGTAGTTGTTTTTTCTTTTATGTTTTGTACTTATGTTTCAGTGTTCTGTTTTACCCTCCTCCTTTTTATGATGTCAAAAGGGGGAGTCAGTTGTAGTCGTTTCTATTTTTTGTTGTGTTATGTTTACTATATTAATTCAGTTGTTAAATGAAAATTTTAAAAAATATTTGTTTTTTTTATCTCCTAGTTAGTTTTTATTTTATTTTCAAACTACAGCACAAGTGTTTGCCATCATCAAAAAGGGCGAGATTGTTGCAAATCTAGTTTTGATGATGACAAATATGTTTCTAGTGTGTTTTGCTTGGCTAACTCGTTTCAGGCACAAAAGATCACGAGCCACTCAAGCCAACTCAAGATCGGGTCCAAGTGTGTCGAATGTACTATTTTTATTTTTCTTGAGTCAATTGTAATGTAACTGATCCCCCAACTAAGTAACCTTGCACACACACACTCATGGGGAGAGCTTGAGTGAATTAGAGGTTCTGTTCAAGTTTTATTCAGATCGTCCTGGACGATAGTCACATCGTCCTGGACGATCAGGTAAAAATAGAAACCCTAATTAGGGCGACTAAGTTAAGAGGTTCTGATTAAGCAGATCGTCCTGGATGATCTTTGGATCGTACGGGACGATATGCTCAAATCAAAAATTCTCAACCGCCAGATCAAGTTAGGCAAGTTTTTATTTTTAGTTATTTGGTATGATCGTCCCGAATGATACGTGTATTGTCCTGGATGATTCAGTACAATCATGCCTAATTTAATCTGGTAATTAAGGAAAGCAATTTATTTTTGATTGATACGATCATATCGTCCTGGATGATCACATGATTGTCCTGGATGATCATGATCGTCTAGTGCATTTCAGCTGTACGACCCGAACTGTGTACAGGATGATTTGGGCACTTTTTGAACTAATCGTACAGGATGATACCCGTATCGTCCTGGATGATCAAGTCATTTTTTGGTCGTCCAGCACAAGTTTCTCTGGACGACCCAAACTATCTTCTGGATGAAATTCCTCGATTTGCACTAATTATCCCGGATGATCGCAGGATCGTACGGGACGATATGAATAATTTTTTCTACTGATCGTCCAGAAGAGCCAGATAGTCCAGGCTGATGCAGTTGATTTTGAATTGATCGTACAAGACAATCTATCAATCGTCCTGGATGATTCTTGCCGACCAGTTGAGATTTAGGGCAAATTTTAAGCCCTCCTATAAAAGAACTTTTTCTTGGAACAAGAAAAATCTTTTGCCACTTTCCTTCCCAAAGAAACCCTAGAGAGAGAGTTAGGAGAGAGAGAGAGGATCTTGTGAGGGGGAGTTAGTGAGGGATTCACTAAGGTTGCTCCAAGCAAGGATCAGAGTCTTCTTCTCCACTCGTCGTCTTTCGTCTAGTTGGTGTTCGTCGTGGGAGGATCGTCAGCAAGAAGATCCGGGGTTCTCTGCCCGCTTTAGGTGGAAGCAAAAGGAGTTCAAAGGTTCTCTTCCTGCTTCAGGAGGAAGCAAAAGGACGTTGGGTTCTCTGCCTCACAGTGTGGTGGAAAGGAGATTTTTGTACAGGCTTCTCCGCCTTTCTGTGGGAGCAAAAGGAGAGTCACTTTCTATTTAGTGCAATACCCAGAGGGGAGGTTCCGGGGAGTGGACGTAGGTCAAGTTGACAGAACCACTATAAAATCTGATTTGCTTTTTCTGATTCAATTTTGCACTTTACTTTTCTGATAATAACTACTTAGGTGAATATCTGTGATTAATCTTTTCGTTCTTGTTTACTTATTTCCGCTGCTAAGTATCGAAAAGATTTTCATTGTTGTAATGAAATTTTTAAATAACCAATTCACCCCCCCCCCTCTTGGTTAGCCTCGGGACTAGTTCACTAGTGCTTAACATCCCTATCGAACTTTCACCGTTGACTAATCTGTTGAGGACCTTCATCCTCCATAAACATACCATCATCCTCCATATTACTTTTACTCCTTGTAGCAAGGCCTATAATACATCTCCAAGAGTAGGGTAAACCTCCATAGAAGCTCTATCACCTTCCTCAAACAGGATATCATTCCTCTCACAATCTTTATAAGGTAATTGAATGGTAGCATTAATTTCAATCTCATTTTCCTGATCATTTGAGGGATTAGGGAGAGTGTTAGAATGTAAATTACAATTCAAATCCAATAAATTTTTATTAATCATTCAAGGATGGATAGAATCAACATTAGCATCATTTTGAATAGCAATGTTTGGAAAAGTTTGCTCCACTCTATTCTAACAATCAACAAAAGGAATACAAGAGGTTTTAGCAATGACTTCTGGATCAATATTCAAGAAAATAGCATTGGTAATAGTTGGTACAAGATCATCAACAGCTAAAGCCAAAGGCTCCTCAATAATTTGAGACAGATTAGAGGTAATGCCATCTAAAATCATAGGGTTAGGCATAGTAACATCCTAAGAAATTAAATTGGCTTCATCCCCCTGAGTTTGTTTTGTTAAATCCTTCTCTTTATGAAGATGGGGATGCTTTCAAAAACTATCATTAATACCATGACTGTGCATCTTGTAATAAGAATAAAAGATATGTAAATTTTCAAATTTCATTCTTTGGAAGTAACCCTTCAGCTCTGACCATATCCATATCTCATTTGGGTGTTTCTTAGAAACATCCAATTCAACCAAAACCTGAGCCACAGAAGGCTGCAAAACAGAAGCAGTGGCTTTGTCTGTTTGTAAAGGCCATCCAAAGATTGAAGCCAAACCAAATAAGATTTGATGATTAAAGAAATGAAGTCTCAAATTAGGGAAGGAAATCCAAATCGGTGCAATAGGAGATTCCTCCCTAATGTCAAAATTCAGAGTCCATTTGAGCAAACGCATTTGACATGCTTGTTCATCTGAAAGAGAGCATATGCCAAATCAATGAAAAAGAAGCTGCGGAGGATGAAGACATGGATCAAAAAAATATCTGGAAGTGTTATTATGGTTGACACCATCTCATCTATGCATAAGGAGAAAGATAAGGCTAGAAGTGAAGCAGGTCTTGCTAACAACTATGGCGATGAAGAAGATATAGCAGATTTGACTCATTGCCTTTTAGAGCAATTAGGCCAGAAAGATGAGCAGATCTTAATGATGGAGAGAAAGTTGGATGAGATGATGACTATGATCTCTATTATACAAGGTAATAATCCTACTATTTCAAAAACTCAAGTTCAATCTTCTCCCATTGAATCAGTGCAGAAAAATGTCAAGAATAAAGCAATCAGGATAGAAGAACATGAGAAACTAGATCAAAAACTTGTTAAAGCAAAACCACCATCAATACAGTCAGTAGATATCAAACAGATGGTCGAGCAACAAGTGAAAAATGCTTTAGCTAAAGCTCAAAGTACCTTGTCTATTCTGAAGGGTAGGCCATATCGGGAAGAATATGGCTTGGTCCCTTATTCAAAAGGATTTGTACCTCCTTCCTTAAAAAATTTTGATGGTATGGGTAACCCTAAACAACACCTCACTCACTTCAGAGCTAGTTACATCAACGTAGGTGGTAGGGATGCACTTTTATTTAGGCAGTTCGTCAGCAGTTTCTCTGGGATTAGTATGCTAAACTACTCAATGGGTTTAGTCCATAACTTGAATGATCTAGAAGAGATGTTCTTTAAAAGATTTACCAGTGCAAAGCATCACATCAACGTTGGTGATGGGGTGTAGAGAAGCAGAGGCATGGTAAAAGTCTGGTAGATTATATTCTAAGATGGAGGAATCTCAACATGAGATATTAGCCTCAGTTGTAAGAACAACATGCTATAGAGATCCTTCTAAAAAATATCCATGGTCTAGTTACCTTTCTATTCAAAGGTTTTATGATTAAAACCTTTAAAATGCTGCTAAGCAAAGCCTTTAATATCCAAGAGGAACCTTTTCAACTACCATTTCTAAAAGATCCAGCTTCTTTAGAGATAAAGAAGTTGAAACCTCAGAAAGTGTTAGAGAAGAAGTCAAAAATAGTATTTGCAGTTGATAAGGGGAAAAGATGATGCAGATTCAGGTAAAAAATTTGAGTCTACCTCATTAGTATTAGCAGTATAGTAGACCTCAAGGTGATCTACAAATTAGACCCTCACCTTTCCTAACCCTAGAATAGCAGAAAGAAAAGTCTGATTACTTTAGAAATAAAGTATATCCTTCTAAGCGAGAAGTAATTAAGAAAATGTTCAGGAGTCTTGTAAAGAAACCAAGATTCAAACTGACTAAACCTAGAAGGCTATAAGAAGTTAGTAAAGTGGAGCAACCTAACTACTATCCGTACTATCAGATGTTTGGTCATGAGTTGGAAGACTACATACTTTCAAAGAGTGGTTGGACAGAAATTATAAGGATAGTACAGTTGTGATGCCCAAAGAATACTTAGTGCATTCAAGCCAGGGATCCGCTAAGTGTATATTTGGTGAGCCTTCTGCACCTTCTCCTACTTTAAAACCCAATGATGAATGGGATATAGCTTTGTCTCATTCTTCTAAAAGAAACCTTAATAAACTATATTGTTCATCTTCCAGGAACCCCTGAGAGTCTAGAATACCATATAGGTTTATCTGGTAGATCAGGAACTAAAGAAGAATAAAGCTCCAATTAAAGAGCCTAAGGAAGTGCAAGTTGATCAAGCTCCTATAGCTATGAAAGAGGAACAGAAGAATAAAATAGGGATAGGTTTGGATAAGTTAGTCATTTCTACAAATAGAGAGCATATGTCTCTCAAATCTTTAACTTTGTATGACTTTTATTTCATCCCTACTAGGACTAAGAAAGTAATGAAAAGGGATTCCGCATATATCATGTTTGTATCTACTAATGAATAACCAGATAAAAACTTAAATAATAACGAAAACAATTCTCAAGGAATAAATGTAAAGGACATATATGAATAATTTCAATACTATTACAATTGTGACTCCACTATACTCGATGTTAAGGGTGATCCTATCAATATAAAATTGGAATTATTTGACTCAGATACACTGCTAGAAGTTGCTCAGACAATAGTCAATGATCAATAACTAAAGCCCAATGAAGATGCTTCCTCTAAAGAGGTAGTGTATGTCAATCTTCATATTGGTAAAGTCTTGTCTCCACAAGTTGCAGCTACTAATAGATCTCAAATTATAGATAATCTAGAAGCTTCTACTTAACCTTAACCAGTTCAATAACTAGAGGCAGAAAGTACAGCGATTCCAAAGTTTGACTATAATGTGTTAGCGCATCTTAAAAAACTGCCACCAAAATTGAGCATCTATGATGCTCTGGTTCTTTGCAAAGAAATAATGGAATCTTTAGTTAAAGCTTTACTTGATCCAGAGACTTGTATGGCTCAGTTAGCATTAATGTAGTCTGAAGAGGAAGCATTATACTTTAAGGAAATTCTTGGAATCACATTTTCATATGAAGATTTGTTACTTGGAATAGTATATCATAATCATCCATTATATATCTTTGTGAACATCGATAGATTCAAAGTATCTCATGTGCTTCTTGATCTGAGTGCATCGGTAAACATCATGACTCTTAGAACTCTCTCATACTTAAGGGTGGATACTCATAAACTCAATTCTAATAAGATGATATTGTGAGGATTCAACGAGAAGGGCGAGAGGGCTTTGGGTTCCATAACCCTGCTGTTAGATTTAGAAACCTTCAAAACTGAAGCAAAAATACATATAATAGATTCTGATACCTCTTTTGACACTCTCATAGGTAGACCCTGGCTTCATGAATTTAGAATGGTGCCTTTCTCCTTACACCAGTTTAGCAAATTCTCTAGAGAGGGAGTAGAACACTTCATCAGAGGTGATTTATAGCAATGTTTAGTTCATGAAGTCAGTATATACGAAGACAATTCATACTATCTGCCTAAGTAGAAATAAAAGGGAGAGGGGAGAAAGAAAAAGAAAAAGAAGATGGAAAAGAAAAAGAAGAAGAACAACATCATAATCTTGAACAAAATGTTCATTTGTCACTTTCTCCTCCCTCATAAAGAGGTGGTAGAATGGCATAATGATGTAGAAGAAGAGGCCAAGGATGGAAAAAAAAGATGATTCGTGAAAGTGAAGATCAAAATAGATAAATAATTGATCTTGAATATATATATTGATTTGTAATCCAGTTTAGAGGATGAATCATATATGCTCTAGAAAGACCCACAGGCTGTAGAATATAGTAAATTTGTAAATTAGCCAAAGTTTGATATTTCTATAAAAATTGATAGAGATGAGAATAGGGCCCAAATCATTAGGGAAGATAATTCAAATTTATCTACCATGGAGAGGATAAAAAGGTATGTGGAATATATTACCTTAACCCGACTATCCCAGAATGATGTAAAGAGGTTCTGAACCTTGAAGCTGAAGCCAATATCTTTCTACCTTCTACCAACAAGCCTCCAAAAACTGATGTAACCCTCAGTGGTCCTTCTACAGACAAGATAATAAAATTTCCTTTTGATTCCTATTCAAACTCTACAAATAGATTTGCTAAGCAAGGTTTAACGCCATTAAATTAGACTAGAGGTAGAGCTCAGCAATTTGAACACCTGTGGAATAAAAATAATCATAAATAGTTTTCAAGACTAGGTGTCAGCTTTGCTACTCTATGTTCATTTAATGAAGATGAATATTGCATAGAAATTTCTAATAATCTTGAATCTGATAGTATCTTTTTGGCAAATGTTAAATCATTTAATGAACTCTACTTAGAAACTTCAGATGATTTGGATGACTTTCAAGTTAGGGATGCACCCCCAAAACTTGAAGAGGAAATTAGATCTAGGATCAACAATCTAAAAGAAATAATTCTTGGCACTGAAGAAGACCCTTGTCCGATCTTCATCAATTCTCTATTAAATGAGGATGAGGCAAACGACATGATTCAACTATTATTATAATTCACAGACTGCATTACTTGGAGTTATGAAGAAATGCCTAGATTATCTTCAGACATAGTTCATAAATTAGCAATTCAACCAGAAACATTTCTTGTAAAGTAAGCACCCCGATGAATGCAACTTTACATCGAGTAACAGGTGGTCATGGAAGTCAAGAAATTAATCGATGTAGGCATTATTAGGGAGGAGAAATATCTAACCTTGTAAGCTAGCATCATTCTTGTAAAAAATAAGAATGGTTAGATACATATTTGTATCGACTTTAGAGATTTAAACAAGGACAATCCTAAAGAAGAGTTTCCAATCTCTATACTAGAACTCATGGTAGATACTGCTTCCTTACATGTGATAATCTCTTTTATGGATGGCTCATCCAGATACAACCAGATTAAAATGGATCATGAAGATGAGAAGTATACAACATTCAAAATGTCGATAGGAATTTACCGCTATAAAGTTATGCCATTAGATTAAAGAATGCTAGAGCAACTTATTAATTAGCAATGAAGAGATATTTTTACAAGCTTACCCAGCACCAGGTGGAGTGTTATTAAATGATCTAGTCATTAAAAGTCTTGAAAGGGAAAACCATTTAGATGACTTGAGAATTGTATTTCAAAGAATTTAATAATATAATTTGAAAATGAATCCTTTGAAGTGCGCTTTTGGCATCACTTTAGGGAAATTCCTAGGTTTTGTTGTTTGACACTGTAGAATCGAAATTGATCAGAATAAAATCAAAGCAATAATAGAAATGACACCAGCATAAACTCTCACTTAGTTAAGATCCTTCTAGGGTCGATTAGCATACCCTAGAAGGTTTATATTAAACCTTTCAGGAATATGTCAATGGTTTGAAGCATTGTGCAAGAAAGATGCTCCATTCAGGTTGCATCAAAATTGCCAGAAAGCATTCGACAATATAAAATAGTATTTCATGAATCCTCCAGTCCTTACAACTCCTATACATGGGATACCATTGATCTTATACACAATAACTTTAAGTGAATCTCTTGGAACCTAATTATCTCAATCTAATGAGGAAGGAAAAGAGAATGCACTTTATTATTTGAGTAGACGTTTACTTCCTATTGAAGTAAATTATCCTCTGATCAAAAAACATTATTTAGCCTTAATTTTTGTTGCTCAGAAGTTAGGACATTATATGCTTTCCCATAAAATAAATCTCATTTCAAGGATAAATCCCCTGTAGTATTTGATCACTCGATCAACAGTATCAGGAATATTAGCTCATTGGTCGATGATATTATCACAATTTGATATCATATTTACTCCTCTATAAGTAGTGAAGGGACAGGAAGTGGTAGATTTATTAGTAGCTCATCCTGTTCAAGATGATTGCCCGATAAATGATAAACTACCAGATGAACAAATCATGAAACTCAAGTTGAATAAAAAGTTCACCTAGGAATTCTTTTTTGACGATGCTACTTCCAGCAATAAGAAGAATCTGATGATCTTTTGCTAGGACAAGCAGGGACTGGTATAGTACTTATCACACCTGATAGAGATGTTATGCATTACTCATACCATATGTCAGAACCATGTAACAACAATGAAGCTGAGTATGAAGCGCTAATAACTGGTCTAGAATTAATGATTTTAAATGGTATCAAACAGATCAATATCTTTGGAGATTGCCAACTTGTTATTAATCAAGTAGAAGGGACTTACAAAGTATTAAAGGATACTTTGATTCCTTATCATCAGTATATGATGCATCTATTAGAACAGATTTCAAACATGTGGTTATATAAAATTCCCTGAGGAAAGAATGCTACGGCGAATGCTTTTGCTAAATTAGCTAACACATTAGTATGTTCTGAGGAAGATTTAATTCTGATAGATGTGCAAGGTCAACAAGTCCTTTCTCCTATAGATCTTGAATATATAAACAGAAGATCTCCAACTGAGGGAAAAATTATTTTAGTTGTAGATAATGAATTGGTGGATTAGAGAAAACCATTCATCAAATACTTGTGATAAAACAAGCTCCCTCAGGAGAAATGAGCTATAGATCAGATCAAAAGATGATCGTTATCCTATACTCTAATTAACAACACCTTATACTTCGATCAGATGTGAGTGTAGTATTTGGATAAAGTAGAAGTAATGAAGATCGTAAATTAAGTATATACTGGGTTGTGTGGTGCACACCAATCTGGTCCAAAGATGAAAATTAAAATCAAATGAATGGGATTTTATTTCTCGTTAATGATAGATGACTGCATGAATATTGCATGTCATTTTCATCAATGCCAGGTGCATGATGTAGTTTTATATTAACCACTACCTCATGGCCTTTTAAAAGTTGTGGTACATATATTATTGGTTCGATAGATCCTCCATCCTCCAGATGTCACAGATTTATACTAGCAGCTACAGATTACTTCTCGAAGTGGGCAGAAGCAGTTCTATTGAGAGAAGTGAATGCTTAACAAGTTCTAAAATTTTTCAAAGAGAATGTCATGTACCTGTTCAGTATTCCTCATTGGACTATCTCAGATAAAGGTCCTTTATTCATAAGCACAAAAATAAATAATTTTGCTAAATGGAGCAACATCAATTGGAGATACTCCACCATCTATTACCCTTAGGCAAATGGATTGGCGGAGGCCTTCAATAAAACTTTGATTCATATCTTAAAGAAAACCTTAAATGACAATAAGCATCAATGGCATGAAAATTTTTTTGAAGCTTTATGGGTATACCGAACCACATAAAGAACCCCAACTCAATCTACACCATTTTCTTTAGTCTTTGGTGTAGAAGCTGTTATCGCTTTGGAAGTGCAACTACCCTCACTCAGTGTTACAGTAAACTACAAGATCACCTCAGAACAATATGAAAAACTCAAGTTAGAAGAACTCAAAGGTTTGGAAGAGAAGCATTTGTAGGCTCAATAGAACCTCGAGTTATATAAAGCTAAAATGATACAGGCCCTCGACAAACTAGTTAGTCCGAGAACTTTCCAAGTAGGTGACTTGGTGTTAGTACTACGAAGTCCTATCTTAGCTCACCGAAAGATAGGACGAAAGTTCAAGCCAAAATGGGACGACCCTTTTGTGGTGGAGGAAATCTACCAAGGATGATCTTATTTGCTTATAAATTGTAAAGGCGATTATCCTATGTTACCTTTCAGTGGACGATACCTTAAGAAGTATTATAATGGCTGATATATTCTATAAACTTTGCAATGTAATAAAATTCTGAAATTTAATTTCAAGTGTTGATTATATTGCATAAAGTAAATTGTCTTCTAGCAGCAAAATCAATAAATTGATCCCTAGTGAAGTTTAAATATTTTAATTCTAAATCTACTCATTCGGTAATCGATCTCCCATCTGAGTAATCACTTTGTCTGGAAATCAATATTTTAGTCAAATTTTAAATTTCACCTTTTTGATAATCTATCTATAGATCTGGTTTGAAATCCACTCATTCAGGAATCGATCTCCCATCTGAGTATTCAGTTTTGTCTAGAAATTAGTCTTTCAATCAAAATTTGAATTTCACCTTTTTGATAAATGATCTATCAATTAGGTTATAAATCCACTCATTCGAGAATCAATCTCCTTTCTGAGTATTTGCTTTGTCTAGAAATTGATCTTCCAGTCAATGTTTTATGTTTCACCTTTCTGATAATCAATCTATCGATCAGGTCGTAAATCTACTCATTCGGGAATCAATCTCCCATCTGAGTATCCACTTTGTCTAGAAATTGATCTTCTGGTCAAAGTTTTAAATTTAACTTTTTCAATAATTGACCTATCTGTCAGGTTCTAAATTCACTCATTTGGGAATCGATCTCCCATTTAAGTATTCAGTTTGGTCTAAAAATTAATGTTCCAGTCAAAATTTAAATTTCACCTTTCTGATAATCGATCTATCGGTTAGGTTCTAAATCCATTCTTTTAGGAATCGATCTCTCGTATGAATATCCACCTTTATTTGGGAATCAATATCCGACTTAAGTTTTAAACTTCCCTCTCTACGAATCAATCTCCTTGTTAGATCCTACATGTATTTGATGAAAATTGATCCTTCAACCAAGTTTTAATCTTTTAAATTGTTGATCTCGTCTGTTAATACCAATATGTGTGATTTACTCTTCGAGTTCATCACACCTGTTGGGGGTCCATTTATTGAACTCTTTTTTGAATGAGGTCATCAAAACCTTACAAATTCTTAATTAAATATTTAGTAATTGGCAGACCCCAAATGTCAATCATTTAGTTTTCTATCAATCATACTTCCAGTCTTCAAACAATTAATATAAAATCAATTTATTTTTCAATAAATCAATATCTTGACCTCTAATCAATCAGTCAACTCATATCAAACTTCAATCACCTACAACTGCAATCTTACACTACAGTTAAGCAACATAGTGCATTATCTCATAAATTGCATTGACAACTTCTGTCAAGGTACAAACCACTTCACTAGGAGTCTCATACATCAATATCTATATAACTAACTCTCTAAAGCATGTGATGGACCAACTTGATCTGGTTAAGCCAGCTTAAGCTAGCTCAACTGATTAATTACTTCAATTACCCCCAACTCAACTCCAGCTTAACTCAGAGTTTCATCAAACTTTTTAAGATATTTCTCTTATTAAAAAGGACCTCATTGGTCATCACAACCTAATCATATATTGACTTAGTCAACTAAATCTAAATTTTGTCAAACCAGCTCATATTGGACCCCATTATTGCATATGTTTATATCAAACATCTAGACTCCTTTTGACTTTTCAATTAATATTCTACATATATCCAATAAACCCATGAGTTAAATCACAATGACTTTGACATAGTCAAGTCAAAGTATCTTGTCAAACATTTCTACATACATACCATCTCATTCATGAAATTGACTTATTCCTTAAACTCTTCTACAAATTATCCTCATAGCATTTAAATACCTTCCTAGAACTTCACCTTGACTATTTGACCTGTTGAATGGTCAAATAGTCAACTCTATCATATGAAATGAGCTCATGTAGTCAACCTCCAATCAAATCCCCATTCCATGGCATTGCATTGCTTCCAATCCCTCCTATTAATCTCTCTAATCCACCTAGACTCCAACTCAGTATTCCTTGACCCCTTTGACTGGTCAAAGGGTCAATAAAAACCCAAATGTACTCTAATTGTCAGCCTGACCGACCAAGCCTTGTTCAGCCAAAACCAGCCTCAGCTAGCTCAGCCAATCAATTCTAGAACCTTCCTTGGAGCCATCCTGACCCAGCTCAACCTCTGGCACGACCCCAAACTACTCACCAACACATTGGTCCCCCCATGTACCAGAGAAGGAAGATCTATCCTTTCCACCTGGGTAGCACACCTCCCTGACATTATAATGACTTAAGCTAGCTATCGAGCATCCCAACTATCACCCTGATCGATCTATACCATCTCCTACAACTCCAACAGCTGGAATAGGTAAAAGGAGATAGAACCATTCATTCCAAGCTATCTCTGAATACACTTGTTCCAAGAGCCATCTGTCATTTTGTTTTTGATCTCTAGACATTTCCTTACATTCCCCCGTTAATTTCATGTGGTTTCATAGCTGCCGAGGGTGAGAGGAGTGGAGAACCAAAGCTTGGACTGTCCTAGTTATTGGAACTTCTTGTAGAAGCATTCTCAGAGCTTAAAGTATCCTAGAGGATTGAGCAGGTATAGTTTACATGCTCAATAAGACTTGAACCATCTGAATCCATTCATTATCCGGAGGTATATCTAAAATCCTAGTTCCTTGTCTAGGTATCTAAATAGATTTGTGAGTACTACATCAAAAGCTTATAAAAGCTTCCCCACTCTTCCTTTGATCTTATACTATTTCTATCTTAAGTTTCAAGTCATTTATTTCATCGTATAAGTAGCGTAAAGCTAAATCTAATATTAGGGTTTATGGAGTTTCAGGGAAGGAGGAGGATACGTCAACTGGTGGATCTATTCATTTTAGATCACTGGCTACTAAAACTTCATATCTGCAATCTGATTCGATCCATTCAAAACTACGGGTTGGTTTGATCTTCGTTCGGCTAAATCATAGCCCTCCATTTAAATCGTGGGGGTTGGATCCACCATTCGATCCTCTAGATCGAGATTAATCCCACGGGTTTGATCTCATCCGTTGGATCTATGTTATGCTAGATCCGACAGCTTAGAATCCTATCATGCTGGTTAAGTAGCCACATCAACTGATCGCCACCATTTGTAAAGTCAAAATAGCTACCACCATGAGGAAAGCGCATTGCATAATCAATGTCGCCAGCTAATTGTGTAATAAAATTCCCTATTTAATTAAGAACACTATATAGAACTTCAAAAAATTATAGGAAATTTATTTTAAATCCATTTTTTTGAGTGCTAGGGCTCATTTTCTTCAAAGTTTTACATTCTTTATTTTGAAAATAAAATCAAATGATTTTGATTATTATTTTATTAATTATTTAAAATATATAGAAAACCTAATTTTATTTTTAATTAAATATATATTCTTTTAATCTAAAATTTGGCAGAGGTTTTCTAGGGCTTAGTCTTGATCTCCCTTAAGTTTTCTAAGCCTATTTGATGCATATCCTATTAGTTTATGAATTTATAAAGATCTAGGTCAATGTTTGACCTAGATTTTAGGAAATTCATAGCTAATTCATTTCAAGTCTAATGAAAGCATGTTAGGGTTCTATGGAATCAGTGAGGGGTCCTCTTTCACTGAAAAATAAATTTAAGTCATTATCATGCATAGTTTTATCAAAATTTGCTTTCATTAGAATGTTGATTTATATACATAACTGTTAAGTTATGCATGATCACAATCATAAATTTATTTGAACTTAATTTCGAGATGTCTCCTACATCCTCAAACACTTTCAATTCAATTTGATGTTTTCTTTCCTGTATAATCAATTGTTTAAGTTCATAGGTCACTATGTGATCTATAGCTTCAATAATTCATTATCAACAATTCCATAGAACATTAGGACACTTTACTTTGCTCATGATTTATATGATGTGATTGTAATTAGTGTATCAAAGGGTTAGTAAACATTGATTTCAATCCCTCAAACCTAATGACATTAGGGACAATAATTAAAGACCTTGTCTTAATCAACTTAGTCAGTTTAGGATGAACTACACACACCCCATTTGGATGAAATTCAAACATAGAAAACTACTATAACATACCCGATGATCAAATTAACCATGATTGGACATTAATTGACCTTTAAACAACTGTTAGTTATAATTAACCCTTCCTTAAGAATTTAATTCCAATAAATCTTAATAGTTCAAATAAAAATATTAAAAATTCAAAGTTAACTTTAATCAACCCTAAATCAAATGTGTAATCATCTGAAATTAAAATTCAAACTTAAATCTCATTAAAATTTAATCGATATATACTTACCCTTCATTAAAATTTTAAATAAAATTAAAAAGATATAACATACATAAAAATTCAAATGAAATCAAGTAAAATTCAAAAATCTATAATTCAAATTTAAATAAAATTTTAAATAATTTGGAAATTTCTAATTCATTAATAAATCCTTAAATAAATAATTTCTTTAATAACTAATTAAATATAACAAATAATATTCAAAATTCATTAAAATGCAACTTAATTAAATAAAAATCAGAGATTAATATTTCAATTTAAAAATATATTTTTAAATAAATTTTAATCTTTAATTAATTAGTAATGCATTAATAAATCATTTTCTTTAATAATTAATTAAAAATAATAAATAAAATTCAAAAAATATAATAAAATTTAAATAAAATTAAATAAAATTTAGAGATTAATAAATAAAATTTAAATAATTTTTTTTGAAAGTTTTTTTTATTATATTTTATTAATAAATCATTAATAAATAATTAAAATCAATTAAAAATTCAACAGTTATTTAAAAATTCAATATATTATAATAAAATTCAGAAAATTTAAATTAAATTTCAATTTATTTAAATTAAATTAGTTTGCTAATTTGATTGATTAAAATTTATTTTAATCAATTAAATTTGGTAATTAATTTGAATTAAATGAATTAAGGTCTTCTATGCCTAAAAGCTTGATTTCTTTTGGAGGGCTTTTGGCATTTTTATTTAAAGGCCTTTTAATACACTTAAATAACCAAAAGATCTCCTATATGTTGTGTATAATACCTTTTAGGAGAGCACTAATGCATTGGATTTGGAGATCTTTAAACAATCAATAACACACCAAACTTATGTGGCATATTGGACTCCTTTGGAAGGTATGTCACATTGCACTAGCAAGGTCCCTTTCTCTCTCTCTCTTTAATAAAACCTTGGAGGCTCTCATATGATTATCTGTTCTACATAGAGGATGGGTGTTCCTTTTGAAAGCCTTAGGACTTATAAACTAATAACTCCTTACACTTAGGGACTTATCAATATATATGTTCTTTAAACTAAATTAACAACATTAACCTCTAAAAATTGGAATAATTTAAATGTCAATACACATCATTTAAAATTTAATTAAAATCCCTTTCATCCTTTAATGAACAAACCTTAATAATACATGCAATTTAAATAACAAATCCCTATAGGACATATCAAAACCACACATCCTATTTCACACACTTAGATGGATTGCTAGGTTAACTAACTTTAGCTTTGGCTAGGCCGGTGGATTATTGCAATTTGATTACGTGTGTCTTTCTTAGAGGGCACCTATATGTGTTTTCTTACTTTTCTTTAAAATATAGCATGCCATATTTACTTTCTACCAATATACTAGAGAGCGGAGTGAATGAGTGAGGGCCGGGTGCTTTACTTTTCTTTACTTTTCTGTACATATAGTTGCTCACAATACACTTTCATATATGCATTTTATTTCCTATTTTTAAATTCCTATAAAGTAGAATGTTCTTAGGATGATGTACTTGTAAAGAGACTTCTAAATTTTAAATTTCATAGAATTTCTGTATATAGATCGAGTCATATTATGTATTGAGTAGTAAAAGAATCAAAAATAGCTGTTTATACACATACAGGTGGGACTCCAAAAAGTAATATCCTCTCTCAAGAGAATATTCCTTTTCGGAATTCCATAGAAGACTTGGAGCTCAATGACCAAAAGGATATGTATTTGATTCTAGATGTTCTTATAGGATTAGAATTTAGGTTTGTTGTCAGTGAGACCTGCCCACCATTACTTTACTACAGACCTTGAGTTATACTCTATAAATTTTATATTAAATAAAATCAACTCTTTTATATATAATGTTGTTCATGCATCATAAGCATACGTGTAGTTTTTCCATTTTTGTAAGCAAACTACATTGAATTCAATTTAAATTTCTTTAAGCATTCCTTTATTCATATCATAGAGCTATCTAAAATCTTGTATTCATTTGTGATTGATGTGATTAGGGTTGTTAGTTGGCAGCTCACGCTAGGCAAGTGGTCCAGATTATATCCAGCCCTCTCTTTGCAGTTTGTTTTTCTCTGAGTCAAATCTAACTTTCCAAAATTAGTGTTAGAATTTATAATCTATGCCTAAGCATAGAAATTTAATTAGCCCAAATATTTTTTTAAACTTATACATATTTTAAAATTATTTAATCTTCATTTTAATTGAGAGTATTCTCATAGGAGATGTAATTAACTATAGGGGCTTCCTTCTATAGGGAGTCTGGATCCAAGAATAAAATAAACCCTACCATAGTTGCCTTTTTAAGGTAGGGGAAAATTCATGAACACAAACTTTGCCTGATCAATATTTTTAATTTAATTTCATTATCAAAGGATACGTAAATATTTGACTTTCTTTTACAACTGATAAAATATTATCTATATTTGATTATGAATATAATTTTATGATTTATTTATATAATTGGAATGATAGGATGAAATGCCTTTCATCCTTTGGGATGAATTGTATATTTCCTATACTACATCTAATAAAAATAATTATCATAATTTTCTTTCCTTTGAATCAATAGAAGGACATTAGTCTACCCTTTGGGGTGGTATAATGTCTAACTATACAGATTTAATCAAAAGAAAGTATTAAAATATAAATAAAGCAAATCATGTGGGAATCGAAGTATTTTAAAATTAAAAAATATTTCTCACAAGAACCTACTCAAAAGCCCTCCCAATATGATACACTACTTCAGAGATTTGATCAGTGCGAGACTCGCTTCGACATCTACATCACAGAGCAACACCAGCAATATAAAAATGATATAACTTTGTTTGGAGAGCAATTTTCTTCTATTTATTGATATTTCCAACCACCACCACCACCTCTATCTGATCAGGGACCTTCTTGCTTTTAATGTGTCTTGTTTTAGCTTTTGTGCTTGTATTATTTTTTATTTTCCTTCTGATGTATATTTTTTTTTGGTGTTTTGTTTAGGTTTTCCTCCTTTTTGTTATGTCAAAATAAGGAGTAGCCTATTATTGGTAGTCTGTATTTACTTTTTTGTTATGATTAGTCCACTATCTTGCATTCTTTTACTCATGTTTTTTAATGCTTTTTATTTCTTGATCATTTTTTTGTGATCCTTTTATTCCTCATTTTAAAATTAGAAAAATTAAAAAAATATTCTTTTTATTTTTAAAAATTCAACTAATAAGGAGGATCTTATGACATAGCAAAGATAAATTTAAGTTCTTTACCAATAATATTTTTCATCATAAAAAAGGGGGTGATTGTTACAAATCAGGACCCAAGTCTTATAATTTTGATGCTAACAAATATTATTGAATTCTTTACAATGTTATCTCCTGTTATTATAATTATTTCATATTTATTTTTCTTGCGCACTGACATTTTAGGTCCACCATATGTTATGCAAAATTGATCAGCTCAGGATTGGGTAGAATAAGGTTAAGTGTCTTGAAGAGTCTATATTTTTGCTTTTTCTCATATTCTATATTTCTTGAGTCAAATCATGTAATTGGTGGATGCTAAACTTGGTGACCGTGCACACACACATACTCATGGGAGTGAGATAGTGGGAAAATTAGGAGTATAATGTTTTGAATTAATTATAATGTATGATGCATATCGTACTATATGATCAGCTATTCAAGAAATCATTAAAACATATAATTATGATAATTAAAGCTAGTTGAACTAATTTTATTGTACGATACATATCATACAAGATGATTAGTTGAAATCAATATCTCAGCTGCCAATCATAATTTAGGAAATATTTTAAAATTCAAAATTTATACTTAAATCTTGCATATCTTAAATTGGATACACGTAAGCTCCCTACTGACAAGATGGTGTTACGTGGGTTCAATGAAAAAGGCGAGAAGGATTTAGGTTCAATCACACTCCTTTTAGATATACGAGAGTTAAAAATTGAAGCTAAGTTTCATAAAATCGATTTGGTAATGCCCTTCAACACACTTCTAGGTAGGCCCTGAATCCATGAATATAGAATGGCTCCATCTAACCAACACCAATGCATCAAGTACCAATGAGACAACATTCAATATATGATTAAGCATGATTTTCAACCATTCTCTATTCATAAGATTAGGATCAATGAGGATGTCATATACTACACACCTAAAGGGTCCTCTACCGGCCTTAAAGGTGAGATCAAGATTAAAGAGGAGAAAGTAAATAAGTAAAGCTTAAAAAAAATTAAGAATCAATAGGAGAAATTGAAAAAGTCAAAGAATACAACAATCGTATGGTGAAGATGACAGAAATGATGTGATCTTTAGGCCTCCAAATATTTTACCTCAAAGAGGTGGGAGGATGGCCTAAAGAGTACGTGGTCGAGGCTGCGCTTTATTTGAAAGAAGAACACCTCTGATGTACATTAATTTGGAATCAAGTTCTGATAAGGCACAAAAATTACAGGGTGCCAAAATTCCTTTTGATTATCAAATAATCAATCCTCCCTAAAAATTTGATCTCACTTTAGAACAGGATAGTGACCTAGCAGGATGCTTTAAAAGTTTGAAGTGATAAACCTAAATAAACTAGGTATTAGAATTGAAGCCTTAACCTTAACCCCAATGTCTTCCAGCAAGGTTGTAAGGTTATTGATTAAGGAGTCTCCTAACTTAGAAAATGAAGCAAGGAAAGTCCAAAAGTTCTTTTATTGCCCTTCCACCTCAGGGAAGGTAGATGATGTAACCCATGAGGAGGTAGATTATAATGAATTAATGGAATTACCTCTTGGCTACTTTCCTGTGTGTTTTAGAAATTCTATCTTTAAAGGTCTCATGCCTGGTCAATGGACAGAAGGTTAAGCATGATACCATGAGAGTCTCTGGCATACTAAAAATAACAAAAATTTGACTAGTGGTATTGACTTTGATACCATTAGTTTATTTAACGATGATGAATATTGTCTCACACTAACTAACCATCATAAATCTGAGAATGTCCCTACAGAAATCATCGATCCCTTCAACGAACTCTTTTTGGATACTTTAGATGATCTCAATGAACTTCAATTTCGAGATGCGTCCATTGAATTCAAAGAAGAAATCAAATCGTCAATTATCAAACTTAAAGAAATTAACATTGGAACAGAGGATGATCCTCGCCCACTTTCATAAGTTCTTCATTGAGTGAGGATAAGTAGGAATCTAATTCAACTTATCTTTATGTTTAAGGCCTACTTTTCTTGGACATTTGATGAAATGCCAAGCTTGTTGCTATCATAGCATTCTATAAACTTAGAATTGAACGTGATGGCATTCCTATTAAATAAGCTCCTTGACGCATGCATCTTGAAATCGAGCATCAAGTCATTTTTGAAATCAAGAAATAGGTTAAGGCTAGATTTATTCAAAAGGAATAATATCCCTCTTGGGTAGCCAGCATCATGCCAGTTTGAAAGAAGAATGGTCAAATTTGAATCTATATCGACTATAGGGATCTGAATAAGGCATGTCCCAAAGATGAATTTTCTTCACCCATACCCAAACTTATGGTGGATATTGCCTCTTCATATATCATTTTATCTTTAATGGATGACTCATCTAGTTACAATTAAATCAAGATGGCCCTAGAAGATGAGAGAAACATTGCATTTAGAACTCCTATAGATATATTCTGTTATAAGGTGATGCCATTTTGTCTTAAATGTGCTAGTGCAACCTTCTGGTGGGCAATGAATCAAATCTTTGATGACTTAATCCATAATTAAGTTGAATGCTATATCAATTATTTGGTCATTAAGATCAAAGTCAAAGGGCTCACATGTATGACGTATGAATTATCTTCAAGCGGTTGCGCCACTACAACGTCAAAATGAACCCCTTGAAGTGTGCATTCGATGTCACTTCAAAAAATTTCTTAGGCTTCATAGTGAGGCACCACGGAATTGAAATTAATCTTCATAAAATTGAAGCTATCTTAAATATGCCACCTCCTAAAAGCCTAACTCAACTAAGGTCTCTTCAATGTAGGTTGGCATATATAAGAAGGTCCATCTTTAATCTATCTGGAAGATGCTGATCCTTCTTTGTAATGGATAAAAAGGATGCTAGATTCTTATGGGATGATACATGTTAAGGTGCTTTTGATAATATCAAAGAATATAATACTAACCACCAATATTGGCAGCACCTGTCCAGGGGAAACCTCTTATCCTTTACACCACAAATCTGGACAAATCACTTGATGCCTTGTTGGCTCAAGTCAATGATGAAGAAAAAGAAAATTCCCTCTACTACCTAAGCCAAAGACGCCTCCCTATCAAAATTCGATACCCTTCAACTTAAAAGCATTATATTGCTTTAATTTTTACAGCCCAAAAGCTATGGCACTACATGCTTTTTCATCAGGTAAGTTTGATTTTGAGAATCAATTCGTTGCAATATCTTATAACCCATCCTATGTTGTTAGAATGTCTAGCATGGTGGTCTATGGTATTGCTTCAATTCTAGATAACTTTCATTCCCTTGCTTATCATAAAAGAACAAGCCGTTGCTAACTTCCTCACAGTATACCTATTGCTAATAGAATCTTTTTTAATGATGATTTGCCTAATAAAAAAATCAAGAGTTTAAAGGAATCTAATGATCATGCCTGGGAAATATATTTTGATAGTGTGGCATCCTCCCAGTAAGGTAATGCGTAAAGATCTACTATTCTAAGTAAAGCCAGAATTGGCCTTATTTCTATAACACTAAAAATAGGAATGATGCACTTCTCCTTGCATTTATCAGAGCCTTACGTAAACAACGAGGCTGAGTATGAAGCCTTGATAACTGTTTAGAACTTACAATATTGATAGACATAAATGAAATCAAAATGTTTGGTGATTTTAACTGGTTATCAACCATATTGTAGGAAGCTATAAGGTTTTGAATCTGAAACTTCTCAAGTACCACAGTACACCAATCTCCTACTCAAGAAAATTCCTATTGTAACTATGTATAGAATTTCCAGAGGAATTAATTCTACAGTGGATGCCTTAGCAAAAGCTTGCAATTGAATTTGCTTATCCAGAAGAAGACTCCATTCCTATAAAGATTCAGGGTCATCAAATCCTAACTCCTATAGATTTGGAGCACATCAATAAATAATATTCCCAAGTCCTATCTGCCTCTTCAATAGTCGATGAAGAAGATAATTAGAGACAACCACTGATCGATTACCTTCAAGTAGGCAAGCTTCCTCAAGGTAAGTCCTTTGCCAATAAAATTAAGAAACATGCCCACCCATATGCACTTGTTAACAATACTCTCTAGCGTCGATTATTTAATCACATGTGGCTATATTATCTTGAAAAAAAGGAGGCTCTGAAGATCGTGCACGAGATCCATTTTGTAATATACTATGCTCATCAATTAGATCCTAAGATCAAAATGAAAATCAAAAGGCTTGGATACTATTAGCCTATGATGATTGATGATTACATGAATTTTGCAAAATATTGTCATCAATGCCAAGTTCATGGTGTGGTTTTATATCATCCGTCTATTGAATTGCATCCCACAATAGCTTTGTGGCCCTTCGAGAGTTCGGGCATGGACATTACTGGGCTTGTTGACCCTCCTTTTGCAAAGGGTCATCGCTTTATTTGAGGCACTATTCGTTACTTTTTAAAGTGGGTGGAAGCAGTTCCCCTATGCAATGTAACTTCACACCATGTCATGAAATTCTTTCAGGACCATATCGTATATCGATTCAGTGTGCCCCATAGGATCATATCCAATAATGGGTCCATATTTAAGTCTATTAAAATCAATAACTTTTCAAGATGCCACAGTATTGACTGGAGATACTCAACATTCTATTACCAATGGGCTAACGGGTTGGCCAAGGCCTTCAATAAAATCCTAGTACAAATCATCAAAAAGACCCTAAATGATATTAAACATCAATGGGATGAGAGGTTGGCAGAAGCCTTATGAGCCTATTAAACCACTTATTGGACCCCAACCTAATCCACTTCATTCACATTAATGTATGGCTCTAAGGTCCTACTTACCCTAGAAGTATAAATCCCTTCATTGAGGATCACGATATAAAATAAAATTTCAATAAAACAAAATGTAAAACTCTTGTTAGAAGAACTCAAAGGCCTTTAAGAGCATCATCTCCAATCTCAGTAAAACCTAGAGTTTTACAAAGCCATAATAATTCAAGCTCATGATAAGTTAGTGCGACCTAGAACCTTCCAAGTAGGAGACTTGGTCCTATTTCTTCGGAGGCCTATCTTAGCTCACTAAAAGATTGGTGGAAAGTTTGAACCAACATGGAAGGACCTTTTATTATAGAGAGATTCTACGAAGGTGTCTCATATCAGCTAGTTAATTATAAAGGAAATCACCTAATGTTTCTAGTCAATAGGCATTTCTTTAAGAAATACTATACTTGATGTAGCTCAGTTTATGAATCAATAAAAAATATTTTTATGTTTTGAACTAGATTTGATCAAATTTGTTTAAATTTCAAACTCTAGAATTCAATTTTCTTTTTCTTAAGGCTAGATGTTCGCCATCGTATTTTATTTCCTTAGGATTAGATCAACTAGTGTTGGAGCATGCCCTTCGTGGCACTATCCTAGTTTCAAATCCAAATCTAATCATCTTTGGTGAGTAAGGATTCCTCCCCACATGATCATCTAGGCTTCTTTTCCTTAAGGTTAGATGTGAGTCATCCTACTTTCTTTCATTAGGATTAGACCTGCTAGTAATGGTGCATGACCTTTGTGGCACTATTCTAGTTTTAAATCCAGATCCGATCCTCTATGGTGAGTAAGGCTTCCACTCCATATTATCATCCAGGCTTTTTTTCCTTAAGGTTAGATGTGATTCATTATGCTTTCTGTCCTTATGATTAGATTTGCTAGTGATGGAGAATTCCCTTTGTGTCACCATCCTAGCTTCAAATCTAGATCAGATCCTCTATGGTGAGAAAGGCTTACTCCCCACAGGATCATCCAGGCTTCTTTTCGTTAAGGTTAGATATGAGTCATCATACTTTCTTTCATTAAGATTTGATCCACTAGTGATGGAGCATGCCCTTTGTGGAACCATCCTAGTTTCAAATCTAGATCCGATCCTCTTTAGTTAGCAAGGCTTCCTCCCCTTACAATCATCTAGGCTTCTTTTCCTTAAGGTTAGATGTGAATCATCATGCTTTCTTTCCTTAGGATTAGATCTACTAGTGATGTAGCTCACCCTTTGTGTCACCATCCTAATTTTAAATTTCAGACCTAATCCTCTATGGTAAGTAATGCTTCCTTCCCGCACAATCATCAAGTTTTCTTTCATCAAGGTTAAATGTGAGTCTTCATGCTTTCTTACTTTAGGATTAGATCAACTAGTGTTAGAGCACGCCCTTTTTGGCACTACCCTAATATAAACTAAACCTTGATTCTCTAAGGTTAGATGCTTCCTTACCTTAGAATTAAAATCCCAGATTTCACCTTCCTAATATAAACTAAACCTTGATTCTAATATATACAATAGAACTTCATTCTCCTGTACATATTAGGGTTCCATTTATTAACCTCATTTCTATATGAGATCATCATTATCCACCTAGACTCCTGCCTGTTGATCTGATGATTTACAATCATTCAATTCTCAATCATCTAGAGCCCAAATAAATTTTAATTCAGACTTCAATCACCAAACTATCAATCATCTAGCCTTCAATCAATCTCCAATCAAGTTTTAATCAAATCTCAATCATATCTAATCATCAATAATTATTTATTTAATTGTGATTGAGGTGGATAAGTTAAACTCAATCAATCAAATCCAAAATTGCATTCAAATTTAGATTTCCAGATCAAAATCCAAGATTCAGGGCTCATCTCCTGAAACCCTTTTTGGGTAGTTTTTTAATCACCTCAAAACCTAGTCAAATATCCTCTAATTCATGATCTATTAATTACATATTAGTTAGGCAGATCCATAAGGTCAACACTCCAAATTTAACTCCAATCTAACACCTATATACCTAAAAACTCAACTAAAACCCAAAGGTTATAAAACCTTCAAATATTTACATCTTATGCAAATAGATTTTCCACCTTGTGGAATTTGACCTTGAAACCTTTCCCAAAACCCTTGACCATGTCAGTGACCCTTGTTATGACATGTTGAACATTAAACTGCACTTTGCTGGACCCAAGTTGACCCATAATTGACTTGGGGTCCAAATGACTAAAATGCCCTTTAAGGGGAAAATTAAAATTTTTTGCAAACCTCAATATGGCTTAGTCAAATCAAACCTTAAAACCTCTTCTAATACATCCTAATCACCATTAGTAGTGCATTGTATTTAAATCCAAGCCTTGGTCATGCATGGTTGACCAAGTCAACCCATGTTGACCAAATTGCTCCTTAAGGTTCCAAATGGTATTTTCAACACAAATGACCACCCCAGTGCATGCTCTATTAGTCTCTAATCATCAAATAAAATCAGGTTAAACCATGTTGACTAGCTCTTGGTTAAACCATGTTGACCAGGTCAACCATGGTTGACCAGATAAATCATGAACCTCCATCCACACTCAATAAACTTCAAATCCACTCTAAACCCCTTCAAAACCTCTTGACCACTTTTCCAAGTGATTTCAACCTGATTGGTCACTTTGACCCAATCTATAGTTGACTTAGTCAACTAGACACTAGTTTGGTCAAATCTGACTTATTTAAGTCAAAACATTACACCTAATAAAACCAACACCTTGAATTTCTCAAATCTATTCCAATGTATGATGTGAAAATCTCAAAACCATTGGTGAGTCAAGCCTGGATGAATTTAACCAAGTCAGCCCATTGAGTTTGGTAAAACTCCCAATCTGTTGATCAAATTACTATCTACACTCAAGCAACCGGCATCATGCCCTTAATCCCATTCCATTTCATGGTTTAAATAGATTCATACTCACTATAAGTCAAATATTGGTATGTTTGACCAAAGTCAACTCAAATACGTAGTTAAACTTCCTTCTTTTTGACCAAGCCTCAAGGGAATTGCTCCAAGCTTCTCTTAAGGAAACACACCAACAAATACAAAGCCCTATGCCCACCTCCCTGGTCAACTTGACCAGTTGACTCGCCAAATAGTCAATATGAGCCTCTGGATGGGGTTAAAGTAGTCAAAACTCCTCCCACAACCATTTCTCTTTAAACAACTTGCTTTAACCTGTCTAACTCAGCTCTAAAAGGTTTTCTAACCTCCCTCAAACCAAGTCAAAGCCTTGGCTTGGCCAGAATAGTCAAAAGTGATCCCTTCCTCTCTAAGAGCCACCAATGACCATGAGCCTCCTCCAACCTTTTCCCCTGCCACCCAACGGCCTTAGATACTTGTCCATGATCCAAGGGATGGCCTTGAAGCCATCCAATCTAAACCCTAAGGCTTAAGGTAGGAAAAAGGACTCATTTCACACATCCAACTCCATCTCAACTCCTAAGTAGTCTCCAACCAAGCTCTTATTTCATTCTTTCTCCAGAGGCCTCCCTCGACACTTCCACTAAAAAAATCAAATGGTTCCATGTCACCTAGGATAAGATCTCAGGCCAACCAACCACTTAGTCATAAAAGTTCTTGAAGGTTGTTAAACCTCAAAGAACCAACCCGAAGCTAATCTTGAGGGCGGGGGGGGGGGTGAAATGGTAATTTAAAATTTTCTTTAATAAAAAGAAAATCTTTTATAAATTTTTAAATATCTAAAAAATAATAATTTTTTCACTCGATGTGGAAGTGAATTAATTTCATAATAACATAAAGATCAAAGTTTTCAACCACATAGATAATCATAGAAAAATAATATGCAAGAATTAATAAGAATAAATACACCAGAATTTTTAGTAGTTTGGTCTAACTTGACCTATGTCCACTCTCCAAAAACCTCCATTTTAGGTATTACATTAAACCTTTAGTGACTCTCCTTTAGCCCCAACAACTAGGTGGAGAAACCCTTATAAAATCTCTTCCACCAACCCGATGCAGCAGAGGACATTATTCCATTCATCCTCCTAATGAGGTAGAGAACTTGGAATCTTTTCTCACTCTCCTAGTGAAGGCAGAGAACCTGAAATAATTTTTCACCCTCCTAGTGAAGGAAGAGAGCTTGGAATCCTTTTTCACCCTCCTAGTGAAGGTAGAGCACCTAAAATCCTTTTCTCCCTCCTAGAGATAGTAGAGAATGAGTAGAGATTTGGATAATGAGTAGTTCTTCTCCTACCTTTCTGAGGAATATGTTGGTGTCTATGCTACCCTTAACAAAGGTTCTATCTAGTAGGAATATGCTTAGCCTTTCATACCATGCTCTAGGTACTAATTTTAGTCAATATGATACCTTTTTTAATTTGAATACATGATTCATAAATTATGAATTTTTAAAGCCTAGGGGTTATTCAACATACACATCTTTTTTTATTACCCTATTAAGAAAGGAACTTTTAACATTCATTTTGTACAATTTCAATCTCTTAAAGCATGCAAAAGCTAGTACAACCCTTATGGCTTCTAGCCTAGCTATAGGGACAAAGATCTCTTCAAAGTTAACTCTTTCTATCTAGTTGTACCCCTTAGGCACTAGTCTTGCTTTATTTCTAACCACTACACCAGAGTTATTCATTTTATTTTTGAAAACCCATTTTATTCTGATAACACTCTAGTCCTTAGATCTTTCAACTAGCTCCCAAACATCATTTCTATTAAATTTATTCAATTCTTCTTGCATAGCTAGGATTTAGAATTCATCAAATAGTGCTTGATTTATGTTTATGGGTTTAATCATTGAGATAAAGAAATTGTTATTAACTTCTTTTCTATGTCCATACCTAATTCTAACCCCCTCAGATAGGTCTCCTAAGATTAGTTCTTTAGAATGACTTGAAGAATAAATCCATTCTCTAGGCAGTGAACTTTCAGGTTCTATCCTTTCATCTAGATTTATAGATTTTACTCATTGGGTGATTTCAACCACTTCTTCTTCTTCTACCTTAGATCCTCCAAAATTATTAGATTCATCAAATACCATATGAGTGTTCTCCTCTACCCCAATGTCCTTTAACTAAAAAACTCTATAGGATTTTCTAACATTGGAGTATCCTAGGAAAACTCATTTATCAGATTTGGGGTCAAACTTTCCTAATAGAGATTTCCCATTATTTGGAATAAAAACTTGACATCCAAAGATATGAAGATGAGAGAGGTTGGATGTCATACCCTTAAGGATTTTATAGGGCGTCTTATATAGCTTAGATCTAACTTTAACTCTATTTAGAATGTAATAAGTTGTACTTACCATTTCTATCGAAAAATATTTAGGAAGTGAGTATTCAATTAATATGGCTTTAGCAGCTTTTACCAAAGTTTTATTCTTTCTTTATGCTACCCCATTCTTCAAAGGGGTTCTAGGAGCTGAAGAGTTGTGATCTATCCCTTGCTCCCTACAGTCATATTCAATTTTTTTATTCTAGTTTGGGTATGCCTCTAACAAAGTCCTTTTGGGTGATTTTTCTAAGATTTTTTATGCTTGCACTGCAATCTCCTAGCCATAACAAGGATTCATCAGCAATACTTTTTAGGCAAAGAGAAGTAGCATATTCAATGCAATTTAGATCAAGCATGTAAATAATATTAATTTTTTTCTTGTAAAATAGTACTTCCATGTAAGCTAATCATGCAACTAATAGATAAAAATTTTATGCTGAAGCCTTTATCAAATAATTAGCTAATGCTAAGCAAATTATGTTTCAAGCCATCTACCAGTAAGACATTTTTAATAATAAATTTTTTGAGTTGCTGATTATACCTGATCCAACCACTTTCCTAGTGGTGTTATCTCCAAGTGTTACCTTGCCTCCTGCCCTGGCCTCTAATGTGATGAATCACTTCACATCTCTTGTCATGTGCCTTGAACATACATTGTATAGGTACTACATACTCTCACTAGGCCTATTGTCAGACCATCCCTACAAAGTCATCAAGTATTAGATTTAGGAACCCAAAAATGCTTGGGTTCCACCATATGAACTGATGGATGAAATGCTTACATGATATGCTATGATTTATGCAGTTTTGGCCTCCATACTAAATGTGTTCTATGGTGGATAGCACAAATATGGGATCTATGTCCTAGCATGCCATAAGAAAAACACCTAACTCCTACGAATGGATTCAATAGTCTATGTGAGTTATGGTGCCTCTTTTTCTGTTTAAATGATGCATGTTGTGGGGATGGGTTATAAATTCTACAAGTGTAGGTAATATTTTGCTTTCATTAGAAGTAGTTAATTTCACTTGCAAAAAATTATTTGCACTTTGAAAAATTGAATTGTCAACTTTTAATGCATGCTCCCTATCATCAACTTCATCTAAATATACCTTTAATTCTATAAATGAATTTTCTAAATCAACATGAGATGCTTTCAAGGAATCATGTTCAGTAATTAAATCAAGATGCTTCTTATTTAATACATCAAATTCATAAAATAAGATCATATGATTGTTATCCAAAGTAAAGTGATCTTTCCTAAGGTATTCATGCTCTTTTTGTACATTTGAAAAATCAGAATTAAGGCTAGCATACAATTTTTAGAGCTTTCTATATGCATTATGAATTTTTTTAGAAACTTTTAATAATTCATTGCATGAAAGCTCACATACCTCCTTTTGATCAAAATGATCGAGATGGTTATCTTCCATTATACATAAGTTGGTTACCTCCTCTTCTGCTTCTGTCTCAAACAAGTCTGAAGTGGAGTCTACTTAGAAAGTGTTTTGAGTTTATTACTTGCTCTTTTTTAATTTAGCTTTTTCTTTACCCTTCTCCTTCATTGGGTGAGATTTAAAATTTGGGCAATTAGTCCTAAAGTGCCCTGGCTTCCTGCATGCGAAACAGATAACATCAGAAGAAACCTTCAAATTTTTTTTAGCTTTACCTATATTCCTTTACTGACGATGCTTTTGCTTTTTTTAGAAAGCTTTTAAATTTTCTTATCATCAGCACTATGTCATCATCATCTTCTGGTATAGAATTGTCACTATCAAAATTATTAACTTTTAAGGCTACAATTTTCTCCTTTCTTTTCTCACCAGCATCAATCTGTCTTTGAATCACTCATTGGTCATAGCCAATGAGTGATCTAAGGAAGTTATCAATTGAGTAAATATTTAGATCCTTAGATTTAGTAATAGTTATTTTTTTAGCATCATAAGAACTTGGCAGATAATGCAAAACCTTGTTAACTTTTGTAAAATTTATAGGTTCTCTACCAAAAGCTTGCAAGTATGTAACAATTTGAGTGAACATAGTATACATTTCAAAAATTGACTCACTAGGTTTCATGTGTCATAGTTCATAATCATGGAGCAGAATATTTAACCTAGATTCTTTCACTTTATTAGTTCCTTCATAGGTTATACAGAGTTTATCCCAAATTTTTTTACCAATAGTGCAAGTAGATATACACATGTAATCTTCATATTTTAAAGCATAGAAAAAATAGTTTAAACATTTAGCATTTAATTGACCAAATATCTATCATCAATACCCCATTTAAAAAAAAGGTAGTTCAATTCTAATACCATTTATAAAGTGAGAAGAAGCAAAATATCCTTCTTGAACTAATATTCAAATGCGATAGTCTGTTGATTACAAGAAAGTAGACATAAGAATTTTTCGAAAAAATTAAAAGGAATTTTATCAAATAATGGTGGTCGTGTGATTGAATATCCTTTCGCAGTATTATAATTTCTAAAGTTAGCCATTGATCATTTTTCAAAAGTTTTTTTTAAAACTTAGTTTTTGAATCCCTTTCTCACACCACTTGAAAGTTTGTGATGGTTGTTAAACCTCAAAGAACTTTCTCGAGTCTAACAAAGAGGGTGGGGGCGTGAATTAGGGATCCAAAACATAGGAATCTGGATTCCCAGGCACAGAACCCTCTTTAAAATTATAGGATACTCTGATTCGAATTTGTAGGATGTATGGTGGATAGAAAGAGCACCTCTGAAACATATCAATTCATAGGACAATTCTTAGTGTTCTGGTCTAGTAAAAAATAGAACTCAGTTGCACTGTCCACTGCTGAAGCTGAATATATTGCCATAGAAAGTTATGTGGCCTAGGTCCTTTAGTTGAAATAATAAATTTTGGATTTAGACTTCCTGTAGGCATAATTTTCATCTTATGTGATAATAATAGTGCCATCTGCATTTCTAAGAACCCAATCCAACAATCCATGACCAAACACATAGACATCATGTACCACTTCATCAGGGACCATATTACTAAAGGAGACATAGAGCAACATCAAGTGGACACTAAAAATCAACTGGCAGATTTCTTCACAAAATCACTGGCTTTTGAAACCTTTAGCATCTTAAGAACAAGATTAAATGTAATAGACATTCTTGCTTTAAATTGATATTCTCTATTTATATTGTCAGCACTTAGTTTTTATTTTATTTATTTGTCTAAGTTTCTTTTTATGTGTTGTTGACCTTATTTTTGTATGAGGCCATTAGGATCCAACCCAGATCTCAAATTAATCTAGACCCTAGGATCAATTCTGATCTTAGCTCAACCTAGCCTCTTGACTAATCTGACCTTAAGATTCTTTCTAGACTCCAGATCCTAGGATCTACTCTAGACCCTAGGATTCTTCATAGATTCTAGACCTTAGATCTATCAAGATCCTAAGATCATTCCAGATCCCAGACCCTAGGATTTCTGGACCTTAGAATACTCCTAAACTTCAGATCTTAGGATATTCCTAAACCTTAGGCCCTCAGATTCTTCTAGAGCCCAGAACTTAGGATCCTTTTAGAATTTAGACCCTAAATCCTAGCACTTATAGATTTTAGGACTTTTTTCTAGATTCCAAAACCTTAAGATCTGTCCAGGTTTTAGATCCTGAATCTATCTAGGTCATAGATCAAGACAAATTTAAGTCAATCCTGACCTCAAATATATCCAAGCTCTAGATCAATCTGTATTCAAATTAAATCCAGACTTCAACTCAATTCTGAGCTCAAGCCAATCCAAACCTTAATTCATTTCGAACCTCAATCAAAATCCAAACTCCAGCCCAGTCCAAAATTCAAATTCTAGTTCAAATATTGATCCTGCCTTTAATCTAGCTCAAATCCTTTTCAATTAATTATGATCACTCCAAATGATCATAAATGATTAGGATGATTCAAATCCAAACAATCAAGTTCAAAATCCAACTTAAACCCAAATTTTTAGATTTAAATCCAAGGCTTAAAGACCTTGTCCTAAAACCCTCTTCTAAGGAATTTATAAACCTTTCAAAACCTAGTAAAATAACCTCTGATTCATGATCTGTCAGTTGTACACTGATCAGATATGTCTCTAGAGATAACCCTCCAAATTTGAACTCATTCTAAGGTCTCTAACCTCTGAACTTGAATTGATTTTCAAAGCCTGTAAAACCTTCAAATATTTATAGCCTATGCCACTGGGCCTGCCATCAAGTGAATTTTGGCCTCGGAGCTTTCTCCAAACCTCCAAGTCATTTCCAAGACCTTAATCCTGACATATTGAACAATAAACTATATTTTGTTGGATTCACTTTGACCTCCAGTTGACTAAAATCCAAAATAACTAAAATACCCCCCTAAGGGTCCAAAACCCTATTTCAAACCAAATGATCTCCAAATTGCTTGGGATCACTTCCAATAATTTTTAAATACCACACTTAACTTTTTGAGCCTATTCCCAGCTCCTGGGTCAACCTGGTTGAACAAGTCAACCTGGGTTGACCCAATGACCCATTAAGGGCCCAAACAGGTCATTTTCATCAAATGACCTCCCTAGACCCTGAGACCACCACGAGTAGACTCAAAAAACCATTTTGAATTGATTTAGCCCAATTTCTGACCCTGGGTCAACTTGTTTGACTAGGTCAAACTAGCTGACCCATTAGGCCCATTAAAGTCCTAAATAGGTCATTTGACCTAACTAACCATTCTTGGCCTTGAAACCACATCCACCAGACTCCAGATATCAAATCAAACTTATTCAGTCCAAACCCTAACCTTGGGTCAACTTGGTTGACCAAGTCAACCTAGGTTGACTAATCTAACCCTTCAGCATTTCCAACATCCAGTCAAACCCCATATCTATCCAAATCCCATCAAATCTTGTCTGAACACCTCCCTTAATGATTTGGACTGGATTGGACCCTTGACCCAGTCAAAAATTGACTTGGTCAACTTGGCTCAAGTTCAGTCAGGTGGGACCCATCTAGCTCAAACTCCTTTTAAATACCCATTTGAAACTCTTCAAATCTTCAAACCTACACCACTCAATGCCATGAATTATTTTAAGCTCACCACAAGTCAAATCATATATAGTTGACCAAGTTAACTTTTAATGACGTATTCAAACTCCCTTCCATGTGTTCAAACTCTAACTACCAAGCCTCAAATGAAAGTTCGATCAGGATGTTAAGCCCTGATGAACTAGTCCCGAGGCTAACCAAGAGGGGGGTAAATTGGTTATTTAAAAATTCATGAGTAATAGTGAAAAATCTTTTCAATGATTTGCAGAGGAAACAAGTAAAACACACAAATAAAAAGATCAAATACAGATTTCACCCATGCAGTTAATCACAGAAAACTAAAGTGCAGAAAGTAATCAGAAAGAACAAACCAGATTTTATAGTGTTTCGGTCAACTTGACCTACGTCTACTCACCGGAGCCTCCCGTCTGAGTATTGCACTAACTCAAAGTGTCTCTCCTTTTGCTCCCACAACAAGGTGGAGAAGCCCGTACAAAAACTCCTTTCCACTTACACAATGAGGCATAGAACCTAACCTCCTTTTGCTTCCTCCTAAAGTAGGCAGAGAACCTTGAACTCCTTTCGCTTCCTCCTAAAGTAGGCAGAGAACCTGAACTTCTTTTGCTTCCTCCTAAAGCGGGTAGAGAACTTGGATCTTCTTACCGACGATCCTCCCAAGCGACACGGATAAGACTAGAGACGACGAGTGGAGAAGATGACTCTGATCCTTGCTTGGAGCAACCTTTGTGAATCCCTCATAAACTCCCCATCACAAGATCCTCTCTCCCAAACTCTCTCTCTCTCTCTAGGGTTTCTCTGGAAAGGAAAGTGGCAAAAGATTTTTCTTGTTGGAAGAAAAATATCTTTTAAAGGAGGGCTCTAAAATTGCCCTAAATCTCAATTGGTCGGCAAGAATCATCCAGGACGATCGATAGATCGTCCTGTATGATCAATTCAAAATCAGTTGTTTCAGCCTGGATGATCTGGCTCTTCTGGACGATTAGTGGAAAAAAAATGATCTGATCGTCCCATACGGTTCTACAATTGATCCTACATGCCTGAAAGATTAGACAGTCAACAAGAACCAAAGATATTAGTTATCATCAAAATTATAGTCCTTGAAACCAAATTCATAATAATCTCCCCCTTTTTGATGATGGAAACATTTGTTAATAATTTCAAAAAAAATAAAAAATTAACAATGGGTGAATAATACAAAATTACTGAACTAATCCAAAACGTAAGACTGACTACTCCCCCTTTTGACATCTCAAAAAGGGAAAGACAACATATAAAAATAGTAAAACCCGTATAATTCCAAACCCGCAAGACTTACTACTTCCCCCTTTTTTTTCAATCTGCTCCAGTAAATCAGAATTTTCTCTTGATTTTAAATCTAAAAACTAATAAGAAGACGATTGACAGTGTTGAAATCCAGAAAAAGATGGAAATTAGACTTTCGTAACTCCCCCTGGGACACCTTATAAATACAAATCCCTTTCAAAACAAAAATCCAATTCAGAAGAAAAGAAATTAGATTCGAAAAGAGATCCTTTCAAGCCTCGTTCCAGAAAAATATCTGATATAATAGTGTTCCAAAGTAATAAATCAGAAATGAGAATTTTCAAACTCAAGCTTTTAAAAATATTAAGTGGCGCACGGATTTTTCTAAGATATTTAACGATCTGAAAGGGAAGAAAGCTTAGTTTGGGCTCATTTTGTGCCTCTTTTTTAATTTGTTTGGTGCTTTGCACATCTTTTGATTTTTGATACACTTTGTGTATCTTTTAGTTTGGTGACATTTCACATCTTTTCAGCTTTGGGCACATTTTGTGTCTCCTTTTCAATTTATTTGTCGCACTATGCATCTTTTGTAAGCTTTCTTCCTCGCAAAATTGTTAAAGGATCTCAGCTGTAAAATTACCTTCCAGACATAAGAGACGCCAAAGCTTACTCTCTACAGTAAGGAAGAGTAATTCACAAAATAAAAACCATACATCATATGATAAGTGTAATCAATTGGTTCAGAAAATTATAACAATGACTCAAGACTTTGAAAAATACTATTCATATGAGGTAGATTACTATAGGAAGATAAAATAAATCTCTATTTCAAAAACCAATATTTTAATTTTGAAGAAGATTTTTGTCTAAAAGAAATAATACACCAGTAAAGGAGTTAGAGGAAGAGAAATAATCATGAATGTTTCTTCCCTTTAACAGATCCAATGGAATCAATCATAGCTTACCAGCTTCCAAATAAAAATAATGTAAAACTCTCAATCAGAAATCCAGTTTATCAGAAGTAGTGAGCAGTGATCAGATTTTGAAAAGCCTAAAATAGTAAATAAAAGAGATGAACCAGTAAATAAAAATAGGTAGAAAATCAAATCAAACTAACACCAAGGCTAAAACAGAAATTAGTAGAAAAAAATTAAAAATAACAGAAAGTAAATAATCAAATCAAATAGCTAACTAACAGATACAGAATAAGAAAAATAGACAAATAAGAAATCAGTATTCATCAAAATCAAGCATTTATATCAATCACTCCTAATCTAGTCCTCAAAATGCCGAATAAGTTAAAGGCCAGTGGTTTAGTAAATATGTTAACCAATTTATTTTTAGTTGCTACATGATGTAGCTCAATATCCCCTTTTATAACATGGTCCCTAATGAAGTGATGCCTTATATCAATATGTTTGGTTCTAGAATGTTGGATTGGATTCTTAGAGATGCAGATGACACTAGTATTATCACACATAACAGAAATTGTGCCCACATATAATCTTAAATCCAAGACTTATTGCTTCAACCAAAGAACTTGGGCCACACAACTTCCTAAGGAAATGTACTCAGCTTTAGTAGTGAAAAAGTACAACTAAGTTCTATTTTCTACTAGACCAGGAGACTAAAGACTGTCCTATGAATTGACAAGTTCCAGAAGTGCTCTTTCTATCCACCCTACACCCTACAAAGTCAGAATCAGAATATCCAATAATCCCAAAAGAGGTGTTGTGCCTAGGGTACCAGATTCCTAGGTTTGGGGTCCCTAAAAGATATCTAAGAATTCTCTTAACAACAGTCAGGTGGGACTCTTTAGGATCAGCCTGAAACCTAGCACGAAGACAAACACTAAACATGATATCAGGTCAGCTAGCAGTCAGGTAAAGCAGTGATCCAATTATTCCTCTATACTTCTTTTGATCAATAGATTTTCCACTTGAATCCTTATCTAACTAAACAGAGGAGCTCATGGGAGTGTTGATTGGCTTGGCTTTGTCTATTTCATATTTCTTCAAAATGTCCTTAGTGTATTTAGATTGATTGAGAAAGGTTTCATCATCCATTTTCCTTATGCTAAACCCTAAAAAGTAGGACAATTCTCCCATTATACTCATCCCAAACTCCTTACTCATTATTTTAGAAAACTCATCACATAAATATTTATCAGAAGATCTAAAAATTATATCATCAACATAGATCTGGACAATGAGTAAGTTATCCCCTATTCTCCTCAGAGAAAGGGTGGTGTCTACGCTCCCCTTAACAAACTCTCTTTCTAACAGGAATGTGCTAAGCCTCTCATACCAAGCTCTAGGTGCCTGTTTCAATCCATATAAGGCCTTTTTTAATTTGTAAACATGATTTGGATATTAGGAACTCTCAAAACCTGGGGATTGTTCTACAAAAATATCCTCTTTTATTACCCCATTTAAAAAGGCACTCTTGACATACATTAAATCCCTTATAATAGGCAAAGGCTAGTAGCACCCTAATGGCTTCCAATCTAGCTACAGGGGCAAAGGTCTCCTCAAAATCAATCCCTTCAATCTGATTATACCCCTTAGCCACCAATCTTGCCTTATTCCTATCCTCCACACTAGAATCATTCATCTTATTCTTGAAGACCCACTTGGTTCCCACTATACTTTGATTTTTAGGTCTTTCTATTAGCTCCCAAACATCATTCCTTATAAATTGATTAAATTCTTCTTATATAGCTAAGATCCAAAACTCATCAGAAAGGGCTTGATTGATGTTCGTGGGTTCAGTGATTGAGATAAAGGCAGAGTGGTTTACTTCCTTCCTAAGTCCATACCTAGTCCTAACACTTTCAGAAGGGTCTCCTAAGATCAGTTCTTTAGGATGACTCGAAGAATATCTCCAATCTCTAGGCAATGTGGTTTGAGGTTGTACCCTTTCCTATAGATTTGTATTTTTAACCCATTGGGTAATCTCCTTTACCTCTTCTTCTTCCTCAACTCTAGTCACCTTAGGATCAGATTCATCAAACACCACATGAGTTATCTCTTCCACCACCAAAGTCCTCTTATTGAACACCCTAAAGGATTTCCCCACACTAGAATAGCCTAAGAACACTCCTTCATCAGATTTGGGGTCAAACTTTCCTAAGGATGATTTTCTGTTGTTCAGAATGAAAACCTTACAGCCAAAGACATGGAGGTGGGACAGGTTTGGAGTTCTACCCTTGATGATCTCATAAGGTGTTTTGTTCAGATTTGATCTAACATTCACCCTATTCAGCACTTAACAGGCAGTGTTCACCGCTTCAGCCCAAAAGTATTTTGGAAGTGAATACTCAGCAAGCATGGCTCTAGCAGCTTCCACTAAGGTTCTGTTCTTCCTTTCAACTACCCCGTTCTGCTGAGGGGTCCTAGGAGCTGAAAAATTATGACTAATCCATTGCTCCTCATAGAAACTTCTAAACTTTACATTTTCAAACTCTCCAACATGATCACTATAAATAGTCAATATCTCACAACCTAACTTCCTCTGAATCCAAGTGGAGAAGGACTTAAATTCATCAAATGACTCAGGTTTATGTGACAGGAATTTAATCCGAGTGAACCTCGAGTAATCATTAACAATCACAAAGCCATAGACATTCCCCCCTAAGCTGGCAGTGTTAATGGGTCCAAAGAGATCCATGTGAAGGACTTCTAAAGGTCTAGAGGGCTAATGTCCTTAACAGAGTGAAAGGAGGACTAGACTTGCTTCTCTAATTGACAAGCATCACACAGGTGATCCTTAGTGAACTTAAGCTTGGGCACACCTCTAACTAAATCCTTTTGGATGACTCTCGTAAGGGGTTTCATACTGGCATGACACAATCTTCTATGCCATAACCAAGACTCATGAGAAGTAGTTTTTAAGCAAATTGAATTTTCAGCTTTAATGCAACTTACATCCAGCTTGTAGACATTGTTGATCATTTGTCCCTGTAAAACAATTTTGTTATTTAAGCTTAAAATGTAGCAAGTGGATAGGAATTTAATGCTGTATCCTTTGTCACAGAGTTAACTGATGCTCAATAAGTTGTGTTTCAGTCCATCTATGAGCAAAACATTGTCAATCATAAAATTCTTTGAATCACCAATTATACCTGAGCCTACCACCCTCCTGGTGGTGTTATCTCCAAGTATAACCCTACCTCCAGCCCTGGCCTCTAGCGAAATGAACTGATTTGCATCTCCAGTCATGTGTCTTGAACATCTGGTATCTAGGTACGTCTCATGAGGTCTTGTGTGAGAGCACACCTATAAAATCATCAAACATCAGATTTAGAAACCCAAACAGGTTTGGGTTCCTTCTTATGAAAAGAGGAATGCAATGCATATATGTTGTGCTGTGAAACAGGTAGTTTGGGCCTCTACACCCAATGTGTACTATGGTGAACAGTGCAGGTGTGGTAAATATGTCCTAGCATGCCACATGAAAAATATCTAACACCAGGAAAAGGGTTAACTAATCTATGTGAGTGATAGTGCCTCTTCCTAGGTTTGTATGTAACATGCTTTGAAGATTTTTCAACAGATTCTTCAAAAGGTGGAGGTGCATAAAACTGTACAAATGTAGGAGGTTTTTCATTTTTCTCAAAAGAAATAATTTTAACTTTTAGAAATTCATTTTCTTTATTAAGACTCGCAATTTCAAATTTCAGTGCATCATTGCTACTCTCCACTTCACATGCCATGTTGTCTAATTCTTTAAAAGCTCTTTCTAAATCAAAATGCGAGGTTTTCAATGAATCATGATCAGTAACTAAATCAGAATATTTTTTGTTCAATTCATCAAACTCATCAAGTAAAGGCATGTGATTGCTGTCAAGTGTGGAATGATCTTTAACTACAGAATCATGCTCTTTTTATAAATTCAGAAATTCTAGTTTTATGATAGAATGAGTTTTCTTAAGCTTCCTATACGATGCATGAATTCTTTCAGATATTTTAAATAATTGATCGTAAGTAAGCTCACATACCTCTTCCTGGTCAGACTGACCAGGATGATCCTCAGCCATCAAACACAAATTGGTTTCCTCCTCTTCAGCTTCAGTCTCAGAAGAGTCAGATGCAGAATCTGCGTAGAATGCCTTCTGAATCTGCTTATTGTCCTTCATGAACTTCTGTTTCTCCTCACCCTTCTCCTTGCTTGGGTGAGCTTTAAGTGTAGGATAATCAGCCTTAATGTGTCCAGACTTCCTACATTCAAAACAGACAGTATCAGATGAACCCTTAAAATTTTTATTGAACTTACCCTTGTTCCACTTCTGAAAGTTCTTATGTTTCTTCCTTAGAAAGCTTTTGAATTGCCTAGTGATCAAGGAAACGTCATCGCTATCAGACCCGGAAGAACTAATATCACTCTCGTTGGCCTTCAGTGTCACTGTTTTCTCCTTCTTCTTTTCACCTACATCAATCTGCCTTTGGTTCACCCTTTGCTCGTAAGAAATGAGTGATCTAAGTAAGCTATCATTAGAGTAAGTATTCAAATCTTTAGATTCAGTGATTGCAGTTATCTTAGCATCATACGAAGAAGGCAAACATCTAAGAATTTTGTTCACTCTATCGTAGTTTGTAAGTTCTCTTCCTAAGGTATGCAAAGAAGTGACAATTTGAGTGAATCTCGTATACATTTCATAAATAGTTTTAGTAGGTTTCATGCAAAATAGTTCGTAGTCATGAAGCAAGATATTTAACCTACACTGTTTGACTTTAGTTGTACCCTCATAAGTGATGCACAATCTATCCCAAATCTCTTTGCCAATTGTATAAGTAGAAACACGTATGTAATCCTCATATTTTAAAGCACAGAAAAAATAGTTCAAACATTTGGCATTCAATTGTGCTAAGTCACGATCATCAAAAGTCTAATCAGTAAAGGGCAGTTCAATTTTAACATTATTAATCATTCTAAAAGGTGGCTCGTAGCCATCCTTAACAGGCATCCACATACGATAATCAATTAATTGAAGAAAAGTGGACATGCGAGTTTTCCAAAAATCAAAAGGTATGTTATCACACAATGGTGGTCGTGTAATTAAATAACCTTCAGAAGTATTACGATTACCAAAGTTAGCCATGGATCAAATTCAAAAGTTTTTCAAAACTCAATTTTATGAATCCTTCTCTGATACCACTTGAAAGTGAAACAGGGATGTTAAGCCCTGATGAACTAGTCCCGAGGCTAACCAAGAGGGGGGGGGGGTGAATTGGTTATTTAAAAATTTGAGAGCAACAAGAAAAAATTCTTTTTGATGATTTGCAGTGAAAACAAGTAAAACACACAAAAAAAAAGATCAAATACAAATTTCACCTAAGCAGTTAATCATAAAAAATTAAAGTGCATAAAGTAATCAGAAAGAACACACTAAAGTTTATATTGATTCGGTCAACTTGACCTACGTCCACTCCCTAGAGCCTCCCCTCTGGATATTGCACTAACTCAATGTGTCTCTCCTTTTGCTCCCACAGCAAGGCGGAGAAGCCTGTATAAAAACTCCTTTCCACTGACACGGTGAGGCAGAGAACCTAACCTCCTTTTACTCCCTCTCGAAGCAGGCTGAGAACCTCAGACTCCTTTCGTTTCCTCTTGAAGCAGGCAGAGAACCTGAACTCCTTTTGCTTCCTCTTGAAGCAGGCAGAGAACCTAAACTCCTTTTGCTTCCTCCTGAAGCGGGCAGAGAACCCGGATCTTCTTTCCAATGATCCTCCCAAGTGATACAGACAAGACCAAAGATGATGAGCGGAGAAGATGACTATGATCCTTGCTTGGAGCAACCTTTGTTAATCCCTCACAAACCCCCTAGTAAGATCCTCTCTCTCTCTCTCCCAAACTCTCTCTCTCTCTAGGATTTCTCTAGAAAGAAAAGTGGCAAAAGATTTTTCTTATTGGAAGAAAAATATCTTTTAAAGGAGGGCTCTAAAATTGCCTAAATCTCAACTGGTCGGCAAGAATCGTCCTGTACGATCAGTTCAAAATCAGTTGTTTCAGCCTGGATGATCTAGCTTTTTTGAATGATCAGTGAAAAAAATATGATCTGATCGTCCCGTACGGTTCTGCGATCGTCCGGGACGATTAGTGTAAATTCATGAATTTCTTCCAGAAGACCGCTCTGGTCATCTAGTGAAACTTCTACTGGACGATCTAAAAATGACTTGATCGTCCAGGACGATAAGGGTATCGTCCTGTATGATTAGTTTAGAAAGTGCCAAAATCTTCCTGAGCACCGCTCTAGACGTACAGCTGAAACATAATAGACGATCATGATCGTCCCGGACTATCCTGCGATCGTCCCGGACGATATGATCGTATCAATTAAATATTAATTACTTTTTTTAATTACAAGACTAATTATGACATGATTGTACTGGATCTTCTAGGATGATACACATATCGTCCAGGATGATCAGATCAAATTTCTAAAATTAAAACTTGCCTAACTTGATCTGGAGGCTGAGAATTTTTGATTTGAGCCTATCATCTCGTATAATGTATGGATCGTCCAGGACAATCTGCTTAATTAGACACACTTAACTTGGTCGCCCTAATTAGGGTTTCTGTTTTCACTTGATCGTCCAGAATGATGTGAATATCGTCTAGGATGATCTGAATAAATAATGAACAGAATCTCTAATTCACTCAAGCTCTCCCCCTGAGTGTGTGTGTGTAAGGTTTCTTAGCTAAGGGATCAGTTACATTACATTGACTCAATAAAAATAAAAACTAGTACTAAACTTGACCTGAATTATAATACAGACTGACTCGTTCTTGAACTGGTTTGAACTTGCAATTGATCTTGCGTACTTGAAAGATTAGACAGTCAACAAGAACCAGAGATGTTTGCTATCATCAAAATTAAAGTCCTTGAAATCAAATTTGCAACATCAAACCCTCTCCAATATATAACTCCAGCATTTGAGGCTCCCCTTGACTGGCACCTCAACCTTCATTGATTGGTTGACTGGCCAAAAAGGTCAACACAAGCATAAACCCCATCCCTTGGTCAAACCCTAGTTAAAGTGGCTTTTCCCTTAGACTAGGCTGCTTAGCATTTTAGAAAACACTCAAGATTTAATTTAAATTAATTTGGGAATTATTTTGATTATTAATTAATTTTTAAATAAATTTACATGCTTTAATTAACCTTTAACTTTTAAAATTCATAAGAAATTCAAATTAAGTCACAAAATTATAAATAATATCTAACAATTTTCAGAAAATTAGTGGTTTTAATATAAAACTATTTTCAAAATTTAAGACCTAATCTATTTTAATTAACTTGAATTATATGAATATTATAATATTTAATTAATATTTAATTAAATAATACTTTAAATGCTTTAAAATTTTAAATTTCAATTTAAATTAAAACTTTGGGATCAGAGGACCTCATAAACAATTTAAAATAATTATAATAGTATTTTTGATTTTTTTTTTAAACTACTTCTATATGTGTGTATATATATATATATATATGTATGAATATTTCAAAGATACTTTAAAATTATACCTATTTGAATATTTGATGTTAAGAGGTCCATTGAAATTTTAAACATAAATTGAGTATATTTGAATATAAATTGTGTGGGGGCATTAGTGAATGGTTATGTCCTAATCATTCACTAGTTAAGTTTTTAATTATAATTAATTAAGTATTAATCTTTATATACTTAGGGTGCACACACCACCTAGTTTCAAGGCTCTCTTAGATTTAGGAACTAATTGTGAATGATGTGTGTTCCTATATGTACTTATTTGAGGGTTAGAAACTTTGATTTGAACCTATTAAACTTATAGGCATCTTAAGGACAATTATTAAGGACTTGATTAGAAACTTAGAAAAATTATAAAAATTAGGAGACACACCCTATTGACTTGAAATTTAAACCAATCAAACTTAGTGACATGTTCAGCTCATGAAACTTTTCCCAATAGATTTTGAAATCATTAAGCCCTTTAATTAACCTAATCAAATTTAAACCTTAATTAAACCACTAAAACTTCTAAAAAATGTAATAAATCAAATTTAGATCCAAAAATACAAATAACCCCTCTAACCGACCAGAATTTAATGTTTAATCAATGAAAAATAAAATCAACCAGATTTGAAATCGATTTTAAGAATAATTTAATTTTAACTAAAATCTGATATTTAATTAATTTAATTAATTAAAAATAATTAAAAGCCCCAAATAATTTCCAAATACATAAAAATGCTCCCATGGGTCTTACCTGACCTTTGGGAGTGATTCCATGCAGTTCGGGATGAGTTTGGATCAAAATGATCAAAACCTTCATAATTAAGCAATTTTAAAAAAAATTCAATAATTAACAAAACTTTGAAAATTCATAAATAATTACAGAAAAATCTAAATTGAACAAACTTAGTGTCTATCAACTCCAATTAAGGTCTAGTATTTTCTAAAAATATCAAACCTCCAAAATCTAGTCAAACTAAAAAAGTCAACTTTCCGGTCAACCATAGTTCAAATCTAAGTTCAAACTTCGAAAAATCATAACTTCTCGTAGAAAAATCCAAATCTAGTGTACTTTTAGTATAACTGATCATATTAAGGTCTAGTATTTTAATAAAATATTAAATTTCTAGAAATAACTTTTAATCAAAATATCAATTTTTGACCCCTTAATTAAATAATTAAAATAATCCAAAAAAATCCAAAATTTAGTAATTGATTTTAAATTCTAGAAAATGTTAAGGTAATGTTTAAGACACCCAATCAACCCTTTAATACACAACAACCACTCCTAAAATAAAGTTTTTAGGCTGGACTACTCTGGGCTGCGGGGCTTTATGTCCTATGGAGGTTTTATTCCTTGAGCCTGGTGGCACAACGCCACGAATGAATTCGAAGGAGTGTAAAACTTAATTTTAATTGATTAATGTTTATCTAACTAAATCTAAAATCCTTAATTCAAATATATTAGCTCAATTTATAGGCTGGACTACTCTAGGCTACGGGGCTACGTATCCTAAGGAGGCTTTGATCCTTGAGCCTGGTGGTACAACGCCATGAATTGGTTAATGGCAAATTTAAATATATTAAAATTTCAAAATTAGCAATTAATCAACTGTGACCAAAATTTAATTAATCTTTAAACTTGATCAAGATCAAATCATTTAACTATACAATTATCACTCGGTAACCCAGGCCTATGAGGCTATTAGCTTTGCCCCAAGGAAGGTGAAATAAACTTCACGGCCTCGGTATGAAATAAAGGTGGTAATCAATAAGTCTTTAAAATATATTTTAAAATTAATTTTAAGCCATTAATACTTAAACTCAAACTTAAACCTCCCTCAAGCCTATCAACCAATTAAAACATCAAATAACTTTAACTAATGATCCTATTTAGGACATATCAAAACCACACGACCTTAACACACATTTTAGATGGTTTGCTAGGACAACCGACTCTAGATTTAGGTTAGGCTGGTGTTTAATTTTCTGTTGTGTGCTGAGTTTTCTAAGTTTTTATTGCATATTATGATCGAACTTTGGTTAGGAACGATCTGGATGCTCACTGGATTTTCTGCAGGTGGCCACGCTCATGCAGGGCAATAAATGGGGCTAAATAAATAATAAATATGAATTCTACAGGTGCTTCAGCTGCTTAGCCCCCAAATAAAAAGAGCATGGCTAAGTGTATTTACTTTTCTGTACCTATATACATATATTTGCTTGGGATGTGATTTAATATTTAAATGCTTAGGATAACCCTACAGGAGAGTCTAAAATTTTCTTTTTATATTTATATAATTTATTTGAGTATCGAGTTATGAAAGTAGCACTTTGAGTTAGGGATACGTAGATCCAAAGATTTGATTCCAAAGAGGAAAGGATATCCCTTTTGGGGATAGTCCTTATCCATTTGGAACTCCAAATTTTGATCACTTTACTACCCAAAGTGGAAAGAGTAACCTCCCCCTCGAGGGAAGAGTTCTCTTTTCCATTTAGGTATTTAACCATGAAGAATCCAAGGAGCTCACGCAGGAGAAGACCGAGGAGTTGAAGACAGAGAGTATCCCACTCAATGTCACTTGCGTCTGAATTAGGATTAGAATCCGGGTTATCGTTAGTGGTGCACGACCACTTTTAACTTATGTAAATCTGGGATGTAATAAGAAAGGCAATTTACCAATGGATATTTATTGAATTAATTTGATTATTTAATGTGTTGTGATTTAATTTGATTGTGTATAGAGTTGCCTATTTTTCTTAGTTCTTTGGTGTTTGCGTTTTGTTTTAGCCTGGATTTCGTTAGGCTCTCTAAGGATCAAAAATATTTTTACTCATAACTAATATTTAAAATTTTAAGATATAAATAACATTGAAACCTAACGACCTAGGGAATAGTCGAAATCGTCCGGGGTCGCATGTATATTACTGCATCTCTCTCCCTCCTTGCTATAAGACACTTCACCGCCTACGGGAGTCAAGATAATTTTACCTATGAGGATGAGGTACTGGATCTGGGGAAGTCTAGCCTTTTCAAAAAAATTATTTTATAAGCCTCTTTTAAAAATTTCATGCATACCTGATTTGGAGATTTTAACAAGCATGCATCGCATTAGAAACTAATTAAATTTTAATTTTAAATGTATTTTAGTCTAAGCATTCCACCCAATATAAGTCAAGGGGTCAATTAGGAATCTGCTCTAGATGTCGACCCATCCTCTTAAACTAATCTTAAATAACGTCCCTGATCACTCTGCATCAAAAGACCAAACTCATGGTTTTGAAGCGTTTAGGTGGTTTAGCTGGCTCCCCAATCCAGGCCGGGGTAAGTCCAGATTTTGCACTGCATTAATTAGGTTCGGACTACTATATTTCAGTGTCCAAATTTAGATTTAGGATCTGGGGTAGGTCTCTTTTTGAATCATAAGATCTCAAACTTCTGGGAATATAATCCCAAATTTTTAATAAAATGCTCAACTTAAATTAAATCTTCTCTAAATCCAAGAATTAAAGCCCAACACTTAGCCTAGGATGGGACACTTTTGAATTATTTTCATAATCCTAAAGTGTCTTCTATTCTTCTTCCTTTGATTCCAAAATAAGTGTTCAATCTTGCTTCAATACCATTTGAAATTTCAATTTCATCTCTTTGATATTATTCCTAGAAAACCTCTTAACAAAATTTTTGCTATTATTCTAATCGAGAGTTTTCGTAGGAGACTCCGATCTCCTATGATGTAATTAACTATGAAGGCTTGTGCTCGTAGGAGATTTAGAACCCACATCTAATTTTTCAAAACTCATTTTAAAAACTTAATTAGTCCTCTTTGGGAAAGTTAAATTACTAACGATCGTTATCGTTATGTTTGAATGATTATTAACAAATGATATCTTCTCTCTTCGGGGAGATATATCTTTTGTTAAAATGATTTCGAATATGAAATTAACGATCGCTTCCCTTGATTATCGTAGCTTAATATTTGATTGAACTTTATTTTGACCCTTCGGGGCCATACAAAGTTCTCTCTTAAATATCGTTATGATATTCAAGATAGAATTTATAATTCTAAATCTGAACCCTATCCTAAAATTTTTATTTCCACCTCTCGAGGTGGTATACTTTTTCGATGGGATGTTCGATCTTAGAATTAGAATTTAATATTAATTTTAAATTTTCCCAAAGAAGACTAAATTTTTCAAAACCCGCTTTCAACACAAACAAAAAAAATGGCGACCACGGTGGGAACCTTCCTCTCTTTCGATCTTCAATAATGGCGAAATTTTGTTGCATCGGTAGTTTTGACTACCATTCTTCTATTGGTTCCATTACTCATTTCTCTCTTGGGAAATATAGGCCAACACCTTCTCCAATTTAATTTAACATCAAAAAGAGAGGTGAAACCTCTGCTAAAGAGTGGATTTTGACCTTCTGCCCCTAAACTAATTGGAGGGGATAGTGTCAAATCCAACTTTACTTTTTATTTTTTTTTCTTTCCTTCCCAATTTTATGAAATCTATGTTATCGAGTCCAACTCAATATATAGACTTTTAAAATTAAAAGGTGTTTGGTCAATCTCTCTTTTAAGATCCTAAATTTTCTATAATGATAGCCTTAACCTCTTGCCTTTGGTGAAGTGGGAAGAGTTTGGCAACCAATTCTTTTTAAACTTTCTCCTTCCTTTGTAGGCCTTTGGGTTGAACGAAAGTCTAACCCATTGTGTTTCAAAGTTCGGAGAAAGTCCACTTTTAATTCAAAATTTAGATGTCTTTAAAGTTCCATTTCAATCTCAATATGAAATCTGCACGATAGTATGCTACGCTACAATTTCTTTTTGTAGTTTGGTATATTTTGTGAGGATTTCAATCCCTCTCAAAGTCATAACCAGCCTTTTTCCCATCATTATATTCTGGGTTGTAATACCTATGACTCAATATATATATATGATAGGATATGGGTCCGTTATGATATTCTAAATTTAAATTCAAGAAATTTCTAACTTCAACTCTTCCTCTCAAATTTCAAAAATTTCAATTCAAATCAATGGCTGACCAGTTGCTCTTTACATTTCAGAAAGGATTGACATGTGAACAAATTGATTTGGGAAATCAGATCCAGTTTGGTTTGGGCTTTAGTACCGCCGAGTTGACTTTGGATGGAAAGAGCATACTTAGTTTGAATGCAGATGAGGCAGATAGCCCTGGCTTAGAGCTAGTGCTAGGACCAGTGACCGACCCTGTTGTACCTGATGAGAAGGAAGGGGGACCCGAGGCCGTTGTTGAGGTCCCCGAGACAGGATCTATTTTTGAGAAGGGGTCGAGTTCTGGGATCCCCTTCACTAGCAAAAATTAGAAAAAGAATTACCTAAGATGAGTAAGGAGAAAGATAGCCAAGTCAAGGAAGAATGTGGAAGTTAAGACCTTAGCTCAGGTAGACCCAGAGCCTATTGAGGATCTACCTGTTCCTTCCTCCTCTCCACTCCTTCAAGGGAGTCATTTCAACCCTTTAGCTACTGCTTCAGGGGAGGAGAGGGTGTCTAGGATAGCTAGTATCCCCCCATGTCCTGTCGATTACTCCACTAAGAGAACTCCTGAAGAAAAATAATTGTAAAAGAATAAGAATGTTGAGGAACATTATCCATACCTGTGCTGCACAAATGGGAGAAACTAAGGAACAATATGCAAAGCACTTAAAAGGGGTTATCTCCCACCATTTCAAAAAGGAGATTTTAAGGGAAGAAAAATCTGATGCCAAGAATTTGATGCCTCAGTCTGTTAGGAGAAATAAGAAGTTTGTAAGATAACCTGCAGCCCCTGTCTTAGTTGATGGTTACCATCGAGTGCCACGCCCTCTGTCCTCTAAGATGGAGGGTATTGTACTCACTGGATTTGAGAGAGGTCACCGTCTTATTGGTAGACCCCCAGTTCCTTTACCAACACCTCCAAAGTTGGCTTCGGTGGTGGTCAAAGCCCAAGAAAATTCCAAAGCAGAAAGGAGAATTAAAGTTAAAGAAAAGAGGGCCAAGTCCCCTGAGAAGAAGTATGTTCCTTAGGAGATCAGTAGGCTAAACATCCTCTCACCTGCAGTCAAACCTCTCCACTCCCAAGCTGAGTTGCCATAGGCTTCAACCAGTGCTACCCAGACCCTAGTTGGTTTGATTGTCAGTTCAGATATCTCAGTTATGGATCCAGTTGGTACCCTAGTTGATAGTCCTAAGCTCCTACCTGCTACCCCTGGGCTCCCTATCTGGGTGTTTGAGGACACTACCCTACTTGATGTAGGAGTTCCCACCCTCCAAACTCCCGTACCATCTTTTGAGGTAGATGCCCCTAACCTGGTAGAGGATGCCGCCCTTCTAACTACCGACTCTGGTATGGTCGAAGGGGAAGAGTTAGTTCAAGATGACGACCATGAGATGATAGAGCAGCTGATAGCTGAGCCCCCAACAACAAATGAGCTTAAGTTACAAGCTATCATCTCTAGCCTGCAACAAGATGAACTCTATGACATGGTAGAATATAAAGGCTACTTACCTATCAGCCCCGAGGAGATAGGGAACCAGCCAGTCGATGAGGTAGTACAAGATATTAAGGATATTTTGAAAAGGAAGGAAGCCGAAGAAGCATTTGACCCAGAGTTGGATGACATGTTGATAGATCAGGATCTCCCTGTTAGTGATGTTTACATAGTTGAAACTAGTGGGTCCGTTAAAGAAACTGAACCAAGTAAGCGCCGGTCTGGCAAAGAGGAGGGTTTAGCAGCCATTGATTCAGATTCAGATGAGTCAGTGAGAGCTAGAGATGAGCAGCACATCAAGAACCTGGAAGCACAAGTGGCAGAAATGTTGCTACAGGTTAAAGAAATGCAGCAACGATTGGACAAGTCGCATGAGACTTCCCTTGAGTTACAAAAATCTGATCTGGAAGCCACCGATAGAGAAAAAAGGGCAGAAGCCAGTTATAAAATCATAGAGTCTATTTCAGTGCTTCCACCTGTCCAGCAGCCAGTGTTACCGGATCCCGCAGTTCAGCTGACAGTTAGCCCCTCCAGTAATTCCCCCAGCACCAGCTCAAAGAGATATTAAGCAACTAATTGAGGATTAGGTAAGGGAGGCCTTAGCCCAATCGCAAGGAGCTCCATCTATTCCAAAGGGTAGACCTTACCCTGAGGAATATGATTTGGTTCCTTACCCTAAAGGCTTCGTGCCACCATCTTTTAAAATCTTTATTGGAATCAAAAACCCAGGACAGCATCTGGCCCACTTTCGTGCAAGCTGTTGCAATGCTGCGGGGTCGGATGCTCTACTACTTCATTAATTTGTTAGTAGTCTTTCCAACATAGCTTTCGAATGGTACACAAATTTGCCCAATGGTTCAGTAAGAATCTTTAATGAACTTGAAAATCTATTCTTAAAGAGATTTCAGGAGCACAGCAGCGCACTATAGTGGGTGATCTGGTCATTAAAAAATAAAAGCAGGGAGAGACTCTGGTTGAGTACATCTTAAGGTGGCAAAACTTTTTGATGAAGTGTGAACCCTAGCTGTAAGAGCAACATGTAGTGGAAATTCTTTTGAAGAATATCCACAGGCCTGTTGCTTTTCTTCTGAAGGGTTTCACTATAAGAACTTTTGAAAAACTTCTAAACAAAGCTAGTAACCTACAGGAAGAGGCTCCTAGGATGCCATTCTTGAAGGATCTTTGTGGAGAAAAGAAGGTTAATAAGCTAATCAAATCATTTGAAAAGAGGGCTACAATTTCAGTAGTTGATGAGGGGAAACAATCAGTTGTCAGCTAGCCTAGTGTTCCTCCACCATAGTTAGCTCAGAAACAACCTTTTCAAGTGACCTCACAACCTACAAGAGACCCCTCTTTCATCCCCTTTAATGAAAGGTTGACAAAGCCTTACACATTCAAGAGGGAAGTGATAGGGAAAATATTTAAGAGTCTTTCAAAGAAGTCAGATTTTCAATTGTCGAAAGTGAGGCGGCCAGATGATATAAAGAGCAAGGATGATCCAAACTACTATTCTTACCACCGCATGCTCAGCCACCCCATTGAGGACTGCATTATTTTCAAAGATTGGCTTAAAAGGAATATCAAATAAGATAATATTGTGCTTCCAAAAGACTATTTAGTCAATACGGAATAAGGGTCCGTCAAGATAATATCAGGTAACAATTATAACCCTTCTCTTTCAATCGAAGATGGTTGGGATATTGCTTTATCCCAGGCACTTAAAAGGTTGATTAATAAGTCTTATCATCTTTCTCAACAGATGCCCATCACAGCCTAGGGCCTGATTTGGGAGGTTGAACTAGATGCTTCGCAGGAGGATGTTGAGCTACTTCCCTCTCTAATAGTCGTAGGAACTACTGTATTGAATGGAAAAGAAAAGAGAGATATTGTTGTAGAGAGGAAGTATGTTGATGAGAGATGTATTCGAGTGGCCGATAGTGGCATTAAAGCCCCATCCCCAGTCTTATTATCTGACTTTTAATTTGGCCCATCAAAGGTAAATGGTCGCAAGTTTAATAAAAAACATCCTTCTACTTCAATTTTGATGATTAACCATGAGAATAAAATGCAAGTTGATAACTCTTTCAATGAAATTCAAAATCCTATCGAGATCAATCAAGATGTTCAAAAACTCAATTTTCCTGATTCAATCGGTCAAGGAGAAGTTGAATTCGAAGCCTTGTCAGAAAGTGATTTCCCTCAAATCAATTTTCAGGGGAATCCTATCGTGATAGACCTTTCGGATTCTGACTCCCTTTCAGAAAATGATGATCCAATGCTTATGGTGAGTGTAGACACCACCTTAGTTTGCCCTCCCAAAGACATCGAGCAGGTGCAATTATGTGGTGGTAAAGTCTCACCCCTTAGGCTTGCTCCTCAGGATAAAAACAAGCAAGTTGTATCCAATAATCCGATTCCAGACTCTCATAATCATCCTGATTTTTCATTGATTCTACCGAGTTTTGAGTCTGTCATTCCTAAGGTTGATTACAATGTCCTAGCTCATCTTAAGAAGTTTCCAGCCAAGTTGAGCATTTATGATGCTCTCATCCTATCCAAGGAAATGAGAGAATCATTAATCAAGGCACTCCTCGATCCTGAGATTTGCCTTACTCAACTAGCTTCAACCTTAAAAGATGAAGCCCTATACTTCAAAGAAGTTCTAGGAGTAACATTTTCAGATGAAGACCTACTATTAGGAACTATCGATCACAATCATCCTCTCTACATTACCGTTGATGTAGGGAATTTTAAGTTATCAAGAGTTCTTGTTGATCCGGGTGCATCAGTCAACGTGATGAATGTAAAGTGTTGCAAATCTGGTTTTGATGATGACAAATATGTTTCCAGTGTGTTTTGCTTGGCTAATCTGTTTCAGGCACAAAAGACCGCGAGCCACTCAAGCCAACTCAAGATCGGGTCCAAGTGTGTCAAATGTATGATTTTTCTTTTTATTGAGTCAATTGTAATATAACTGATTCCCTAGCTAAGTAAGCTTGCACACACACACTCAGAGAGAGAGATTGAGTGAATTAGAGTTTTTGTTAAAAATTTTGTTCAGATCGTCCTGGACGATTTTCACATCATCCTGGATGATCCAGCCAAAACAGAAACCCAAATTAGGGCGACCAAGTTAAGAGGGTCTGATTGAGCAGATCGTCCTGGACGATCTCCGGATCGTACGGGACGATATGCCCAAATCAGAAATTCTCAGCCGCCAGATCAAGTTAGGCAAGTTCTTATTTTTAGATACTCGGTTTGATCGTCCCGGACGATCCAGTACAATCATGCCTAATTTAATCTGGTAATTAAGGAAAGCAATTTATTTTTGGTTGATACGATCATATCATCCTGGATGATCGTAGGATCGTCCCGGACGATCTTGATCGTCTAGTGCATTTAAGCTGTACGTCCAGAACTATGTACAGGATGATTTGGGGCCTTTTTGAACTACTCGTACCGGACGATGACCCTATCGTCTGGGACGATCAAGTCATTTTTTGGTCGTCCAGCATAGATTTCTCTGGACGACCCGAACTGTCTTCTGGACGATTTTCCTCAATTTTAACTAATCGTCCCGGACGATCGCAGGATCGTACGGGACGATATGAACAACTTTTTCTACTGATCATCCAGAAGAGCGAGATCGTCCAGGCTGAAACAGCTGAATTTGAACTGATCGTACAGGACGATCTACCGATCGTCCTGGACGATATTGGCCGACCAGTTGAGATTTAGGGCAAATTTTAAGCCCTCCTTTAAAAGAATTTTTTCCAATTTTTGAAAAAATCTTTTGCTGCCTTCCTTCCCTGAGAAACCATAGAGAGAGAGAGAGAGTTGGGAGAGAGAGAGAAGATCTTGTGAGGGGGAGTTAGTGAGGGATTCACTAAGGTTGCTCCGAGCACGGATCAGAGTCGTCTTCTCCGCTCGTCATCTTTCGTCTAGTCAGTGTTCGTCGTGGGAGGATCGTTCGCAAGAAGATCCAGGGTTCTCTACCCGCTTCGGGTGGAAGCAAAAGGAGTTCGTAGGTTCTCTGCCTGCTTCAGGAGGAAGCGAAAGGAGTTCGAAGGTTCTCTGCCTGCTTCAGGAGGAAGCGAAAGGAGGTCGGGTTCTCTGCATCACCGTGTGGTGAAAAGGAGATTTTTGTACAGGCTTCTCCGCCTTGCTGTGGGAGCAAAAGGAGAGACACTTCTGTTTAGTGCAATACCCAAAGGGGAGGCTCCGGGGAGTGGACGTAGGTCAAGTTGACCGAACCAATATAAAATCTGGTTTGCTTTTTCTGATTCAATTCTGCACTTTAATTTTTCCTGATATTAACTGCTTGGGTGAATATCTTTGGTTGATCTTTTTATCGTTGTTTTAATTCGTTTCCGCTGTACGTTATAAAAAGATTTTCATAGTTATCGTGAAATTTTTTAAATAACCAATTCACCCCCCTCTTGGTTAGCCTCGGGACTAGTTCACTAGGGCTTAACATCCCTATCGAACTTTCAAGTGGTATTAGAGAGGGATTCAAAATTTAGGTTTAAAAACTTTTGAATTTGATCCATGGCTAACTGTAATAATCGTAATACTGCTGAAGGATATTCTATTACAAGATCACCGTTGTTTGACAATATTCCTTTTGATTTTTGGAAAACACGCATGTCTACTTTTCTACAGTCTATTGATTATCGCATGTGGATGTTAGTTAAGGAAGGATACGAACCACCTTTTAGACTGATTAACAATGTGAAAACTGAACTGCCTTTTACTGATTGGACGTTTGATGATCGTGATTTAGCACAGTTAAATGCAAAATGCTTGAACTGTTTCTTTTGTGCTTTAAAATTCGAAGACTATATGCGTGTTTCTACTTGTACAACGGGAAAGGAAATCTGGGATAGATTATGCATAACATACGAAGGTACAACTGAAGTTAATAGTCTAAGTTAAACATCTTGTTACATGATTATGAACTTTTTCGCATGAAACCTAGTGAGACTATTTCAGAAATGTACACAAGGTTCACTCAGATTGTTACCTCTTTGCATGTTCTAGGTAGAGAACTTACTAACTATGAAAGAGTGAACAAAATTCTAAGATGTTTGCCTGCTTCTTATGATGCTAAGATTACTGCTATTACTGAATCTAAAGATTTAAACACTTACTCTATTGACAGCTTACTTGGATCACTCATTGCTTACGAGCAAGGGGTGAACCAAAGGCAACTTGATGCAGGTGAACGCAAGAAAGAGAAGACAGTGGCACTAAAGGCCAAGGATTCAGATGCTAGCTCTTCCGAGTCTGATAGCGATGATGTTGCCTTAATCACAAGGCAATTCAAAAGCTTTCTAAGGAAGAAACATAAGAACTATCAGAAGTGGAACAAGGGTAAGTCCAATAAAAATTTTAAGAGTTCATCTGAATCTGTTTGTTTTGAATGCAGGAAGCCTGGACACATAAAGGCTGATTGTCCAACACTTAAAGCTCACCCAAGCAAGGAGAAGGGTGAGGAGAAACCAAAGTTCAGAAAGGACAAGAAGCGGATTCAGAAGGCGTTCTGGGCAGACTCTGCATCTAACTCTTCTGAGACTGAAGCTGAAGAGGAGGAAACAAACTTGTGTCTTATGGCTTATGATCACCCTGGTCAGTCGGATCAGGAAGAGGTATGTGAGCTTACCTACGATTAATTATTTGAAGTTTCTGAAAGAATTCATACATCGTATAGGAAGCTTAAGAAAACTCATGCTAGTTTGAAATTAGATTACTTAACATTACAAAAAGAGCATGATTCTGTAGTTAAAGATCATTCCACACTTGATTCAAATCACATGTCTTTGCTTAATGAATTCGATGAGTTGAATAAAAAATATTCTGATTTAGTTTCTGAGCATGATTCATTGAAAACTACGCATGTGGACTTAGAAAGAGCTTTTAAAGAATTAGATACAATGGCATGTGAAGTAGAAAGTAGCAAGGGAATCTTGAAATTTGAAATTGCAAGTTTAAAGAAAGAAAATGAGTTTTTGAAAGTAAAGATCAGTGCTTTTGAAAAGAACAAGACACCGCCTACTTTTGAACAATTTTATGCACCGCCACCTTTTGAAAAATCTTATGCAAGTTCTTCAAAGCATGTTTTATATACATCTAGGAAGAGGCATTATCATCCACGTCGATTAGTTAACCCTTTTCCTGGTGTTAGATGTTTTTCATGTGGCATGTTAGGACATATTTCTCACACCTGCACTGTTCACCGTAGTACACATTGGGTGTGGAAACCCAAACTGCCTGTTTCACAGCACAGCACGCATGCATTGCATTCTTCTTTTCATAAGAAGGAACCCAAACCTATTTGGGTTCCTAAGACTGACATTTGATACTTTTGTAGGAGTGCTCTCACACAAGACCTCGTGAGAGCATGTGGTACCTGGACAGCGAATGTTCTAGACATATGACTGGAGATGCAAATCAGTTCATTTCGCTGGAGGCCAGAGCTGGAGGCAAGGTTACACTTGGAGATAACACCACCAGGAAGGTGGTAGGCACAGGTATAATTGGTGATTCAAAGAACTTTATGATTGATAATGTTTTGCTTGTAGATGGACTGAAACACAACCTGCTGAGCATCAGTCAACTCTGTGACAAGGGATACAGCATCAAATTCCTGCCCACTGGCTGCATTTTAAGCTTAAATGATGAAGTTGTTTTGCAGGGGCAAAGGATCAACAACGTCTACAAGCTGGATGTAAGTAGCATTAAATCTGATAATTCAATTTGCTCAAAAACTGCTGCTGATGAGTCTTGGTTATGGCATAGGAGATTGTGTCATGCCAGTATGAAAACCCTTAGGAGAGTCACCCAAAAGGACTTAGTCAGAGGTGTGCCCAAGCTTAAGTTCACTAAGGATCACCTGTGTGATGCCTGTCAGTTGGGGAAGCAAGTCCAGTCCTCTTTTCACTCTGTTAAGGACATTAGCACCTCTAGACCTTTAGAAGTTCTTCACATGGACCTCTTTGGACCCATTAGCAGTGCCAGCTTAGGGGGGAGAGTCTATGGTTTTGTGATTATAGATGATTATTCGAGGTTGACTTGGGTTAAGTTTTTGTCACATAAATCTGAGTCATTTGATGAGTTTAGATCCTTCTCTACTTAAATTCAGAAGAAATTAGGATGTGAGATTATTACCATCCATAGTGATCACGGAGGGGAGTTTGAAAATGAAAGATTTGGAAGTTTTTGTGAGGATCATGGGATTAGTCACAATTTTTCAGCTCCTAGGACCCCTCAGCAGAACGGGATAGCTGAAAGGAAGAACAGGACCTTAGTGGAAGCCGCTAGAGCCATGCTTGCCGAGTATTCACTTCCAAAATACTTTTGGGCTGAAGCGGTGAACACTGCCTGTTATGTGCTGAATAGGGTGAATGTGAGAGTCAAACTGAGCAAGACACCTTATGAGATCATTAAGGGTAGAACTCCAAATCTGTCCCACCTCCATGTCTTTGGCTGTAAGGTTTTCATTCTGAACAACGGGAAGTCACCCTTAGGAAAATTTGACCCCAAATCTGATGAAGGAGTGTTCTTAGGATATTCAAGTGTGGGGATCCTTTAGGGTGTTCAATAGGAGGACTTTGGTGGTGGAAGAAATAACCCATGTAGTGTTTGATGAATCTGATCCTAAGGAGTCTAGATCTGAAGTAGAAGATGAAGAGATTATTGAGGTTACCCAAGGAGTTGGAAATACAAATTTGGAGGAAAGGGTAGAACCTCAAACAGAGTTGCCTAGAGATTGGAGATATTCTTCGAGTCATCCTAAAGAACTGATCTTAGGAGACCCTTCTGAAGGTGTTAGGACTAGGCATGGACTTAGGAAGGAAGTAAACCATTCTGCCTTTATCTCAATGACTGAACCCACCAACATCAATCAAGCCCTGTCGGATGAATTTTGGATTTTAGCTATACAGGAAGAATTGAATCAATTTGTAAGGAATGATGTTTGGGAGTTAGTAGAAAGACCTAAAAATTAAAGTATTGTGGGAATCAAGTGGGTCTTTAAGAATAAGATGAATGATTCTGGTGTGGTGGTGAGAAATAAGGCAAGATTAGTGGCTAAGGGGTATAATCAGATAGAAGGGATTGATTTTGAGGAGACTTTTGCCCCTGTAGCTAGATTGGAAGCCATTAGAGTGCTACTAGCCTTTGCCTGTTATAAGGGATTTAAGCTGTTTCAAATGGATGTTAAGAGTGCCTTTTTAAATGGGGTAATTAAAGAAGATATTTTTGTAGAACAACCCCCAGGTTTTGAGAGTTTCCAATATCTAAGTCATGTCTATAAATTAAAAAAGGCCTTATATGAATTGAAACAGGCACCCAGAGCTTGGTATGAGAGGCTTAGCACATTCTGAAAGTTCGAAAGGGATGTTAAGCCCTAGTGAACTAGTCCCGAGGCTAACCAAGAGGGGGGGTGAATTGGATATTTGAAACAAAACTAAAATCTTTTTATAACTTGCAGCGGAAACAAATTAAAACAATGATAAAAAGATCAATCACAGATATCACCCAAGCAGATAATCGCAACAAAATAAAGTGCGGAAAATAATAAGAAAGAACACACCGAATTTATAGTGGTTCGGTCCAACCTGACCTACGTCCACTCCTCGGAGGCACCCTCCAAGTATTGCACTATACCACAAGTGTCTCTCCTTTAGCCCCCACAGCTAGGCGGAGAAGCCCTTACAAAATCGCTTCCACCTTCCCCGGTGCGGCGGAGTAGCCGGGTCCTTCGACACCAAAGAGCACTTCTTCTTCCCAAAACTTCCTTCGAGACGAGCCTTGAATCCGACGGTACTTAGGTGCAAGCCTGCCGGAGCAACCGTGTGAACCCCCTCACACTCCCTCGAGAAAACCCCTTCCCAGGCTCTTCTCCCTCTCAAACTCCACCCTTTCCTCTCTCCCTTTCAAGCTCTCTCTTCAAGTTTTCTCCAAAAGAACGAAGCCTCAATGGCTGCCAAAGACTCATATCAAGTGCCTTGAGAAAGCTTAAATAAAGAGCTCCAAAAACCCTTCCAAATTAGTTCTGGCGGCAAAGATCGTCCAGGACGATCTCCGGATCGTCCAGGACGATGTGCTCCAAAAGACGGCTTCAGAAAACCCTAAAAACTCAATTCTGTCGCCAAAGATCGTCCAGGACGATCGCAGGATCGTCCAGGACGATGTGCTCCAAAAGGTGGCTTCAGAAAACCCTAAAAACTCAATTCTGCCGCCAGAAATCGTCCAGGACGATCGCAGGATCGTCCAGGACGATGTGCAGAATTTGACCTGATAGTCCCGTACGATCCTGGGATAGTCCAGGACGATCAGAACAAATTTTGCACAAATCGTCCAGTATGATATATAGATAGTCCAGGACGATTAGAACAAATTTTTACTCTTAAATCCTTGCCTAAATTATCATGGCGGCTAGGGTTTTGAGATCATATTAGATCGTCCAGGATGATTAGTTCAATGAACAGATCGTCCTGGACGATCCGAAATCGTCCGTACGATTTGTTCAAAAGTTAAACTTCTGGTTTTGACAGGATCTCACTCCCCCTAAGTATGTGTACACATTGTCATAAATAAGCATATACTATTACAGGACTTGACTCAAGGAATCAAAAAGTACATTAATGAGAAATACAATAAAGCCTTTTCTACTCATTCTTGAGTCTTGAATCTTTCTTGTATTGATGCATGCTGTTCCTGAAATGTTAGTGCACACACAAATAAATATACATTCCAAATATTAGAAGATGTGAGCCATAATGTTTGTTATCATCAAAACAGGAACTCTTGAGCCCGAGTCGTAACAATCTCCCCCTTTTTGATGATGGCAAACATTACTGGTTGAATTTACAAAAAGATATTTTCTCATAATCTCCCCCTCACTAAGAAAAAGTCTTTTAAAAATAGGGAGGAATACTTTCTTCTTCTTCTTTTTTTTTTTTTAATTTTTGAAATAACTATAACAACAATATGATGTAAAACAAACAACATAAAAACAAATATCACAAATACGTAAAAAACATCACAAATACAATAGTATGTTCTCCCCCTTTGACATTATCAAAAAGAGGAGGAGCAAAAATTTGGAAAGTCACCTCTTGAGGTTCTCAAAAAACTTAGTAAGACATGAATTGATCTCTTTGAACCCAGAAAGGTTAGAGAATCAGAAAATGTAAATCCAAACTCAGGTTTTAAAAAGGCGAAAAAACTTTTTAAGCCAATATCTAAATCAAGGAACAAATTAGATAAGGAAATAAAACTTCTTCAAAACTCCTTTCATAAAATACATCTAATAGAAGATTAATGCAACGTAATGAATTAGAAAATCTTGATTTTCAAACTCAAGTAACGAATCTATCAAAAAGTCATAAGAGTTTTCAAAACTTTAAAGATTTACAAGAATGGAAGCAGCTTTTATGGGCTAATTTTGTGCCTCTTTTTCAATTTGTTTGGCGCATTGCGCATCTTTTGATTTTTGATACACTTTGTGTATTCAATTTGGCAATTTTGCATCTTTTCAATTTTAGGCTGATTTTGTGCCTCTTTTCAATTAGTTTGGCGCACTGCGCATCTTTTGATTGCCTCCTTTCTAAATCTTTAAAATCAGCAAACCTTATTCTTATGATAAAGACGAACAACCTGAATAAAATAATCTTGAAGTTGGTTCAATAATTTGCAAAAGATTCCTACGAGATAGACAAAATGTTGGGAGATAAAAAAAGTTTTAATTTCAAAAATTAATTTATAATCTGAAACAGATTTTGACTCAAAAGCAAGATAGCCTTATTCAAAGAAATGAGATAGAGAGACAAAATCATGAGTTTTCTTCCTTTACTTGATTTTAGAAAAATCAACCACAACTAACATAGTATTTAGAAAATACAAGAGGTAAATTTTCCATTCTTAAAAAACAAGATCTTTAAAAAATAATTTTTAAAATAAGAGGTGTTATGTGTGTGCTTGATCAGAGAAATAATAAAAAGCAACATAAGAAATTTGAAAAGGAAAAAAAAAAATAATAAAACACAGAAAACACAATGAATAAACAATAGTAATAGAAAAACAAAAACATAAACACACAAAAAGAACATTAATTTACATCAGCTTGCTCCTGATCAGATGATTCAGAAGCTAGATCTGCCCAGGACATTTTTCGTTTTGCATTGTCAGCCCTTATTAGAATTTGCTTAGCTTTACCCTTTTCTTTTTCAGGAAGGGTTCTTAAGTTCGGGCACTGATTTTTCATATGTCCAGGCTTCCTACATCCAAAACAAATAACATCAGAAGAAAACTTTACATTCTTACCATTTTTACCTTTGTTCCACTTTTGATGTTGATGTTTGTGCCTTAGTAGATTTTTCAATTTGTTTGTTGCTGATGCTAACTCTTCACTTTCATCATTTTCTGAGTTATTTTTTCCAATGTCTTCAGTTTTCATCACTATCGTTTTATCTGCATCCAAAAGCTTTTGACCCAAACCTTGCTCGTAGGCAATGAGTGAGCCAATCAAATTATCAATAGAATATTCATTCAAATTTTTTGATTCAGAAATAGCAATGACTTTGGCATCAAATTTAGCAAGTAGAGAACGTAGGATTTTATTAACTTTTTCAAAATTTGAAAGTTCTTTTCCTAAAGCATGTAATGATGTCACAATTTGAGAAAACCTAGTAAACATGTCCAAGATCGTTTGATAAGGTTTCATGCTAAAAAGTTTATAATCATGCATTAACATATTTAGCCTAGATTGCTTGATTTCACAAGTACCTTCATATCTAGTACATAATTTATCCCAGATTTCTTTGCCAGAAGTGCATGCAGATATTAACATACAATCATCAGAATTCAAAGCACAGAAAAAATAATTTAAACATTTAGCATTTAATTGAGCATTGATCTGATCTATTCTACTCCATTCAGAAAAGGGAATATCAATTTTAATTTCATTTACAATACGTGACGGTGAAGAATAACCAATTTGAATCATATGCCACATGCGATAATCAATAGATTTTAAGAAAGTAGACATACGGATTTTCCAAAAATCAAAAGTAATATTTTCAAATAAAGGTGGCCGGGTGATTGAATATCCTTCCGCAATACTACGATTACAAAAATTAGCCATGGATCGAATTCAAAAGTTTTTAAACTTAAATTTTGAATCCCGCTCTGATACCACTTGAAAGTTCGAAAGGGATGTTAAGCCCTAGTGAACTAGTCCCGAGGCTAACCAAGAGGGGGGGTGAATTGGATATTTGAAACAAAACTAAAATCTTTTTATAACTTGCAGCGGAAACGAATTAAAACAATGATAAAAAGATCAATCACAGATATCACCCAAGCAGATAATCGCAACAAAATAAAGTGCGGAAAATAATAAGAAAGAACACACCGAATTTATAGTGGTTCGGTCCAACCTGACCTACGTCCACTCCTCGGAGGCACCCTCCAAGTATTGCACTATACCACAAGTGTCTCTCCTTTAGCCCCCACAGTTAGGCGGAGAAGCCCTTACAAAATCGCTTCCACCTTCCCCGGTGCGGCGGAGTAGCCGGGTCCTTCGACACCAAAGAGCACTTCTTCTTCCCAAAACTTCCTTCGAGACGAGCCTTGAATCCGACGGTACTTAGGTGCAAGCCTGCCGGAGCAACCGTGTGAACCCCCTCACACTCCCTCGAGAAAACCCCTTCCCAGGCTCTTCTCCCTCTCAAACTCCACCCTTTCCTCTCTCCCTTTCAAGCTCTCTCTTCAAGTTTTCTCCAAAAGAACGAAGCCTCAATGGCTGCCAAAGACTCATATCAAGTGCCTTGAGAAAGCTTAAATAAAGAGCTCCAAAAACCCTTCCAAATTAGTTCTGGCGGCAAAGATCGTCCAGGACGATCGCCGGATCGTCCAGGACGATGTGCTCCAAAAGACGGCTTCAGAAAACCCTAAAAACTCAATTCTGTCGCCAAAGATCGTCCAGGACGATCGCAGGATCGTCCAGGATGATGTGCTCCAAAAGGTGGCTTCAGAAAACCCTAAAAACTCAATTCTGCCGCCAGAAATCGTCCAGGACGATCGCAGGATCGTCCAGGACGATGTGCAGAATTTGACCTGATAGTCCCGTACGATCCTGGGATAGTCCAGGACGATCAGAACAAATTTTGCACAAATCGTCCAGTACGATATATAGATAGTCCAGGACGATTAGAACAAATTTTTACTCTTAAATCCTTGCCTAAATTATCATGGCGGCTAGGGTTTTGAGATCATATTAGATCGTCCAGGATGATTAGTTCAATGAACAGATCGTCCTGGACGATCCGAAATCGTCCGTACGATTTGTTCAAAAGTTAAACTTCTGGTTTTGACAGGATCTCACTCCCCCTAAGTATGTGTACACATTATCATAAATAAGCATATACTATTACAGGACTTGACTCAAGGAATCAAAAAGTACATTAATGAGAAATACAATAAAGCCTTTTCTACTCATTCTTGAGTCTTGAATCTTTCTTGTATTGATGCATGCTGTTCCTGAAATGTTAGTGCACACACAAATAAATATACATTCCAAATATTAGAAGATGTGAGCCATAATGTTTGTTATCATCAAAACAGGAACTCTTGAGCCCGAGTCGTAACACATTCCTGTTAGAAAGAGAGTTTGTTAAGGGGAGCGTAGACACCACCCTTTTTCTGAGGAGATTAGGAGATGACTTACTCATTGTCCAGATCTATGTTGATGATATAATTTTTGGATCTTCTGATAAATACTTATGTGAAGAGTTTTCTAAAATAATGAGTAAAGAGTTTGAGATGAGTATGATGGGAGAATTGTCCTACTTTTTGGGGTTTAGCATAAGGCAAACGGATGATGGAACCTTTCTCAATCAATCAAAATACACTAAGGACATTTTGAATAAATATGAAATGGACAAAGCCAAGCCAATCAATACTCCCATGCCCTCCTCAGTTCAGTTAGATAAGGATTCAAATGGAAAATCTGTTGATCAGAAGAAGTATAGAGGGATAATAGGTTCACTACTTTACCTGACTGCTAGCCGACCTGATATCATGTTTAGTGTCTGTCTTTGTGCTAGGTTTCAGGCTGATCCTAAAGAGTCCCACCTGACTGCTGTTAAGAGAATTCTTAGATATCTTTTAGGAACCCCAAACCTAGGAATTTGGTACCCTAGGCACAGCACCTCTTTTGAGATCATTGGATATTCTGATTCTGATTTTGCGGGGTGTAGGGTGGATAGGAAGAGTACTTCTGGGACTTATCAGTTCATAGGACAGTCGTTAGTTTCCTGGTCCAGTAAAAAACAGAACTCAGTTGCACTTTCCACTGCTGAAGCTGAGTACATTGCCTTAGGGAGTTATGTGGCCCAAGTTCTTTGGTTGAAGCAGTAAGTCTTGGATTTAGGAGTACCTGTTGGAACAATTTCTGTTCTGTGTGATAATACTAGTGCCATCTGTATCTCTAAGAATCCAATCCAACATTCTAGGACCAAACACATTGACATTAGGCATCACTTCATTAGGGACCATGTTACAAAAGGGGACATTGAGCTACACCACGTAGCAACTGAAAATCAGCTGGCTGACATATTCACTAAACCACTGGCCTTTGACTCATTCAACATTTTGAGAACCAGATTAGGAGTGATTGATATAAATGCTTGATTCTGATGACTGCTGATTTATGATTGTTATGATTGGTATTCTGATTTCTGTTAGTTAGTTTTCGTATTCTGTTTTCTGATTTTTGTTAGTTAGTTTTTGTATTCTGATTTCTGATTTCTGTTAGTTAGTTTTGGTTTGATTATTTGCTTTCAGTTGATTTTATTTCTTCTGCTGAATTCTGTGTTACCCTTATTGTTAGTTTGATTTGAGTATTTACTTTGCTATGATTTTCTACCTGTTTTTATTTATTTACTGGTTCATATCTTGCACTTACTGTTTTATGCTTTCAAGATCTGATCACCGCTCACTACTTCTGGTGATCTGAATTTTTGACTGGGAGTTTTTACCTTGTTTTGGTTTGGAAGCTGATAAGCAGTGATTGACTTCGCTGAATCTGTCAAAGGGAAGAAACATTGATAATTGTTTCTCTTACTCTAACTCCTGTCTGGTGTGTAGTTTCTTTTGAATAAAAATCCTTTTCAAAATTAAAATGTTAGTTTTTGAAATAGAGATTATTTTATCTTCCTACAGTAATCTGCCTCATATCAATAGTGTTTTTCAAAATCTTGAGTCATTAGTTTGATTTTCTAGGCCAAGTGATTGCATTTATCATATGTTGTATGGCTTTTGTTTTGTGAATCGTTCTTCCTTACTGCGGAGAGTCATCTCCTATGTCTGGAAGATAATCTCACAGCTGAGACTCTTTAATGATTATCAAAAGGAGAAAGCTTATAAAAGATGCACAGTGCGCCAGATAATTTGAAAAAGAGGCATAAAATGAGCCCAAAACTGAAAAGATGCGAAATTGCCAAATTGAATACACAAAGTGTATCAAAAATCAAAAGATGCGCAAAGCACCAACCAATTTGAAAAAGAGGAACAAAATGAGCCCAAAACAAGCTTTCTTCCCTTTCAGATTGTTAAATGTCTTAGAGAAATCTGTGCGCCACTTAATATTTTCAAAAGCTTGAGTTTTGAAAATCCCGATTTCTGATTTTTTACTTTGTAACACTATTATATCAGATATTTTTCTGGAACGAGGCTTGAAAGGATTTCTTTTCAAATCTAATGTCTTTTATTCTGAATCGGATTTTTGTTTTGAAAGAGGTTTGCATCGATAAGGTGCCCGGGGTCGGAGTTACGAAAGTTGATTATTTCCAACCTTTTCTGGATTTCAGCGCTGTCAATCGTCCTGTCATTGGTTTTTGAATCTAAAATCAAGAAAAAATTCTGATTTTCCTATTTTGTAGTTATTCTATTTATGTTTTATTTCCGTGTTCTATTTTTTCTCCTCCTTTTTGTGATGTCAAAAAGGGGAGTCAGTTGTAGTCGTGTCTGTTTCTGTTTTCTGAGTCATGTTTAATGTAAATGAAAATTTAAAAAAAAAAAATGTTTGTTTGTTGGATCTCCTAGTTTACTTTTATTTTCAGACAACTTTACAAATGTTTGCCATCATCAAAAAGGGGGAGATTGTTGCAAATCTGGTTTTGATGATGACAAACATATTTCCAGTGTGTTTTGCTTGGCTAATCTATTTCAGGCACAAAAGACCGCGAGCCACTCAAGCCAACTCAAGATCGGGTCTAAGTGTGTCAAATGTATGATTTTCTTTTTATTGAGTCAATTGTAATGTAATTGATTCCCTAGCTAAGTAACCTTGCACACACACACTCAGGGAGAGAGATTGAGTGAATTAGAGTTTCTGTTAAAAATTTTGTTCAGATCATCCTGGATGATTTTCACATCGTCCTGGATGATCCAGCCAAAACAGAAACCCTAATTAGGGCGACCAAGTTAAGAGGGTCTGATTGAGCAGATCATCCTGGACGATCTCTGGATTATACGGGATGATATCCCCAAATCAGAAATTCTCAGCCGCCAGATCAAGTTAGGCAAGTTCTTATTTTTAGATACTTGGTCTGATCGTCCCGGACGATACGTGTATCGTCCCGGACGATCCAGTACAATCATGCCTAATTTAATCTGGTAATTAAGGAAAGCAATTTATTTTTGGTTGATACGATCATATCGTCCTAGACGATCGCAGGATCGTCCCGGACGATCTTGATCGTCTAGTGCATTTAAGTTGTACGTCCAGAACTATGTACAGGATGATTTGGGGCCTTTTTGAACTAATCGTACCGGACGATGACCCTATCGTCCGGGACGATCAAGTCATTTTTTGGTCGTCCAGCACAGATTTCTCTGGACGACCCGAACTGTCTTCTTGACGATTTCCCCCAATTTGAACTAATCGTCCCGGACGATCGCAGGATCGTACGGGACGATATGAACAACTTTTTCTACTGATCTTCCAGAAGAGCCAGATCGTCCAGGGTGAAACAGCTAAATTTGAACTGATCGTACAGGACGATCTACCGATCGTCCTGGACGATATTGGCCGACCAGTTGAGATTTAGGGCAAATTTTAAGCCCTCCTTTAAAAGAATTTTTTCCAATTTTTGGAAAAATCTTTTGCTGCCTTTCTTCCCTGAGAAACCCTAGAGAGAGAGAGAGTTGGGAGAGAGAGAGAAGATCTTGTGAGGGGGAGTTAGTGAGGGATTCACTAAGGTTGCTCCGAGCACGGATCAGAGTCGTCTTCTCCGCTCGTCGTCTTTCGTCTAGTCAGTGTTCGTCGTGGGAGGATCGTTCTCAAGAAGATCCGGGGTTCTCTGCCCGCTTCAGGTGGAAGCAAAAGGAGTTCGTAGGTTCTCTGCTTGCTTCAGGAGGAAGCGAAAGGAGTTCGAAGGTTCTCTGCCTGCTTCAGGAGGAAGCGAAAGGAGGTCGGGTTCTCTGCCTCACCGTGTGGTGAAAGGAGATTTTTGTACAGGCTTCTCTGCCTTGCTGTGGGAGCAAAAGGAGAGACACTTCTGTTTAGTGCAATACCCGGAGGGGAGGCTCCGGGGAGTGGACGTAGGTCAAGTTGATCGAACCACTATAAAATCTGGTTTGCTTTTTCTGATTCAATTCTGCACTTTAATTTTTCCTGATATTAACTGCTTGGGTGAATATCTTTGGTTGATCTTTTTATCGTTATTTTAATTCGTTTACGCTGCACGTTATAAAAAGATTTTCATAGTTATCGTGAAATTTTTTAAATAACCAATTCACCCCCCCTCTTGGTTAGCCTCGGGACTAGTTCACTAGGGCTTAACATCCCTATCGAACTTTTATAAAGACCCTCGCATACCTTAATGTTGATACCATTAAGCTCGCCACAAATAGGTTGGTGCTACGTGGGTTCAACGAGAAAGGCGAGAGAGCTTTGGGTTCGATCACCCTTTTGTTAAAAATAGGGGAATTAAAAACCGAAGTGAAATTTCATATTATTGATTCGGCCACATCCTTTAATGCACTTCTTTGTATGCCTTGGACATGTAATCAAGGGTGATTTGCAACCATTCTAAAATTCAAGAAATAGGGATCTACGAGGATGCTGCATACTTCATACCAAAAGGGTCCCTCCATTATTCTAAAGTTGAGATCAAAATTGAGGAACAAGAAAGTGAGCAAAGCTCCAATCAAAATCAAGAATCAAAAGAAAAAAAAAGAAAAGGAAAAGGATCAAAAGATATAACAATCTGATAGTGAAAGTGAGCTCGACATCGTTATCCTTAGGCCTCCGAAAGTGTCACCACAAAGAGGTGGGAGGATGGGTCAAAGGGCACGGGGTCGACGTCGTGCTTCATTTGAAAGAAGAACAACCCCGATGTATATTAATCCGGAGTCAAGCTCTGATGAAGAGCTAGAAAAATGGGGGATTTAAATTCCTTTTAATTACCAAAATAAAAATGTTTCTTCAAAGTTTGATCTTGAAAGTTCGAAAGGGATGTTAAGCCCTACTGAACTAGTCCCGAGGCTAACCAAGAGGGGGGGTGAATTGGTTATTTAAAAATTTCACGATAACAACAAAAATCTTTTCGATACTTAGCAGCGGAAACAAGTAAACAATAACGAAAAGATCAACCAACGATAATCACCCAAGCAGTTTATATTGAAAAGTAAAATGCAAAACTGAATCAGAAAAGCAAACCAGATTTTATAGTGGTTCGGTCAACTTGACCTACGTCCACTCCCCGGAGCCTCCCCTCCGGGTATTGCACTAAACGAAAGTGACTCTCCTTTTGCTCCCACAGCAAGGCGGAGAAGCCTGTACAAAACACCTCCTTTTCACCACACGGTGAGGCAGAGAACCCGACCTCCTTTCGCTTCCTCCTGAAGCAGGCAGAGAACCTTCGAACTCCTTTTGCTTCCACCTGAAGCGGGCAGAGAACCCACGAACTCCTTTCGCTTCCTCCTGAAGCGGGCAGAGAACCCGGATCTTCTTGCGAACGATCCTCCCACGAAGAACACCGACTAGACGACAGACGACGAGCGGAGAAGACGACTCTGATCCGTGCTTGGAGCAACCTTAGTGAATCCCTCACTAACTCCCCCTCACAAGATCTCTTCTCTCTCTCCCAACTCTCTCTCTCTCTAGGATTTCTCAGGGAAGGAAGACAGCAAAAGATTTTTCCAAATCTAGGAAAAAGTTCTTTTAAAGGAGGGCTTAAAATTTGCCCTAAATCTCAACTTGTCGGCCAAGATCGTCCAGGACGATCTATCGATCGTCCTGTACGATCAGTTCAAATTCAGCTGTTTCAGCCTGGACGATCTGGCTCTTCTGGACGATCAGTAGAAAAAGTTGTTCATATCGTCCCGTACGATCCTGCGATCGTCCAGGACGATTAGTTCAAATTGAAGGAAATCGTCCAGAAGACAGTTCGGGTCGTCCAGAGAAAACTGCGCTGGACGACCAAAAAATGACTTGATCGTCCCGGATGATATGGTAATCGTCCGGTACGATTAGTTCAAAAAGGCCCCAAATCGTCCTGTACATAGTTCTGGACGTACAGCTGAAATGCACAAGACGATCACGATCGTCCGGGACGATCCTGCGATCGTCCAGGACGATGTGATCGTATCAATTAAACATTAATTGCTTTCCTTAATTACCAGACTAATTTAGGCATGATTGTAGTAAATCGTCCAGGACGATACACGTATCGTCCGGGACGATCAGAACAAAATACTTAAAATAAAACTTGCCTAACTTAATCTGGCGGCTGAGAATTTCTGATTTGGGCATATCGTCCCGTACGATCTATAGATCGTCCAGGACGATCGGCTCAATCAGTCCTTCTTAACTTAGTCGCCCTAATTAGGGTTTCTGTTTTAACTGGATCGTCCAGGACGATGGAACTATCGTCCAGGACGATCTGAACAAAATTTTAACAGAAACTCTAATTCACTCAATCTCTCTCCCTGAGTGTGTGTGTGCAAGGTTACTTAGCTAGGGAATCAGTTACATTACAATTGACTCAATATAAGGAAAAATCATACATTTGACACACTTGGACCCGATCTTGAGTTGGCTTGAGTAGCTCGTGGTCTTTTGTGCCTGAAACTGATTAGCCAAGTAAAACACACTGGAAACATGTTTGTCATCATCAAAACCAGATTTGCAACAATCTCCCCCTTTTTGATGATGGCAAATATTTGTAAAGTGGTCTAAAAAAAAAGTGAAACTAAGAAATCAAACAAAACAAACATTTTTTAAATTTTCATTTAACAGCTCAAACAATACAGACAACATGAAAACAGAATATAGAAACAGACACGACTACAACTGACTCCCCCTTTTGACATCACAAAAAGGAGGAGGGAGAAACATAAACACGGAAATAAAACAAAAAATAAAACAAATACAGAACAACAACACGACAGTGAAATCAAAATCACAAAAAAAAACGAATAAAACTTACGTAAAAAAAAACACATAGAAGTTTTTTTTTTTTTTTTTTTTTTTTTTTTTTTTGATCAATCTGCTCGAGTAAATCAGAATTTTTCCTTGATTTTATATTCAAAAACCAATAAGAGAACGATTGACAACGCTGAAATCCAGAAAAGGTTGAAAAAAAATCGACTTTCGTAACTCCGACCCCGGGCACCTTATCGATGTGAACCTCTTTCAAAACAAAAATCCGATTCAGAAGAAAAGACATTAGATTTGAAAAGAGATCCTTTCAAGCCTCGTTCCAGAAAAATATCTGATATAATAGTGTTGCAAAGTAAAAAATCAGAAATCAAGATTTTCACACTCAAGCTTTTTGAACGTATTAAGTGACACACGAGTTTTTTCTAAGACATTTAAAGATCTGAAAGCGAAGAAAGCTTAGGTTGGGCTCATTTTGTGCCTCTTTTTTTTTTCAATTTATTTGGCGCACTGCGCATCTTTTGAATTTTTTGATACACTTTGTGTATTTGGCATTTTCGCATCTTTTCAGTTTTGGGCTCATTTTATGCCTCTTTTTCAATTTGGTTGGCGCACTGCGCATCTTTTGTAAGCTTTCTCCTTTTCATAATCATTAAAGAGTCTCAGCTGTGAATCTATCTTCCAGACATAGGAGATGTCTCTCCACAGTAGGGAAGAATGATTCACAAAACAAAAAAAAAACACACATCATATGATAAATGCAATCACTTGGTTTTAGAAAATCAAACTAATGACTCAAGACTTTGAAAAACACTATTGATATGAGGCAGATTACTGTAGGAAGATAAAATAATCTCTATTTCAAAAAACTAACATTTTAATTTTGAAGAAGATTTTTATCCAAAAGAAACCATACACCAGTAAAGGAGTTTAGAGGAAGAGAAACAATCATCAATGTTTCTTCCCTTTAACAGGTTCAGTGGAATCAATCACTGCTTACCAGCTTCCAAATCAAAACAAGGTAAAACTCCCAGTCAGAAATTCAGATTATCAGAAGTAGTGAGCGGTGATCAGATTTTGAAAAACATAAAAAAACAGGTAGAAAATCATAGCAAAGTAAATACTCAAATCAAACTAACAATAAGGCTAAAACAGAAATTAGCAGAAGAAATAAAATCAACTGAAAATAAAATAATCAAGGCAAAAACTAACTAACAGAAATCAGAAATCACAATACAAAAACTAACAAACAGAAATCAGAAAACAGAATACAAAAAACTAACTAGCAGAAATCAGAATACCAATCATAACAATCATAAATCAGCAGTCATCAGAATCAAGCATTTATATCAATCACTCCTAATCTGGTTCTCAAAATGCTGAATGAGTCAAAGGCCAGTGGTTTAGTGAATATGTCAGCCAGCTGATTTTCAGTTGCTACATGATGTAGCTCAATGTCCCCTTTTGTAACATGGTCCCTAATGAAGTGATGCCTAATGTCAATGTGTTTGGTCCTAGAATGTTGGATTGGATTCTTAGAGATACAGATGGCACTAGTATTATCACACAGAACAGAAATTGTGCCAATAGGTACTCCTAAATCCAAGACTTGCTGCTTCAACCAAAGAACTTGGGCCACACAACTTCCTAAGGCAATGTACTCAGCTTCAGCAGTGGAAAGTGCAACTGAGTTCTGTTTTCTACTGGACCAGGAGACTAACGACTGTCCTATGAATTGACAAGTCCCAGAGGTACTCTTCCTATCCACCCTACACCCCGCAAAGTCAGAGTCAGAATATCCAATGATCTCAAAAGAGGTGCTGTGCCTAGGGTACCAAATTCCTAGGTTTGGGGTCCCTAAAAGATATCTAAGAATTCTCTTAACAGCAGTCAGGTGGGACTCTTTAGGATCAGCCTGAAACCTAGCACAAAGACAGACACTAAACATGATATCGGGTCGGCTAGCAGTCAGGTAAAGCAGTGAACCTATTATCCCTCTATACTTCTTCTGATCAACAGATTTTCCATTTGAATCCTTATCTAACTGAACTGAGGAGGGCATGGGAGTATTGATTGGCTTGGCTTTGTCCATTTCATATTTCTTCAAAATGTCCTTAGTGTATTTTGATTGATTGAGAAAGGTTCCATTATCCGTTTGCCTTATGCTAAACCCCAAAAAGTAGGACAATTCTCCCATCATACTCATCTCAAACTCTTTACTCATTGTTTTAGAAAACTCTTCACATAAGTATTTATCAGAAGATCCAAAAATTATATCATCAACATAGATCTGGACAATGAGTAAGTCATCTCCTAATCTCCTCAGAAAAAGGGTGGTGTCTACGCTCCCCTTAACAAACTCTCTTTCTAACAGGAATGTGCTAAGCCTCTCATACCAAGCTCTGGGTGCCTGTTTCAATCCATATAAGGCCTTTTTTAATTTATAGACATGACTTGGATATTGGGAACTCTCAAAACCTGGGGGTTGTTCTACAAAAACATCTTCTTTAATTACCCCATTTAAAAAGGCACTCTTGACATCCATTTGAAACAGCTTAAATCCCTTATAACAGGCAAAGGCTAGTAGCACTCTAATGGCTTCCAATCGAGCTACAGGGGCAAAAGTTTCCTCAAAATCTATCCCTTCTATCTGATTATACCCCTTAGCCACCAATCTTGCCTTATTTCTCACCACCACACCAGAATCATTCATCTTATTCTTAAAGACCCACTTGGTTCCCACAATACTTTGATTTTTAGGTCTTTCTACTAACTCCCAAACATCATTCCTTACAAATTGATTCAATTCTTCCTGCATAGCTAAAATCCAAAATTCATCCGACAGGGCTTGATTGATGTTGGTGGGTTCAGTCATTGAGATAAAGGCAGAATGGTTTACTTCCTTCCTAAGTCCATGCCTAGTCCTAACACCTTCAGAAGGGTCTCCTAAGATCAGTTCTTTAGGATGACTCGAAGAATATCTCCAATCTCTAGGCAAAGGGATTTGAGGTTCTACCCTTTCCTCCAAATTTGTATTTCCAACTCCTTGGGTAACCTCAACAATCTCTTCATCTTCTACTTCAGATCTAGACTCCTTAGGATCAGATTCATCAAACACTACATGGGTTGTTTCTTCCACCACCAAAGTCCTCCTATTGAACACCCTAAAGGATTTCCCCACACTTGAATATCCTAAGAACACTCCTTCATCAGATTTGGGGTCAAATTTTCCTAAGGGTGACTTCCCGTTGTTTAGAATGAAAACCTTACAGCCAAAGACATGGAGGTGGGACAGATTTGGAGTTCTACCCTTAATGATCTCATAAGGTGTCTTGTTCAGCTTGACTCTCACATTTACCCTATTCAGCACATAACAGGCAGTGTTCACCGCTTCAGCCCAAAAGTATTTTGGAAGTGAATACTCGGCAAGCATGGCTCTAGCGGCTTCCACTAAGGTCCTGTTCTTCCTTTCAGCTACCCCGTTCTGCTGAGGGGTCCTAGGAGCTGAAAAATTGTGACTAATCCCATGATTCTCACAAAAACTTCCAAATCTTTCATTTTCAAACTCCCCTCCGTGATCACTATGGATGGTAATAATCTCACATCCTAACTTCTTCTGAATCCAAGTAGAGAAAGATCTAAACTCATCAAATGACTCAGATTTGTGTGACAAAAACTTAACCCAAGTGAACCTTGAATAATCATCAACAATCACAAAACCATAGACTCTCCCCCCTAAGCTGGCAGTGCTAATGGGTCCAAAGAGGTCCATGTGAAGAACTTCTAAAGGTCTAGAGGTGCTAATGTCCTTAACAGAGTGAAAAGAGGACTGGACTTGCTTCCCCAACTGACAGGCATCACACAGGTGATCCTTAGTGAACTTAAGCTTGGGCACACCTCTAACTAAGTCCTTTTGGGTGACTCTCCTAAGGGTTTTCATACTGGCATGACACAATCTCCTATGCCATAACCAAGACTCATCAGCAGCAGTTTTTAAGCAAATTGAATTATCAGATTTGATGCTACTTACATCCAGCTTGTAGACGTTGTTGATCCTTTGCCCCTGCAAAACAACTTCATCATTTAAGCTTAAAATGCAGCCAGTGGGCAGGAATTTGATGCTGTATCCCTTGTCGCAGAGTTGACTGATGCTCAGCAGGTTGTGTTTCAGTCCATCTACAAGCAAAACATTATCAATCATAAAGTTCTTTGAATCACCAATTATACCTGTGCCTACCACCTTCCTAGTGGTGTTATCTCCAAGTGTAACCTTGCCTCCAGCTCTGGCCTCCAGCGAAATGAACTGATTTGCATCTCCAGTCATATGTCTAGAACATCCGCTGTCCAGGTACCACATGCTCTCACGAGGTCTTGTGTGAGAGCACACCTACAAAATCATCAAATGTCAGTCTTAGGAACCCAAACAGGTTTGGGTTCCTTCTTATGAAAAGAAGAATGCGATGCAGGTGTGCTGTGCTGTGCAACAGGCAGTTTGGGTCTCCACACCCAATGTGTACTACGGTGAACAGTACAAGTGTGTGATATGTGTCCTAACATGCCACATGAAAAACATCTAACACCAGGAAAAGGATTAACTAAACGTCGTGAGTGATAGTGCCTCTTCCTAGTAGTGTATGAAACATGCTTTGAAGAACTTGCAACAGAATTTTTAAAAGGTGGCGGTGCATAAAATTGTTCAAAAGTAGGCGGTGTTTTGTTATTTTCAAAAGAACTGATTTTCACTTTCAAAAACTCAATGTGTTTGTTTAAACTTCCAATTTCAAACGATTTTGCACTATCAGTACTTTCTAACTCAGATGCCAAATCATTCACTTTCTTAAAAGCAAGTTCTAATTCAACATGCGCTGTTTTTAACAAGTTATGCTCAACAATTAAATCAGAATGCTTTTTATTCAGTTCATCAAACTCATCTAGTAAAGACATGTGATTGCTATCAATGGTGGAATGATCCTTAATCAACACTTCATGCTCTTTTTGCAAAGTCAGATAATCTAGTTTCAAACTAGCATAGGTTTTCTTAAGCTTCCTATACGATGTATGAATCTTTTCAGAAACTTCAAATAACTGATCGTAAGTAAGCTCACATACCTCTTCCTGGTCGGACTGACCAGGGTGATCATCAGCCATCAGACACAAGTTTGTTTCCTCCTCTTCAGCTTCAGTCTCAGAAGAGTCGGATGCAGAGTCTGCCCAGAATGCCTTCTGAATCCGCTTCTTGTCCTTTCTGAACTTTGGTTTCTCCTCACCCTTCTCCTTGCTTGAGTGAGCTTTAAGTGTTGGACAATCAGCCTTAATGTGTCCGGGCTTCCTGCATTCAAAACAAACCGATTCAGATGAACCCTTAAAGTTTTTATTAAACTTACCCTTGTTCCACTTCTGATGGTTCTTCTGTTTCTTCCTTAGAAAGCTTTTGAATTGCCTTGTGATTAAGGCAACATCATCGCTATCAGACCCGGAAGTGCTAGCATCTGAATCTTTGGCCTTTAGTGCCACTGTCTTCTCTTTCTTGCGTTCACCTGCATCAAGTTGCCTTTGGTTCACCCCTTGCTCGTAAGCAATGAGTGATCCAAGTAAGCTGTCAATAGAGTAAGTATTTAAATCTTTGGATTCAGTAATAGCAGTAATCTTAGCATCATAAGAAGCAGGCAAACATCTAAGAATCTTGTTCACTCTTTCGTAGTTGGTAAGTTCTCTACCTAAAGCATGCAAAGAGGTAACAATCTGAGTGAACCTTGTGTACATTTCTGAAATAGTCTCACTAGGTTTCATGCGAAAAAGTTCGTAATCATGTAACAAGATGTTTAACCTAGACTGTTTGACTTCAGTTGTACCTTCATATGTTATACATAATCTATCCCAAATCTCTTTTCCCGTTGTACAAGTAGAAACACGCATATAGTCCTCAGATTTTAAAGCACAAAAGAAACAGTTCAAACATTTGGCATTTAACTGTGCTAAATCACGATCATCAAACGTCCAATCAGCAAACGGCAATTCAGTTTTCACATTGTTAACCATTCAAAAAGGTGGTTCGTATCCGTCCTTAACTAACATCCACATGCGATAATCGATAGACTGAAGAAAAGTAGACATGCGTGTTTTCCAAAAATCAAATGGAATGTTATCAAACAACGGTGGTCTCGTTATAGAATAACCTTCAGCAGTATTACGATTGTTACAGTTAGCCATTGGATCAAATTCAAAAGTTTTTAAACAGAAATTTTGAATCCCGCTCTAATACCACTTGAAAGTTCGAAAGGGATGTTAAGCCCTACTGAACTAGTCCCGAGGCTAACCAAGAGGGGGGGTGAATTGGTTATTTAAAAATTTCACGATAACAACAAAAATCTTTTCGATACTTAGCAGCGGAAACAAGTAAACAATAACGAAAAGATCAACCAACGATAATCACCCAAGCAGTTTATATTGAAAAGTAAAATGCAAAACTGAATCAGAAAAGCAAACCAGATTTTATAGTGGTTCGGTCAACTTGACCTACGTCCACTCCCCGGAGCCTCCCCTCCGGGTATTGCACTAAACGAAAGTGACTCTCCTTTTGCTCCCACAGCAAGGCGGAGAAGCCTGTACAAAACACCTCCTTTTCACCACACGGTGAGGCAGAGAACCCGACCTCCTTTCGCTTCCTCCTGAAGCAGGCAGAGAACCTTCGAACTCCTTTTGCTTCCACCTGAAGCGGGCAGAGAACCCACGAACTCCTTTCGCTTCCTCCTGAAGCGGGCAGAGAACCCGGATCTTCTTGCGAACGATCCTCCCACGAAGAACACCGACTAGACGACAGACGACGAGCGGAGAAGACGACTCTGATCCGTGCTTGGAGCAACCTTAGTGAATCCCTCACTAACTCCCCCTCACAAGATCTCTTCTCTCTCTCCCAACTCTCTCTCTCTCTAGGATTTCTCAGGGAAGGAAGGCAGCAAAAGATTTTTCCAAATCTAGGAAAAAGTTCTTTTAAAGGAGGGCTTAAAATTTGCCCTAAATCTCAACTTGTCGGCCAAGATCGTCCAGGACGATCTATCGATCGTCCTGTACGATCAGTTCAAATTCAGCTGTTTCAGCCTGGACGATCTGGCTCTTCTGGACGATCAGTAGAAAAAGTTGTTCATATCGTCCCGTACGATCCTGCGATCGTCCAGGACGATTAGTTCAAATTGAAGGAAATCGTCCAGAAGACAGTTCGGGTCGTCCAGAGAAAACTGCGCTGGACGACCAAAAAATGACTTGATCGTCCCGAACGATATGGTAATCGTCCGGTACGATTAGTTCAAAAAGGCCCCAAATCGTCCTGTACATAGTTCTGGACGTACAGCTGAAATGCACAAGACGATCACGATCGTCCGGGACGATCCTGCGATCGTCCAGGACGATGTGATCGTATCAATTAAACATTAATTGCTTTCCTTAATTACCAGACTAATTTAGGCATGATTGTAGTAAATCGTCCAGGACGATACACGTATCGTCCGGGACGATCAGAACAAAATACTTAAAATAAAACTTGCCTAACTTAATCTGGCGGCTGAGAATTTCTGATTTGGGCATATCGTCCCGTACGATCCATAGATCGTCCAGGACGATCGGCTCAATCAGTCCTTCTTAACTTAGTCGCCCTAATTAGGGTTTCTGTTTTAACTGGATCGTCCAGGACGATGGAACTATCGTCCAGGACGATCTGAACAAAATTTTAACAGAAACTCTAATTCACTCAATCTCTCTCCCTGAGTGTGTGTGTGCAAGGTTACTTAGCTAGGGAATCAGTTACATTACAATTGACTCAATATAAGGAAAAATCATACATTTGACACACTTGGACCCGATCTTGAGTTGGCTTGAGTAGCTCGTGGTCTTTTGTGCCTGAAACTGATTAGCCAAGTAAAACACACTGGAAACATGTTTGTCATCATCAAAACCAGATTTGCAACAGATCTCACTTTAGATTAGGATAGTGACCCCGAGGTTGATGTCCCAAAGATTGAAGGTGACGAGCCGGAATTGACAATGTATGAAAAGATTAGTAGGAGAATTGAGGCCCTATCCTTGACTCCACTGTCGGATGGCAGAGTTGCAGGGTTAAAGATTAAAGAGGCCCCTAACCTAAGCGGTGAGATAATGAAAGTCAAGAAATTCTTTTCTGGCTCCTCCTCCTCAAGGGACGAAGCTGATGTAACCCTTGAGGAGGCAGATTTCAATGAATTAATGGAATTATCTTTCAGCTACTTTCCTGTTTGTGTAAAGAATACTTTTTCTAAAGGTCCCGTACCATATCGATGGACTAAGGGTCAAGCTAGATACCATAAAAATATTTGGAAATAAAGATCAATAAAAATTTAACATGTGGTATCGACTTTGGTTCTGTTAGTTCGTTTGATGACGATGAATACTGCTTAATGATAACTTATCATCTTGAATCTCAAAACGTACCTATTGAAGCCGTCAGTCCCCTTGATGGACTTTATCTTGAGACTTTAGAGGATCCTGATGAGCCTCAAGTTTGGGAAGCACCCCCAGAATTTAAGGAAGAGATTAAATCAATGGTCGACGAGCTAAAAGAAATCAACCTAGGAACTGACAACGACCCCCGCCCGACTTTTATAAGTGCTTTGTTGAGTGAGGATGAGTCTCAGGATCTGATATAACTTGTTTCTGAGTTTAGGGATTGCTTCGCCTAGACATATGATGAAATGCCAGGTCTGCCCGATAAGGTAGCAGTTCATTAACTTGGAATCAGGCACGATGCCATTCCTGTTAAGCAAGCCCCTAGACGAATGCGTTTAGAGATCGATCAACAAGTTATTTCTGAAATTAAGAAACTGGCTGAGGCTGGCTTTATTCGAGAAGAACAATATCCTTCTTGGGTAGCTAGCATCGTGCCGGATTGAAAGAAAAATGGTCAAAGCATGTCCCATAGATGAATTTCCTTTACCCATACCCAAGCTTATGGTGGACATTGCCTCTTCACATGCTATTTTCTCCTTTATGTATGCCTTCTCTAGTTACAATCAAATCAGGATGGCCCCAGAAGATGAGAGAAACACTACATTCAGGACCCATATAGGCATCTTTTATTATAAAGTGATTCCCTTTGGCCTTAAAAATACCGGTACAACCTACTAGCGGGCCATGACCTACATCTTGGATGACTTAATCCACAATCAAGTCGAGTGCTATATTGACGATCTAGTTGTCAAGAGTAAGGTCAAAGAGGCTTACCTTTATGACTTAAGAGTTGTTTTCGAACGATTGTGTCGCTACGACCTCAAAATAAATCCCCTAAAGTGTGTTCTCCGCGTCACTTCAAGGAAATTCTTAAGGTTCGTAGTGAGGCACTGTGGGATTGAGATTGATCCTTCAAAAATCAAAGCCATTCTAGATATGTCGCCTCCTAAGAGCCTTACCCATCTAAGGTCTCTCTAAGGTAGGTTGGCATATATAAGAAGATTCATATCTAATCCCCCTGGAAGATGTCAACCTTTCTCGGCCCTTGCTAAGAAAGATGCCAAATTCATTTGGAATGAGAAGTGTCAAAGTGCTTTTGACAATATCAAAGAGTATCTTACAAATCCACCAATTTTAGTAGCCCCTATTCCGGGGAAATCTTTGATCCTCTACACTGTGGCCCTAGATGGGTCTTTAGGTGCCCTGTTAGCTCAGGTCAACGATAAAGGAAAGGAGAATGCTCTCTATTACCTTAGTCGAAGGCTTCTTCCTACGGAAATCTGATATCCTTCAATCGAGAAGCATTGCTTTGCTTTAATTTTTGCAGCCCAAAAACTAAGGCATTATATGTTATCTCATCCAATCTGTTTGATCTCTAAAGTCAATCCTTTATAATATCTTATGACCCGGCCAATGTTTTCAGGACTCTTGGCTCAATGGTTCATGATATTGCTCCAATTTGAAATTACATTCATTCCCCTGCATACAGTAAAGGGGCAGGCCGTTGCTGACTTCCTTGTAGCACACCCGCTGCCGATAAATTATCCTTTGAACGATGATTTACCGGACGAACAGATCATGAGTTTAAGGGAACCCAATGACCCTGTATGGGAGTTATATTTTGATGGTGCGGCGTCTTCTCGATGGGACAAAACCCAAAAATCTGCGATCCCCGAAAAAGCCGACATTGGCCTGATTTTCATAACACCAGGAAAGGGGATGATGCACTTTTCCTACCATTTGTCAGAACCTTGCACAAATAATGCGGCTGTATATGAGGCTCTGATAACTGGCTTGGAACTTATAATCCTGATGGAGATTAAAGAGATCAAAATCTTAAGTGATTCTCAACTGGTGATCAACCAGGTTGCAGGAACCTATATGGTCTTGAATCCTAATCTCCTAAAATACCACCAGTATACCAGTCACCTACTCAAGCAGATCCCTATTGTAACTTTGTATAGGGTTCCTCGTGGAAGCAATTCTACGGTGGATGCCCTAGCAAAGCTTGCAAAGGAATTATATGCCCGGAAGAAGATTCAATTCCTATAGTGATTCAAGGTCATCAGGTCCTATCCCCAATAGATCTAGAGTATATGAACAGACAACCTCCTCAAGTCCTTTCTACTTCTTCAGAAATTGAGAAAGTAAGCGATTGGAGACAACCATTAATCGACTATCTCCAAGGAGGCAAGCTCCCCCAGGACAAGTCCCTCGCCAACCAGATCAAGAAATGTGCCCTATCCTACACTTTAGTCAACAATGCGCTATACCGCCGCTCGTTCGATTAAATGTGGCTACGTTGTTTAGACAAGCAGGAAGCCTTGAAGATCATTAATGAGGTCTATTCTGGACTTTGCAGTGCCCATCAATCGGGTCCAAAAATGAAGTTGAAAATTAAAATACTTGGATACTATTAGCCTATGATGATTGACGATTGCATGAATATTGCAAAATGTTGTCATCAATGCTAGGTTCATGGTGTGGTCTTACATCGGCCGCCTAATGTATTGCACCCCATGATAGCTTCGTGGTCCTTCGAAAGTTTGGGCACAGATATTATCGGGCCGATTGACCCTTCTTCTTTGAAGGGTCATCGTTTTATACTAGCTGCGACTGATTATTTTTCAAAATGGGCGGAAGTGATCCCCCTGCGAAGTGTAACATCACACCATGTACAAAATTTCTTTCGTGACCATATCGTATATCAATTCGGCATGCCCCGCAGAATTATATCTGATAATGGGTCCGCATTCAAGTCTACAAAACTCAGCAATTTTGTAAGGCGCCATAATATTGATTGGAGATACTCAACAATCTATTTCCCCCGAGCTAATGGGTTGGCTAAGGCCTTCAACAAGACTTTGGTGCAAATTATTAAAAAGACCCTTGATGACAATAAGCGCCAATGGGATGAGAGGTTGGTGGAAGCTCTGTGGGCCTATCAAACCACTTATAGAATCTTGACCCAATCCACACCATTTGCATTAGTGTATGGGTCTGAGGCCGTACTCCCTTTTGAAGTACAAATTCCCTCGCTCAGAATTTCCATTCAAAATCAAATTACAATTGAGCAGAACGTACAGCTCTGACTTGAAGAGCTTGAAGGCCTCGAGGAACATCATCTCCAAGCTTAATAAAATTTAGAGTTATATAAGGCCCGAATGGCTCAGGCTCATGATAAGTTAGTGCGACATAGAACCTTCAAAGTAGGAGACTTGGTCTTGGTTCTGTGGAGGCCTATCTTATCCCACGGAAAGATCGGTGGGAAGTTTGAGCCAACCTGGGAAGGACCCTTCATAGTGGAAACGGCCTACAAAGGAGGATCGTATCAGCCAGTGGATTATAAGAGAAACCACCTGATGTTACCTGTTAACGGGCGTTTCCTTGAGAAGTACTATACTTGATGTAGCTCAGACCCAATCAATAAAATATATGCCAGTTTGAATCAAGTGTGTTTTATGTGTATATATCTTTCAAATTTTACGCTTGCTTGCCTTCTACTTTAGGTTAGGATCCCTCCTTTCCTTAGGATTACATCCGCTAGTGGTAGATAACTCCCTCTATGGCACCACCCTAGCTTCCATCCAGTTTAGATCCTCTGTGTGGAGCAAGCTTCCTCCCTACATGATCATCTGCTAGTGGTGGATAACTCCCTCTGTGGCACCACCCTAGCTTCCATCCTGTTTAGATCCTTTGTGTGGAGCAAGCTTCCTCCCCACATGATTATCCACTAGTGGTGGATAATGCCCTCTATGGCACCATCCTAGTTTCAATCCAGTTTAGATCCTCTGTATGGAGCAAGCTTCCTCCCCACATGATCATCCACTAGTGGTGGATAACGCCCTCTGTGGCACCATCCCAGTTTCAATCCAGTTTCGATCCTCTATGTGGAGCAAGCTTCCTCCCCACATGATCAACCACTAGTGGTGGATAACGCCCTCTATAGCACCATCCTAGTTTCAATCCAATTTCAATCCTCTGTGTGGAGCAAGCTTTCTCCCCACATGATCATCCACTAGTGGTGGATAACGCCCTCTGTGGCACTATCCTAATTTCAATCCAGTTTCGATCCACTTTGAGGAGCAAGCTTCCTCCCCACATGATCATCCACTAGTGGTGGATAACACCCTCTGTGGCACCATGCTCGTTTCAATCCAGTTTAGATCCTTTGTGTGGAGCAAGCTTCCTCCCCATATGATCATCCACTAGTGGTGGATAACGCCCTCTGAGGCACCATCATAGTTTCAATCTAGTTTCGATCCTCTGTGAGGAGTAAGCTTCCTCCCCACATGATCATTTGCTAGTTGTGGATAACGCCCTCCGTGGCACCATCATAGCTCTACCTTCTACCTTTTCTTTCCCTAGGGTTAGGTGCTGCTTTTCCTTAGGATTAGAATCACTAGTGGTGGATAATGCCCTTTGTGGTACCATCCTAGTTCTACCTGCTTTTCCCTTCCTTTAGGTTAGGTGAGGCATCTCCTTATAATCAAAATTCCATACTTGACCTTTTTATTCGGTCAACGCCAATATGTGCAATAGAACGTCATTCTATTACACATATTGGGGGTCCATTTATTAACCTCATTTTTGTATGAGGCCATTCGGATCCAACCTATATCTCAGATTAATCCAGACCCTAGGATCAATTCTGATCTTAGCTCAACCTAGCCCCTTGACTAATTCAACCTTAAGATTCTTTCTAGACTCAAGATCCTAGGATCTACTCTAGACCCTAGGATTCTTCATAGACTATAGACCTTAGATCTACCAAGATCCTAAGATCATTCCAGATCCCAAACTCTAGGATTTATGGACCTTAGAATACTCTTAAACTTCAGATCTTAGGATATTCCTAAACCTTAGGCCCTAGGATTCTTCTAGAGCCCAGAACTTAGAATCCTTCTAGAGTTTAGACCCTAAATCCTAGCACTTTTAGATTTTAGGACTTTTTCTAGATTCCAAAACCTTAAGATCTGTCCAGGTTTTAGACCTGCTTAGATCCTGAATCTATCTAGATCATATAATCAAGCCAAATTTAAGTCAATCCTGACCTCAGATATATCCAAGATCTAGATCAATCTGTATTCAAATTAAATCCAGACTTCAAATCAATTTTGGGCTCAAGCTAATACAAACCTTAATTCAGTTCAAACCTCAATCAAAATCCAAACTCCAGCCCAGTCCAAAATTTAAATTCTAGTTCAAATCTTGATCCTGCCTTTGATCTAGCTCAAATCCTTTTCAATTAATTATGATCACTCCAAATGATCATAAATGATTAGGATGATTCAAATCCAAACAATCAAGTTCAAAATCCAGCTTAAACCTCGATTTCTAGATTTAAATCTAAGGCTTAAAGACCTTGTCCTGGAACCCTCTTCCAGGGAATTTATAAACCTTTCAAAACCTAGTCAAATGACCTCTGATTCATGATCTATCTGTTGTATACTGATCAGATATGTCTCTAGAGATAACCCTCCAAATTTGGACTCATTCTGAGGTCTCTAACCTCAGAACTTGAATTGATTTTCAAAGCCTATAAAACCTTCAAATATTTATAGCTTATGCCACTAGGCATGCCATCCAGTGGATTTTGACCTTGGAGCTTTCTCCAAACCTCCAAATCATTTCCAGGACCTTAATCCTGACCTATTGAATAACAAACTGCATTTTTGTTGGATTCACTTTGACCTCCAGTTGACTAAAATGCAAAATAACCAAAATACCCCCCCTAAGGGTCCAAAACCCTATTTCAAACCAAATAATCTCCAAATTGATTGGGATCACTTCCAACAATTTTCAAATACCAAACTGAACTTGTTGAGCATATTCCCAGCTATTGGGTCAACCTGGTTGACCAAGTCAATCTGTGTTGACCCAATGACCCATTGAGGGCCCAAATAGGTCATTTTCATCAAATGACCTCCCCAGATCCTGAGACCACCACCAGTAGGCTCATAATACCATTTTGAATTGATTGAGACCAGTTTTTGACCCTGGGTTAACTTGGTTGACCAGGTCAAACTAGCTGACCCATTAGGCCCATTAAATGCCTAAATAGGTCATTTGACCTAACTAACCATTCTAGGCTTTAAAACCATATCCACCAGACTCCAGATATCAAATCAAACTTGTTTAGTCCAAACCCTAACCTTGGGTCAACCTAGTTGACCAAGTCAACCCAGGTTGACCAATCTAACCCTTAAGCATTTCCAACATCCAGTTAAACTCCATATCTATCCAAATCCCATCAAATTTTATCTGAACACCTCCCTTAATGATTTGGACTGGACTGGACCATTGACCTAGTCAAAAATTGACTTGGTCAACTTGGCTCAAGTTCAGTCAGGTGGGACCCATCAAGCTTAAACTCCTTTTAAATACCCATTTGAAACTCTTCAAATCTTCAAACCTACACCACTCAATGCCATGAATTATTTTAAGCTCACCTCAAGTCAAATCATATATAGTTAACCAAGTCAACTTGCAATGACTTATTCAAACTCCCTTCCATGTGTTCAAACTCTAACTATCAAGCCTCAAACCTTCTCCAATATATAACTCCTGTTGCAAATCCAATTTTGATGATGACAAATATGTTTCTATTGTGTTTTACTTAACTAACCCAATTCAGGTATGAAAGATCAAGAGCAAATCAAATTTGTTCTTAATTTCAGTTATAGCAGTTTTTGTTCTTGATTTCAGTTGTAGTAGTTTTTTCGTTCTTGTCATGTATTGGTTACTTCATGTGTAGTTGTGTTTCTTATACTATTCTGGTTGTTCAATAAAATTTGAAGAAATTTATTTTTTGATCTCCTAGTTCTTCTATTTTTTAAACTACTGCACATATGTTTGTCATCATCAAAAAGGGGGAGATTGTTGCAAATCTAGTTTTGATGATGACAAACATATTTCTATTATGTTTTGCTTGGCTAACCCTTTTCAGGTATGAAAGATCAAGAGCAACTCAAGCAAACTCAAGATCAGGTCCAAGTGTGTCCAAATTTACTATTTTCCTTTTCTTGAGTCAATTGTAATGTAACTGATCCCCTAGCTAAGTAACCTTACACGCACACACACTCAGGGGGAGAGCTTGAGTGAATTAGAGTTTCTGTTCAATTTTTGTTCAGATCGTCCTAGACGATATTCACATCATCCTAGACGATCAAGTAAAAACAGAAACCCTAATTAGGGCGACCAAGTTTAGTCTGTCTGATTAAGCTGATCATCCTGGATGATCATTACATCGTACACGACGATAGGCTCAAACCAGATCAAGTTAGGTAAGTTTTATTTTTAGATATTTGGACGGATCGTCTCGGATGATACGTGTATCATCCTGGACGATTCAGTACAATCATGCCTAAATTAGTCTGGTAAATAAGTAAAGTAATTAATACTTAATTGATACGATCATATCATCCTGGATGATCATGATCCTCTAGTGTGATTCAGCTGTACGTCCAGAGCGGTGCTTAGGACGATTTTGCCACTATTTGAACTAATTGTACAGGATGATATCCGTATCATCCTGGATGAGCAAGTCATTTTTAGGTCGTCTAGCACAAGTTTCTCTAGACGACCAGAGCGATCCTCTGGACAAAATTCTTGAATTTATACTAGTCGTCCCGGACGATCGCTGAATCGCACGGGACGATCAGATAAATTTTTTCCACTGATCGTCCAGAAGAGCCAGATCGTCCTGGCTGAAACAGTTGATTTTGAACTAATCGTACAAGATGATCTCCCGATCATCCTAGACGATTCTTGCAGATCAGCTTAGATTTAGGGCAATTTTAGAGCCCTCCTTTAAAAGATATTTTTCATCCAACAAGAAAAATCTTTTTCCACTTTCCTTTCCAGAGAAACCCTAGAGAGAGAGAGAGTTTGGGAGAGAGAGAGAGAGGATCTTGCGATGGGGAGTTTGTGAGGGATTCACAAAGATTGCTCTAAGTGAGGATCAGAGTCATCTTCTCGGCTCGTCCTCTCTGGTCTTATCGTTGTCTCTTGGAAGCATCGTCGGTAAGAAGATCTAGGTTCTCTGCCCGCTTCAGGAGAAAGTGAAACGAGTTCAGGTTCTCTGCCTGCTTCAGGAGGAAGCGAAAGGAGTCCGAGGTTCTCTGCGTGCTTCAGGAGGAAGCAAAAAGAGGTTAGGTTCTCTACCTCACCGTATCGGTGGAAAGGAGTTTTTGTACAGGCTTCTCCGCCTTGCTGTGGGAGAAAAAGGATAGACACTTTGAGTTAGTGCAATACCAGAGGGGAGGCTTCCGGGTGTGGACGTAGGTCAAGTTGACCGAACCACTATAAAAATATGGTGTGTTCTTTCTAATTACTTTCTGCACTTTAGTTTTCTGTTATTAACTGCTTGGGTGAAATCTGTATTTGCTCTTTTCATTTGTGTGTTTTACTTGTTTCCACTGCAAATCATCGAAAAGATTTTTTATTATTGCTCTCAAATTTTTAAATAACCAATTCACCCCCCTCTTGGTTAGCCTCGGGACTAATTCATCAAGGCTTAACATCCCTATCAAACTTTCAAGTGGTATCAAAGCGGGATTCATAAAATCTAGTTTTGAAAAACTTTTGAATTTGATCCATGGATAACTTTGGTAATCGTAATACTACTGAAGGTTATTCTATTACACGACCGCCATTATTTGATAACATACCTTTTGATTTTCGAAAAACTCGCATGTCCACTTTTCTTCAATCAATTGATTATCGTATGTGGATGCTTGTTAAGGATGGCTACGAGCCACCTTTTAGATTGATTAACAATGTTAAAACTGAACTGCCCTTTACTGATTGGACTTTTGATGATCGTGACTTAGTACAATTGAATGCAAAATATTTAAACTATTTTTTCTATGCTTTAAAATCTGAGGATTACATGCGTGTTTCTACTTGTACAACTTGTAAAGAGATTTGGGATAGATTGTGCATCACTTATGAGGGTACAACTGAGGTCAAACAGTCTAGGTTAAACATTTTTCTTCATGACTACAAATTTTTTTGCATGAAACCTACTGAAACCATTTCTTAAATGTATACGAGATTCACTCAAATTGTTACTTCTTTGCATGCCTTAGGAAGAGAACTTACAAACTACGAAAGAGTGAACAAAATTCTTAGATGTTTGCCTTCTTCGTATGATGCTAAGATAACTGCAATTTCTGAATCTAAAGATTTGAATACTTACTCTATTGATAGCTTACTTGGATCACTCATTCCTTATGAGTAAGGTGTGAACCAAAGACAACTTGATGCAGGTGAGAAGAAGAAGAAGAAGAAAATAGTGGCACTGAATGCCAATGAGAGTGATACTAGTTCTTCTGGGTCTGATAACGATGATGTTGCCTTGATCACTAGGCAATTCAAAAACTTTCTAAGGAAGAAACACAAGAACTTTCAGAAGTGGAACAAGGGTAAGTCCAGCAAAAATTTTAAGGGTTCATTTGATAAGGTCTGTTTTGAATGCAGGAAGCCTGGACACATTAAGGCTTATTATCCTAGACTTAAAGCTCACCCAAGCAAGGGGAAGGGAGAGGAGAAACACAAGTTCAGGAAGGAAAAGAAGTGGATTCAGAAGGTGTTCTAGGCAGATTCTGCATCCGACTCTTCTAAGACTGAAGCTGAAGAGGAGGAAATAAATTTGTGTCTGATGGCTGATGATCATCCTGGTCAGTTTAACCAGGAAGAGGTATGTGAGCTTACTTACGATCAATTATTTGAAATATCTGAAAAAATGCATGCATCGTATAGGAAGCTTAAGAAAACTCATGCTAGCCTGAAACTAGAACTTCTGAATTTACAAAAAAAGTATGATTCAATAGTTAAAGATCATTCCACACTTGACAGCAATCATATGTCTTTACTTAATGAGTTTGATGAATTGAATAAAAAATATTCTGATCTAACTATTGAGCATGATTTACTGAAAACCATGCATGTTGATTTAGAGAAAGCTTTAAAAGAATTTGACAATCTGGCATGTGAAGTGGAGAGTAGCAATGGTGCTTTGAAATTTGAAATTGCAAGTTTAAAGAAAGAAATAAATTTTTAAAAGTTAAGATTAGTGCTTTTGAGAAACATGAAACACCTCCTACATTTGCACAGTTTTATGCACCACCACCTTTTATAGAATCTGGTTCAAAATCATCAAAGCATGTTTCATACAAACCTAGGAAGAGGCACTATCACCCACGTAGATTAGTTAACCATTTTCCTGGTGTTAGATGTTTTTCCTTTGGCATGCTAGGACATATTTCCCACACCTGCACTGTTCACCATAGAACACATTGGGTGTGGAGGCCCAAAATGCCTATTCCACAGCATATCGCACATGCATTACATTCTTCTTTTCATAAGAAAGAACCCAAACCTGTTTGGGTTCCTAAATCTGACGTTTAATGATTTTGTAGGTGTGCTCTCACACAAGATCTAGTGAGAGCATGTGATACCTGGAAAGCAGATGTTCAAGACACATGACTGTAGATACAAATCAGTTCATTTCGCTAGAGGCCAGGTCTGGAGGTAAGGTTACACTTGGAGATAATACCACCAGGAGGGTGATAGGTTCAGGTATAATTGGTGATTCAAAGAATTTTATGATTGATAATATTTTGCTTGTAGTTGGACTGAAAAATAACTTGCTGAGCATTAGTCAACTCTGTGGCAAAGGATACAACATCAAATTCCTGCCCACTTGCTGCATTTTAAGCTTAAATGATAAAATTGTTTTGCAGGGATAAAGGATAAATAATGTCTACAAGCTGGATGTAAGTTGCATTAAAGCTGAAAATTCAATTTGCTTAAAAATTACTGCTGATGAGTCTTGGTTGTGGCATAGGAGATTGTGTCATCTTGTATGAAAACCCTTAGGAGAGTAACCCAAAAGAACTTAGTTAGAGGTGTGCCCAAGCTTAAGTTCACTAAGGACAACCTGTGTGATGCCTGTCAATTAGGGAAGCAAGTCTAGTCCTCCTTTCACTCTGTTAAGGATATTAGCACCCTAGACCTTTAGAAGTCCTTCACATAGATCTCTTCGGACCCATTAGCACTCCCAGCTTAGGGGGGAAAATCTATGGTTTTGTGATTGTAGATGACTACTCGAGGTTCACTTGGATTAAATTTCTGTCCCATAAATCTGAGTCATTTGATGAATTTAAGTCCTTCTCTACTTAGATTCAGAGGAAGTTAGGTTGTGAGATCTTGACTATTTATAGTGATCACGATGGAGAGTTTAAGAATGTGAAATTTGGAAGTTTCGGTGAGGAGCAAGGGATTAGTTATAATTTTTCAGCTCTTAGGACCCCTCAGTAGAATGGGGTAGCTGAAAGGAAGAATAGGACCTTAGTGGAAGCCGCTAGAGCCATGCTTGTTGAGTATTCACTTCAAAAATACTTTCGGGCTGAAGTGGTGAACACTGCCTGTTATGTGCTGAATAGGGTGAATATTAGATCAAATCTGAACAAAACACCTTATGAGATCATTAAAGGTAGAACTCTAAATATGTCCCACCTCCATGTCTTTGGCTGTAAGGTTTTCATTCTGAACAATGCGAAATCATCCTTAGGAAAATTTGACCCTAAATCTGATGAAGGAGTTTTCTTAGGCTATTCTAGTGTGGGGAAATCCTTTAGGGTGTTCAATAAAAGGACTTTGGTTGTGGAAGAGACAACTCATGTGGTGTTTGATGAATCTGATCCTAAGGTGACTAGAGTTGAGAAAGAAGAAGAGGTAGAGGAGATTACCTAAGGGGTTGGAAATGAAAATCTGGAGGAAAGGGTAGAACCTCAAACCACATTGACTATAGATTGGAGATATTCTTCGAGTCATCCAAAAGAACTGATCTTAGGAGACCCTTCTAAAGGTGTTAGGACTAGGTATGGACTTAGGAAGGAAGTAAATCACTCTGTCTTTATCTCAATGACTGAACCCACCAACATCAATCCAGCCCTTTCTGATGAGTTTTGGATCTTAGCTATGCAAGAAGAATTGAATCAATTTGTAAGGAATGATATTTGGGAGTTAGTAGAAAGACCTAGAAATCAAAGTATAGTAGGAACCAAGTGGGTCTTTAAGAATAAGATGAATGATTCTGGTGTGGTGGTTAGGAATAAGGAAAGATTGGTGGCTAAGGGGTATAATCAGACTAAAGGGATTGATTTTGAGGAGACATTTGCCCCTGTAGCAAGATTGGAAGCCATTAGAGTGCTACTAGCCTTTGCCTGTTATAAGGGATTTAAGCTATTTCAAATGGATGTCAAGGGTGCCTTTTTAAATGGGGTAATAAAAGAGGATATTTTTGAAGAACAACCCCAAGGTTTTGAGAGTTCCTAATATTCAAATCATGTTTACAAATTAAAAAAGGCCTTATATGGATTGAAACAGGCACCCAGAGCTTGGTATGAGAGGCTTAGCACATTCCTTTTAGAAAGAGTTTGTTAAGGGGAGCGTAGACACCACCCTTTTTTTGAGGAGAATAGGGGATGACTTACTCATTGTCCAGATCTATATTGATGATATAATTTTTGGATCTTCTGATAAATATTTATGTGATGAGTTTTCTAAAATAATTAGTAAGGAGTTTGAGATGAATATGATGGCGGAGTTGTCCTACTTTTTGGGGTTTAGTTAAGGTAAATGGATGATGGAACCTTTCTCAATCAATCTAAATACACTAAGGACATTTTGAAGAAATATGAAATGGAATAAGCCAAGTCAATTAACACTCCCATGAGCTCCTCTGTTCAGTTAGATAAGGATTCAAGTGGAAAATCTGTTGATCAGAAGAAGTATAGAGGAATAATTAGATCACTGCTTTACCTGACTGCTAGCCAACCTAATATCATGTTTAGTGTATATCTTCGTGCTAGGTTTTAGGCTGATCCTAAAGAGTCCCACCTGACTGCTATTAAGAGAATTCTTAGATATCTTTTACGGACCCCAAACCTAGGAATTTGGTACCCTAGGCACAACACCTCTTTTGAGATTATTGGATATTCTGATTCTGCCTTTGTAGGGTGTAGGGTGGATAGAAAGAGTACTTCTGGAACTTGTCAATTCATAGGACAGTCTTTAATCTCTTGGTCCAGTAGAAAAAAGAACTCAGTTGCACTTTCCACTATTGTAGCTGAGTACATTACCTTAGGAAGTTATGTGGCCCAAGTTATTTGGTTGAACCAACAAGTTTTAGATTTAGGATTACCTGTGGGCATAATTTCTATTCTGTGTGATAATACTAGTGCCATCTACATTTCTAAGAATTAAATCCAACATTCTAGAACCAAACACATTGATATAAAGCATCACTTCATTAGGGACCATGTTACAAAAGGGGACATTGAGCTATATCATGTAGCAACTGAAAATCAGCTGGCTGACATATTTACTAAACCACTAGCTTTTGACTCATTCAGCATTTTGAGGATCAGATTAGGAGTGATTGATATAAATGCTTGATTCTGATGACTGATGATTTTTGATTTATCTGTTTCTCATTCTGTTTCTATTGGTTAGCTATTTGATTTGATTATCTATTTTCTGTTATTTTTGGTTGTCTGTTGATTTCTATTTTAGCCTTGGTGTTAGTTTGATTTGAGTATTTATTTTGAGTGCGATTTCTTACTTGCTTTTATTTACTGGTTCATATCTTTTGTTTACTATTTTATCTCTTTCAAAATCAGATAACTGCTCACTACTACTGATAAACTAAATTTCTGACTGAGAGTTTTGCCTTGGCTTTTATTTGGAAGCTGGTAAGCATTGATTGATTCCACTGCATCTGTTAAAGGGAAGAAACATTGATGATTATTTCTCTTCCTCTAACTCCTTTACGGGTGTATTGTTTCTTTTGGATAAAAATCTTCTTCAAAATTAAAATATTAGTTTTTGAAATAGAGATTTATTTTATCTTCCTACAGTAAATCTACCTCATATAAATAATGTTTTCAAAGTCTTGAGTCATTATTATGATTTTCTAAACCAAGTGATTGCACTTATCAGACGATGTATGATTTTGGATTTGTGAATTACTCTTCCTTATTGTAGAGAGTAAGCTTTGGCGTCTCTTATGTCTAGAAGGTAATTTTACAGCTGAGATCCTTTAATGATTTTGAGTGGGAGAAAAGCTTACAAAAGATGCGCAGTATGTCAAATAAATTAAAAAAGAGGCACAAAATGAGCCCAAAGCTGAAAAGATGTGAAATGTCGCCAAACTAAAAGATACACAAAGTGTATCAAAAATTAAAAGATGCGCAAAGCGCCAATCAAATTGAAAAAGACGCACAAAATGAGCCCAAATCAAGCTCTCTTCCCTTTCAGATCGTTAAATGTCTTAGAAAAATCCATGCGCCACTTAATATTTTCAAAAGTTTGAGTTTGAAAATCCTGATTTCTGATTTATTACTTTGGAACACTATTATTTCAGATATTTTTCTGGAACGAGGTTTGAAAAGATCTATTTTTGAATCTAATTTTTTTGTTCTGAATTATATTTTTTTGTTTTGAAAGGGATTTGCATCTATAAGGTGTCTTCGGTGGGAGTTACGAAAGTCGATTTTCCAACTTTTTTTGAATTTCAGTGCTGTCAATCATCTTCTTATTAGTTTTTGGATTTAAAATCAAGGAAAAATTCTGATTTACTAGAGTAGATTGATCCAAAAAAAATTGTTATTTTTGTGTTCTCGTTTTGTGTTTTATTCACTTTGGTTTTGTTTTCATTTTACTGTTTGTATCTTTGGGTTCCTGATCGTTCATCTCCATCCTCCATCTTTTTCCTATTTTCTTCACATCATCCTAGACGATCCCCACATCATCATGGACGATCTTCTTCATCTTGGACAATCCAATAATTATCCTGGATGATCCATTCACATAGTCCCCACTCTGATCATACTGCTGAGAACCACAATTATTGGTGATCGTCCTAGACGATCCTTAAATCATCCTGGACGATATGATCCATATCTTCTTGATCTGATCGAACGGCTGAGAATGGGCCAATTATTAGTCATCATCCTAGATGATCCACCACATCATCCTAGACGAACCACGTGTCAGCTACTGGATGATTCAAATTCGGCCCATCTAACACATTTATTGCATATCGTCCTAGACGATCCACCTAATCGTCCTGGATGATACTTTTCATCAACGGTCGTTCGGCCTGACACCTCGGGATGATCTATTGTGTCTAATCATCCGGGACGATCCGACCGCCTTTTGACCAATTGTCCTGGCTGTCATAAATGCTCCTATCATCCTGGATGATCCTGAAATCGTACGGGATGATCCGACTGATTTCTATTTAAACAGCCGATTTCTTTAGTTTTTTCCACACCTCTTCTGATCACGATCCGCCTCCATTTTAGTTTTGTGTTTTGTAGTTGTTTTTTTTTGTACTGTTGTTTCTATTCTTCTATTTTCCCACCTCCTTTTTATAATGTCAAAAGGGGGAGTCAGTTGTAGTAGTTTTTATTCTTGATTTCATTTGTAGTAGTTTTTGTTCTTGATTTCAGTTGTTGTAGGTTTTTTTTTCTTGTCATGTGTTGGTTACTTCATGTGTAGTTGTGTTACCTATATAATTCTGGTTGTTCAATAAAATTTGAAGAAATTTGTTTTTTGATCTCCTAGTTCTTTTATTTTTTAAACTACTACATATATGTTTGCCATCATCAAAAAGGGGGAGATTGTTGCAAATCTGGTTTTAATGATGACAAATATATTTCTATTGTGTTTTGCTTGGCTAACCCATTTCAGGTACGAAAGATCAAGAGCAACTCAAGCTAACTCAAGATCGGGTCCAAGTGTGTCCAAATGTACTGTTTTCCTTTTCTTGAGTCAATTGTAATATAACTGATCCCCTAGCTAAGTAACCTTGTACACACACACTCAGGGGGAGAGCTTGAGTGAATTAGAGTTTCTGTTCAATTTTTGTTAAGATCATCATGGACGATATTCACATCAACCTAGATGATTAACTAAAAATAGAAACCCTAATTAGGGTGACCAAGTTAAGTCTGTCTGATTAAGCCGATCGTCTTGGATGATCATTACATCGTACGGGATGATAGGCTCAAATCAGAAATTCTTAGCCGCCAGATCAAGTTAGGCAAGTTTTATTTTTAGATATTTAGACGAATCGTCCTGGATGATACGTGTATCATCCTGGACGATCTAGTAAAATCATGCCTAAATTAGTCTGGTAATTAATGAAAGCAATTAATACTTGATTGATACGATCATATCATCCTGGAAGATCACAGGATCGTCCTGGACGATCATGATCATCTAGTGTGTTTCAGCTGTACGTCCAGAGAGGTGCTTAGGATGATTTTTCCACTATTTGAACTAATCATATAGGACGAAATCCGTATCGTCCTGGACGATCAAGTCATTTTTAGGTCGTCCAGCACAAGTTTCTCTGCACGACCAGAGCAGTCCTCTGGATGAAATTACTGAATTTACACTAATCATCCTAGACGATCACAGAATCGTACGGGATGATCAGATCAATTTTTTCTACTGATCATCTAGAAGAGCCAGATCGTCCAGGCTGAAACAGCTGATTTTGAACTGATCGTACAGGATGATCTCCTGATCGTCCTGGATGATTCTTGCCGACAAGTTGAGATTTAGGCCAATTTTAGAGGCCTCCTTTAAAAGATATTTTTCTTCCAACAAGAAAAATCTTTCGCCACTTTCCTTTCCAGAGAAACCCTAGAAAGAGAGAGAGGATCTTGTGAGGGGGAGTTTGTGAGGGATTCACAAAGGTTGCTCTGAGCAAGGATCAGAGTCGTCTTCTCTGCTCGTCATCTCTGGTCTTGTCATTGTCTCTTGGAAGGATCATCAGCAAGAAGATCCAGGTTCTCTACCTGCTTCAGGAGGAAGCGAAAGGAGTCCGAGGTTCTCTTCCTGCTTCAGGAGGAAGTGAAAGGAGTCCGAGGTTCTCTGCCTGCTTCAGGAGGAAGCAAAAGGAGGTTAGGTTCTCTGCCTCACCGTGTCGGTGGAAAGGAGTTTTTGTACAGGCTTCTCCGCTTTACTGTGGGAGCAAAAGGAGAGACACTTTGAATTAGTGCAATACCCGGAGGGGAGGCTACGGGGAGTGGATGTAGGTCAAGTTGACCGAACCACTATCAAAATATGGTGTGTTCTTTCTGATTACTTTATGCACTTTAGTTTTTTGTTATTAACTGCATGGGTGAAATCTATATTTGATTTTTTTATTTATGTGTTTTACTTGTTTTCGCTGTAAATCATCGAAAAGATTTTTTACTGTTGCTCTCGAATTTTTAAATAACCAATTCACCCCCCCCCCCTCTTGGTTAGCCTCGGGACTAGTTCATCAGGGCTTAACATCCCTATCAAACTTTCAACTCAAGCAGTTGAGACTCCCCTTGACTACCACCTCAACCTTCATTGATTGGTTAAATGGTCAAAAAGGTCAACACAAGCTTAAACCCCATCCCTTGGTCAAACCCTAGTTAAAGTGGCTTTTCCCTTAGACTAGGTTGCTTAGCTTTTTCCACTTAAACTCAAAAGAGGCCTTTAAGCTCTCTAAACTAAGCTCAGCTCTTGGTTTAGCCTTAAATGGCAGTGGACCCCCCATTTATCACAAGGCCCTCAAATGAGAGCAAGGGCCTTTCCAGCCTTGGGTCAGCCTTCCAACAGTTTGGGACACCTCTCCAGCATCCAAGCAAGGTCCCTGATGCATTAGGACCATCCATCTAAGGCCAGGTCATTTGATTAGGGCAAAAGGTCCTAATGAGTGTTCAATCTATCTTACACACTCTCTCATTACATCCAGCCTCTCATACCTAGTTTTCATTTCACTTTGACTCTCAGGAGCTTCTCCTATCTTCCCACTACCAAAACCAGGTGGTTGTATGTCACCGACGATGACCTTTCCGGTGAAACAACCCCAACTCCGTCCAAGGCTTAAATTGGTCGATCCAGACATTTTGAGCTCGTGGTTTCTTCTACAAAAGTAAGTGTGGACAATCTACAAGCTCAGAGAGCCCAAGATCAGCCAAATCCACCGTATATTTTGGGTAAACCACTAAACCCTAGTTTAGGATACAATAGTTTAAATAAATTTTTGTTAAGGGCATTTTAAGCTGTAACAAGCATTCCACATGATTTCTGTTCATGACTACTATTTATGTTTAAAATTTCAACTTAAATGATCGATCCGATCTCTCGAACAAACCGAAATGGTGATGCTAGGGCATTTTCATAGTCTAAGTACAGGTGTACAAAATATCAGCCATTGATCTCATATTCAATGGCTGAGATCTCGTCATACCGAGCTTTACTTCGGCCGTGTATCTCCCGATGGGTTGAGATCTCCATTTGGCTAGATCTGGACCCTCTATTTAAAACAGCGTAGGTGGATCTCCACCGTCCGATCTCGCCCAATTAAGATCATTTTACGGGATTCAATCTCCACCGTTAGATCACACCGTGGGTGATCCTACGGTCCCGAACCCGTGCTGACTCGGATAAGCAGCTCGCGTCGCCGTGCCACCGCGTCTGGCAATGTTTGCCAATGATTACCATGAGGCAATCATTGGCAATTAATGCCTCGTCCGTTATGCAGTTTCAAACCCGCGGTTCTGATGATGCCACGTGGTCCCGCCATCGCTATGGGATCGATCCAACACCCCGGAGAGCGCCACGTGGACCACTGTTATCTCGCCGCCGCTGTCGCCGCTAAACCTATTTAAAATTATTTAAATTTTGATTTAAATCATTTATAAATTTAGAAAAATTCTAAAAAAATATAATAAATATATATATATATATTTATTTTATATAAATATTATAAGGGAATTATTATTTTTTAATTAAAGAAAAATAATATCAAAATTAAAATATTTAATGTATTTAAATTTATTTTGAATATTGAATTTTGATTATGTTAAGTTAATATTTAATTAGGATAACTTTTAAAATTTAAATAAAATTAATTTAAAAAATCTTTTTTAAAAAAAAAGTTTTAGATAAATAATCAAGATATAATATTTTAAAAGGAAACTAACTTGATTTTAAAACTTGAATTTAATTAAAAATAACTATTTTATTTTAATTATCTTAAGTAATTTTGATATCCTAATATCTAATTAACATTTAATTAATATTAATTTAGATATTTTCAAATATTTAATTTTTTTTACATATATATATGTACAAATATAAATCAGGAAATTATTTTAAAAAATTATTTTATTTGAAGTTATATTGATTTAAATTTTTTATATATATATTTTGAACTAAATTTGATTAATTAGATATTTAAATATTAATTGATATTTAATTAAAATCAAACTCAAATAATTTTGAAAATTTAAATAAGTTTATTGTTAATATTCTTAAAATTTCAGAAAACACTCAAGATTCAATTTAAATTAATTTGGGAATTATTTTGATTATTAATTAATTTTTAAATAAATTTACATGCTTTAATTAACCTTCAACTTTTAAAAATTCATAATAAATTCAAATTAAGTCAAAAAATTATAAATAATATCTTAAAATTTTCAGAAAATTAGTGGTTTTAATATAAAACTATTTTCAAAATTTAAAACCTAATCTATTTTAATTAACTTGAATTATTTGAATATTATAATATTTAATTAATATTTAATTAAATAATACTTTAAATGCTTTAAAATTTTAAATTTCAATTTAAATTAAAACTTTTGGATAAGAGGACCTCTTTAACATTTTAAAATAATTATAATAGTATTGTTGATTTAAAAAAAAACTATTTATATATGTGTGTTTATATATATATATATGAATATTTCAAAGCTACTTTAAAATCATACCTATTTGAATATTTGATGTTAAGAGGTTCATTGAAATTTTAAACATAAATTGAGTATATTTGAATATAAATTATGTGGGAGGATTAGCGAATGGTTATGTCCTAATCATTCACTACTTAAGTTGTTAATTATAATTAATTAAGTATTAATCTTTGCATGCTTAGGGTGCACACACCACCTAGTTTCAAGGCTCTCTTAGATTTAGGAATTGATTATGAATGATGTGTGTTCCTATATGTACTTATTTGAGGGTTAGAAACTTTGATTTGAACCTATTAAACTTAGAGACATCTTAAGGACAATAATTAAGGACTTGATTAGAAACTTAGAAAAATTTTAAAAATTAGGAGACACACCCTATTGACTTGAAATTCAAACCAAACAAAATTAGGGACATGTTCAGCTCATGAAAATTTTTCCAATGGATTTCGAAATCATTAAGCCCTTTAATTAACCTAATCTAATTTAAACCTTAAAATAAACCACTAAAACTTCAGAAAAATGAAATAAATCAAATTTAGATCCAAAAATACAAATAACCCCTCTAACTTACTAGAATTCAATGCTTAATCAATGAAAAATAAAATCAACCAGATTTGAAATCGATTCTAAGAATAATTTAATTTTAACTAAAATCTGATATATAATTAGTTTAATTAATTAAAAATAATTAAAAGCCCCAAATAATTTCCAAACACTTGGAAATGCTCCCATGGGTCTTACCTGACCTTTGGGAGTGATTCCATGCAGTTCGGGATGAGTTTAGATCAAAATGATCAAAACCTTCCTAATTAAGTATTTTTTCAAAAAAAATTCAATAATTCAGAAAACTTTGAAAATTCATAACTAATTACAGAAAAATCCAAATTGAATAAACTTAGTTTCTATCAACTCCAATTAAGGTCTAGTATTTTTTAAAAATTTCAAACCTCCAAAATCTGGTTAAAGTAAAAAAGTCAACTTTCCGATCAATTGTAGTTCAAATCTAGGTTCAAACTTAAAAAATCATAACTTCTCGTAGAAAAATCCAAATCTTGTGTACTTACAGTTTAACTGATCGTATTAAGGTATAGTATTTTAATAAAATATTAAATTTCTAGAAATAACTTTTAATCAAAATATCAATTTTTGACCCCTTAATTAAATGATTAAAATAATCCAAAAAGTCCAAAATTTAGTAATTGATTTTAAATTCTAGAAAATGTTAAGGTAATGATTAAGACATCCAATCAACCCTTTAATACACAACAACCACTCCTGAAATGAAGTTTTTAGGCTGGACAACTCCGGGCTATATAGGGCTACGTGTCCTAAGGAGGCTTTGTTCCTTAAGCCTGGTAGCACAACGCCACAAATGAATTCGAAGGAGTGTAAAACTTAATTTTAATTGATTAATATTTATCTAACTAAATATAAAATCCTTAATTCAAATATATTAACTCAGTTTATAGGCTAGACTACTTTGGGCTGCAGGGCTACATTTCCTAAGGAGGCTTTGATCCTTGAGCCTGGTGGCACAACGCCACGAATTGGTTAATGGAAAATCTAAATATATTAAAATTTCAAAATCAGCAATTAATCAACTGTGACCAAAATTTAATTAATCTTTAAACTTGATCAAGATCAAATCATTTAACTATATAATTATCATTGGGTAACCCAGGCCTACGGGGTTATTAGCTTAGCCCCAAGGAAGGTGAAATAAACTTCACGGCCTCGGTGTGAAACAAAGGTGGTAATCAACAAGTCTTTAAAATATCTTTTAAAATCAATTTTAAGCCATTAATACTTAAACCTCCCTCAAGCCTATCAACCAATTAAAACATCAAATAACTTTAACTAATGATCCTATTTAGGACATATCAAAACAACACGACCTTCATACACATTTTAGATGGTTTGCTAGGACAACTGACTCTAGATTTAGGTTAGGCCGGTGTTTACTTTTCTATTGTGTGCCAGGTTTTTTGAGTTTTCATTGCATGTTGTGATCAAACTTGTTAGATGTGTTTGTTTACTCTTTCTGTACTCTATGAATTGATGTGATGGGCGACTAGATTACCCTTAGGTTAGGAATGATCTGGATGCTCACTGGAGTTTTTATAGGTGGCCACACTCATGCAGGGAGATAAAGCGGGCTAAATAAATAATAAATATGAATGTTACAGGTGCTTCAACTGCTTAGCCACAAAAAAAAGAGCGTGGCCAAGTGCGTTTACTTTTCTGTACCTATATACATATAACTGCTTGGGATGTGATTTAATATTTAAATGGTTAGGATAACCCTGAAGGAGAGTCTAGAATTATCTTTTTATATTTATGTAATTTATTTGAGTATCGAGTTGTGAAAGTAGCACTTTGAGTTAGGGATATGTAGATCCAAAGATTGGATTCCAAAGAGGAAAGGATATCCCTTTTGGGGATAGTCCTTATCCATTTGGAACTCCAAATTTGGATCTCCAAATTTGGATCACTTTACTACCCAAAGTGGAAAGAGTAACTTCCCCTTCGAGGGAAGAGTTCTCTTTTCCATTTGGGTATTCAGCCATGAAGAATCCAAGGAGCTCAAGGAGGAGAAGACCGAGGAGTTGAAGATAGAGAGTATCCCACTCAAAGTCACCAGCGTCTGTATTAGGATTAGAATTTGGGTTATTGTTAGTGGTGTCCAGCCACTTTTAATTTATATAAATCTGGGATGTAATAAGCGAGGGAATTTTCCTATAGATATTTATTTAATTAATTTGATTATTTAATGTATTGTGATTCAATTTGATTGCGTATAGAGTTACTTATTTTTCTTAGTTCTTTGGCATTTGCATGTCGTTGTATTTTAGCCTAGATTTTGTTAGGCTCTCTAAGAATCAAAAATATTTTTACTCATAACTAATATTTAAAATTTTAAGATTTAAATAACATAAAAACCTAACGACCTTGGAAATAGCCGGAATCATCCAAAGTCACATGCATATTACTGCATCTCTCTCCCTCCTTGTTATAAGACACTTCCCTGCCTGCAGGTGGAGTTTAGATAATCTGACCTTTGAGGATGAGGTGCTGGATCTGGGGAAGTCTAGTCTTTTTAAAAAAAAAAATTTATAAGCCTCTTTTAAAAATTTCATGCATACCTGATTTGGAAATTTTAACAAGCATGCATCGTATTAGAAACTAATTAAATTTTAATTTTAATTGTATTTTAGTCTAAGCATTCCACCCAACATAAGTCAAGGGGTCAATTAGGAATCTACTCTAGATGTCGACCCCAACCTCTTAAACCAATCTTAAATAATGTACTTGATCACTCTGCATCAAAATACCAGACTCATGGTTTTGAAGCATTTAGGTGGTTTAGCTGTCTCCCCAATCCAGGCCGGGGTAAGTCCAGATTTTGCACTGCATTAGTTAGGTTCGGACTACTGTGTTTCAGTATCCAAATGTAGATTTAGGATCTAGGGAAGGTCTCTTTTTGAATCATAAGACCCCAAACTTTTGGGAATATAATCCCAATTTTCTAATAAAATGCTCAACTCAAATTAAATCTTCTCTCAATCCAAAATTTAAAGCCCAACACTTAGCCTAGGATAGGACACTTCTGAATTATTTTTCAGAATCCTAAAGTGTCTCCTATTCTTCTTCCTTTGATTCCAAAATAAGTATTCAATCTTGCTCCAATCCCATTTGAAATTCTAATTTCATCTCTTTGATATCATTCCTAGAAAACCTCTAAACAAAATTTCTACCATTATTCTAATCGAGAGTTTTCGTAGGAGACTTTGGTCTCCTACGATGTAATTAACTACGAGGGCTTACGCTCGTAGGAGATTTAGAACCCACATCTGATTTTTCAAAACTAATTTTTAAAACTCAATTAGTTCTCTTTAGAAAAGTTAAATTACTAACGATCATTACCGTTATATTCGAACGATTATTAACAAATGATATCATCTTCCTTCGGGGAGATATATCTTTTATTAAAATGATTTTGAATATGAAATTAACGATCACTTCCCTTGATTATCGTAGCTTGATATTTGATTGAACTTTATTTTGACCCTTCGGGGCCATACAAAGTTCTCTCTTAAATCTGGTTATGATATTCAAGATAGAATTTATAATTCTAAATCTGAGCCCCATCCTAAAAGTTTTATTTCTACCTCTCGAGGTTGTATACTTTTTTGATGGGATGTTCGATCTTAGAATTAGAATTTAATATCCAATTTAAAATTTTCCAAAGAAGACTAAATTTTTCAAAACCCGCTTTCAACATAAACATATGTTTTTTGATTTCCCGCTGATTTTTCTCTTTGTTTTATTTTTTTTGATGTTTATCTGATTTTTTTATTTCTTTTTATGTGCTTCCCTCTTATTTTTAATTTCCTATTTATTTTCTTCTGAATCATATCACTGCTCCCTACTGCTGATAAACTTGATTTCTAAATAAGAGTTTTGCCTTATTTTTGTTTAGAAGCTTGTAAGTAGTGATTGACTTCTCTAAAATGGTTAAGGGAAGAAATATTGATGATTATTTCTCTTCCTCTAAGTTCTTTAATGGTGTATTTTTCTTTTTGAATAAAAATCTTTTTCAAAATTAAAAGGTTAGACTTTGAAATAGAGATATATTTTATCTTCCTACAATAATCTATCTCATATGAGTAGTGTTCCAAATCATTGAATCACTTTTGTGTTTTATTAATCAGGTGATTGCATTTTTCATAGGAGAATGATTCTATTTTGTGGATTACTTTTTCTTATATAAGAGAGTGAGTTTTTCTTCTCTTATATCTGGAAGATATTCTCATAATTGAAAGGCTTTTGGGGGTTTTGAAAGAATGGAAACTCCCAAAAGATATGCAAAGTGCGCCAATCAACTAAAAAAGTGGCACAAAATGAGCCAAACACTGAAAAGATGCCCAATGTTCACCGAAAATTGAAAAGATATATAAAGTGTATCAAAAAATCAAAAGATGTGTAAAGTGTGCCAAATAATTAAAAAAGAGGCACAAAATGAGCCCACAAAGAAAAAAGCTTCTTCCTATTTCAAACCTTTAAAAAATCTTAGAAGAATTCATGTGCCATTTAATATATTCAAACACATGAGATTGAAAATCATGAGTTCTAATTCTTTATTTTGCAATACTATCTTATTAGATATTTTTCTAGCACTAAGCTTGAAAGGATCACTTTTCTTATCTAATTTCTTCTCTTCTGGATTAGATTTTTATTTAAAAGGAATTTGAACCTGTAAGGTGTCCGAGGTAGGGTTTACAAAAATTAATTTTCTAACTTTTCTAGCTTTTGAATTTAAAATTAAGGAAAAATTCTGATTTACTAGAGCTGATCGATTCAAAAAAATACTTTTTCTGTTACTTTTGATGTTGGTTTGATTATTTGTTTATATTTTGATTTGAATTTTTTTTTTATTTTGGACTCCCTCGATCATTCATCTTTATCATCCAGCTTTTTTAATTTTTATTGACATCATCCTAAATGATATCCACATCATCGTTGACAATATGATCACATCTCCACTTCAATTGCTAATTTGAACCAATTATTAGACATCATCCTGGAAGATATACCTCATCATCCTGGATGATCCATATCTTAGATGATTTAAATTTAATTGGTACAATCCATTATTATCGATCATCCTGGACGATCCACTACATCATTTTGGATGATACTTTTCATCAACGGTCTCCCAGAAGGACTCCTCGGGATGATTGCCTTAGTTTAATCATCCTAGATAATACCTGATCATCCTCAATGATAAGACCACCTTTTTGACCAATTGGCCTAACCTATATTTACGATTTCAAATTGTCCTGGATGATATCATGATCATCTTGGATGATATGGGCAACTCTTTATAAACAGGCCAATTTCAAAACTTTTCTTCACACCAACTCCCTTCTTCTCTTCAAAGCTTTCTCTCATTTAGTCAAGCTCCCAACTAGCTGGTTACAAATGTCCCAGGATGCTTACTTGAGGCTCCTCGAGGGGAATTGTGGACCCTCGCTTCACTGATGCAGCAGATCAGGCTGCCTACCTTCGCTATAAAATTGTATGGATTACACTCTCCAAAATAGTCGATCCCCATACCCTGACGTATCCAGTGTTAGACCTTTTTGCCCATACTACGCTTACTTTCATTCTGACCCTTATAGTTTCTTTTCACTCTAAACATGTTTATAAATTTTTTGCCAATCTTTAAATCAATTCTACTTACACTGCACTACAATCTTATGTAAACAAATGACCTGTAGAAATCATTTATTAGGACTGCCATTAACTTCTTCAACTCTCGACCATTGGAGACAAGCTTCACACCTTTGTCTCTAATCCTGATTTTAACTAGAGTCCTGTTAACCGGTACCTAAGGAACCTAAATGTCACTTACCATGATGGTTCCTCTAGTTCATTGGTTAAAGATGCTAGGACTATCCAACATGTCCTTAGAACTTCTATAATTGCTAAAGCTGGTGACCATGTTCATAATACTCCTTTACTTTCCATCACCACCTATTATATCATGGCTCATAAAAAATTCACTACTACTGATCTTCCCTTTTCATACATTGAGCACTTGACTAGCATTAGGGATCCTGGATATCGGAGGAAACTAAATTTGGCCCTAGGATACCTCATTGCTTAAGTTCTTGAAACCAAGTATAATCTTCAGTATCTTACCCAACCAAATTATCACCCTTTTTTCTACTCAAATAACTCCTTCCATGTCCTTTATAGCACTCGCCTCCATTAGGAGCCCACGGTGGATGTGGGAGAAAAAGAAGAAGCTATTCTTGCACCAATTCCTGAACCTGTTCCTATTTGCTAGCACTCACAGCTGGATCAACTGGTGGAGAGGTTTGACAAGGGGAGGCCCAGTTTGACTCTTATATTGTTGCACAAGAGCAGCAGCATGTAGCAGATGTTGATTATTTCAATGCCTATGTAGTTCAATAATAGTAGCAGCATGACCAAGATATGGCCTGGTTTAGGGAGCAGTTTGCTTCCATTCACCAGTTCTTTCAGCCACCTCCACCTGATCAGGGTCCACCATATATGTAGTTTGTTTTTAGTTTTCTTTCTATTTTTTATTGTTATTTATTTCTAGTGTGATGTTTGTATTGTGGTTCTTTCAGGTATGTGTTCTGCTTTATGTTTTTCTCCTTTTTGTGATGTCAAAATGGGGAGTAGTGTTAGTGTGTTAGTGTTGTATCATTTGCCTGTTTCAATAAAACGTGCTTTGCTTTAATTATAATGTTTTTTCTTTGCTTTGTATTATCTTCATGTAACAAATATTTGCCATCATAAAAAAGAGGGAGATTATTGTAAATCTGGATTCAAGGATTACAATTTTGATGATAACAAACATTTTTGTTTCTCTTCTGATGTTACTACTGCACAACTGTTTGTAGTTACCCTGCCTACTAACTTTTTAGGACCACAAGATCAAGTGCAATTCAAGCCAACTCAAGATTGGGTAGAGTAAGACTGAGTCAGTTTGTAATTCCAAAATTTTTTTTTTCTTTTCTTGAGTCAAATGTAATAAAGGGGATCCTAATATTAAGTAACCTTGCACACACACACTTAGGGGGAGAAATTTAGTGAGTTAGAGTTTTTTTTTTCTATTTTTTATCATATCATTCAGGATGATCAAAATATCATCCTAGACAATCTATTAAAAATAGAAACCCTAATTAGGGCATTTGGGATAAGTTAACCTGATTAAGTAAATCATCTTGGACGATCCTCCCATCATCTTGGATGATATTCTTAAAACAAAAATCTCAGCTGCCAAACTTATTTAGGGAAGTTTTGAGATTTAATTTATGTGTCTAATCATACAAGATGATGTCATATCATCCTAGATTATTTGTACCAATCATGCCTAAATTAGTCAGGTGATTAAGAAGAATAATTAAGGTTAGGTTGATCGATCGTATCATTCGGGATGATCCCAGGATCATCCAGGATGATCAGTATGAAAAACCATAACTCTCTCCTGGATGTCCCAAACTATCTGCTGCACGATATGTCCCCATTTGTACTAATCATACATGATGATATATACATCGTCCTAGATGATCAGTTATATTTCAAATCATCCCCGCTCATCTGCTGGACATCCCGAACTATCTGTTGGATAATAAGGTCATATTTTGAACTAATCGTATCAGACGATATGGGGTATCTTCCAGGACGATCAGTTATATTTATGCTTATCATCCTGACTTATCACCTGGATGACCCAAACTATGTACTGGATGATTTAATCAGTTTTGAACTAATCATACAGGTTGATTCGGCGATCATCCTTGATGATCCATTACACCTAATTGGAAAATTAGGTTTTTTCAAGCTTGTTATTTAAGCAAATTATTTTTTTATTATAAAAAACATCTTTTACTGTATTCCACTCCAAGAAAGCTTAGACGAGAGGGAGAGTTTGGGAGAGAGAGAGGTCTTGTGAGGGGGGAGTTTGTGAGCGATTTCATAAAGGTTGCTCCAAGAAAAGATTCGATCATCGTCTTTCTTCCTCATCCTTGGTTCCGTGGTGGCTCTAGGGAGATGATCATCAGCATCAGATCTATATTTTCTACCTCCTCCAGGAGGAAGTAAAAGGACTTTGAGGTTCTTTGCTTGCTTCCGGAGGAAACAAAATAAGTCAAGGTTCTCTGCCATACCAGTGTCGGTGGAAAGATTTTGTAAGGCCTTCTTCATCATACTGTGGGATCAAAAGGAGAGTCACTATAGTGTTTAGTATAATACCTGGAGGGGAAGCTCCGGGGAGTGGATGTAGGTCAAGTTGATCGAACCATTATAAATCTTGTGTGCTCTTTTTATTTTTATTTTTTGCATTTTTATTTCTGCCTATTTCTGTGATCTGATATGTGATTGAAAATTTTATTTTGGCTATCTTCTTCCGCTTATATTGTTCATGTTTGAAATTTTCAAAAAGATAAAAATATTTTTTTTGTTTGTGCAAGAATTTTTAAAAGTACCAATTCACACCCCCCGCCCCCCCCCCCCCCCTCCCCCCTTCTTGGTTAGCCTTGGGACTAGTTCATAAGGGCTTAACAACCCTAATGAACTTTAAGTTATGAAAGTTGATCTTTGAGGTGGGATATTAACCATCTCATATGAGATCTATAGAGGAAGGAACATCCCTTAAGGGAGAGTTCCTTTCATTTGAAGATTCAAGTTAGGATGATTTGAAAATCTAAAGAGAAAAGAAATACCCCTTCAGGGAGGAGTTTCTTTTCTTTTGGATACTTGGACCTGACTAATCCAAGGAGCTCACAGAAGTAAAGAAGACAGAGACGTGAAGACATCAAGAACATCACACTCTCAAAATCACTTGTGTCATTTCTAGGATTAAAATCTGGATTGTTGTCAGTGGTACCCAGCCACTTTTAATTTATGTAGACCATAGGTTATAAATTAAGTGGCACTTGCCATATGGACTCTATTTTTTTTAATGATTAATTGATATTAATTGTTTACATTAATTATTCTTTAAAAACTACATGTTTTTCTTAGTTTTTTTCTTGCATGTCAATTTTTAATTTAGGCTGGAAATCATTAAAGGATCGTCAGGTGCATTAAAAACTTTTTCTAATCAAATTAAATGGAAAATATTAAGCTCACATAGAACTCTAACAATTTTAAGAAGCCTGGGATTGACCTGGGAGTTTGCATGCATTCATTTTAAATCTTCTCTTTCTTATTAGGCACCTCTCTGCTAGCAGCTTCTAGCAGACCACCTGGCCTATTAGGGTACTATTCTGTCAAGGGGAAGTTGTGCAGTCTTTATAGAAAAAAATTCTACTTTTATGCCTTTTTAAATTGTCATATCTTTTTTGCATACATGGTCAACTAGTATGCATTGCATTAGAAATAAATTAAAGAGTCAAAAAAATTTTAATTATTTTTTTCCATAATTACCCTATATAAGTTAAGGGGCCAATTAGGACCTTCTCTAAACGTCGACCCCAATTCCTCAAAACTTAAATAACAACCCATCAATCTTTCATAAAAGACCAAACTCATGGTTTTGAAGCACTAGGTGGTTAGCTGGCTCCCCAATCTAGACCGGATAAGTCCAGATATACACTGGATTAATTGGGTTCGGGCCACAATTATTTAGTGCCCAATATAGATTTAGGATTTGTGGCGGACTCAAAATCTTAGGACCCCAATCTCGGGAATATAATCCCAACATTCTAATAAATTGATAACTCAAATTAAAACTTCTCTTCAAATCAAAATTTAAACCACAACACTTAGGGTAGATAGAGGCATTTCTAAATTATTTTAGAATCCCAAAATGCCTCCTACTTTTTCGCTTTTAGCTTCTAGAACTAAGTGCTCAAATTTAATCTAATCCTGACTAAAAATTCTAACCTCAGTCCTTTGATATCAATCCTTAAGAATTTTAAATAAAATTTCTATCTTTATTTTAATCGAGAGTTTTTTGTTGGAAACTCAAGTTTCTTATGATTTAATTAACTATGAGGGATTACACTCGTAAGAGATTGAGAGACCCCAAATCAGATTTTAAAATGCAAATAATTTTTTATGTGAAAATCAAAATTAATGATGATCATTATCGTCATTTTCAAACCATGGATAATGAGCAATATTTCATTTCCCCATAAAGATATATCATTTGTTAACATGCGTTTGAATATGAAATTAATTATACATCATTTAGATTATTATATCCAAATACTCAATCAAAATTCATTTTGACCCTTCGGGGTTATATGTAGTTCTTCCTTGAATTTGCTAATCATAATAAAAATGAACTCATAGTTTTGTTATCTAAATCCATTAGGGAATGATACCTTTGCCTCCCGAGGTGACATATCATTCATTATGAAAAATTGAAATTCCATAAATCAAATTTTTCAAAAACATTTAATTCCAATTTGTTTTGCATCTTTCCAAAGCAAAGCGAAACTTCTTTAAAACAAACATGTGCATGGGTCTTCGGGGGTACTTGTCTGAAAATGCATAGTTGTTTCCTCGCTAGCACTAAGGCACATATGGTTACTTAAATTTTTCCCTGCCATGGTAAGATAAGTTCGTACGAGGATTACCTACCTCGTCATAAGCATCATAGTGAGCTTCCTCCCACCATACTAAGAAAAGCGCGCATGAGTGGCACCATGCTACAATAACCAAAAGCAAGAATTTGGAGGGTTTCAAATTTTATACTAGCATATGGGGTCGACGGTGATGTTAGGGCAATGATGGGAGTGTCATCGACGTCAAAGACTTGGTTAAGGTGAATGTCGATGATACACGAGGCTCAAAGCACATTAATGAAATACTACTTCCCTTCCTTCCAAAGGCCAGAGAGGTAAACACATTCTTTTAATTATTTTTATCTCTCTCCTCCTCCTCCTCCTAAATGTTATCTAGTACAAGTCATAGCTTCTTAGACATCACTGCAGATTTAACTTTCCTTTGAAATGCATCAAGTGACTCCAAATCAATCCTCTTCATTTGAAGGTATTTGAATATATCTGTAATAACTCTTTTTGCATCAAAGTTATTATAAGCACAAACTCACATTTTAAGATTGAATTTATTTGTCCTTTCATCATCATTGACATGCTATAAGAGAATTCTTTTCCTCATAACACCCATGCCCACTATAGATAGAAGAGAAATATTATCATAGAATAAAGTATTGCCAATGATATGAGTTTGATGTTCATTTGATGGCTTCCTCAAGTATCAAATAACAAACTCCTTTTTCTTGCCAGATCATTTTTAGGTAATGATCTAGCTTCATGTGTTTTATACAACTTAAGCAGATGCTTTTACATCACCTACTTTGTACTTTCTAAAATATGAAGTAAATTACCAACATCAGTGGAATTTTATCAAGTTTCTTCATAATTTCCTCCAACCTCTTCAAATTAGGAACAATTTGGAGAGCACACTTGCCAATTTTAATGAGTCTTTTCTTCATGGAGCTCACAGTGGAATGCAACTTTATTTGCTTCTTATTTTTTATTATTTGTTTTTCATGCTTCATGTACTCAAACTCATTGAGCACATTATCTGCCTCATCAGTGGCATCTCATAAATTCCATAGCCATTTATTAAGAGCCAAATTTTGATCTCTGATATGTGCTTGGCTTGAATCAAAGATGATAGCTTAGATCTTGGGGTGGGTCTCTTGCAGCCTTTACAGCTGTTCCTTCATGCTTGTCCGCCATCTCACTTCATCTTTTAGGTATTCAAAGCCAGTGCTAATGAGCCGCTCCATGATTGGACCACCAAACCATTCTGCCATGTTAGCGATCAAGCTAGACCAAAATAATTTTTGCTATGATTCACCAAATCATCGGCGTTCATCGAGCTAACATCCCAAGACCCTATCAGCCATCACCACTCAGCAAGACTACATCACGAGCTTAGTGCTTATCACTGTGTTTTCATTGATGTTAGAGAAAAAGAGGGTTTGTGGTTTACAAGGAAGAATTACAAGGAAGGGAAGTGTCGGTCTGTTGCTTGCTGGCAATAAAGTGTGGGGACGTAAGGTTAGACAAGAATTAGAGGTTGGAGGTTAGGTTAAATGCGATTGAGGGAGGAGGAAAGTCGACATAGTAGATGGTTTAAAGAGCCAGACAAGGGTTCATTCAATAGAGCCAGAAGAGAGAAGAGTGTGCTTTTAGATTTATTTTTTATGATGAGCCAAGAATTTAGTCAAGATGAGCTATGATAAAGACCTGCTATCACAATATTTACAGACTGTATTGCCAAGATTTGTGGAGATTTAAGCAGGATTTAGAGTAAAATGTCTGAGGTAAGCATAGATTTGAATTGGCATTGATTTTAACTTAAATTTTAAATAAATTAATATTAATTTATTATTATTATCATTATTATTAATTTAAAATGATAGAAATGAGTTGGATGCTCAAAATTAACTCGATCTATATGTAATCTCCTTAATTTATGTGTAATCTCCTCAGAACTCACACCAATATGTGTGCGAGACTATTGTTGGGACAAATTATGGTTCATTTTAGGTATTGTCAATGTTACAATTGCAATGGTGAAGTCTGTTTTGTGATTAGACATCATTTGGGTGATGTCGTGTGTTAATTTCCTCAATTTGCATGTCATTGCCTGTGGATCTATCATTGATTTCACCATACCTTTTTAATTAGAAAAATTGGAAATAATTTTAAGTATTTTCGATGTTCCAAACACAATGGTGAATTCCATTTTATAATTTGATGTCATTTGGGAAACATTGTTATCTCAGGACCCATTCCAATCTACTCGTACGACTTTACTTGAACAAATTCATGGTTATTTCTAGGTATTGATTGTTGCAACTTAGTTTTCAAAACTACGTTTTTATATGAGATTGTTGTAACTTAGTTCTCAAAACTATATATTTTATCATGTGAGTTTTTGATGATACCAAAATAGTATTGCGTTGATTACTATTCTCCTAACATATAGTAGATATATTTTGTTTGTGTTGTTTGTGTGTACTAACATTTCAGAGAAATTATACTTCAAACTGCCAAAGACTTTAAGGTAGATTAGATTTGAGTTTCTTGTAATGAAGTCTATAATTTTTCTCTTTTTCTTGAGTCTGAGAGAGTGTGATTGTAATTAGGTAACCGTACACACATTGGGGGAGTGAGTCAAAGCTTTAGATTTTAAAATTAATCATACTATATGATTTTTAAATTATACTAGATGATTTGACCTAGTAGATCTTCCAAAACTAAGTTAATCAAATAATGTCTGAATTTTTTTAACTGTTCATACTGTACGATATTTGCGGATGTGTACCAAGTCATCCTAGACTAATTTGCTTTTTTTTGACCAATTAGTACTATACGATTTACATTTGTACTATATGATATAGGTTCGTACAGATGATTCACAGAGAATGAAATGATTTTATCCACTTTCATACTAAGAAAAACATAATTTTTTTAACTGTTCTTATTATATGATGTTTGTTCGTACAGACGACTCACAGAGTATAAATTGGGGTATGCACATGATCATACCAGATGAATGAGTTCAGTTTTGAACTGTTCGTACAGTACGACGTCAGTTCATACAGATGATCCACAGAGTACGAAATCAAGTTCGTATAGCATCATACTTTAATTTTTGAACTATTCATACATATGAGGTATGATCATACTGTACGATCCAAGTTTGTTAAACTTAAATTTTTTAGTTTTTTGGATAGTTTTTCTTATGCTTTCTATCTTAGGGTCCTAATAACTGACTCTCACAGATCTGACTGTGAAAATTCTTTTGAGAGTGGACTTGGAGAGTGTTAGGCAGAGTGTTTTGGATTTGGAGAGTGAGAGATCTAGTGAGAGGGATTTGTAAGGGAATTCACATGGTTACCCAATGGTGAGGATCTCTTGCTTGTTATTCAAAGTTCTTCCATACTTTCTTGAAGCCTATTGAAAGGAGATTTTTGAGGGAGATTGGGTTCTCTACCATCACTAGGAGGGTAAAATAGGATGAGTTGGTACTCTGCCATCACCAGGAGGGTGAGAAAGGATGTTGGTACTCTGCCATCACCAGGAGAGTGAGAAAGGATGTTAGATTCTCTACCTTCACCAGGAGGGTGAAAAAGGATGAGTTGGTATGCTGCCATCACTTAAGGGTATAAAAGGCGTCAGTTCTCTGCCACACCGGGTTGGTGGAATAAAGTTTGTAAAGGCTTCTCCGCCTTACTGTGGGGGCAAAAGGAGAGACACTATTGAGTAGTGCAATACCTGGGGAAGGAGCCTCCAGGGAGTGGGCATAGGTCTAGTTGGACCAAACTATTATAAAATTTGGTGTCTTTTGTTTATTTACTTTTTATAGCATTTTTTTTTGCATTTTTAATTTCTTTGGTTGAAAAATAGTTTTGTTAAAATCCATCATTGTGTTGTATATCTTTAATTGGTTTTCTAAAATCCAAGAGAATTTTTAAAATTACCAATTCATCCCCCCTCTTAGTTAGCCTTGGGACAATTGTATTAGGTCTAACAACCTAATCATACTTTCAAGTGGTATCAGAGCCTATTTCAAAAATTAAAGTTAATTGTTTAGATTAATTTTGAAAAATAATTATGGCTAAATTTGGAAACTGTAACACTCGTGAAGGATATTCGATCACTAGACCACTACTGTTTGATAACATTCCTTTTGACTTTGGAAAATCTGCATGTCTACTTTTTTCAGTCACTTGACTATTACATGTGGATATTAGTACATGATAGCTATACTGCTCCTACTAGACTTGTTGATGGCATTATAATTGAAACACCATTTGCTGATTGGACATTAGAGGAAAAGACTTAGCTTAGTTAAACGTAAAATGTTTAAATAACTTTTTCTGTGCTCTTAAATCTGAAGGCTACATGCATGTTTTAACCTATAAAATTGGAAAAGAAATTTGGGATAGAATTTGTAATACATATGAAGGAACTAATGAGATGAAATAATTTAGATTGAACATTCTTTTAAACGAATATGAACTTTTTGTATGAAATTGAATGAATCAATCAGTGATATGTATACTCATTTTACATAAATAGTTACCTCATTGCATGCTTTAGGTAGGGAACTAATGAATTTGGAAAAAGTAAATAAAATCTTATATTATTTACCTACTACTTATGATGCAAAGATTACTATCATTATGAAGTCAAAAGACTTAAATGTATATTCTATTGACATTCTATTTGGATCACTGATTTCTTTTAAGCAAGGAGTGACCCAAAGTCAGATTAATGTAGGCGACAAGAGAAAGGAGAAGAATATCAAGTTATAAGAGGATGACTCAGAAAGTGACCAATCACTGCCTGAGGATAAAGTAGACATTGAACTTATAATGAGGAAATTCAAATGTTTCCTAAGAAGAAAGCAACAGAGATGTCAGTAGTCGAACAAGGGTAAATTCCACAAGAATACTAAAATTTCAAATGATGTTATTTATTATGAATATTAGAATCCTGGACATATTAAGACTGACTACCTTAATCTCAAAGCTAATTCTAGCAAGGATAAAGCAGAGAAGAAAACCAATGTTAGGAAGGGCAAGAAAAGACCATAGAGAGCTTTCTGAGCTGACTCAACTTTAGACACCTCTAAAACAAAAGTTAAAGAGGAAGTCACAAACTTGTGTTTAATGGCAGATAAATTTGAACTTTCAAATCTAAAAGAGGTATGTGATTTAACCTATGATGAATTATTTGAAGTTTCTAAGAAGATACATTCTACATATAGAAAACTTAAAAAACTACATGATAAATTGAACATAGAATATTTAAATTAACAAAAAGAGCATGAAATCTTTATGAACGATCACGTAAATATAGATAGCAACCACATGAGCTTACTAGGTGAATTTGATGATTTGAGCAAAAAAGCATAAACTATTGAAATCATCACACACTGAACTTGAAAATGATTTTAAAACTTATTTAGGTGGAACTAAACATAGGGAAATAGATATGAAAATTGAAATTTTAATTCTAAAAACTATAAACTAATATCTAGAATTAAAAATGAAGGCTATTATAGAAAATAGTCCAACACCCATACTTGAATAATTCTATGAGTCTAAGCCAAAGCATACAAGTTAAAAACTTAGGAAGAGACATTATAACTTATAAATATTAAGAAATCCTTTTCCTGGTGTGAAATGTTTTTCATGTGGCATGCCAAAACATATTTCCCACACTTGTGCTATTCATATTAGAACACATTTAGTGTGGATACCTAAGATGCATCAAACAAAGCATATCAAGCATGTATTTGGTTATCATTGCTAAGAGGCGAACACAAATTTATTTAGTTTCTTAAGTCTAACATTTGATATTTTGGTAGAAACGTTCTCATACAAGACCTTATGAGAGTATTTGGTACCTGGACAGTGAATGTTCGAAGCATATGACTGGAGATGCAAATCAATTTATAATACTAGAAGTCAGCAATGGAGAAAAGATAACACTTAAAGTTAATACCACTAAGAGAGTGGTAGGTATATGTATAATTGGCAATAAGAACAATTTCTTTATTGGGAATGTTTTATTGGTTGATGGCTTGAAACATAACTTGTTAAGTATCAGTTAGCTGTGTGATAAGGGCTTTAACATTAAATTTTTACCTACAAGTTGCATTATAAGCCTAAATGGAATTGATATGTTTCATGGAAATAGGGTAAATAATGTGTACATACTTGATTTAAATATTGTAAAATCTTCTAATGCTTTTTGTCTCAAAATATTCACTAATGAATCATGGTTATGGCATAGAAGACTTTATCATGCAAGCATGAAAAATCATAGGAAGATAACCAAGAATGAGTTGGTTAGAGGAATACCCAAACTAGACTTTACTAAGGATCACCTATGTGATGCATATGAATTAGGAAAGTAGGTGAAGTCCTCCTTTCATTCAATTAAAGATCTTAGAACTAGCAAACCTCTGGAAATCATTCATATGGATCTTTTTAGACCGGTTGGCATTGTAAGTCTAGGAGGTAAAGTTTTTGGGTTTGTAATTATTGATGATTTTCCAATATTCACTTGGGTCAAATTCTTATCTCATAAGAGTGAATCATTTGATGAATTTAGAAATTTTTATACTCGAATTCAGAGAAAGCTAGGGTGTGAAATTTTATCAATTCAAAGTGATTATGGAGGAGAGTTTGAAAATAAAGAATTTGATGATTTTTATAAAGAATAAGGAATTAATTATAATTTTTCAGCACCTAGTACCCCTCAACAGATTGGGATTATTGAAAGAAGGAACAGAACTCTAATAGAAGCTGCTAGAGCTATGTTGGCTGAGTATTCACATCTAAAATACTTTTAGGCTGAAGCGGTTAGTATGGCTTGTTATGTTTTGAGTAAGGTGAACATTAGATCCAAATTGAACAAGACACCCTATGAAATTCTTCATGGGAGAACACCTAATCTTTCATATTTGCATGTTTTTGGATGTAAGGTGTTCATTCATAATAATGGTAAAACTTCTTTAGGAATATCTGATCCTAAATCTGGTGAAGAAATTTTTCTAGGATATTCTAGTGTTAGCAAGTCCGATAGGATTTTTAACAAGAGAACTTTGGTAGTTGAGCAGACCACACATATAGTTTTTGATGAATCTGGCATTTTAGAATAGTCAAGATTGGAAAAAGATCATATTGAAGATATCTCCTAAGGAATTGAAAAGACAAATTTGGAAGAATGTGTTGGAATGGAAAATACTTTACTTAGAGAATGGAAATTTTCTAAGAGTCACCCTAAGGAATTGATTTTAGGTGAACTAAGTGAGGGTGTTAGAACCAGGAATGGACTAAGCAAAGAAGTGAACCATTCTAGCTTTATTTCAATGATTGAACTCACTAATATAAATCAAGCTCTCTCGAATGAATTTTGAATTTTGGCCATGTAAGAATAATTGAATGAATTTGTTAGAAATGATGTTTGGAAATTGATTGAATGGCCTAAAGAACAAAGTATTTTTGGAACTAAGTGGGTGTTTAAAAATAAAATGAATGATTCAAGTATTGTGATTAGAAATAAGGCAAGATTAGTCGCCAAGAGGTATAATCAAATAGAATGAATTGATTTTGAAGAAACTTTTGCCCCTGTAGCCAGACTTTAAATGATAAGGGTATTACTTGCCTCTGCCTATTTTAAAGGTTATAAAGTATTTCAAATGGATGTTAAGAGTATCTTTCTTAATGGGGTGATACAAGAGGATGTTTATGTTGAGTAATGTCTGGGTTTTGAAAATTTAAAATTTCCTAATAATGTGTTTAAATTGAGAAAGGTATTGTATGGACTAAAATAGGCACCTAGGGCTTAGTATGAGTGGTTAAAAATTTGTGTACTAGATTTCACGCTGATCTAAAAGAATCACATCTCACTATTATTAAGAGAATTTTAAGATATCTTTTTGGAAATCAAAACTTAGGGATTTGGTATCCAAAATATAGCTCTTCATTTGAAATCATTGGATATTCTAATTCAAATTTTGCAGGATATAGGGTTGATCGAAAAAGTACTTATGGAACTTATTAATTCATATGAAACTCTTTAATTTCTTAGTCTAGTAGGAAAAAAAATTTTAGTAGACCATTCTACTACTGAAGTAGAATATATTACCATAGGTAGTTATGCGGTGCAGGTTCTTCGGTTAAAACAAAAACTAATTGATTTAGGATTTTCTATTAGCACTATTCCAATTTTCTGTGATAATATAAGTGTCATATGCAATTCAAAGAATCCTATTCAACATTCTAAAATCAAATATATAGATATAAGGCATCACTTCATTAGAGATTATATGGCTAAAGGAGAAATTGAATTACACCATGTTGCTACTGAGAATCAACTTGCAGAAATTTTCACAAAATCACTGGCTTTTGAAACATTTAGCATATTAAGAATAACATTAGGTGTGATTTGAAAGTTTGATAGGGATGTTAAGCCCTGATATACTAGTCCCAAGGCTAACCAAGAGGGGGAGTGAATTGGTTACTTAAAAATTCGAGAGCAATAGTAAAAAAGCTTTTCGATGATTTGCAGCGAAAACAAGTAAAACACACAAATGAAAAGATCAAATATAGATTTCACCCAAGCAGTTAATCACAGAAAACTAAAGTACATAAAATAATTAGAAAGAACACACCAGATTTTATAGTGGTTTGGTCAACTTGACCTACGTCCACTCCCCGGAGCCTCCCCTCTGGGTATTGCACTAACATAAAGTGTCTTTCCTTTTGCTCCCACAGTAAGGCGGAGAAGCCTGTACAAAAACTCCTTTCCACTGACACGGTGAGGTAGAGAACCTAACCTCCTTTCACTTCCTCCTGAAGCAGGTAGAGAACCTCAGACTCCTTTCGCTTCCTCCTGAAGCAGGCAGAGAACTTGAACTCGTTTCGCTTCCTCCTGAAGCAGGTAGAGAACCCAGATCTTCTTGCCAACGATCCTCTTAAGAGACACCGACAAGACTAGAGATGACGAGCGAAGAAGACGACTCGGATCCTTTCTTGGAGTAACCATTGTGAATCCCTCACAAACTCCCCCTCACAAGATCCTCTCTCTCTCTCTCTCCCAAACTCTCTCTCTCTCTATGGTTTCTCTAGAATGGAAAGTGGAAAAAGATTTTTCTTGTTGGAAGAAAAAAATCTTTTAAAGGAGGGCTCTAAAATTGTCCTAAATCTCAACTTGTCAGCAAGAATCATTAAGGACGATCGATAGATCGTCCTGTACGATCAGTTCAAAATTAGCTGTTTCAGCCTAGACAATCTGGCTCTTCTGGACGATCAGTGGAAAAAATTGATCGTATTGACCCGTTTGATTCTGCGATTATCAGGGACGATTAGTGTAAATATAGGAATTTCGTCCAGAAGACCGCTCTGGTCATCCAGATAAACTTATGCTGGACGATCTAAAAATGACTTGATCGTCTAGGATGATAAGGGTATCGTCCTGTATGATTAGTTCAAAAAGTACCAAAATCATCCTGAGCACCGCTCTAAACATACAGCTGAAACACATTAGACTATCATAATCGTCCTGGATGATCTTGTGATCATCCTGGATGATATGATCATATCAATTAAATATTATTTGCTTTCCTTAATTACTAGACTTATTTAGGCATAATTATACTGGATCATCCAGGATAATACACGTATCGTCCGGGACAATCAGACCAAATATCTTAAAATAAAAACTTGCCTAACTTGATCTGGCGACTAAGAATTTCTGATTTGAGCCTATCATCCTGTACGATGTATTGATCATCCAGGATGATCGGCTTAATCAGACAGACTTAACTTGGTCGCCCTAATTAGGGTTTCTATTTTCACTTGATCGTCTAGGATGATGTGAATATCATCCAGGACGATATGAACAAAAAATTAAACAGAAACTCTAATTCACTCAAGCTCTCCCCCTGAGTGTGTGTTTACAAGGTTACTTAGCTAGGGGATCAGTTACATTACAATTGACTCAAGAAAAGGAAAAATAGTACATTTAGACACACTTGGACCCGATCTTGAGTTGGCTTAAGTTGCTTTTGATCTTTTGTACCTGAAATGGATTAGCCAAGAAAAATAGAATATAAACATGTTTGTCATCATCAAAACCAGATTTATAATAATCTCCCCCTTTTTGATGATGACAAATATTCGTGCAGTAGTTTAAAATAAAATAAATTTCTAACTCACATTGAAAAACAAATATCTTTCTAAATTTAATTGAACAACTAGAATAGTACATGAAATAACCAACATAACACAAACACGATCAATACATAAAATAAAAACTACTACAACCAACTCCCCTTTTTGACATCATAAAAAGGAGGAGGAACAGAAACAACAATACAAACAGAAAAAACAGCACAAAACATAACACTAAAATGGAAGCAGATCCTGATCAGAAGGAGGAGGTGGCTGTGGTGGTGTAAAGCACTGTAGATCCTCAGTGTGCTGCTGCTCCTAGCAACAACATAAGAATCGAATCGAGCCTCCCACTGGTCGAACCACTACACCAGATGATTGAAAGGGGAAGTAATACGAAGGGGAGCAGGTGCATCAAGTGCAGCAGGAACGGGAACCACTTCTTCCTCTTCCTCCTCAACATCCGGGGTGGGCTCCGGATGTAGTTGGGTACTGTGAAGTACATGGAATGAATTTTTGGTGAAGAAGGAAGGAGGGATATTGGGAGGGATTGGATACTATAGGTCATATTTGGTCTCCAAGGCATGTGCAATGATATGTCCTAAAGCTATATTGGGATGACATCTATGGCCTGGATCCCTAATGGTTGTGAGGTGCTCGATATATCTGATAAGAAGGTCAGTGGCATTAAAGTCCCGATGGGCCAAGATGTAATAGGTGGTTAGAGACAGTAATGGGGTGATATGAATTTGATCCCCAGCCTTTGGGATGACGGAGGAATGAAGGACATGCTGAATGGTCCGGGCATCCTTAAGAAGGGAAGTGCAAGCATTATCGTGGTAGGGTGCATTTGTATTTCTAAGAAAGTGATTGGCGACACTCCAATCATAGTTAGGATCAGAAAAATGAGTGTGAATTTTATCGCCAATCATAGAGAGATGAAGGATATTATGAAAGTCCTGGGCTGTGAGTTCTACTGGATGTTGATTCACATAGGAGCGTAGGGTGGAATAGTCAGCAGAGATGCGAAGATTGGCGAAGAAGACTTGGAGAAGTTCAAGGCTAAATGGAAAGGGGAGGGTAAGGATGAAAGTGAGGGAGGTGTGTGCAAAAAGGTCGAGGACCGGATAGGTAAGGGTGCGGGGGTTTACTATTTTGGACTGTGTGATCCCCACCTCAAGATACCTTTCAAAGGCAGCCTGATCGGCTACATTGGAAAAGTGGGGATCAACATTCCCCCATGAGGAGCTCGCACCCTTTTACCTAGAACTCTTCCCGCCAGCCATTAGAAAGCACAAGTGAGGAATATGGAAGGAAAGGTGTGAAGAAAAATTGAAGAAATCGGTTGATTAAATAGAACTCAACCAGATCGTCCCGTATGATTGCAGGATCATCCAGGATGATATAAGCATTTGTGACAGTCAGGACAATTGGTTAAAAAGGCGGTCGGATTATCCAGGATGATTAGATATCGTCCATGATGATTAGACACAGGAGATAATCCCGAGGAGTTAAGTCGGACGACCGTTGATGAAAAGTATCATCCATGATGATTAGGTGGATCGTCCCGGATGATATACAATAAATGTGTCGGACGGGCCGAATTTGAATCATCCAACTGCCGACACCTAGATCATCCAGGATGATGAGGTGGATCATCCAGGACGATAAACAATAATTTGTGTAATCTCAGCCGTTTGATCAGGATCAATAAAATTTGGATCATATCGTCCAGGACGATGTAAGGATCGTCCAGGATGATCACCAATAATTGGTGTTTCTCAACAGTATGACTAGAGTGGGGATGATTTGAAAAGATTGTCCTGGACGATGTGGTGGATCGTCCAGGACGAAGAAGATCATCCAGGAAGATGTGATGATCCTCTAGAACGATGTGAAGAAAATAGAAACAGGATGGAGGATGGAGATGAGAGATCAGGGATCCCAAAAACACATACAGTAAAACAAAAAAACAAAAACAAAGTAAATAAAATCAAAATGAGAACACAATTTTTTTTTTTGGATCAATCTGCTCCAGTAAATCAGAAATTTCCCTTGATTTTAAATCCAAAAACCAATAAGAAGATGATTGACAGCATTGAAATCCAGAAAAAGTTGGAAAATTAACTTTCGTAACTCCCACCTCGGACACCTTATAGATGCAAATCCCTTTCAAAAAAAAATTCAATTCAGAAGAAAAGAAATTAGATTCGAAAAGAGATCCTTTCAAGACTCGTTCCAGAAAAACTTCTGATATAATAGTGTTCCAAAGTAATAAATTAGAAATCATGATTTTCAAACACAAGCTTTTGAAAATATTAAGTGGCGCACAAATTTTTCTAAGACATTTAAGGATCTGTAAGAGAAGAAAGCTTAGTTTGGGCTCATTTTGTGCCTCTTTTTTAATTTATTTGGCACTTTACGCATCTTTTAATTTTTGATACACATTGTGTATCTTTTAGTTTGGCGGCATTTCACATCTTTTCAGCTTTGGGCTCATTTTGTGCCTCTTTTTCAATTTGTTTAACGCACTGTGCATCTTTTGTAAGCTTTCTCACTCTCAAAATCTTTAAAGGATCTCAGCTAGAAAATTACCATCCAAATATAAGAGACGCCAAAGCTTATTGTCTACAATAAGGAAGAGTAATTCACAAACCAAAAACCATACATCATATGATAAGTGCAATCACTTGATTTAGAAAATCATAATAATGACTCAAGGCTTTGAAAACACTATTCATATGAGGTAGATTACTGCAGGAAGATAAAATAAATCTCTATTTTAAAAACTAATATTTTAATTTTGAAGAAGATTATTATCCAAAAGAAATAATACACCAGTAAAGGAGTTAGAGGAAGAGAAATAATCATCAATGTTTCTTTCCTTTAACAGATTCAGTGGAATCAATCACTGCTTACCAGCTTCCAAATAAAAACAAGATAAAACTCTCAGACAGAAATCCAGTTTATTATAAGTAGTGAGCAATGATCAGATTTTGAAAAGCAAAAAATAGTAAATAAAAGAGATGAACCAGTAAATAAAAATAGGTAGAAAATCACATCAAAATAAATACTCAAATCAAACTAATACCAAGGCTAAAATGGAAATCAACAGAAAAAATAAAAATAACAGAAAGCAAATAATCAAATCAATCAACTAACTAATAAAAATAGAATAAGAAAAATAGACAAATCACAAATAAGTATTCATCAGAATCAAGCATTTATATCAATCACTCCTAATCTGGTCCTCAAAATGCTGAATGAGTCAAAGGCCAGTGGTTTAGTAAATATGCCAACCAGCTGATTTTCAGTTGCTACATGATGTAGCTCAATGTCTCCTTTTGTAACATGGTCCTTAATGAAGTGATGCCTTATATCAATGTATTTGGTTCTAGAATGTTGGATTGGATTCTTAGAGATGCAGATGGAGTTAGTATTATCACACAGAATAGAAATTGTGCCCACAGGTAATCCTAAATCCAAGACTTATTGCTTCAACCAAAGAACTTGGGCCACACAACTTCTTACGGCAATGTACTCAGCTTTAGTAGTGGAAAGTGCAATAGAGTTCTATTTTCTACTGGACCAGGAGACTAAAGATTATCCTATGAATTTACAAGTTCCAGAAGTGCTCTTTCTATCCACTATACACCCTGCAAAGTCAGAATCAGAATATCCAATAATCTCAAAAGAGGTGTTGTGCCTAGGGTACCAGATTCCTAGGTTTGGGGTCCCTAAAAGATATCTAAGAATTCTCTTAACAGTAGTCAGGTGGGACTCTTTAGGATCAGCCTGAAACCTAGCACAAAGATAAACACTAAACATGATATCATGTCGGCTAGCAGTCAGGTAAAGCAGTGATCCAATTATTCCTCTATACTTCTTCTTATCAACAGATTTTCCACTTGAATCCTTATCTAACTGAACAGAGGAGCTCATGGGAGTGTTGATTGGCTTGGCTTTGTCCATTTCATATTTCTTTAAAATGTCCTTAGTGTATTTAGATTGATTGAGAAAGGTTTCATCATCCATTTGCCTTATGCTAAACCCAAAAAAGTAGGATAATTCTCCCATCACACTCATCTCAAACTCCTTACACATTATTTTAGAAAACTCATCACATAAATATTTATGAGAAGATCTAAAAATTATATCATCAACATAGATCTGGATAATGAGTAAGTCATCCCCTATTCTCCTCAGAAAAAGGGTGTTGTCTACGCTCCCCTTAACAAACTCTCTTTCTAACAGGAATGTGCTAAGCCTCTCATACCAAGCTCTGGGTGCCTATTTCAATCCATATAAGACCTTTTTTAAATTATAAATATGATTTGGATATTGGGAACTCTCAAAACCTGGGGGTTGTTCTACAAAAATATCCTCTTTTATTACCCCATTAAAAAAGGCACTCTTGACATTCATTTGAAATAGCTTAAATCTCTTATAATAGGCAAAGGCTAGTAGCACCCTAATGGTTTCCAATCTAGCTACAGGAGAAAAGGTCTTCTCAAAATCAATCCCTTCAATCTGATTATAACCCTTAGCCACCAATCTTGCCTTATTCCTAACCACCACACCAGAATCATTCATCTTATTCTTAAAGACCCACTTGGTTTCCACTATACTTTGATTTTTAGGACTTTCTACCAGCTTCTAAACATCGTTCCTTATAAATTGATTCAATTCTTCTTGCATGGCTAAGATGCCAAACTCATCAGAAAGGGCTTGATTGATGTTGGTGGGTTCAGTCATTGAGATAAAGGCAGAGTGGTTTACTTCCATCCTAAGTCCATGCCTAGTCCTAACACCCTTAGAAGTGTCTCCTAAGATCAGTTTTTTAGGATGACTCGAAGAATATCTCCAATCTCTAGGAAATGTGGTTTGAGGTTCTACCCTTTTCTCTAGATTTGCATTTTCAACCCCTTGGGTAATCTCCTCTACCTCTTTTTCTTCCTCAACTCTAGTCACCTTAGGATCAGATTCATCAAACACCATATGAGTTATCTCTTCCACCACAAAAGTCCTCTTATTGAATACCCTAAAGGATTTTCTCATACTAGAATAGCCTAAGAACACTCCTTCATTAAATTTGGGGTCAAATTTTCCTAAGGATGATTTTCCGTTGTTCAGAATGAAAACCTTACAGCCAAAGACATGGAGGTGGGATAGGTTTGGAGTTCTACCCTTAATGATCTCATAATGTGTCTTATTCGGATTGGATCTAACATTCATCCTAGACAGCACATAACAGGTAGTGTTCATTGCTTCAGCCCAAAAGTATTTTGGAAGTGAATACTTAGTAAGCATGGCTCTAGTGGCTTCTACTAAGGTCCTAAACTTCCTTTCAGCTACCCCGTTCTGCTGAGGGGTCCTAGGAGCTGCAAAATTATGACTAATTCCTTGCTCCTCACAAAAACATCCAAACTTATATTTTCAAAGTCTCCACTATGATTACTATGAATAGTCAAGATCTCACAACCTAACTTCCTCTGAATCCAAGTGGAGAAGGACTTAAATTCATCAAACGACTCAGATTTATATGACAGAAATTTAATCCAGGTGATCCTCGAGTAATCATCAACAATCACAAAACCATAGAGTTTCCCCACTAAGCTGGCAGTGCTAATGAGTCCGAAGAGATCCATGTGATGGACTTCTAAAGGTCTAGAGGTACTAAAGTCCTTAATAGAGTGAAAGGAGGACTGGACTTTCTTGCCTAACTGACAGGCATCACACAGGTTGTCCTTAGTGAACTTAAGCTTGGGCACACCTCTAACTAAATCTATTTGGGTGACTCTCTTAAGGGTTTTCATACTGGCATGATACAATCTCCTATACCATAACTAAGACTCATCAGCAGTAGTTTTTAAGCAAATTGAATTATCAAATTTAAATCAACTTATATCCAGCTTGTAGACATTGTTGATCCTTTGTCCCTACAAAATAACTTTATCATTTAAGCTTAAAATGCAACAAGTGGGCAGGAATTTGATGTTGTATCCTTTATCACAGAGTTGACTGATGCTCTGCAGGTTATATTTCAGTCCATCTACAAGTAAAACATTGCCAATCATAAAATTCTTTGAATCACCAATTATACCTGAACCTACCACCCTCCTGGTGGTGTTATCTCTAAGTGTAACCTTACCTCCGGCCCTGGCCTCTAGGAAAATGAACTGATTTGTATCTCCAGTCATGTGTCTAGAACATCCGCTGTCCAGGTACCACATGCTCTCATGAGGTCTTGTGTGAGAGCACACCTACAAAGTCATCAAACGTCAGATTTAGGAACCCAAATAGGTTTGGGTTCCTTCTTATGAAAAGAAGAATGCAATGCATGTGTGCTATGCTGTGAAACAGGCAGTTTGGGCCTCCACACCTAATGTGTACTACGGTGAACATTGCAGGTGTGGGAGATGTGCCCTAGCATGCTACATGAAAAATATCTATCTCCTGGAAAAGGGTTAACTAATCTACGTGGATGATAGTGCCTTTTCCTAGGTTTGTATGAAACAAGCTTTGATGATTTTAAAACAAATTCTTCAAAAGGTGGAGGTGCATAAAATTGTGAAAAAGTAGGAGGTGTTTGATTTTTCTCAAAAGCACTGATTTTAACTTTCAGAAATTCATTCTCTTTGTTAAAACTTGCAATTTCAAATTTCAATGCACCATTACTACTCTCCACTTCACATGTCATCTTGTCTAGTTCATTAGAAGCTTTTTCTAAATCAACATGCAAGGTTTTCAATGAATCATGCTCAGTAACTAGATAAGAATATTTTTTGTTCAATTCATCAAACTCATCAAGTAAAGACATGTGATTGCTGTCAAGTGTGGAATGATCTTTAACTATAGAATCATGCTCTTTTTATAAATTCAAAAATTCTAGTTTCAGGCTAGTATGAGTTTTCTTAAGCTTCCTATACGATGCATGAATTTTTCCAAATATTTTAAATATTTGATCGTAAGTAAGCTCACATACCTCTTCCTCGTTAGACTGACCAGGATGATCATCAGCCATCAGACACAAATTGGCTTCCTCCTCTTCAGCTTCAATCTCAGAAGAGTCGGATGTAGAATCTGCCCAGAATGCCTTCTAAAACCGCTTCTTATCCTTCCTGAACTTGTGTTTCTCCTCACCCTTCTCTTTGCTTGGGTGAGCTTTAAGTGTAGGATAATCAGCCTTAATGTGTCCAGGCTTCCTGCATTCAAAATAGACAGTATCAAATGAACCCTTAAAATTTTTGCTGGACTTACCCTTGTTCCACTTCTGAATGTTCTTATGTTTCTTCCTTAGAAAGCTTTTGAATTGCCTAGTGATCAAGGCAATGTCATCACTATCATACCCAGAAGAACTAGTATCACTCTCGTTGGCCTTCAGTGCTACTATTTTCTCCTTCTTCTTTTCACCTACATCAAGCTGCCTTTGGTTCACCCCTTACTCGTAAGCAATGAGTCATCCAAGAAAGCTATCAATAGAGTAAGTATTCAAATCTTTAGATTCAGTGATTGTAGTTATCTTAGCATCATACGAAGAAGGCAAACATCTAAGAATTTTGTTCACTCTTTCGTAGTTTGTAAGTTCTCTTCCTAAGGCATGCAAAGAAGTGACAATTTGAGTGAATTTCGTATGCATTTTAGAAATAGTTTCAGTAGGTTTCATGCGAAAAAGTTTGTAGTTATGAAGTAAAATGTTTAACCTAGACTGTTTGACTTCAGTTGTACCCTCATAAGTGATGCACATTCTATCCCAAATCTCTTTGCGAGTTGTACAAGTAAACACACGTATGTAATCCTCAGATTTTAAAGTACAGAAAAAATAGTTCAAACTTTTGGCATTCAATTGTGCTAAGTTACGATCATCAAAAGTCCAATCAATAAAGGGCAGTTCAGTTTTAACATTGTTAGTCATTCTAAATGGTGGTTCATAGCCATCCTTAACAAGCATCCACATGCGGAAATCAATTCATTGAAGAAAAAGTGGACATGCGAGTTTTCCAAATATTAAAATGTATGTTATCAAATAATGGCGGTCATGTAATTGAATAACCTTTAGCAGTATTATGATAACCAAAGTTAGCCATGGATCAAATTCAAAAGTTTTTCAAAACTAGATTTTATGAATCCCGCTCTGATACCACTTGAAAGTTCAATAGGGATGTTAAGCCTAGATGAACTAGTCTCGAGGCTAACCAAGAGGGGGGGTGAATTGGTTACTTAAGAATTTGAGAGCAACAGTAAAAAAACTTTTTGATGATTTGCAGCGGAAACAAGTAAAACACATAAACAAAAGGATAAAATACAGATTTCACCCAAGCAGTTAATCACAGAAAACTAAAGTGCAGAAAATAATCAGAAAGAACACACTAGATTTTATAGTGGTTTGATCAATTTGACCTACGTCCACACCCCGGAGCCTCCCCTACGGGTATTGCACTAACTCAAAGTGTCTCTCCTTTTGCTCCCACAACAAGGATGAGAAGCCTGTACAAAATCTCCTTCCCACCGACACGGTGAGGTAGAGAACCTAACCTCCTTTTGCTTCCTTCTGAAGCACGAAGAGAACCTCAGACTCCTTTCGCTTCCTCCTAAAGAAAGTAGAGAACCTGAACTCGTTTTGCTTCCTCCTAAAGAGGGTAGAGAGCTCGGATCTTCTTGCCGACGATCCTCTTAAGAGACACCGACAAGACTAGAGACGACGAGCAGAGAAGATGACTCTGATCCTTGCTTAGAGCAACCTTTGTGAATCCCTCACAAACTTCCACTCACAAGATCCTCTCTCTCTCTCCCATACTCTCTCTCTCTCTAGGGTTTCTCTGGAAAGGAAAGTGGCAAAAGATTTTTCTTATTAGAAGAAAAATATCTTTTAAAGGAGGGCTCCAAAATTGCCCTAAATCTCAACTGGTCAGTAATAATCATCCAGGATGATCGATAGATCATCCTGAACGATCAGTTCAAAATCAGCTATTTCAGCCTAGATGATCTGGCTCTTCTGGACGATCAGTGGAAAAAAATGATCGTATCGTCCAGGACGATTAGTGTAAATATAGGAATTTCATCCCGAAGAACGCTCTGGTCATCCAGAGAAACTTATGCTGGACAATCTAAAAATGACTTGATCGTCTAGGATGATAAGGGTATCATCCTGTATGATTAGTTCAAAAAGTTCCAAAATCATCCTGAGCACCGTTCTAGATGTACAGCTAAAACACACTAGACGATTATGATCATCCCGGATGATATGATCGTATCAATTAAATATTAATTACTTTCCTTAATTACTAGACTAATTTAGGCATGATTGCACTAGATCGTCCAGGACAATACACGTATCATCTTGGATGATCAGACCAAATATCTTAAAATAAAAACTTGTCTAACTTGATCTGGCGGCTGATAATTTTTGATTTGAGCCTATCATCTCGTATGATGTATTGATCATCCAGGACGATAAGCTTAATCAGACAGACTTAACTTGGTCGCCCTAATTAGGGTTTCTATTTTCACTTGATGGTCTAGGATGATGTGAATATCGTTTAAGATGATATAAACAAAAAATTGAACAGAAACTCTAATTCACTCAAGCTCTCCCCCTGAGTGTGTGTGTGCAAGGTTACTTAGCTAGGGGATCAGTTACATTACAATTGACTCAAGAAAAGGAAAAATAGTACATTTAGACACACTTGGACCCAATCTTGAGTTGGCTTGAGTTGTTTTTAATCTTCTATACCTGAAATGGATTAGCCAAGCAAAATAGAATACAAATATATTTGTCATCATCAAAACCAGATTTGCAACATGATTGATATTAATGCTTAAAATTAAAATTCTGTAAATTAGATTTTTAATGTTTTTTGTATATGTTGATGTTTGTTATTTGTATTTTTTTTGGTTTGTTTGTATTTTATTAATGCTTTTAATTATATTCCCATTATCTGTATTATATTTATTTTTTGTTTATATTACTTTTGTTTTTATTTTTAGCTTTACATTTCATGGATCTTGTGTGGGTTATTTTTAACAAGAGTCTGGTTTATTATATCTTAAGTTTAATTCCATTTGTACTGTATGAACCACTTTCATATTGTACGAATTCATTAGACTTTACATGATATTTTTTCTAGAACTAAATAAACAAAATGATATTTTTCAAGTAGATCATACTGTATGATAACACAATCATACTATACGATTCATTAACATTTTGTCTGTATGAGTGGGGAGCATTTTCTAAATGATAGTTATTTTCGAAGATAGTACATATGAAATCCAATTTCATCTATATGACCCTGTTATCAGTTTTCCATATGGACGAACCTAACTACGCTGGAACGATCTTTAATATTTCAATCGTCCCAGACGAACACGAGTTCGTCTGTACGATCATGTGATCAAAAAGCCTGTACAAAATGACTTTTCAGGAGTGGCAGTTTATGAAAAGTCATTTCATTTTTGGATATTCCAATTCATTTATACGAAATATTTTTTATCCCATTCGATTTCAAAATTATATGTTCGATCTAAATTTTGTACAATATAATAGGTCATTTTCTCTTTAAATTGAACTGTGGTGGATGTTTCTCTTCACATTCTCATTGGATCTCAAACCATCTTGTATTCTTCTATAGAAATGTCCAGCAGTAGCAAACATTCTCGTACTTCTAAGAGCTCATCCTCTCGCTTTGGTAGAGATGATGATTTTCTTTCTAAGGAGAATGAGGAAGCATTCAATCATTTTGTTGGAGCCAAGATTACCCCTTCTCAACTCCTTATTCAAAGTGACATAAACTTCTCAGTTATGCTCCTTTTTGCCTCAACCCAATTTTCTTTTATTCTCACATTGATCTATGCTTATCATAAAGAGACTTTTAAAATCTTTCTTGTGAACATGAAAGTGAACCAAGATTACTCTAGGATTACCTTTTATGTTTTTAAACAGCTAGTTGAAATTACTAAGGAAGACTTAGGCAACTTCCTTTACCGTAGGACTCAAGGGGTTAGAGCACACACCATGACCTCTAGAGCAGATTTTGATTGGTCGAAAATAAACCAATCTCTTAAAGGTGTTGCACAAGTAAACCATATTTCTCGTGTGTATTCATTCAACCAGAATGCCAAGATCATCCAACATGTCTTCAGAACTTCGATTATTCCCAAAGCTGGTGAACGTATCAATCTGACTCCTCTTTTGTCTATTATCACATACTTGATCATGACCAATTCTCCTATTGATGAAGCCCAACTAATCATGGATAACATCTATAAACTTTTCGATATTAGACTTCCTCATAATAGGAGGAAGAAAAATGTGGCCTTTGGATAATTAGTTGCCTACATTTTATAAAAGAAGTACAACCTGATCCATCCTGATCCTCCCACTGAACTTCTTGTTCATTTTACTGATTCATCTTTTCATGCACTTTTTGTTCGCGATCAAGGATCTGAGGGACAAGATTCAGAGAGAGAAGAAGGAGCCCCTGCACCTACACCTAGACCCGATCAGAATTTCTATCAAGAAATGCTCCAGGATTTTGACATATTGGAAACTCATTTTGATCAATATTTTGATCAAATTGAGAATCGCCTAAATTAGTAGGATGCAAGGTACAATGAATACATAGGGTGGATCCGATGGCAATTTAACTCGGTTAACAAAAATGTAGCAACAATCAATAGTTACTTTAGGATGTTCAACCCTCAACCACCTCCAGACCAAGGCCCCTTTGGTTTTAGTGTTACTTATCTATTGTACTTTTTGATGAGATTGTGTACTTATTGTTGACATGTTTCTTTTGATTGCAAGTGTTGGCTTCTCTATGTTGTGGTTCTTTTTTTTTTTTGGCATGATGTATGGGTGTAAGCGTTATAAGTGTTAAATGAAAGGATGTTTTATCTTGTATTGAAATTTCCCTTCTTGAAATATTTATTTTTTTGGAGAAAAATCATTTGTAGTTTTTTTGTAGAATGGAATTTTGAATTACTTTCTCTACAAATTAATTTCCATGCAAAATTTAATCTCTCAAAATTTTAAATTACATTATGACTGGATGTAGATTAGAAGATCAATTTCATATTCTTAGAGACAAGTATTACATAACTAATTGTTGCAAAATAGATGTCTTATTTTTATTTTAATTCTTTTTCAATCTGTTTATTTTTATTAATTATTAGAATTTGTGTTAAAGATTTATTGATATTGGAAAGATCGAAAATGTAAAAAGATGCACAAAATGTGCCACTAGTTTAAAAAAATGTGAAATGTTCGCCAAATTTAAAATAGGCACAAAATTAGCCCAAACTAAAAAAGATGCATAAAGTGTGCCACAAAAAATTGAAAAGATGTGCAATGTCGCCAATTGAAAAATTCATGCTATTTTTTTCCTTTATCAGTCTATCTCTTATACAAATCCATACAATTGGAAATAATCTTCATTATTGAATTAGAAATTAATTAATCTTTATTTCAACTTTTTTGCAATAATTATTTTTATTTGATTTGTCTCGAATGAACAGTGAACCTGGTTGGCCTTTCTATTCTTAGTTGTTCTTTGATTTAAAATTGGAGTTTTTTTTTAGCTTTAGGAAGGTAATGTTGTAATTTCAATTACTTTAAAATCTCCTTCTTCATCAACTATTTTGATTTATCCATAGAAACTTATCTTTTTAAGAGGTACTTCCATTTTTTTGTTGTAAAAAAGGGGAGTCATTAGTTATTATTTGATTATCGGTTATTGTTTGACGTGTGATGTGATATGTGTTTTGTGCTTGTTTTTGTTATGTGTTTTGTGCTTGTTTGTTGTGCCTGTAATTTTTTATTTTCATTGATTTTCATTGGAATCCTTTATTTTAAATTGATTATTTATTAAGGGGGAACTTAGGAAAAAAAATTGGCTTAAGTGTTAACTCAAACAATAATTATTTTGCCATCATCAAAAAATGGGGAGATTGTTACAACTTAGTTTTCAAAACTATGTTTTTATATGAGATTGTTGCAACTTAATTCTCAAAACTATGTTTTTATATCATGTAAGTTTTTGATGATAGAAACTTAGTTTCTCCTAATATATATTGGATATATTTTATTTGTGTTGTTTGCGTGTACTAATGTTTCAAGGAAATCATACTCTAGACTACCAAAGACTTCGAGATATATTAGATTAGAGTTTCTTGTAATGAAGTTTGTAATTTTTCTCTTTTTCTTGAGTCTGAGAGAGTGTGATTGTAATTGGGTAACCGTACACACAACCTGGGGGAGTGAGTCAAAGCTTTATATTTTAAAACTAATTATATTGTACAATTTTTAAATCATACTGGATGATTTGCCATCGTAGTTCCTCCAAAACTAAGTTAATCAAATCTTGTATGAATTTTTTTAAGTTGTTCGTCAAGTATAATGTTTGGTTCATACAGATAACTCATATAGTACGAAGTGGATGTGTACCAGATCATCACAGACAAACTTGTTATTTTTTGACCTATTTATACTATATGACTTATATTCATACTGTATGATATAGGTTCATACAGATAATTCATATAGTACGAAATGGTGTTCTCCACTTTTATACTAAGAAAAACATAATTTGTTTTAATTGTTTGTATTATATGATGTCTGTTCATACAGACAACTAACAGAGTACAAAATGGGGTTCATATATGATCATACAAGACGAATGAGTTTTGTTTGAACTATTCATATAATATGATGTCAGTTCGTACAGACGATTCACATAGTATGAAATCAAGTTTGAACAATATCGTACATAAATTTTGTAACTTTTCATACGTATGAAGTACGATCGTACTGTACGATCCAAGTCCATTCAACTTACAATTTTTAATTTTTTGGACAGATTTTATTGTCCTTCCTATACAAGGTCCCTAATACTGACACTCACAGATCTGACTATGAAAATTCTTTTGAGAGTGCACCTGGAGATTGTTAGGAAGAGTATTTTGGAATTTAAGAGTGAGAGATCTAGTGAGAGGGATTTGTGAGGGGATTCATAAGGTTTCCCAACGGTGAGAATCTCTTGCTTACTCTTTAAAGTTCTTCCATACTTTTTTGAATCCTCTTGAGAGGAGATTTTCAAGGGAGATCGGGTTCTCTGCCTTCACCAAGAGGGTGAAAAGGATGAGTTGGTACTCTGCCATCACCAGGAGGGTAAGAAAGGATGTTGGTACTCTGCCATGACCAGGAGGGTTAGAAAGGATGTTGGGTTCTCTGCCATCACAAAGAGAATGAAAAAGGATGACTTGGTACGCTACAATCACTTAGAGGCTCTAAAAGGCATCAGTTCTCTACCACATAGGGTTGGTGAAATAGAGTTTGTAATGGCTTCTCTGCCTTGCTATGGGGGCAAAAAGAGGGACTATTAAGTTTTGCAATACCTAGAGAAGGAGTCTTCAGGGAGTGGACGTGGGTCTAGTTGGACTGAACCACCATAAAATTTGGTGCCTTCTATAAATTTAGTTTTACTACATTTTATTCATTTTTTTGCACTTTTAAATTTCTATGGTTGAAAAATAATTTGTGAAAATGCATCATTGTGTTGAATATCTATAATTGGTTTTCTAAAATCCAGGAGAATTTTTAAAATTACCAATTCACCCCCCCCCCCCTCTTTGTTGGCCTTTGGACAATTGTATTAGGTCTAACAACCTAATCATACTTTCATTGATGATGTTTCGAATGTAACAGTGAAATTTGTTTTGTGATCAGATAACATATGGGTGGCATCACATTTCAATTTTTGGTGTCAATCATCTCTTTGGATTGATTTCATCTGATTTGACAAAAAGGGGTTCCCTCTTAGGTGAATTTTATGGCATGATAGCAACAACACAGTCTGTTTAGCAATCAAAGGTCATTTGTCCCTTCAATTGACATGCAGCGCCTATATGCGCATTTCTTGAATCGTTATTTTCCCCTCTTCTCGTGTGTTTTGATGTCTAGGGGTTAATAAATGCTCACTGTAAATGTTGTATTAGTCTAGAGCGAATCATATTTATTGTATGCTGATTGACCTTATGGATCTCTAGATATTTGTTCTAGATGTCACACTGAGGGTTTTTATTTTGCGGATCTCCAAGAGCTTGATTGGATGTCACACTAAGGTTTTTAATTCTTAGATATCCAAGAGGTTGTTTTGATGTCACGTTAGTTTTCTATCTTCATGGATTTTTATAGATAGATGTTAGTAGATTTCAGTATCACTTGTTCTATTCTACCACCGTCACTTTAAATTCTAGCCTATTCATAACATCTCAACATCTTTCTTTTCCAAAATAATGTATAGATGTAATATTTTATCTGTATAATAATTTGTGATGTTCAGGATTTTACCGAGCTTTATAGATTCATCAGCTACTAAGACTTTAGCTATTTCAAGTCTTCTACAATTGTCTTCTTAGTTACACTTTCATGAGATTTTAAATATTTATTTAGGGATCTCTAGATATTAGTTCTAGATGTCACACTGAGGGTTTTTATTTTGCGGATCTCCAAGAGCTTGATTGGATGTCACACTAAGGTTTTTAATTCTTAGATCTCCAAGAGATTATTTTGATGTCACGTTAGCTTTCTATCTTCATGGATTTTTATAGACAGATGTTAATAGATTTCCGTATCACTTGTTCTATTCTACCACCGTCACTTTAAATTCTAGCCTATTCATAACATCTCAACATCTTTCTTTTCCACAATAATGTATGGATGTAATAGTTTATCTGTATAATAATTTGTGATGTTCAGGATTTTACCGAGCTTTATAGATTCATCAGCTACTAGGACTTTAGCTGCTTCAAGTCTTCTACAGTTGTCTTCTTAGTTACACTTGCATTAGGAGGGTTACTTCTTGTGGTTACTATAAATTAAAGAAATTGTGTTCATCATTTCTGTCTAGCTCGCCAGAACATAAGCTAGGATCCTCACTAACTATAATTATTAAGGTCGGACTACATTTTAAATTCCCTTGTTATTTATTAATTCCTCCATTGGGGCTCTAGATCACACCATATTTTTAATATGTGTATGAATTATATCTAAATAAATTGAAGTAAAGAGAAGTTAAAAATAATATGATTGAATAAACATTAAAACTTACTCTAAGCAATACATGCCTTTCAATTCACCAAAAATTCAAAAAAGTTTATTAGCTACTCATTGAGGCATTGAAACTCATAGAGAACACAATATACAAAACAAATGTTTTATTATACAAAATAATTCACAAGTACAAACATGTGATAGAATTTAAAATAAGAGATAGTAAAGTTAAAAAATGACCCAGAAGTATTGCTACAATCCTTTACTCACTCCTTTATTTTGTTCCACTTCAATACAGTACTCAGGTACAAGAAAGACAAGCTACACACTCCCCTATTCAACTCTCACAGACTTACACATACTCACAAAATGACACTACACAAGAATCCTCCAATTCGCCATCCTCTCTACATGAGGAATAAGGTGAGAATTTATATTATTATTTTTTAACTAGCACTGTAGCATTGGCTTGGTGGCACTTCGATGTTATTGAACCAGTGCTTTGGTTCTCTAATAGTCTCTTTGGTTCACTAATCCAATTGACTTTCATTGCGGTGCTTGGCATTTTGGCGATGTGGCACGTCGATTTTGATCTGGCTCTGAGGCACTTATTTGATAGCACCTTGGCACTAAGCTCTCCAACAATTTTCGGTAAGCTGTTTATTACAACACTAAAGGGTTGGTGCTGTGGTGCTGGATTGAGTTTAGGAGATACGACATATCCAATTTCTTTTGATTTTCTTATAATTTCATGCACAAAACATAAGGATTACAATATCAAAATAACATAATCATAGGCAAATAAAATAACAATTTTTATCTTATCAATAAGTATTCCTTGATGGATAGAGATGGAAATACATGAAAACAATGGAAATAAGATAAATTAAGGTTATCAAGGCTACTTGAAGCAGAAGTTTTAGTTCACCACCAAAAAAGGAATTTTTAATGGGTCCGGACATTGGACAAAGCTTTACGTCCACACACTAGTTAAATGACACCACGAAGCCACCCGAAGTCCCGTCGACCTGACTTGTCAAAAAGTTGTAGTAAAGCTCAAGTGTTTCTAATTACTGCACAGCCTGATGATTTGACCCCGCATCCCGACCCGACGTTTTGACTATTCATGCTTTCCAAAAGAAGACCGCGGGTCACTTTCGAAAAAATTCAAATTCAAGGCTTTTCAATTTCTCTGGCTCTATTTATCGTTGGATGAAGCTTTAGAGCTCAATCATCAGCTTCTTTGTGAGAGAGATTCTGAAGCCATGCCTAAGGTTAGTATTTTATTACGAGATAGGTATAGTCTTGTATATTCTATTGTTGTTTGGGAATTTTTTTCCTATAAATTAAAAAAAGGTAAATGAAATGTTTAGGTTTAAGATTTCCTTTATATTAAAAGTTGTAAATGTTTATAACAAAAATATAAATGTTTATTTTGATGAACTCTCAATATATCTATTCTCGGTATATATCAGAATAAGAACAGCATACCAACTGTACTGCTCAGTACCATTTGCTACCTCTCAGTAAAACCTGGGTACTGAGTTGATGCAGTTTTGGGTTTCATCTGGAAATTATAATACCAGGGGTAAAATGGTTTTATCAAAAATTTTAATAGAAAATCTATGTTGGAAATATGCTTATTAAGCATAGTACTATTGTGTATGAAAGCTTGATACCAATCCTCAGTACTTTTCTATGCATTGAAGCTTGATACCGATCGGTACAGAGAAATATCAAGCAATATCAGTCGATATTGGTAATACTCGGTACCGCACAGTACTAAAATTGTCTTGTTCGTATATTCTTCGGTACTGCTCGGTACTGAACTTGTCTTGTGTATATATTGTTCGGTACTTCTCGGTACATGTTAGTAACGACTATGCCTTAGTAATTTCATAAATTTGTTAACTTATTATCGATCTCAATGTTGTAGGGATATTTTCTCCCTATTCATTTTTGAAGCAGAACATACACATTTAGAGAAGTTTGCAATCATTTAGTAAGCACATTTAGCCAATAGTTCATTGATAGACTAAGGCAGCTTCAACTTTATCAATTTCTGGTATTGCCTCCATTTCGTCAGAATTTTCTGCTAGTGGATAAGCTTCTCACCAAGTGGGACATCCGGAAGCAGTGTTTTGTTATCAAAGGATGGAGGCTACCATTCACTTCAGATGAGGTCGACTTTATGCTTGGACTGCCCAATAAAGGTGTTAAATTCATGCCTGGAAGTGCTAGAATAAGGGGAAAAATATCCAATGACACCAGACATGAGATTAAAAGTGAGGATGTCTCTACTCCACTAGAAGATCTTGTGAAGAAATTCATATTATACTTATTATCAAACCTTTTTTTCCCATGGCAAACTTTAGGATACCTACTGCAATTCTTAATGTTGCTGACAATATTGATGATTTTTTAACTTATAACTGGCTAGCCTCCATTAGAGACTTCCTGGTAAGTGAATTCAATGGCATTGCCAGGAAGAATTCCAAGGGCAGCCCATTGGGTTATGTAAATGGATTTGTAATCATTGTAATTATGAGTAAATCAACCATGTGGATTCATTTCGTTACTGTAAAACCACATTAAAATTAGTAGGTTAACTTGCTGTTATCCAAATATGTAGATTTAGTTTCTAGAGCATACAAGCATCCATGCTCTAGTGGAAGACCTGTCCTGACCTCATTTTATTTGTTGGGACAGCCACATTATGTACAGTGAGAAGGAGGTGACCAAATAATTTGCTAGTCTACGTAAATGTTAAGTAACTATTCAAGATGTGCTGATACTCATTTTGTATTGCGCTTGACCTGACAAAAAATATACTGTAGATTTTTTGTAATTTGGAAGGAGTCATAGAAGTGGAGAGAATGTTATTAGAGAGTTCTCGCATTATTTTTCCACAGAAACTTTTAACTCTACCTGAAAACTATCTTAAAATTTAACTCCATAACTCCAACCCCTAATTATCCCATAAACTCTCTCCCAGGCCCATCATGTTGAAAATTTGGTTTTGATGATGACAAATATGTTTCCAGTGTGTTTTGCTTGGCTAATCCGTTTCAGGCACAAAAGACCACGAGCCACTCAAGCTAACTCAAGACCGGGTCCAAGTGTGTCCAATGTACTGATTTTCTTTTTCTTGAGTCAATTGTAATGTAACTGATCCCCTAGCTAAGTAACCTTGCACACACACACTCAGGGGGAGAGCTTGAGTGAGTTAGAGTTTCTGTTCTTTTTCTTGTTCAGATTATCCTGGACGATATGAACATTGTCCTAGACGAGCTAGTAAAAATAGAAACCCTAATTAGGGCGACCAAGTTAAGAGGGTCTGATTAAGCAGATCATCCTGGACGATATTTGGATCGTACGGGATGATATGCTCAAATCAGAAATTCTCAGCCACCAGATCAAGTTAGGCAAGTTTTTATTTTAAGTTATTTGGTTTGATCGTCCCGGACGATACGTGTATCATCATGGACAATTCAGTACAATCATGCCTAATTTAATCTGGCAATTAAGGAAAGTAATTTATTTTTGAATGATACGATCATATCATCCTGGACGATCGCAGGATTGTCGAGTGCATTTCAGCTGTACGACCCGAACTGTGTAGAGGATGATTTGGGCACTTTTTGAACTAATCGTACAGGACGATACCCGTATCGTCCTGGACGATCAAGTCATTTTTTGGTCGTCCAGGACAAGTTTCTCTGGACGACCCGAACTGTCTTCTGGACGATATCCTCAATTTGTACTAATCGTCCCGGACGATCGTAGGATCATACGGGACGATATGAATAATTTTTTCTACTGATCGTCCATAAGAGCCAGATCGTCCAGGCTGAAACAGCTGAATTTGAACTGATCATACAGGACGATCTATCGATCGTCCTGCATGATTCTTGCCGACCAGTTGAGATTTAGGGAAAATTTTAAGCCCTCCTATAAAAGAATTTTTTCTTGGAACAAGAAAAATCTTTTGCCACTTTCCTTCCCAGAGAAATCCTAGAGAGAGAGAGTTGGGAGAGAGAGAGAGGATCTTGTGAGGGGGAGTTAGTGAGGGATTCACTAAGGTTGCTCCAAGCAAGGATCAGAGTCATCTTCTCTGCTCGTCGTCTTCGTCTAGTTGGTGTTCGTCGTGGGAGGATCGTCGGCAAGAAGATTCGGGATTCTCTGCCCGCTTTAGGTGGGAGCAAAAGGAGTTCGAGGGTTCTCTGCCCGCTTCAGGTGGAAGCAAAAGGAGTTCGAAGGTTCTCTGCCTGCTTCAGGAGGAAGCAAAAGGACGTTGGGTTCTCTGCCTTACCGTGTGGTGGAAAGAAGGTTTTTGTACATGCTTCTCCGCCTTGCTTTGGGAGAAAAAGGAGAGTCACTTTCTGTTTAGTGCAATACCCGGAGGGGAGGCTCCGGGGAGTGGAGGTAGGTCAAGTTGACCGAACCACTATAAAATCTGGTTTGCTTTTCTGATTCAATTTTTGCACTTTACTTTTCTGATATAAACTGCTTGGGTGAATATCTATGATTGATCTTTTCGTTCTTGTTTACTTGTTTCTGCTGCTAAGTATCGAAAAGATTTTCATTATTGTCGTGAAATTTTTAAATAACCAATTCACCCCCCCTCTTGGTTAGCCTTGGGACTAGTTCACTAGGGCTTAACATCCCTATCGAACATTCAAGTGGTATCAGAGCGGGATTGAAAATTTAGGTTTAAAAACTTTTGAATTTGATCTATGGCTAACTGTAACAATCGTAATACTGCTGAAGGTTATTCTATTACAAGACCACCGTTGTTTGATAATATTCCTTTTGATTTTTGGAAAACACGCATGCCTACTTTTCTTCAATCGATTGGCTATCGCATGTGGAAGTTAGTTAAGGATGGATACGAACCACCTTTTAGATTGATTAACAATGTGAAAACTGAACTTCTGTTTGCAGATTGGACTTTTGATGATCGTAATTTAGCATAGTTAAATGCAAAATATTTGAACTGTTTCTTTTGTGCTTTAAAATCTGAAGATTATATGTGTGTTTCTACTTATACAATGGGTAAAGAAATCTAGGATAGATTGTGTATAACATATGAAGGTACAATTGAAGTCAAACAGTCTAGGTTAAACATCTTGTTATATGATTATAAACTTTTTTGCATGAAACCTAGTGAGACTATTTCAAAAATATACACAAGGTTCACTCAGATTGTTACCTCTTTGCATACTTTAGGTAGAGAACTTACTAACTACGAAAGAGTGAACAAAATTCTTAGATGTTTACCTTCTTCATACGATGCTAAGATTACTGTGATCATTGAATCTAAAGATTTAAATACTTACTCTATTGACAGCTTACTTGGATCACTCATTGCTTACGAGCAAGGGGTGAACCAAAGGCAACTTAATGCAGGTGAACGAAAGAAGGAGAAAATAGTGGCACTGAAGGCCAACGAGAGTGATTCTAGTTCTTCCGGGTCTGATAGCGATGATGTTGCCTTAATCACTAGGCAATTCAAAAGCTTTCTAAGGAAGAAACATAAGAACTATCAAAAGTGGAACAAGGGTAAGTCCAGTAAAAATTTTAAGGGTTCATCTGATACTATGTGTTTTGAATGCAGGAAGCCTGGAAACATTAAGGCTGATTGTCCTACACTTAAAGCCCATCCAAGCAAGGAGAAGGGTGAGGAGAAACCAAAGTTCAGAAAGGATAAGAAGCGAATTCAGAAGGCGTTCTGGGCAGACTCTGCATCCGACTCTTCTGAGACTGAAGCTGAAGAGGAGGAAACAAACTTGTGTCTGATGGCTGATGATCACACTAGTCAGTCGGACCAGGAAGAGGTATGTGAGCTTACTTACGATAAATTATTTGAAGTTTCTGAAAAAATTCATACATCGTATAGGAAGCTTAAGAAAGCTCATGCTAGTTTGAAATTAGATTATTTGACTATGCAAAAAGAGCATGATTCTGTAGTTAGAGATCATTCTACACTTGATTCCAATCACATGTCTTTGCTTGATGAGGTTGATGAATTGAACAAAAAATATCTTGATTTAGTTTCTGAGCATGATTCTTTGAAAACCACGCATGTTGATTTAGAAAGAGCTTTTAAAAAGTTAGATATAATGGCATGTGAAGTAGAAAGTAGCAATGGAGCCTTAAAATTTGAAATTGCAAGTTTAAAGAAAGAAAATGAGTTTTTGAAAGTGAAAATCAGTGCTTTTGAAAAGAACAAAAAACCACCTACTTTTTAACAGTTTTATGCACCGCCACCTTTTGAAAAATCTATTGCAAGTTCATCAAAGCATGTTTCATACACTTCTAGGAAGAGGCACTATCACTCACGATGTTTAGTTAAACCTTTTCCTGGTGTTAGATGCTTTTCATGTGGCATGTTAGGACACATTTCCCACACCTGCACTGTTCACCGTAGTACACATTGGGTGTGGAGAACCAAATTGCCTGTTTCATAGCACAGCACGCATGCATTACATTCTTCTTTTCATAAGAAGGAACCCAAACCTGTTTGGGTTCCTAAGACTAACGTTTGATATTTTTGTAGGGTTGCTCTCACACAAGACCTCATGAGAGCTTGTGGTACTTGGACAACGAATGTTCTAGACATATGACTGGAGATGCAAATCAGTTCATATTGCTGGAGGCCAGGGCTGGAGGCAAGGTTACACTTGGAGATAACACCACCAGGAAGGTGGTAGGCTCAGGTATAATTGGTGATTCAAAGAATTTTATGATTGATAATGTTTTGCTTGTAGATGGACTGAAACACAACTTGCTGAGCATTAGTCAACTGTGTGATAAGGGATACAGCATCAAATTCCTGCCCACTGGCTGCATTTTAAGCTTAAATGATAAAGTTGTTTTGCAGGGGCAATGGATCAATAACGTCTACAAGCTGGATGTAAGTTGCATTAAATCTGATAATTCAATTTGCTTAAAAATTGCTGCTGATGAGTCTTGGTTATGGCATAGGAGATTGTGTCATGCCAGTATGAAAACCCTTAGGAGAGTCACCCAAAAGGACTTAGTTAGAGGTGTGCCCAAGCTCAAGTTCACTAAGGATCACCTGGGTTATGCCTGTCAGTTAGGGAAGCAAGTCCAGTCCCCCTTTCACTCTGTTAAGAACATTAGCACCTCTAGACCTTTAGAAGTTCATCACATGGACCTCTTTGGACCCATTAGCACTGCTAGCTTAGGGGGGAGAGTCTATGGGTTTGTGATTGTAGATGATTATTTGAGGTTCACTTGGGTGAAATTTTTATCACATAAATCTGAGTCATTTGATGAGTTTAGATCTTTCTCTACTTGGATTCAGAAGAAGTTAGGATGTGAGATTATTACCATCCATAGTGATCACGGAGGGGAGTTTGAGAATGAAATATTTGGAAGTTTTTGTGAGGATCAAGGGATTAGTCACAACTTTTTAGCTCCTAGGACCCCTCAGCAGAACGGGGTTGCTGAAAGGAAGAACAGGACCTTAGTGGAAGCCGCTAGAGCCATGCTTGCCGAGTATTCACTTCCAAAATACTTTTGGACTGAAGCGGTGAACACTGCCTGTTATGTGCTGAATAGGGTGAATGTGAGAGTCAAACTGAACAAGACACCTTATGAGATCATTAACGATAGAACTCCAAATTTGTCCCACCTCCATGTCTTTGGCTGTAAGGTTTTCATTCTGAACAACGGGAAGTCACCCTTAGGAAAATTTGACCCCAAATCTGATGAAGGAGTGTTCTTAGGATATTCAAGTGTGGGGAAATTCTTTAGGGTGTTCAATAAGAGGACTTTGGTGGTGGAAGAAATAACCCATGTAGTGTTTGATGAATCTGATCCTAAGGAGTCTAGATCTGAAGTAGAAGATGAAAGGATTATTGAGGTTACCCAAGGGGTTGGAAATACAAATCTGGAGGAAAGGGTAGAACCTCAAACCACATTACCTAGAGATTGGAGATACTCTTCGAGTCATCCTAAAGAACTGATCTTAGGAGACCCTTTTGAAGGTGTTAGAACTAGTCATGGACTTAGGAAGGAAGTAAACCATTCTGCCTTTATTTCAATGACTGAACCCACCAACATCAATCAAGCCTTGTTGGATGAGTTTTGGATTTTAGCTATGCCGGAAGAATTGAATCAATTTGTAAGGAATGATGTTTGGGAGCTAGTAGAAAGACCTAAAAATCAAAGTATTGTGGGAACCAAGTGGGTCTTTAAAAATAAGATGAATGATTCTGGTGTAGTGGTGAGAAATAAGGCAAGATTGGTGGCTAAGGGGTATAATCAGATAGAAGGGATTGATTTTGAGGAGACCCTTTCCCCTGTAGCTAGATTGGAAGCCATTAGAGTGCTCTAGCCTTTGCCTGTTATAAGGGATTTAATCTATTTCAAATGGATGTCAAGAGTTCCTTTTTAAATGGGGTATTAAAAGAAGATGTTTTTGTAGAACAACCCCCAGGTTTTGAGAGTTCCCAATATCCGAATCATGTTTTCAAATTAAAAAAGGCCTTATATGGATTGAAACAGGCACCCAGAGCTTGGTATGAGAGGCTTAGCACATTCCTGTTAGAAAGAGAGTTTGTTAAGGGGAGCGTAGACACCACCCTTTTTCTGAGGAGATTAGGAGATGACTTACTCATTGTCTAGATTTATGTTGATGATATAATTTTTGGATCTTCTGATAAATATTTATGTGATGAGTTTTTTAAAACAATGAGTAAGGAGTTTGAGATGAGTATGATGGGAGAATTGTCCTACTTTTTAGGATTTAGCATAAGGTAAATGGATGATGGAACCTTTCTCAATCAATATAAATATACTAAGGACATTTTGAGGAAATTTGAAATGGACAAAGCCAAGCTAATCAATACTCCCATGCCCTCCTCAGTTCAGTTAGATAAGGATTCAAGTGGAAAATCTGTTGATAAGAAGAAATATAGAGGAATAATAGGATCACTGCTTTACCTGACTGCTAGCCGACCTGATATCATGTTTAGTGTCTGTCTTTGTGCTAGGTTTCAGGCTGATCCTAAAGAGTCCCACCTGACTGCTGTTAAGAGAATTCTTAGATATCTTTTAGGGACCCCAAACCTAGGAATCTGGTACCCTAGGCACAGCACCTCTTTTGAGATCATTGGATATTCTGATTCTGACTTTGCGGGGTGTAGGGTGGATAGAAAGAGCACCTCTGAAACTTGTCAATTCATAGGACAGTCTTTAGTCTCCTGGTCCAGTAGAAAACAGAACTCAGTTGCACTTTCCACTGCTGAAGCTGAGTACATTGCCTTAGGGAGTTGTGTGGCCCAAGTTCTTTGGTTGAAGCAACAAGTCTTGGATTTAGGGTTACCTATTGACACAATTTCTGTTCTATGTGATAATACTAGTGCCATCTGTATCTCTAAGAATCCAATCCAACATTCTAGGACCAAACACATTTATATAAGGCATCACTTCAATAGGGACCATGTTACAAAAGGGGTCATTGAGCTACATCATGTAGCAACTGAAAATCAGCTGGCTGACATATTCACTAAACCACTGGCGTTTGACTCATTCAGCATTTTGAGAACCAGATTAGGAGTGATTGATATAAATGCTTGATTCTGATGACTACTGATTTCTGATTGTTCTGATTGGTATTCTATTTTCTGTTAGTTAGTTTTTGGTTTGGTTATTTGCTTTCAGTTGATTTTATTTCTTCTGCTGATTTCTGTTTGTAGCCTTACTGTTAGTTTGATTTGAGTATTTACTTTGATGTGATTTTCTACCTGCTTTTTATTCACTGGTTCATATCTTACACTTATTGTTTTATGCTTTTCAAAATCTGATCACCGCTCACTACTTCTGATAATCTGAATTTCTGATTGGGAGTTTTACCTTATTTTTTATTTGGAAGCCAGTAAGCAGTGATTGATTCCACTGAATCTGTTAAAGGGAAGAAACATTGATGATTGTTTCTCTTCCTCTAACTCCTTTACTGGTGTATAGTTTCTTTTGGATAAAAATCCTCTTCAAAATAGAAATGTTAGTATTTGAAATAGAGATTATTTTATCTTCCTACAGTAATCTACCTCATATCAATAGTGTTTTCAAAGTCTTGAGTCATTAGTTTGATTTTCTAAATCAAGTGATTGCATTTATCATATGATGTATGGTTTTTATTTTGTGAATCATTCTTCCTTATTATGGAGAGTCATCTCCTATGTCTGGAAGATAATTTCACAGCTGAGACTCTTTAATGATTATGAAAAGGAGAAAGCTTACAAAAGATGCGCAGTGTGCCAAATAAATTGAAAAAGAGGCATAAAATGAGCCCAAAGCTGAAAAGATGTGAAAAATCACCAACTAAAAGATACACAAAGTGTATCAAAAATAAAAAGATGCGCAAAGCGCCAACCAAATTGAAAAAGAGGCACAAAATGAGCCCAACCAAGCTTTCATTCCTTTCAGATCGTTAAAGGTCTTAGAAATATCCGTGTGCCGCTTAATACTTTCAAAAGCTTGTGTTAGAAAATCCTGATTTCTGATTTTTTATTTTGTAACACTATTATATCAGATATTTTTCTGGAACGAGGCTTGAAAGGATCTCTTTTCAAATCTAATTTCTTTTCTTCTCAATCGAATTTTTATTTTGAAAGAGGTTTGCATCGATAAGGTGCCCGGGGTCGGAGTTACAAAAGTTAATTTTTTCTAACCTTTTCTGGATTTCAGCGCTGTCAATCATTCTCTTATTGGTTGTTGGATCTAAAATCAAGGAAAAATTCTGATTTATTCGAGCAGCTTAAAAAAAATCGTTGCTTCCATGTGTTTTTGCTGTGAGCTTTATTCATTTTTTGTTTTATTTTAATTTCGTGGTTGTGTTTTTTTTGGGATCCTGATCTGTCATCTTCATCCTCCATCTTTTTCTTTTTTCTTCACATCATCCTGGACGATACCCTGATCGTCCTGGACGATCCAAACATCGTCCTGGTCAATTCATTCAAAATCATCCCCACACTGCTCCTGCTGCTGAAAAACTTCTATTATTGGTGATCGTCCTAGACGATCCTTACATCATCCTGGAAGATATGATCCATATCTTCCTGATCTGATCAAATGGCTGACATTGCTCCAATTATTGTCCATCATCCTGGATGATCCACCTTATCGTCCTGGACGATCCACATGTCAGCCGCTGGATGATTGGAATTCGGCCCGTCCGACACACTTATTGCATATCGTCTGGGATGATCCACCTTATCGTCCTGGGCGATACCTTTTCTTCAACGGTCATCCAGCCTGACTCCTCGGGACGATCTCCTGTGTCTAATCATCCTGGATGATCTCTGATCGTCCTGGACGATCAGACCGCTTTTTTGACCAATCGTCCAGGACGTCACAAAAGCCCATATCGTCCTGGACGATGTCGCGATCGTACGGGACGATCAGGCCATTTTCTATATAAACAACAGTTTTCTTAAGGATTTTCCACACTCTTTCTTCCACTCTCCTTCTACTTCCCTACACTTTTAATTTCTAATGGCTGGTGGCAAACGTTCTCGTCAAAAGAGTGCAAGCTCCTCCCGGGCGGCTGTTGATCCTCGCTTCCCCAATGCAGCCGATCAGGCTGCCTACGAGCGATATTGTGAAGTGGGGATTACACCATCGAACATAGTAAATCCCCACACTCTTACTTATCCTATCCTTGACCTCTTCGCATATACCTCCCTCACCTTCATCATGACTCTCGCCTTTCCTTTTAGCTCGGAACTTCTTCACGTTTTCTTTACAAACTTGCAGATTTCGGCTGATTATTCCACCCTCCGCTCTTATGTAAATCAGCGCCCTGTCGAACTAACTTACCAGGACTTTCATAACATTCTCCAACTTTCCGTCACTGGAGATAAACTTCACACCCTTATCACCGACCCTGACTATGATTGGAGTGTCGCCAATCATTTCCTTCACAATACAAATGCCCCATATCATGACAATACTTGCACTACACTTCTTAAGGACGCCCGGACTATTCAGCATGTTCTTTGTTCCTCCATCGTTCCAAAGGTGGGGGATCGAATTCACATCACCCCACTACTGTCCTTAACCACCTACTACATCCTGGCCCATAGGGAATTTAATGCATCTGACCTTATTATCCGGTACCTCGAGCACCTCACCATTATTCGGGATCCAGGTCATCGCCGTCATCCAAATTTAGCCTTAGGATATATCATTGCCTATGCCCTAGAAACCAAATATGACCTGTAATATCCCGCAGCTCCAGATGTCCCTCCTTCCTTCCTCACCAACAATTCCTTTCATGTCCTACATAGCACCCGACTACATCCGGAGCCCGCCCCGGATGTTGAGGAAGAGGAGGAAGAGGCCATTCCAGTTCCTGCTGCACCAGAGGCACCTGCTCCCCTTCGCATTGCCTCTCCCTTTGACCACCTGGTGCAGCACTTCGATCAGTGGGAGGCCAGATTTGATTCGTATGTGGCTACCCAGGAGCAGCGGCACGCCAAGGACATCCAGCGCTTCACTGACTATGCTGCGCAGCAGCAACAGCAGCATGACCGGGATATTGCCTGGATTGGAGCCCATTTTCAAGCCATTCACCACTACTTCAACCCACCACCGCCACCTCCTTCTTTCGATCAGGATCCATCTCTGTTCTAGTTTTCTGTTTTGTAGTTATTTTTTCTTTTATGTTTTGTACTTATGTTTCAGTGTTCTGTTTTATCCTCCTCCTTTTTGTGATGTCAAAAGGGGGAGTCAGTTGTAGTCATTTCAGTTTTTTGTTATGTGTTATATTTTCTGTATTGATTTAGTTAAATGAAAATTGAAAAAAAATATTTGTCTTTTTTGATCTCCTAGTTAATGTTATTTTCCAACTACTGTACAAATGTTTGCCATCATCTAACTCCAGTGTGTTTTGCTTTGCTAATCCGTTTCAGGCACAAAAGACCACGAGCCACTTAAGCCAACTCAAGACCGGGTCCAAGTGTGTCCAATGTACTGATTTTCTTTTTCTTGAGTCAATTATAATGTAACTGATCCCCTAGCTAAGTAACCTTGCACACACACACTCAGGGGGAGAGCTTGAGTGAGTTAGAGTTTCTGTTCCCCCTAGCTAAGTAATCTTGCACACACACACTCAGGGGGAGAGCTTGAGTGAGTTAGAGTTTCTATTCTTTTTTTTGTTCAGATCATTCTGGACGATATGAACATCGTCCTGGACGATCCAATAAAAACAGAAACCCTAATTAGGGTGACCAAGTTAAAAGGGTCTGATTAAGCAGATCGTCCTGGACGATATTTGGATCGTACGAGACGATATGCTCAAATCAGAAATTCTCAGCCGCCAGATCAAGTTAGGCAAGTTTCTATTTTAAGGTATTTGGTCTGATCGTCCCAGACGATACGTGTATTGTCCTGGACGATTAAGTACAATCATGCCTAATTTAATCTGGTAATTAAGGAAATTAATTTATTTTTGATTGAGACAATCATATCATCCTGGACGATCGCAGGATCATCCCGAACGATCATGATCATCTAGTGCATTTCAGCTGTACCACTTGAACTGTGTACAGGATGATTTGGGCACTTTTTGAACTAATCATACAGGATGATATCCGTATCGTCCTGGACGATCAAGTCATTTTTTGGTCGTCCAGGACAAGTTTCTCTGGATGACCCGAACTGTCTTCTGGACGATATTCCTCGATTTGCACAAATCATCCCAGATGATCGCTGGATCGTACGGGACGATATGAACAATTTTTTCTACTGATCGTCCAGAAGAGCTAGATCGTCTAGGCTAAAACAGTTGAATTTGAACTGATCGTACAGGACGATCTGGAAGATTCTTGCCGACCAGTTGAGATTTAGGGCAAATTTTAAGCCTTCCTATAAAAGAACTTTTTCTTGGAACAAGAAAAATCTTTTACCACTTTCCTTCCCAGAGAAATCCTAGAGAGAGAGAGAGAGTTAGGAGAGAGAGAGAGAATCTTGTGAGGGGGAGTTAGGGTGGGATTCACTAAGGTTGCTCCAAGCAAGGATCAGAGTCATCTTCTCCGCTCGTCGTCTTCCATCTAGTTGGTGTTCGTTGTGGGAGGATCGTCGGCAAGAAGATCCGGGGTTCTCTGCCCGCTTCAGGTGGGAGCAAAAGGAGTTCGAGGGTTCTCTGCTCACTTCAGGTGGAAGCAAAAGGAGTTCGAAGGTTCTCTGCCTGCTTCAGGAGGAAGCAAAAGGACGTTGGGTTCTCTGCCTCACCGTGTGGTGGAAAGGAGGTTTTTGTACAGGCTTCTCCACCTTGCTGTGGGAGCAAAAGGAGAGTCACTTTCTGTTTAGTGCAATACCCGGAGGGGAGGCTCCGGGGAGTGGACGTAGGTCAAGTTGACCGAACCACTATAAAATCTGGTTTTCTTTTTTGATTCAATTTTTGCACTTTACTTTTCTGATATAAACTGCTTGGGAGAATATCTGTGATTGATCTTTTCATTCTTGTTTACTTGTTTCTGCTGCTAAGTATCGAAAAGATTTTCATTGTTGTCGTGAAATTTTAAATAACTAATTCACCCCCACTCTTGGTTAGCCTCGGGACTAGTTCACTAGGGCTTAACATCCCTATCGAACTTTCACACCAGTCCAGCCAGCTCCACAAGGATTCTTAGCCCCCTAGAACCTATAGCACCCCCTCCCAGAAAGAACCATCAACTACAGATGTTTTGGATGAAGCTAACATTAAGAGTATACATGAAGCCATCAGTAAATTGAATGCACAGAATAATATACTCGTGAAAAAGTTAACTGCGATCGACATGATGCCCAGTTTATTACAGCGGTGTGTGCAAGCTCTTGAACTATCTGTCTCTGAATTGAGAGAAGAGAGAAATTTGAAATTGAAGCAATTAAGAAGTTTTTAATCAACCATTTTCCTACTGCATTTAAAGCTTATCACATTGGAAAGCCTGAAGAGTCTTCCTCCAGGACCATTACTGGGAATAATATGGTTAGCCCATCAACTGACACTATTCTTGAGGAAGTAACACAACCAAAAGATCCAGACGAAGCTAATGATAAGGTTAACATTACTGAGAAAGAAAAAAACATTGCCTGTCAAAGAGGAAGAGGTATTTGCTTCATCGGCCCATATGGGAATAGCAAGATCGGTACAGCATAAGATAGTCAGGAAAAGGAAACTAGTTGAGTCACCATTCAAACCCGGTGATAAAAAATAAAAGAAAAACCAAACTGACTATAAATAAGCCAATGTCACCGGCTGAAAAGGCATATCCTAGTGAGATTGCTGCGATGGAAGTTCAAACAAATAAAGTAGATAAAGGTACCAATCAATTATCAGCAGATATTAAATAGAAGGAACCTCCTGCCAGTACAGAGATTGTTGAAGTAACTAGTGAATATAAGATATAAGTATGGCCAGCCGAACTTTTATTTGATTACCAGTGTTAGTTATTAATAAATGATGAAAAGCACATATTCTTTTTTGAGAAGATGCACTAGGTAGAAATTTTATTAAACCAAAAATAACCTAAGAGCAGTCATCACATTCCTCCTTTATCAAAGAAATAAAGGAAGGGGGAATATTATTAGCACTAATTACATCCCAATTGAAGTCAGAAATAAGAGCATAGTTAGCACACATGTCCACTAACTTATTACATTCTGTATTCACATAAAGAAATAAAACTTCTTTAAAGTCATTAAGAAAAAGTAAGTCTTGATAGCTCAACATCTTCTCATTATCTTCTTTCTTTTCCCTCAACACCCTTTGAAGCAGTCTGATAACATTACAGTTATCTCCTTCGATGATAATTCCATTACTTTCTAACATCCAATCTTGAACAAAATTTCTCAATGAAAGAATAGCTTGAACTTCAACTTGTGTGCTGTCCCAATGGACCAAACTAAATCCAAATGCCCCCAAGAATCTTCCTTTTGAGTCACGGAATACACCACCAACACTTGCCTTATTCGAACTCAACCAAGAAGCATCCACATTAGCTTTTATCCAATTGGGAGGTGGGGGATGCCAAGAATGATGAAGTAGCTGATGAGGCTGATTAACATCCCAGTTCTCACAATTAATGCTTTTACGAAAAGAAGCCACGGCAAGACTCACACAGTTATTTGCTATGAAGGCTGCACTATCCTCCGTTTTCCCATGAATAAACTTGTTTCTACTCTTCTAGCATCCGTGTGCAGCAGAATTCCATAAAAAGGATTATCTTTTACAAGGCATTTTAGAGCAATAATACCTCTTCAAATGAGCCAACCAATGGAGTATTAAATCCCCAGCTGCTAAACATTTGAACAGCTTGAACAATCTTCATACATCTAGCCGCAACGTGATCTGCATTTTCAACTTCACAGCATCCCCTTTGACAACAATCATCAACCAGTAGTCTTCTATATGAAAGGAAACTATTTTTAGGAATAGTATTTTTTCCCAGACGCCACCAGAACATTTCCACCGCAGGCCTTAGCTTAAGCTTTTTAATCCAGGTCCAACACTCAATTTCATTATCTTCCTTATGCTGGTTCTCCAAGACAAAAGCAGAAATAGTTTTCCCCGTTCCTTTATAAAGAAATTCCAAAGAATCTACGTGCTCTCCTGAACATATTGGAATTGATATGATGAGCTCAACCAGATGTTGACCAAAGATCTGTTTCAACCTTACTTCATCCCATTTGCCATCTTTAATGTAACAAGCAAGGCTTTCTGACTCCTCATCCAAATTGCCCACAAAGGTAGGCCATCTTGCAATGCATTTATCCATAATCCAAACATCTTGGGAAACGTTTATATCAATGCCATTCTTGTTCTTCCAACAAACCAGTGGTCGTAGAGCACTAGCCCCCTCCATTATAATCTTCCATGTAGACGACACCCCCTTCTTTGGATCAGTGGAGAACACAAAACCTCGCCCTCCATTATAATCAAACCATGCCCACCTCTCCTTCCCGGCATACACAAAACCTCCCAAGCAATATAATGAAGTCCTTTACCTCCACCAAACTTATTCCACAAGTAATCTCTGCACCTTCTATCCAACTCCCTCAAAATCCCCAGAGGAACAAGGGAATGAGTTGTTAAGAAGATGGGGATAGAAAGAATAACTGTATTTATCAGAACAAGTTTCCCCACAAGTGAAATGAATCTATTACCCCAAACATTCAATCTACTCTCTGCTTTCTCCAACAGTTTTTGAAATTCAGCAGAAACCAACCTTTTTAAAAGCAATCTTCACACCTAAATACTCCATCTCATTGACCACCCTAACTCCCATTTCTTTAGAATGCTTTCTCACCTTATTCATCTTTACCATTTTCCCAAATAACATGGATGATTTTTGGATGTTAATTTTTTGCCCAGTCCACTTACAAAAATTCCCAACAATCTTCTTCAACTTCCTTACATTTCAAAGGTTAGCTTCAGAAAAGACAGTGATATCATCTGCATAGAGTAAATGAGAAATCCTTAGAGAGTTAGATGCTACCTTGACTCCAATATTTCTGCCTTTATAGGAAAATGTATCTGACAACAACTGAGAACATAAAAGAAAAGCGCATATTCATTGACAATTTTCTCAAAAAATATAATGACAAGTGAGTTCCATACATTTTTTGTTATGATTTTTTTTAGCCAGTTGATATGAGTCGACATTTTTATGTACATTGAGTATTACAGAGTAATAGCGAGTAATACCGAGTAATACCTAGCGTATACCGAGCAAATGCTTGGTATTACTCAGTATTTTTTGGTATTTCTAAGTATCTTTTTGTATTCTTTTAATCCAACTGAATATACTGAGCATTTTTTCATAGGAATGATGTTATTTAAACATCTGGGAATGTTATTATTTATAGATGCCAAATTGATGAGCTTTTAAAGTTAGAGTACCTTGATATGAGCGCAGCATCTGTATATTTCATCATCCTTATCTCGTTGTTTTAGTGGACTGTTGGGACATTTAGCCATACATACATGCATTGTAGTGGTGGCCAGTTTTACAATGACTTTCATTAGTAAACCTAGATGTAGGTTAGTATGTGGCCAACGCAGTTTATATGACATGGTCTAGACAAAAAAATAAGAACTTAAAATTATCGAAGAAAACCTACGCTGTGGGACTTACAAACACTTGGATTTAATCAGAAAGGATGAAAGGTATTTATCTTCCATGAATCACAAAGTCATTTGCATATCCAATTACACAAGACAGTAGCTTACAGACCAAAAATGCTTCTTTAATTCATGGAAGAGTAAATACCATTCGAGCTTCAAAGTGCATATGAGGTTGAGTAACTCTATAAGTCGTCATTATATAGAGAAGGCAGTGGTTCAAACACATTTATTCACATAAATGTTTCAACCTAAAAGTACCACCGAAACTTAATAAATTACCATTAAAGTTACAGCTACCACGTAGAAGCATTAAATATAATAAAATTATCTACAAAAATAACTCGACATTAATGCACATACAACATCACATAATGCATATTACCAAGATCATATTACAGATGATATCGAGAGATATCCAAAAATAAATAGTGATACCGATGGGTACACAGAAATTCTGAGAATCTAGAGGAATTGAGTGATACCCAAAAATATTGATCGGTACTGGCCTATACCGATCGATATCGATCTGTACCAAGATATAGCTATTGTGAAAAAAAATTCATCCTAATTTCTCTGAATCAATTATTCCCATCATCATTCTTATATATTCTATCGATGGCTGGCATACTGGTATTCTCTAATCTGTCAAGCATTCAGGTATGTTTGTGAAGGAACTCTGGTTCACTTGATCCATGGGTGTATATTGTTTTGTTGTATGTGGATTTTGCTCTGCATGTTTCATTTTTTTTGCTTTTCCTCTTCTCCCGTTGACCCTTCAATCTGGAATAAGAGATGCCTTTAGGCCTTTACTTTATCAGGTCTTTAAAATTTTTAAGCCCACCCCTGCTCTAAACTTGTGCTCATTTTTCTTCCATACCAGGATGGAGTCTACATTTTCAGTCATGTCAGTCATTGCAGTCAGCATATATTATTTTGCATCCTCATTTCCTTGTGCTCCTATGCTAATTTGATATGTAAATTGGCTCACATAATTTTTGAATGTTATACCACTGGACATATGCTGAGATGAATTAGGATTTTTTCCCTACCTGTCATCGGCCGCCCAGCATAAAAATCTTTTCTAGCTCTAGTAGATCATCGAAGGATTAAGTACTTAGAAGGAATATTAACCATATATAACTACCTCATAACTCTCAAGCAGTGAGAACATAGTAAACCCATCATCTTGAACTTCTCACAAGTGTAGTGTACAGTACACTCTATAGCATCAAAATAACAGTCCAATGTTACGACTGAATACATTTGTCAACATTCCTGATGAAAAATATGGATGAGTTAGGTGAAGCGTGATCTATGCACATACCACCCATACCCTACAAGAAATATTCTTCAAAAAATGTATACAGTTTTCTGGAATAAAATTGAGCGGCTTGCTTTAGTATTGGGCTACTTCTAATTAAAGGTTATATGTCGGACTGGCTGCATCAGAAATCTTTATCATGTTCATTCCGATGCCAACTGTTCATCACCTTCTCCAAGCCTAGGAAATAATCAGCTAAAAAACTTGTTGGCTTTGAAATTCTATAACACACATTATTAGTTGACTCACTATATTGTGTAGAAAGAATGCCAAGGTTGAAAATTTTTTTGTTAAATGTTGTTGACCACTAATGCCTGATTCTATATAAATCTTTCAACCAACCATGGATTTTAAGGTCCCCTTTAGCGATCAACTCAACCCAGGTTCTCTCAAATTCATCCTTAAAACCACACTTTCTTAAATAACTATAAAATAGACCTCAGGCATTATTGTTTCTATTGAAGCAACACAACTTGGAAGGAGCCTTCTAGCATATATGCCATTGGCACAACCTACATCGTGTTTGAGATAATGCAATTTCTATTACTCTAGCCATTGCCTGGTCTTGATCAGTAAATATCATTATGGGATATTTATCACCCATTATTTATAAAAACGTTCTAAATAACCAGGTAAATGAATCAATTATCTCTTTAGATATAAAAGCCACCCCTAATTGAACATTCTGCCAATGATTATTAACTCCAATAAATGGTGCATAAGCAAAGTTAAGCCGATAGCTAGTATCAAAATTTATGAAATCTATTGCAATCTAGGATCCCTAGCACTTGATTATGATGATGAAAAATAATATTGACTGAATTACTATGTTATTCCTTAAAAAATATTAATATTTATTTTTGTCTGTGAGCACTAACATTTCAGGTAAGATACACATCGTTCAAAACTGCTAGAGGCTCAAGTTTGGGTAGAATAGGATGTAAAAAAAATTATATTTTATACTTTCTTTAATTTTTCATTCTTTTTAGTCTATCATAAAAGAGTGTATGCAAATGGGGTGACCATGCACACATACACAGGGGGAGAGTTTCCTTTTTTTAAGTAAAAATTTTTTTTTAAGAAAATTATATTGTATGATTTTTAAACATACTATACGATCTGTCATTAAAACTCAGGTTTAATGGCTAATTCTGAATTATTAGTTTATGAACTAATTGTATTATATGATCATGATCATACTGTATGATTTGTTTCCATCTAAAAACCCTAGCCGCCAGCATAGTTTAGGTAAGATTTTAAAATTTGATTTTTTTAAACTAATCATACTGTACGATACTAATCATATTGTACGATCATTTGAAATCTTGCTAAAATTATCCCCCATAATCAGATAATTAAATCTTGGTTTCTTAATTACTATCGATCGTACTGTATAATATGAATGGTACTCTATAAATAACAAAGATGATTTTTGTTCGTCCCATTAATCATACTAGATAAAAGCATGATTTTCTTAACTATTCACCCCAGATGATATTTATATCATACAGGATGATAGCTTAAATTGAACTAATCTTATTGTATGAAGTGTACAGTGCCAGATGATTTACAGAGACAAATTTCGATCATCCCATAAATCATACCGTACGAACAGTTGAAACTAAAATGATCGTCCACTACGATCTATTGATCATATTATATAATGTTCATAAATAATATGAATTGTTCCTCTGTCTTCGTACAGGATAGAACAGATTTTGAACTGATTATACTATACGATTTTGGATCATACAGTACGAACAACATCATCTAAATTGAATCATTAGGGTTTTCTGAAGCCTAGTTTTAAAAGGAGTTTTTCTTATTTAGAGAGGGATTGGTTGTTGAAGTTCTTGTGATTGTGTGTGAAGAAGAGGAGCATGATTGTTGAAGGAACTCTTGCGAGGGAGCTTTTGAAGGGATCCAGGGTTTGTGAAAGGAAGGAGAAGGTGAGCTTGACCATGATGAAGAAGGACTATGAGGGGATCACACGGTTGCTCCGAGCAAGCTGCGTGCTTGCTCGTCCTGTGGCCTTGGTGAGTATTTTAAAAGCTCTCTAGGGAGAGAGGCTTCAAGGTCAACATCCTCAAGGTTCTCTTCCTTCTCTAGGAGGGAGAAAAAGGAGAAGGTACGCTACCATCACTAATAGGGTGACATAGCATCTAGCACTCCGCCACAACGGGAAATGTGAAAGTGAGTTTTGTGAGGGCTTCTCCACCTTACTGTGGGAGCAGAAAAAGAGTCAACTTTTAGTAGTGTAACTCTCGGAGTGGTGGACTTCGAGGAGTGGATGTAGGTCAACTGACCGAACCACTATAAAAATTTTTGGTGTGCTTTTTTCATTTTCTACATTTTTATTTTTGGTGCATTTTTTCTGTATAAACTGCTTGGTGAAAAATCTAATTTTAGTTTTTTATTATGAGATTTTAAATTGCTTCACCACTCTTGTAATTGTGTATGAATCATTAGCTTTCATATCTGACTAGTTAAGTTTTTATTTTAAAAAATCTGAATAATCGTTTAAAAAATTGAACTCGTGTTTAGGATTTATTTTTTAAAATGCCAATTCACCCCCCCCCCCCCCATATTGGTGCATCTCATACTTTCAATTGGTATCAAAGCAGGGTTTAAAAATTATGTTTTAGAAGACCTAGAAACATACGATCCATGGCATAGTTTGGCAACCACAACACTTCGGAGGGTTATTCAATAACTCGTCCACCCTTGTATGACAATATACCATTTGATTTTTGGAAAATGTGCATGTCTACATTTTTATAATTAATAGACAATCAGATCAAGATGAGGTATGTCAACTCTCTTATGATGAACTGTTAGTTTTTTTTGAAAAATTTCATGACTCGTATAGAAAGCTAAAGAAAATTCATGCTAGTTTTAACACTGATTTTAATTCTTTATAAAAAGTGCATGCTAGTTTAGTTAAAGAACATTTTTATTTGGATAGAGATCACATGTCACTACTTAATGAATTTGATATATTAAACAAGAAGTATGTTGAATTAACTGTTGCACACGATTCCTTGGAATCATCATATGTTAAATTAGAAAATGCATTTAAGGCATTAAAAGAACTTGCATTTCAACTGGATAGCAATGAGCATACATTAAAATTAGAAGTATTAAGCTATAAAAATGAAAATAAATACTTAAGATCGAAGGTGATTGCATTGGAAAATAATAAAACATTACCCTCACGTGTCTAATAGGATAATCCCTCTACATTGCTTACATCACATAAACTTAGGAAGAGGTGCCATCACCCACATAGGTTAGTGAACCCATTTCCCGGTATTAGGTGTTACTCTTGTGGCATGCTAGGTCACATAGCCCGCACTTGCATAATTCACCATAGGACACATCTAGTGTTGAGACCTAAGCTGCATTCATCACAGCATAACATGAATACATCTCATTAATTGAAGCATAATGAGGAACCCAAACTCACTTGGGTTCCCAAAACTAATCTTTGATTGACATTGTAGGGGTACTCTCACAAAAGACCAAGTGAGAGCACATTGTACATGGATAGTGGTTGCTCAAGACATATGACTGGAGACATGAGGCAGTTCATGATAATGGAGGCCAGGTCGGGAGGCAAGGTGACTTTAGGAGACAACACCACCAGGAAAGTGGTGGGCTCATGTATCATGGGAAATTCTAAAAGTTTTAAAATTAAAAATATTCTTTTAGTTGATGGTTTAAAGCATAATCTATTAAGCATTAGTCAACTGTGTGACATGGGTTTTGACATAAAGTTTTTTTCTAACAAATGCATGATTTGCTTAAATGATAAACTTGTGTTAGAAGAAAAATGAATAAACAATATATATATATCAGATCTCAATTTCATTGAAAATTCAAATCCTTTTTTTTTAAAATAATAGCTGATGACTCTTGGCTATGGCATAGGAGACTATGCCATGCTAGTATGAAAACACTTAGAAATATCACTCAGAAAGACCTAGTTAGAGGCATTCCTAAGTTAGATTTTATTAAAGGCCACCTATACGATGCCTGCCAACTAGGAAAATAAGGGAAATCATCATTTCATTTAATCAAGGATATCAACACCACAAGGCCACTAGAAATTCTTCACATGGACCTATTTGGACCTATTAATACAGCCAACCTACGAGGAAAATCTTATGGATTTATAATAGTGGATGACTACTCTAGATTTACTTGGGTAAAATTGTTAGCATACAAGAATGAATCATTTGAAGAATTTAGAACATTCTACACTTGGATTCAAAGAAAATTTGGATGTGAAATCTCAACAATCCATAGTGATTATGGTGGAGAATTTGAGAATGATAGGTTTGAATCGTTCTGTCAAGAGATAGGAATAGAACATAACTTCTCTGCCCCTAGGACCCCTTAGTAAAATGAAATAACTAAGAGAAAGAATAGAACCTTGGTTGAAGCTGCTAGGGCAATGTTAGTTGAATACACTCTTCCTAGATACTTTTGGGCAGAAGTAGTGAATACTACTTGTTATGTTTTAAATAGGGTAAATGTTAGACCCAAACTTAATAAAACACCCTATGAACTCTTTAAGGGTAGGACACCTAATCTCTCTCACTTACACATTTTTAGATGCAAATGCTTTATCTTAATTAATGGTTAGTCACCCTTAGAAAAATTTGATCCTAAATCTAATAAAGGAACATACTTAAGTTATTCATCCATAAGTAAAGCCTATAGAATTTTCAATAAGAGGACCCTTGTAGTAGAAGAGTCTACCCATATGGTATTTGATGAATCTGATAAGACCTCTGAACCTAAACCTAAAGAACAAAAAGTCGAGGTCATTCAGGGGGTAGAAACCATTGCCATAGAAGATAGAGTAGAACCTCAGAAGCGATTGCCTAGAGATTAGAGATATGCTTACAGTCATCCTAGAGAGTTGATCCTAGGAGACCCATCAAAGGTGTAAAAACTAGGCATGGACTTAGAAAGTAAGTTAGTCATTCTGCATTTATTTCCATGATTAAACACACAAATATAGATCAAGCCTTAGGAGATGAATTTTGATCCTAGCAATGTAAGAAATGTTAAACCAATTTGTTAGGAATGATGTGTGGGAATTAGTTAAGAGAATTTGGGAACAAAGTGTGGTTGGAACAAAGTGGGTCTTTAAAAATAAGATGAATGACTCTGGGATAATAGTGAGGAATAAGGCCAGATTAGTAGCTAAGGGGGGTAACCAGTTTGAGGGAATAGATTTTGAGGAAACCTTTGCCCAGTAGCTAGACTAGAATCCATAAGATTACTCTTAGCCTTTATTTGCTTCAAGGGTTTTAAATTATATCATATGGACATTAAGAGTGCTTTCCTAAATGGGGTAGTGAAAGAAGATGTTTATGTTGAGCAACCCCTCGGATTTAAAAACTCATAATTCCTAAATCATGTATTTTAATTTAAAAAGGCACTGTATGGGTTAAAGCAAGCACCAAGACCCTAGTATGAAAGACTTGACACATTCATACTAGATAGAGGCTTTGTTAAGGGTAGTGTGGACACGACCCTCTTCTTAAAAAGGGCTGAAGATGTGATACTCATTGTTCAGATTTATGTAGATTACATCTTATTTGTATCTTTAGAGAAAACCTTATGTGATAAATTTTCAAAAATAATGAGTGTTGAGTTCAAAATGAGCATGATGGGAGAACTTAATTACTTTCTTAGATTTAGTGTAAAATAGATGGAAGATGGAACATTCCTTAACCAATATAAGTATAACAAGGATATTCTAAAAAAGTATGAAATAGAGAATGTTAAGGCCATGAATGCTCCTATGAGTTCTATCATTCAATTAGATAAATATCCAAATGGAAAGACAGTAGATAGAAGAAGTATAGGGGAATAATTAGATCACTTCTCTATTTAACTGCCAGCAGACAAGATATAATGTTTAGTGTATGTCTCTATGCTCAATTTCAAGCCGACCCAAAAGAATCCCACATGACTACTGTCAAAAGAATTCTTAGATATTTGCTAGGCACTCCAAACATAAGAATTTGGTATCCTAGACATAGCACTATGTTTGAAATCCTAGGGTGTACAGATTCTGATTTTACAGGATATAGGGTAGATAGAAAAAGTACCTTTAGTACCTATCAATTCATAGGACAATCCTTAGTTTCATGGTCCAATAGAAAACAAAATTCAGTAGCCGTTTCAATGGCTGAAGCGAAATATATAGGAGTAGGAAGCTGTGTTGCTCAAGTTTTGTGGTTAAAATAACAGCTTTTAGATCTTGGACTACCTGTAGGAACTATCCCAATTATGTGTGACAACACTAATGTAATTTTTATATCTAAAAATCTAATTCAACACTCATGCATAAAGCATATAGATATTAGACATCACTTTATAAGAGATCATGTAGCCAAGGGAGACATCGAACTACACCATATAGCTACTGGAGATTAACTGGCTAATATATTCACAAAACCATTAGCTTATGACACATTTAGCACGTTGAGGACAAAATTGGGTGTCATAGACATTCAAGCTTAATTAAAACAGTAAAAAAAAATTTAAAAAAATTAAAAAAAGTTAATTTAAAAAATGTGTTTTTGAACTCATGTATTTGTACTCATTTTTTTCATATTATTATTTTGTTAGAAAATTAAAAGAAAGGGGTTTCTTAATCATCTCAGACACATCTTAGTGACACCAAAACCTTAAATTTTTCTATATATCATACTGTATGATACACAATTATACTATGTGATCCTCATAAATACACAAATCATAGCCCTTAATTCCATCAATGGTCCAGATTGCTTGTTCATATATGCATCGTATTGTATGAACCACCACTTGTAATGTACGATACACATTATTGAGCATCGTACTATATGAACCACCACTCATACTATATGATACACTTTATTGATCATCATACTGTATAATTCCTCTGTTTGTACGGTATGTTCCATGTGTCAAAATGGATAGGGATGAATTTAAATTCGACCGGTACTATCATAATTACTCTTCATACTGTACAAACACTTATTCATATTGTACAAAACTTTTTGTCAAAGGTCGTAACGATGACTCCTCGGTATGAGCGAATTCTCTTAAGATTGTCCAATATGATCCCGATCGTGTTGTATGATTTGACCATTTTTTCTAACAAGTCATCCAAATGAATTAATTGCCTGATCATACTGTATAAATCACTATCATACTATACGATCACCCAAAAAATCTTTAAATTGAAGGGTTTCTTTGGCTCAATTCACTCTCAACTTCTCTCAATCTCTCATCCCTTCAATTTCTCTCCAATGACCAGTGAAAGCAAACATGGTAGCCTGATCGAGGGGAGCTCTTCCTCCTCTCAGCAGTTCGACAATTGTTTTCTCTCTGAGGCTGATGAGAAAGCCTATAATAAGATCACTCTGTCCTGCATGCTTAACCAAGCTGCTTTACAATTCAAGGTTATGAATCTTTTTGCCTCCACCACTCTTCAGTTTCTTCTTACCCTTGCCTTCCCTTTTTACTTTGAACTCCTCTATAAATTTTTAGCAAATCATAGGATGGACTTCAATTGCACAACCTTGACCTCCTATGTATGCAAACAAAATGTAGAAATTACTAAAGCTAGTTTAGTTGAACACATTGGCCTCTATACCGAAGGACCTCGTCCCAAATCTCTTACCAATGACTTTGATTTGACCTCAGTTAATATATTACTTAGGAATGTGCCCACAAACCAACTACTTACCACTTGTCTAAACTCTAACTCAGAATGCCCGTATTATCCAGCACGTTCTTTGAACATCCATTATACCAAAAGCTGGAGATCGTAAACACATTACCCTGCTTCTATCTGTAGCACTTATTTAATCATGTCAGCCACCAAGTTTGATGAAGCTCAAATGATCCTAGATTTTATTCATAACTTGTCTGCTATTCGATATCCCAGTGCCCGATGAAAACAAAATATTGCCTTAGGACATATCATAGGATACATCCTCGATGCCAAATATCAACTCAGCTATCATATTCCACCAAATAATCATCTTATCTTCTACATAGACACCTCATTTCATATTCTCTTCCATCGAGGGCAAGAGCACGCTGATCCAAATTTTGATGGAGAAGGGAAAGCAACTCCTACAGAAGGACCTCCACCACCACCGATATCACCAGCTAGAAATGCGTACCCTGCCTTTACCTAGGATGATATTGTTCAAAGGCTTGATCAACTTGAAACTCGACTGGGCTACCACATTAACCAACAACAATGATAGCACGGTGATGATATGCGATGGTTTGGCAAATAGTTCACCTCAATAGATCAATAATTCACATCCATTCATCAATATTATAGCCACCTCCACCACCACCACCACCTGATCAGGATCCCGACTATTAGATTATTTTTGTTTGTTTGTCATGTATTTATTTTTCTTGTACGATTTTAATTCCTTGTTTTGTGTGTACCCCTCTTTTTATTGATGTTAAAAAGGGGAGAAATTTCTATATTATGATGTTTTTCAAAAAAAAATTGAGTATGTTTTTTTAATGTTGTGTTTTTTTTCTTAATTCCCTTATGCATTGTTTATGTTTTAAAAATTAAAAAAAAAAACACAAAATAATAAAAATTTTAAAAATTAAAAAAAAAAATTTGTAAATCCTTCCATTTTTTGAATCCATCATCTAGTGAGGGGTAGCTAAGGAAGAAATAACACTTATCTTGCCTATCAAATAACATTATCTGACATCATCAAAAATGGGGAGATTATTGTAATCTAGGATCCCTAGTACTTCATTTGGTGATGAAAAATAATATTGACTGAATTACTATGTTATTTTTTAAAAAAATATAAATGTTTATATTATTTGTGAGAACTAACATTTCACGTAAGATACACACCGCTCAAGACTACTGGAGACACAAGATTGGGTAGAATATGATGTAAAAGAATTTATATTTTGTACTTTCTTTAAATTTTCATTTTTTTTAGTCTGCCATAAAAGAGTGTAGGTAAATAGGGTGACCATGCACACACATACAGGGGGAGAGTTTCCTCCTTTGTTTGTAGTAAATTTTTTTTTAAGAAAATCGTACTGCATAATTTTTAATTGTACTATACGATCATATATTAAAACTCAGGCTTAACAGCTAATTCTGAATGATTAATTTGTGAACTAATCATATTGTACGATCGTGATCGTACTGTATGATTTCTTTCCATCTAAAAACCCTAACCACCAGTATAGTTTAGGTAAGATTTTAAATTTTGATTTTTTCTAATCCTACTTTACGATCCTAATCATACTGTACAATCATTTGAAATCTTGTCAAAATTATCCCCCGTAATCAGGTAATTAAATCATGGTTTATTAATTACTATCAATCATACTTTACGATATGAATTGTAATATATGAATAACAGAGATATTTTTTGGTCATCCCATTGATTGTATCAGATGAAACCATAATTTTCTTAACTATTCATCCTGGATTATATTTATATTGTCAGAATGATTGCCTGAATTAAACTAATCATATTGTATAAAGTGTATAGAGCAGGATGATTTAAAAAGACAAATTTTACTGATACCAAAAATCATATCGTATGAATAGTTAAAACTAAAATGATCATATTGTACGATATTTGTAAAACTTGTGAACTGTTCGTCTATCTTTGTACAGGACAAAACAAATTTTGAACTGATCATACTATACGATATTGGATCATATTGTACGAACAACATCATCTAAATTGAATCATTAGGGTTTTCTGAATCCTAATTTTAAAATGAGTTTTTCTTATTCAAAGAGGGGTTGGTTGTTGAAGTTCTTGTGATAGTGTGTGAAGAAGAGGAGCATTATTGTTATAGAAAATCTTAAGAGGGAGCTTTTGAAGAGATCCAAGGTTTATGAGAGGAAGGAGAAGGTGAGCTTGAATGTGAGGGAGAAGGAGTGTGAGGGGATCACACGATTGCTTTCAACTAGATGCATGCTTGCTCCTCTTGTGGCCTTGGTGAGTCTTATGGAAGCTCTCTAGGGAGAGAGGCTTCAAGGTCAACGTCCTCAAAGTTATCTGCCTTCTCTAGGAGGGAGAAAAAGGAGAAGGTCCACTGCCATCACCAGGAGGGTGACATAGCGTCTGACACTCCGTCACACTGGGGAAGATGAAAGTGAGTTTTGTAAAGGCTTCTCCGCCTAGCTATGGGAGTAGAAGGAGAGTCAACTTTTAGTAGTGCAACTCTCGGAGTGGAGGACTCTGGGGAGTGTACATAAGTCAAGTGACCGAACCACTATAAAAATTTCTAGTGGGCTTTTTCAGTTTTCCACATTTTTATTTTTCATGCATTTATTTTCTATGTTAACTGCTCAGTGAAAATTTTGATTTTAGTTTTTCAGTGTGAGATTTAAAATTGCTTAACCACTCCTGTAATTATATATGAATAATTAGCTTCCGCATTTGACTAGTTAAGTTTTTATTTTAAAAAATCTAAAAAATCCTTTAAAAATAGAACTCGTGTTTAGGATTTTTTTTTTAAAACACAAATTGCCCCCCCCCCCCCCACCCCCCCCCCCCCTTCCCGCCCCCCCGCTTCTTGGCGCATCTCATACTTTCAACATCCCCAAAGCAATCATAATCTATTCTCCCCCAACCCATCAACCCAAAAAAATTCAACAACTTATCATCCTCATCTGTTTGGACATCCCATGCAAACATATTGTCTTGGACTAGCTGTTCTTTAAAAAACTCAATTATGGAATTCGTATCCCCATTCAAAATCTTGGATCTTCTCTCTTTTTGAATGTAGTTGTATGCATCCCTCTTAGTAAATTCCATATTTCCTACACCTCCCACTTCATCGGATAGATAGGTAAATGCATCAACTATTTTTATCCCATCTTCTGTCACTGATTTAAGAATAGATGTTTTCTCTTCGCTAATTTAACTACAAGATCTTAGTAAATGTTGATCTTTCGGTCTAGCTAATTCGTGATTATGGCTTTCAATAAATTTTTCCACTAACCAAACTCCATCTTCAATCACTATAAATCTAATCAAAGCTGGACACCCAGTTCTGGTGTTTGATTTTTGATATTTTGATTTGGCATTTATATCTAAGCACTTCTTGAATCAATCTTTCAAACATATAAAGTCCTTAGATTTAATTTTCCTCAAATAAGGCAAGTAAGAATGATGTTCTTTCTGAACACTAAAACTATAATTATGAGCATAACTGTAGTACATATCATATGCTTATTTCTCAGAGTTTTAAACACCCTGTGCCCAATAAAAATATATTTAACCTTCTGATATATGAAGATGGCGGAGCAAAAATATTACTATAAAGCCATAACTATGTGTGGTACCGAAGAGAAGCATTATTCTCCATACCCAAAATCGGTACCAAGAAGCGGTATCGGGTAGCAATACCGAGAAGCGCTTATCTCGGTACCCAGAACAAATATCGAGCAGTGCCAAGAATCGATATGGAGAAGCAGTACAGGGTTGTGGTACTAAGAAGCACTATTCTCAGTACCCAAAATCAATACTGAGTGGTATCGAAAATTGATACTAGGTAGCGGTACCATTATCGGCACTACTTCTCAGTACCAGGATGGGTACTGCTCAACAGATTAAGCACAGACAGGTACACACATAATTACATTGTCAAATGATAAATTATAACATCTCTAATTATAACTTTTAAAACTGCTTAGTGGTTAAGAACTTGCCGATAATATTTAAGAGTTATCTCTTGTACACAGCTGCGGCGACTCTTTCTGAATGTTTTTGGACTCTTCCATCTCCTCGCACTCTTCGACATCTTCCAAATGGAACTCCATTTTCATGTTCTTTTCCTCACTGCTCGCTCTCACCTTTATTCTGACCCTAAATCCTAAAAAAGACTGCCAATGTCATAAAACCTAAAAAAATGGTGCATTTTTTAAAAAAAAATTTAGTCTAGGTCGGGGGTTCGAATCGTCGGGCCACACGGTAATTAGAAACACACAGGCTTTATTACGACTTTTCGTTGAGTCAGGTTAGCGGGTCTTTGGGTTACAACGTTGCATCATTTAACTGGCGTCCGGACGTAGAGCTACATCCGGTGTCCGCACCCAATAAAAATTCCCGAAAATGGAGGTTTTATATGAACAAATATTTGTAGAAGGATGGCGTTATGAGGTATTCGAGGCAAATGGAGGTTATCTAAACTACATGATAGGGATGATTTTCCAAATCTTATTTCATATTGCATGAAAGCTAGATAATATAAAGAGAGGAAAGCTTGCAATAGTAAATAGATTTACAAATTAACTTCACCACATTGGAAAGCATTTTATATTCAATTTTCTACACATTTTAACATATTTTTTATTATCAATATTGATATTAAAATAAGAGGTTCCTTATTGGAGTTATATTCTTTAATAAATTCGAATATCATTGTAAAGTAGACATTTTGAAACCATCAGACATTTGTTTTACGAACTATTTTTGCTAGTGTGTTTCAGACATCTCATACTATTTATTGACTATTTTCATAAATTTTAAATTTCAAAAGTTTAAGATATTAAAGGATTTATAAAAATTTTTATTTAAAAAATTACGATTTTTAATCATAAATATTATAGTGTTTATTTTATTATATTTAAAAAAATTCTTTTATATGTAAACTTTCATACTAATTTTGTTCTCCTCCATGTCATTAACTTTGGGAGAAATTTTAATTTTAATTATATAAAACTTAATGATATAAGTTTCTCCCATCCGCATAATTTAAACTATTAATTTTTTAAAACTATTTTTAATTCTAATTATTTTCTATAAAAATATTTCAGAGTTAAATTTTGATCGAAATTGAAGCATTGGGTTTTCTTCCACATAGCTTCCATGCTAAAAACATTTTTCTTATTATAATGCACTTACTATTTCTTCATCGCTTAAATGATTCTATTCATTGTATGTGAAAGTTTTAACAAAATTATTTAATTGAATCTACCATACAAACAACAAAACCAAATTAAATAATTAAAATTAAAATTATAAATTTAGAATTAGTAAATATTATAACATTGTCGAATGTTCCCAAACAATAACACTTCTCATCAAAAACATAAAACAAAAAACTTCTTCACATGATTTTTCTCCTCATTCTTGTTGGCCTATTGAGATTGATGCAGACGATGCAATTGGGCCTTCAGGTTATTGCATATCAATTAGTATTTTCCGCTTCCTTTCTAATTCATCTATTATAGAACCCACATTATGCTTACTAACTCCTCAATTCTAATACCTTCAAAGGTTGCTGAACTAATAGGCTGAGCTTAAAAAAAATAAAAATATAATAATAATAATAATAATAATAATAATAATAATAATAATAATAATAAAATTATTTAAATTGAAAGAAAAATTTGACCCCATAACTATATCATTAATTATTGTTATCCCCATATTTGGACGAAAAATAATGCATTTCCACCAACCTCGCTGGGCCCTCTACTTCGATTAATTTAACGTCTAATGGAAATTTAACGTCTAATATCTTTAATTAGTTTTTTTTCCCTTTTTTTATTTAATTTTGAGCAAGAATTTAATCACCACTCTCAATTGGTTATAGTTGATCAGAATCTTTGCCAACCCTAGTAACCACCATTGCTAGTTACCAACAATCATTACCGACCATCAACGCCCCCACTGATCGCGACTTGCACTTATATTGATAGTTACCCACTGTCACTACCCATATGATATATGGCAATCATGCCTAAATTGATCCTATGATTAAGTGCTTAATTATACTTAAATTGTTCAATCAGCTCGTACAGAACGATTAGAGATGATTGTATTGAATGACCTGATTCCTATATGGGATGATAATTAAATGCCGCCCTTTTTACTAGATTAGTAGTTATGTTTTTGTACTGATCATATAGAATGATCGGACACGATGCTACACCGAATTCCTGCATGGGATGATAATTAAACGCCGCCCCTCATATTGGACGATTAGCTATATATTTGTACTAATTGTACAAGATGATGTGCCCAATCGAATGAGATGATCAATATAAACATTTGAACTGACCGTACAAAGGGTTGTAGTTTATATTGGCTGAAAGTGCTATTTTGAACTAATCATACATTATGATCTTGGATCGTACTGGACGACCAGAAGTGCTAGATTAAAATTTAGGGATTTTTTGGATGCTCTCTATTTAAACTCTAATATTATCTTATTTGAGAGACTTTTGGCTACTAAGTGTTTTTGTGAGGGAGTAAAGAGGTGTATATGAGAGCTTTGGGAGAGAGATGAGAGAGAGGGATTTTTGTAAGGAAGATTTATGAGGGATTAACAAGGTTACTCCAAGCAATGTTTTTCCTCGTCTTCTTCAAGCTTCTGTCTTGATCCTTTAGAGGCTCCAGGAAGACATTCTACAATAATAGTCCCAGGTTCTCTAGCTTCTCTAGGAGATAGAAAAAGGATTGCATGTTCTCTGCCTTCACTAAGAGAGTGGAAAAGGATTCTTGGTTCTCTACCTTTACCAGGAGGGTGAAAAAGGATTTCAGGTTCTCTGCCTTCGCTTGGTTAGTGAAAAAGATTTTATAAGGACTTCTCCGTCTTGTTATGGGGGCAAAAGGAGAGACACTACTTTTAGTGCAATGCTTGAAAAGGAGGTTTCCATGGAATGGACATAGGTCAGGTTGGACCAAACCACTATAAATTTTTGTGTTTTGTTTTTATTATTTCGCACTTTTTTTTTTTTTTTGGTTTACTCTGTGGTTGACAAATGTTTAATTTCCATTATCATAATTTTAATTTACTTCCACATAAAGGGAATTATGGTGCTTTCTTTTTATTTAAAATTTTTAATAACCAATTCAGCCCCCCCCCCCCTGTTGGTTAGCCTCAGGCTGGTTTGTTTTGGTTTAATAACCTACACCAACATTTAAGTGGTATCGGAGCGAGATTCAAAAACTAAGTTTTAGAAAGTTTTGGAAAAATAACCCGTGGCTACTTTTGGTAATTGTAATACTGCGAAAGGGTATTAAGTCACATGATCACCTTTATTTGATAATATTTCTTTTGATTTTTGAAAAATTTGCTAGTCTACTTTCTTTCAATCTATTTATTATCGCATGTGGATGTTAGGTCACAATGGATATTTTGCACCTTCACATTTTGTAAATGGCATTAAAACTTAAGTACCTTTTTTTGAATGGAGTATAGAAGATAGAGATTTAGCCCAACTGAACGCAAAATGTTTAAACTATTTTTTCTATGCATTAAAATATGAAGATTACATGCATGTATCTACTTTCACAATTGGAAAATAAATTTGAGATAAACTCTGCATAACTAATGAAGGAATAAATGAAGTAAAATAATCTAGGTTAAACATTCTACTTCTTGATTATAAATTGTTCCACATGAAACCTAGTGTGTCTATTTCTAAAATGTATACTAGGTTCACCCAAATTGTCACTTCCCTACATGTATCAGGTAGAGAACTTACTAATTCTCAAAAGGTTAATAAAATTCTACATTGTCTACCAAATTTCTATGATGCAAAGATCATTGCTACTTCTGAATCTAGGGATTTGAATGTTTATTCTATTAATAACTTACTTGGATCACTCATTTCTTACGTTGAGAAAAGAAAAGAGAAATCAGTTGCTCTAAAGGTTGATGATTCTAAAACTGACAATTCTTTATCTGAAGGTGATGATGAAATTGCACTGATGACAAGACCCCATAATCCTAAACACTATATATCTATGTTAAGGTCGAACTATATTTTAAATTCCCTAGATATTCTTTAATTCCTCCATCCTGGCTCAAAATAACACCACATTTTTAATATATATATGACCTATATATATAAATAAATTGAAGTGCGGAGAAGCTAAAAAAAAGGTGATTGAATAAACATTAAATCCTCCTCTAAGCAATACGTGCCTTTTAATTCATCACATATTCAAAAAAGTTGATTAGCTACTCATTGAGGAGTTGAAACTCATAGAAAATAGAAAAATATACGAAATAAATATTTTATTCTGCAAAATAATTCACAAATACAAACATATAATAGAATTTAAAATAAGAGAAAGTAAAGTTCAGAAATGACCCAGAAGTATTGCTACAATCCTTTGCTCAATCCTTTATTTTGCTCCACTCTAATACATTACTCAGGTACATGAAACACAAACTACATGCTCCCCTATGCAACTCTAACAAACTCACACATGTTCACAAAATGATACTACACATGATTCCTCCAAGTTCGTGTAACCGATGTGTTGGTTCTCTAATAGTCGCTTTGGTTCACTAGTCCAATTGACTTTCGTCGAAGTGCTCGGCGGTTTGGTACTGTGGCGCTTCGATTTTGCTTTGACTCTGAGGCATGTACTTGATAGCACCCCGGCACTAAGGTCTCCAGCAATTTTCGGTAAGCTCTATGCTCCAACACTAAAGGTTTGGTGTTGTGGTGCTGGATTGAGTTTTGGAGATGCGGCACTGGTCCATTTTCTTTTGATTTTCTTATAATTTCATGCATAAAACACAAGGATAACAACAACAAAATAACATAATCATAGGAAAATAAAATTATAACTTTTATCTTATCAATAAATATTCCTTGATGGAAAGAGATGGAAATACATAAAGGAAATGAAAATATGATAAATTAAGGTTATGAAGGCCACTTGAAGCAGAAGTATTAGTTCATCACTGAAAGTGGAGGTTTCATAAGAACATAAGTTTGTAGAAGGATGGTGTTATAAGGTATTGGTGGTAAATGGAGGTTATTTAATCTACGTGATAGGGATGATTTTCCAAATCTTATTTCATATTGCATTAAAGCTAGATAATATAAAGAGTGGAAAGCTTGTAATAGTAAATGATCTGAGGACCTAGTGGCACTAATTGAGGATGATGCAAATAAGAGAGATGAAATTCTCAAAAGCTAGTGGTAGAATATAATGTGGAAGGTTGAGAATTTTACAATTTTAATTATGATTATACAAAACAAAATGATATAAATTTCTCCCATATGCATAATTTAAACTATTACTTTTTTAAATCCATTTTTAATTCTGATTAGTTTCTACATATTTATCTTTTTCTTTTTGTTTAATTTCAACTAATTTGTAGTGGCATTTTAATATATTTTATTTTTTAAATTACTTGTTTTAATTAGCTTCGGAGCTTTTATTTTCTTTTTTTCATGAAAAACATTTCATAGTTTAATTTTGATCTGAATTGAAGCACTGAGTTTTCTTCCACATAGCCTCCACGCTAAAAACATTTTTCTTATTATTAAGCACTTACTATTAAGTATTCATTGTATGTGCCTATGTGGTGATGAATCAATATACATTTTATTCATCTCTTAGATCATGCAATTCATTGTATGTGAAAGTTTTAAAGTTATAAAATATATAGTTTTTATAAGTGAGAGGTTGAGTTGGTTGAAATTGTTTTTGAACTCCATTACTAGGAACCACATCACTAATTAAAGTTTTGATTGGGACACATTTTTTATTATTTTTTAAAGTAGCATTTTAGCATTAATTTTTTTTAAAACATCAATAAAAAGGTCGCAAAAAGCTGTCTCACAAAAAAGAAATTATTCTGTGCGGACGTCGGACGCAGCTCTATGCCCGGAGGCAAATCAGGTGCAACCATGTTAGCGGTACAGAGCCGTAGTGCCGAGTAGTACCGAGCCGTGATACGGAGCAGGAGTGTCGTGGCGCATATTTGTTGGTCTCTGGACGGTGTTCAATGTCCGTACATAATAATTTCTCCTCAAAAAAAGCCTAAATAGGAGAATGTTTGCATTTGGAACACAATTCATTCTATATATATAAACTAGTAAAAAGGAAAAAAAATTATGCTTTTCCCTATTGAAATAACTGTCATGGGACACAATTGAAAGTTACAAATGATTTCCATCTCATGATTTTGGAGAATGTATTTATATAATGAATATATAAGCTATCTATTATAAAATGAGGCCAGATGCATGAAATGTTCTCCTCCAGAAGGAAGTAGACAAAAATGAGATAGAAAAAGTGGAAGTAAATTGTTGGGCACTGATTTCGTGCACTATAAATAGTTCTTCTAGTCATTTTTTATTGGAAAATAATATTGAGAAATTGATATCATTTGTGCCAACCGTTGTTCCATCAAAAACTATAGTGAAATATTAAAATGTAGCATTTCATTCAATTTTTCTTCTTCATAACAATAGAGTATTGAAACAATGGAATTATAACAGATATATGCATCTCACATGCTCGGATAACAAAATTATCTAATTGAATCTACCATACAAACAACAAAACCAAATTAAATAATTAAAATTAAAATTATAAAATTTAAATTAGGAAATAATATAATATAGCCGAATGTTCCCAAACAATAACATTTCTCATCAAAAACATAAAACAAAAAACTTTGTCACATGATTTTTTTCCTCATTCTTGTTGGCCTCCTGAGATTGACGCAGATGATGCAACGGAGCCTGGATGTTATTACATATCTGTTTGTATTTGCCGTTTCCTTTCTAATTCATCTAGGAGAGTACCCACATTCTTCTTACTATGTCCTCAATTCTAATACCCAGAAAAGGTACTGAGCTAAAAGGTTGAGCTAATAATAATAATAATAATAATAATAATAATAATAATAATAATAATAATAATAATAATAATAATTTAAATTCAAAGAAAAATTTGACCCTATAACTATATCATTAATTATTGTTGTCATCAGATTTGGACAAAAAATAATGCATTTCCACCACTGTAACTGGCCACCATCATTGTTGTCTACTGTACGTGATTGCAACCGATCTGGAGATCTTTGCCTCCACTAGTAACCACAATTGCTAGTCACCCACTATCATTGCCTACCTATTTCTAGTCACCCACTGACCATGACTGGCACTTACATTGAGACCATCACTGCCGCCATAAAAATAAAAATATGAAACTGAAACCCCTTAGCCGAAAGCCAACTAGCCAACACCCCATAGCCTTGCCACAAATAATAACATCCCAACCGAGCACATAACCCAAAAGCTAATATAACAAAATAAAGCCCCACAACCCAGAAACCAAACCAACCATGAGGTGAGCAAACAACATAAGACAAAAATTACTTCTTAGCTTTTCTACTACGACATTTTCCACCACTACGGGAAAAAGGCTTTTTCAACAATGCAACCCAAATTTAAGCTAAACATCTTTTGAAAATCATCCATATGCTCATCCAAATCTTCCTCAACACCCTTGCAAGCGGATGAGGACTCATCCACCCAATTGGATTGATCCATACAAGTTTTTATCTTTTTTAAAGCCAATTGAACTATAAAAGTATCATTAGAAATAAGACAAATTTGAACATCAATTAATGGCACATTCTCATTCATAAGCACAATATTAGGTGACAAAGCCTATTCGAAATCATCATAGGGTTAGTCATGTGAAGCACTAAACATATTGCGAGACGGATCATTCAACACCATCGTATTAACATCACACACTCCATTGTCCATCACATCCAAATTATCAGGACAAGAAGCATGAACAAATTCCATAGGATCCTTCTCGACAGCAATAGTAATTGGTGATGTAACAAGTATAAACTCTCCATCAGGCATTAGAGCCAAATTGTCATCAACCATCTTATTGATATCCCCATAAGCCTCTTGAATAAAACATGCCAAATCCATAATATTCTCTAAAATAGAAACAACAGCAGGATGAACCACACGGGAATCTCAAACCACCAATTCGGGTCGAACCGAATGCCCAACATCACCGTCAATCAAAGGATGACTCAAAGGCTCATCAACCAAATGACCTGCAATAGTATGATCAACATTTACATGCAATGGTAAATCCACTAAAACATTTTCAAGCACATTTCCATGCACTACATTAGAAACCCTGTCTCCCACATTAATAATAGTTAGAGTCTTATCTAGATGAGGATGTAAAATTCTATATTCTAGTTTCGAGTGCCCTAATGATTTACAATGAGAATAGTAAGAAGCCATAACTACAAATTGAATGTAACCCATATTTTTCAGACCAACCCACACCCTATCCAGAAAGTGTTTGGTGATATCTTACTCAACCAGAAACAGAATGACAAAGGGCTGAGATCCAGTAAAAGTTGCATTCTTAATTTTTAGAGGCTGACCAAATAGAGAACCAAGACCATAAAAGATTCATGGAGAAAAGAGGTGAGGCCTAGGGTTGGAAAATGAAACCCAAATTGGAATTATAGAGGACTCAACTTCAATATCAAAAGTTGGAGTCCATTTGTATAATTTCATAAAAAAATTGTTAAAAAAAAGAATGATGAGCAAATACTCAACAATAGTCCACATCATTAACAAGCTTAATCAATATATGCTTCAGGTTAAGAACAGTAACTGAGAAATCACCATTAAGCTTGAGGTTAAAGAAAAATTTCCTAATTGCATCAATAGAGGGTCTTTGACCCAAAAATTTGCCAGCCAAAGTGAACTCAAATGGCAGCAAGTGCAAGAATTTCCTCTACTGAAACCTATAATGACGGTAATCCACGGTGAGAGGAGATTTTGAGGTCAGAGAAGTTCGAAGATTGAGAAACACAAAATAAAGCATCTCTAAAAGGACGTGAAGAGCTCTTCCCATTCAAAAAATTGGGATCATTCAAACGGTTAACCTTTATTAACCCACAAAGCTAGTCGAAAGAGGAAATCGAGCAAGAAAAAAACCAAAACACCACCAAAAACCACGAGGGATGGAAAAAGGGGAATTCGCTGAAGCCACATCAACTGTCGGAAGTCATGAGGAAGGTGACATGGAGGAGAGCGGCTAGGGTAGGAAAAACTCTAGTAGAGGAAAACATCGTATAGTAAGCTCAATGATGTGTGTGAGAGTTTACTTTAATTGGTCCAAATGTCCAAAAAAGGGTATTAATAAATGAACTAATCCATCAATCTAAATCAAATCAAATCCCAAAAATTTAGATTCAGATTTACCAGTTTAATAAATGGGTCATATTTAGGTTGAGTTTTTCAACCCATTTATTAAATTAATCAAGCTCGGGGTTGAATATTCTCGACTACCACTCAGAATTACTGTCGTCTATTACTTCCTTCTATAGTTTGTGATGAACAAAAAAGACACTTAATTAAAATATCTAATATATTTTTATTTCATAAAAAATAAAATAAAATAAAATATAAAATATTAAATTCTTCCCAAATAACCCCTAAATAATTGCAGCCATACAGCTATTTGTAATGAAAAAGATTTTCCAAATAAAATAAAATAAAAATAGATGTGATATTTTCTGATACAACTAAAATAATTACATCTAAGATAGTATTTCCTAACAACGGTGTCAAATCACTCTAAATTTCAATAATTTTAACAGTTGTTAATTTATTGTGGTTTAAGTCACTATCATTTGCATTAGATAAAATTGTTGCATTAAATTTTTAAAGAGAAATAGCATTGTAGTATGATTTTTTTTTTATTATTTTTTAGAACAAAGTTCATCTTCACCTATTAGTTGAGAGCTTTGGCTACCAATCAACAAATTGTATACATGATGTACATAAAAATTGTCTTAATTAGCCTAAATGTCCCAAACAAATATCAGAGCCATTGTCACATCACAAAAAACTGTTATATAGAGTATCAAATTCTATTATGCAATGTAGAACTAAATAATTTTTGTGGTGAGGGAACTTTATTGAGATGAATAATAGTTTTCAATATGTGATAAATCATGTGAAAGAATGTTTTGAATTCTTGAGAAGTTTAAGTGTAGAGAAACTTATGAGTTCTCTTGATTTTTTCAGCTATCATTATCAACGACCACCACCAACAATCACGCCATCATCTCTAACCGTATTGTTAACTTTTAAATGTGTGAATCAGTTAATTGTTCCTAACATAATCCCTTCTTGCATTATGAGGTAGGGATAATTTTTTGAATCTCCTATTCTATAGTGAATTATCAAAATAAGTGTTTTTCCTTCTTGGATTATCTGCATAAAAACTTTATAGTCATCTCCTACATTTTTTTTTCTTATACGTGCTAAATTTTTATCAAATGCTAGGAATATTAATTCTCTTTTGTATATATCAATTTTATTTTATTTTTTAATTACTAACTTTTTCTACTGTTTAATTAAATATTTATATATTAATTATTGCAGTAATTTTAGTGTTGCCTGCAACTTGGTTTAGATGTACAGCATTGGATTATTGGTATCATAGGCATTAATACCTGAAGGCCTTCTCTAATGAGATAGTAAGCCCAACTACACCCGTTTTCATATTAATTTTGATCTAAAATTTTTTTACCAGAAAGGTAATTTAAAAAACTATAAAAAGTTGAAAGAAAGACTTCATTTGAGCCAATATTTTTACTATTTCTTAAAACTATTTTTGTTTAAGAAAGTTTCTAAACTAGAGATTTTTTAACTAAAAACTATTTTTAAAAGCAATTAAAAAACTGTCTCAAACAAAGTCTAAATTTACAAAATCTTTTTTAATTTCTAGGGCGACCATATCATTTTATAATAAATATAATTTTTTTATCCTAATTTTTTGTTAAATTTCTAATCAGAATAAAAAAAAAGTGCTTCTTAAATCAATTTTCTTTTTGCAAATGGATAGAGAAAATGTTCATTTTCAAAATATAGTCTGACCTTCAATTTTTGAATGATCACCCTCGCTATTATGTTACTAAAATAATAAAATAACTTGATTGAATCACAAAGTTATTAGCATGGAAAATAAAGTTTGATTTTCCCAAAAAAATAAAGTCTAATAAATATCAGGAGCCCAAAATATAAAATTAATAGAAAATTGGAATTCAATTGAGCATGTTTTTTTAAAATAAAAGTAGCTGACCAAAGTTCATGATCTTAACCGTCCCTTTTTTTTATTTAAACAGATCTTATGAAGATTAGGTTGGAGAATCCTCTTAGAATTCATAAGAAATCAAAAATTATTTTGTAAGGTAAGAGATAATGCTTGAATTTAAAGATTTTAAAGCTGTTATTAAAAAAAAATTAAACTGTTGTAAAAAAATAACTTTTGAGCACAAAATTTTGAAATAGTGAAAAAGTAATAGCCAAAGAAAAATTGTGGTTGCAGTTTGAAAAATGATGCAGGAAGAAAGCTACCCTAAACATACCCTAAATTATAAATATTATTGGTTTTGTCCGTCCAACAACAAAACCCTAACCCAAATTCTCACAAAGAGTTTTCATAGTTACTTTAAGATCAAACTCGTCGGCTCTGTTAGGGTTTTTAACCGTAGTTATTCCCAGTGCCGGTGTGTCCGCTTGTCGTGTTGCCTCTATCGAAAGAAAGTGTTGTCTCTCTCTCTGCTAAATATTTTTCTTCTTGTCTTTCATTTTGGTTTTTTGCTTCTCCTTGATCTTGCCTCCATCACCTCCATGGATGGCGGCTAATCAAGTGAAACTGTTTGTTTCTTTTTTTTTTTTTTTGGCTGGTAATCCAAACCCTAAGTCTTTTCTTGATGCCATTCGGGGGCTACCTCTTCTGTGGCTTTTTTGAACCTTAAAATCTATACTTTTTTTGGTTTGCCTTCATTATGGATTTCTAACGAGGAAACATTGACCCTTGCTGCTCCCTTTGCTTTTTCTATAGTTGGAAAATTTCTTGATCGTAGGCAGCCATTGGGAATTATTAGAAAATTTTTCTTTAATCTTAAACATTCTAGCTAGTTTTTGGTGACTTTGCTTGATGCTAAGCATATGCTAATCAAATGGATCAATGATATGAATTATTGTAGAGTTTTTGCTCATTGTTCATATTTTGTGAATAATTGTTTCATGAAATTAACAAATTGGCTATCTTGATAGCTAATTTGGGTATAAAATTAAAGGATTCTAATGTGGATCATTCTGATTGGCTGGTCGAGTGTGATCCATCGGCTAATCAGGGTGTTGGGGAAGATAATAATGACCCTTGATATGATTTTTAGGATTTGTATTATTTGAATGTGGGACGCATCAAGGATGATGATTTTAATAATGTTGCTAGTAAATAAAGCATGCATATATGAAAAAAGAAGTATTCTTTCTCCTGATTTGGTTGTCTCTTTCATTTGTTGCTTCTTAGTCCTATCTAATTTTCAATCATCTTTTGGTTTTGTTTATTTTTAGCTGGTATTGGTTTAGTGGACGGTTGTCTGCTGTGGAATATACTTGGCCGGTCTAGTTGACTTGTGGTCAGACAATGATGAGGCAGGTTTCCTGCATGCCCCCCTGGATGGCCTTTGTCTGATTTGGTAACCTTGGTGGTTGATTTCTTCGCTCTGCTCGGCCTATGGTGGCCTTTATTTGGTAATTGTGACTTCTTACTGCTTGATTCTCTACCTCCAATGGATGGTACTTTCCTGGCAACTGGGTGGCAAACATTGTGAAATATACTAATTATTACCCCATTTAAATCTCCTAAGCATAGGCTTATGGATAAGAGCAAAGCACATGTTATTTTTACACAAATATATTTTTTAATAATTATTAAAAGTTAAACCTAAAGCCTCATATCTATTATTTATATCCCAATATGTGAGAGCATGCCAAAATCCACCTTGAGCATCATCCCCCCTCAAATATTAAGTATGCTTAGAAAAAATCTTGCACCAATAGTTCACTAAACCACTTGAAGATTTGTAGGAGCAGTATGATAAATCACATTACTCGACCATAGTCAATGTTTACAACAACCTATGGGAACCACAAACTATGTAAATTACTTGATTCAAATCAATCTACTTGTCTCAATATTACTTATTATAAAAAAAAACTATGGGAGACAGGCATTCAATCAAATATACTAGTGGTCAATTCCCTTTTCAATACAAACTATTAAGTCTATGGCTCTAGACCAACCATTTAATAATTGGACAGTTTTTTAAAATAATGTCCGTTGCTAATTAATGTGATGACAATGTGATACATGAAAGTCATGAAGTTCATTGATGATAGCTAGAGTCATCCCTCTCTTAGTGGAGATGACATGGCCTAATAATAATGTTAGAATATCATTATATAGTCATAGTTACTCCTTGATGGATGGTGATGGAAAGACATGAAGGCAATGAAAATATAATAAATTAAGTTTATAGAGATCACTTGAAGTAGAAGTTAGTTCATCCCTGAAAGTTGAGGTTTCATGTGAACATAAGTTGGTAAAATGTTGGCATTGTAAGTCACTGCAAGCAAATAAAGGTGAACTATTCTACATGATAGGGATGATTTTCCAAATCTTATTTCATGTTGCATGAAAGATAGATAATATGATGAAAAGAAAGTTTAGTAGTAGAGGGTCTGAGGACCTAGTTGTTCTAATTAAGGAATGATGTAAATTACAGAGATGTCATTCTCAATGCTAGTGGTAGGATATAATGTAGAAGGTGTAAACAAGGTCCATATAAGAGGTTCCAATCCTCTCACCTTTAAAAAAATTTCTTCCTTGGTGTTTGAATATACTTTTAATGGCATTATTTGAACATAGTAAGACTAGCATGTTTATTTTATATTTCTAATTTTTAGTGAGATTTCATATGTGATATTATACCTAATTTATTCCTAGATTTTTTGTGGTTTTGGATTTGAGAGAATTCGAGTACAATTTACCGAATTATGTTTTATTGAAATAAACTTTTTATGTTCATTTAAATTGATTGAATTTATTTTATGTCTGATTTAAAAATTATCTTCCCCACATTATAGAGAATTCTAAATTATATTTTGAGTATATTTTAACATATTATTTATTAGTATGATAAATATTAATATAAGAGGATTTTTATTGGAGTTATCCTCCTTAATAAATTAGGATGTCATTCTAAAAATGGACTTTTTGAAACCATCTGATGTTTATTTTACGTTAAGAAATTAGGCAATCAATATATTTATTAAGACTTCATTAATAGATTAAGATATCATGATATACTATTAGTTGACTATATTTCATAAATCTTAAAATTTTAAATTTTAAGATATTAGAGGATTTATTAAATTTTGTATTTAAAAAATGATGATTTTTAATCATAAATATAATATAATATTATTTATTTTATTTAAAATTAATAAAATTCTTTTACATATAAACTTTCATACTCATTTTGTTCTTCTCCATGTCATGAACATTTGGTGAAAGAAAGTAGAGAGAGAGAAGGATTGGTGAGAGAATGGTAATATTAAGATGTCTTAGGGCCATTTTGGTTTATTGGGATGCGGGCTCCAAAAATTAGTGCCCCGGCCTCCCCTCTTTCGATGGAGTTTTAATGAATTAGGTTCCTGGGTAAATTTTCAAAAGGTAGATTAGGTTTGAAATAAGACACTACCTAGAGATTTTGCCCTCATTTTGCAAGGACTTATATCTGAGTTCAGGTTTCCTATAGGTGTAAGCCCCTATAGTTAATTACACCTCCAAAGAATGCTAGATAACTTTTGATTGAAGGTAGTCATGAATCAGATATAAAATATGTATCTGGCATATAGTAGTAGCATTAGTTGGTATTTAAAGATTTAATATTTAAAATTAGAAATGCACCATCTTGTACTTAAAGGGAATGGTGGAGTAATGATGATGAGCCTGATCAATATCCCAAGGTTCTGTCATCCTCTGCCATTCTAGTCCCTGGTTTACTTAGTCAGAGGAGGTAGTCAACCTAATCTAATAAAATGATCCTTATCGGTAACCATGTGTTGCTTCATCTAAGGGTACCTTATAGACCCAGGGGGGATTATTTATCTAAGTGGAAAAATTTGAATCCACCTTAGCTGACAGAGGGCTTTATACTCTATCGAGTATATCCTATTAATTCATATCTCAAGAATTTATTATTATTGGGGTGCTTATGGGCTCTATTACTGACCCTAATTTAGTGGTGTCATTTTGAGGCAAACGACCCATTTCAAAGGGCCTCAGTCAAAACTTATTACCTACGATGCCATTTGGTGGAAAAACCATCAATTAGAGGACACATGCAACATCCTTTCTTACAAGAGACTATTTGAGAATGAATTCTAGTGATATTCTCAAATAAATATTAGCACTTTGTGAGCTAAAGTAGTTTTCAAATTATCCACCTTTACAAGCTGTTATGGAGGGTGGATGAGTTTTATTTTAGAATTTTATGATTGATTTCAATTTTAAATATTTTGATCTTAGTATTTTTTAGGAGTTTTAAATTGTATGAGTATTTGGGAGGCATTTTGAATATTTAAAGTTAACCTTTCTTGTTGAGATCTACATTCAACATGGACATCTTTGAGATATTTATAGGAAATTTTATTTATGGGTTGAACCATATTGACTCTATCTATTTGTTGATAGAGGATCGAGTTCTTCAAAGGCTTTATGCCTTTTTTAATGAATTTTCTTAGTTATCAGCTTTGCAGGCCTAATATAAATGTATAAAAATAAATATCTTGATCGATGTAGTGACCGTATATTTGTTTGATAGTTTGAGCCATGTTGAATCCTATCTACTTGCATAGAAGGATCATGCTCAAACTTAAATTTATCATTTGACCTGTATAGCATCCTCAGACATCACGCATTACTCATAATACGCTCATCAGGACTTATACGGGTATTTAGGAAGGAATTGTTGTAATTATTTATTAAACCTTATCGACTGCCTTATTACTGACTAAGGATCGGGTTCGTTGTCAACTTTATACCTTTATTGGTGAATTTTCCTTGTAACGAGCTTAGAAGGCCTAATATGAATGTATAAAATAAAACATCCTGGTTGATGGCATGATCATATATTTATTCATTGGTTCAAGCCGTGTCGACTCCCATCCTATTAAGGAGAATGATTGGAATTGAACCTAAGTTCATTTCTTGACCTGGGTAGCATCCTCAAACATCATATGTGTAAATACGACATGCTCCTCGAGGCCTATGCGGGTATATGATTCCACATGCTATTTTTTAATTTATGTGTATACATATTACAGTGTATGTGTCGGGTATATTTTAAAATGTTTAATGTTGATCAGTTCTGTGGCCAACTATCATTTGAATGTGTGTGATACTTTATTTAAGAGTTTGTAGATGCCATTTATCCACTTATATGAGTATTACAGATCTGGTGGTATGGCATGGAGTTATGGATTGTTTGTTATTTTAAGCAGGTTGGCCATCATGTATTGATAATTCTCCTGCAGCTGCTGCAGATGTTGGCACCTACTGGAGGTCTTGTTTATTTACTTGTGGGATGGCGGTGTATTTTCTTGACATTGAGTGATGATCGGTTGTGAAGTGTTGAAGCATCCACTGCTTGTTGTTGGTCATCAACCGCTTATATGTATTACTATACATATGATGCATCTTCCATTATTGTCATAAATATTTGTATTCGCCACAATCTTCTATTCCATGCATGTAGATGATCCATCACACCACACTAGTATGTGATATGCAACGTGCATTGCAGCTCACTGCATACCCATCATGCTTCATCCTTGGATATCCCACAATCTTCGATTCCATTTTTGTAGAAGATCTATTCACCGCCTGTCTTTTGTATCCATTGTGTATTGGTCATCATTATTTGCGAGAATCTAATATGAGTTCATTTGCAAATTACTTGGCATCGATGGCAAGGAAATTAACCACTTCATAACTTCCTTATTTTGCTTATCTGGTGTCGACATTGTGTATGAATATCAACTATTAGATGAGCTGCATTCACTATTAATTTCCCACATACATCGTTAGCAACATATTATGCCCACTATATGTTGACTTTCAAGGTTCGCAGGTAGTTCACTGCATTTGCGGCAAATTTTCCATCATTTCAAGTGCTTATTTACACTCACTATGATCTTATATCCTTGCTTGCATGCATATCAGTGTCTTTGATTGTATCTTGATGTTGACTATTGGCTAAGCTATGCTCATCAACAATCTCTTTACAATCATTCAAACTTTACTTAAATCCTATAAGACATTTCTCCTTTGTGGTGTTTGCAAGTGGATATAGTGGGGATTACTTTGTCTTCTTACAAAACTACTATGAATACTATCATCAACCTCAATTTTATTACTTGAATGAATTCACTTATCATCTACAGAGTATTGCCACATTCACTACAAATTGGCTCTATGTCATAGAAGACCGGTGTAATCATTTGCATGTTGACCATCACTACTTGAAAGGCATGATATACTTGTTTGTGTTTTAATATTGACTATCAAATGCCTTATCTTTTGTGCATACTTTGCAACCTATTCATGTATAACACATGACATACACTACATTTATTCATACCCCTTGTTTGTGTGATCATTACACATCTCTCCCTCACAAACAGGTTATTATGTTTATGCAAATATTGCATGTATCCAGTATTCCTTGCATGCAATGAGTCCTCTACCTGGTTATTAACATTCATCTGAATATTTTAAATTCTCATTTAGCCTTTGATATTTTTATTATTCATTTATTAAATTGAAATTCAACTTATTGCTTATTAATTTAAGTTCTATCTCTATGGTCATGTTGAGTTCAAGTTTATCTTCACTGTGCTCAGTTCAAATTTGAGTTCCTTGTTATTTGCATTCAAATAAAGACCCCTGTACTTATTTCATTCAAGTTCAAATCAAGTCCCTTATTCAGTCCAAATTTTGGCAGCCTCCATGGGTCTCCTCCATTTAGGGGAAATTTCAGGAGTCTTAGCCTGCCCGCCATGTTAAGAAAGATGTGCATAGTTAGTGTCAGGTAACACCATAGCCATAGTCTTCAATCCAACCACACCAAGAAAGGAGTACATGGGTATTCGGACCTATTTGAAAATGCACAGTTGTTTCCCCATCGACACTGAGGTGCATGCGGGTATTTAATTTTTTCCCCACTGTGGTAACAAAAGTTCACACGAGGATTACATGCCTCATCCCAAGCACCACAGCAAGCTTCCTCCCACTATACTAAAAAAAGTGCGCATGGGTGGTTGCTCGCCATGCTTCAAGCGCTAAAAACAAGACTTTGGAGGGTTTGGAATTTTATAATTACGCAGGGGTCGACGGTGATGTTGGGGTGATGACAGGAGTGTCGTCGACGTCAAAGAATGGGACGAGGTCAATGTCAATGATGCATGAGGCTCAAATCACATTAGTGAAATCTTACTTCCCTCCCTTACAAAAGCTGGAGATGTAAACACATTCTCCTAAATCCAGCATAAGTAATAGTTTCTTAACCATCACCTTAGACATTAGACACCATTAAAATGCATCAAATGACTCCAAATCAGGCCTCCTCATTTGAAGGGATTCCAACATATCTATAATCAGTCTTTTTACATCAAAGTTATTAGAAACACAATCCCATATTTTAAGATTTAATTCATTTGTCCATTCATCTTCATAGACATGCTATAGAAGAGTTGTTTTTCTCATACCACACAAGCCCATTATATATTGAAGAGAAATATTATCGCAGAATAAAGTATTACCAGTGATATGAGTTTGATGTTGATTTGATGGCTTCCTCAACCATCATATAACAAACTCCTTGTCCTTACCTCGACTGATCAGATCATTTTTTTGGCAAAGATCCTGCTTCATGTGTTTTGTACAACTTAAGTAGTTTCTCTAGCATTACCTGCCTTGTACTTTCTAAAAGATGAAGGAAATTACCCACATCAGCAGAATTTTATCAAGTTTCTTTATAACATCCTCCAGCATCTTCAAATTGGGATTAATTTGGAGAGCACACTTACAAATTTTAATGAGCCCTTTCTTTATGGAGGTCATGATGGAATTCAACTTTGATTGTTTATTGTTTTTGGTTAGTTATTTTTCTTGCATCATGTACTCAAACCCATCGAGCACATCATCAACCTCATTAATGGCATCTCATAAATGACATAATCCTTTATTAAAAGCCATGTTTTAATCTCTGATTTGTGCTTGGCTAGAAGCAAAAATGATAGCTTGGATCTTGGGGTGGTTCTCTCGCAGCCTTTCCAGCTTCTCCTTCATACCGGCCTACCATCTCACTTGGTCTTTCAAGTACTCAAAGCCAGTGCTAATGAGCTACTCCATGATTGAACCACCAAACCATTCTTCCATGGCAGCAATCAAGGTAGACTATAGTAACTTTTATAGTAATTTTCCAAATCATCGATGTTCATGGAGATAACATCACATGACCCAGTCAGCCATTACCGTCTAGCAAGCCCACGTCACTAGCTCTGCGCTCATCATCATGTTTTCATTGATGTTAATGGAAGAGAGGGTTTTTGGTTTGTATGGATGAACAACAGTGAAGGGAAGTGTCAGCCTCCTCCTTGCATGAGATCACGTGTGGGGATGTGAGGGTGGATGAGAATCATAGGTTGGAGGTCCAGTTTAGCGCGACTGAGGAGGGAGGATAGTCATCATAGTAGATAGGTTGAAGAGTTATATAGTAGTTTATTCAAGGGATCCAGAAGAGAGTAGAGTGTGCTTCTAGCTTTATTTTTAATGATGAGCTAAGCAATTGATCATGGAGAGCTGTGATTAAGAACTGCTATCATGGGATTTACGGACTATATAGCTGAGATTTATAAAGATTTGCATAGGATTCAGAGTAGAATGTTCGAGGTAAGCATAGATCTGAGTTAACATTAATTTTTACTTAAATTTTAATTAAATTAAAATTAAATTTAATACTAATTTATTATCATAAACATTATTATTAATTTAAAATGTCAAAAATGAGTCAAATGCTCAAAATCATCTCGATCTGCATATAATCTTCTTAATTTAAGCGTAACCTTCTTGGAACTCATACAGGTTTGTGTGAGGGACTTTTTTTGGGAAAAATTATAGTTGATTTTGGGTTTTGTTGACATTTTGAATGTAATGAAGAAGTCTATTATATGATTGGACATCATTTGAGCGATGCACGCATCAATTTCCTTGATTTGCATGTCGTTGCCTCAGGATCAGCATTGATCTCACCATGCAATTTTAATTGGATAAATTTATAGTGATTTTTGAGTATTATTGACATTCCAAATGCAATGGCAAAGTCCATTTTGTAATTGGACGTCATTTGGGCAATGTCTCATGTCAATTTACTTGATTTATGTATTGTTGCCTTGGGACTCAATTTAATCTCCTCATGTGACTTTAATTAAATAAATTTATGATCATTTGTAGGTATTGATGATGTTTCAGATGCAACAGTGAAATCCATTTTATGATCAAACATCATTTAGGGGATGTCACATATCAATTATGGGTGTTAGTCGTCTCTTTGAATTGATCTCATTTGATTTGACTATGTGGGGTTCCCTCTTATTTAAATTTGATGTCTTGATTGTAATGACATAGTCTATTTGGCAATCAAAAGTTGTTTGGCCCTTCAAGAGACACGCCACACCGACACATGTATTTCTTAAATTATCATTTTCACCTCTTCTTGCATGCTTTGATGTGTAGCGGTCAACAAATGCCCCCCAAAAAATATGGTATGCATTTAAAGCTAACCACATTTATTATATGCTGATTCACTTTGTGGATCTCAAGATATTCATTTTGGATGTCACACCGAGGGTTTTTATTTTGTAGACCTCTAAGTGCTTGATTGGATGTCACACTAAGGTTTTTATTTTACATATCTCCAAGAGCTTGTTTGGATGTTACGCTAGTTTTTTGTCATCATGGATTTTTATTGGTCAACATTAGTAGAATTTAGTATCTCTTATTCCATTTTACAACTGTCACTTTAGGTTCTAGCCTATTAATAACAGCTCAACATCTTTCTTTTTCGCAATCATGTATGGATGTAATATTTTAGCTGTATAATTAATGGTGCTGTTCAGATTTGCAAATTCATCAACTAGTACAACTTTTAGTCCTTCAAGTCTTCTATACTCAGCTGTCTTCTTAGTTGCACTTTGATAAGATTTTAAATATTTACTTAGGGATTTTGGCACGTGGCACGATGTCGAGCCAAATAAATATTTAAAATACTCCTAATCATTAGGGACAATTATGGGTACCATTTAAGATACCTTTTTCACAACTTTAGCTCGACTCCTAAGATTTTGATTCCTTCTACCTTATGCTTTGTGAGACAGACTTGGTGAAGGATTACCTTATTTGACTTTATTGCCTTGTTAGGAGATTTGTATGCCTTCTACCCATTCTTCTTTTTTTGGTTGGCTTGATGAAAGAGAATATGCCATTAACCTAAACCCATTAGTTTTATATCAGGTCGGTGGTGAGGATTCATTGGTCCAGATCTTTGTGCGTAACAGACTTGTTGATGATAGAATCCTCTTAGTTCAACCTTAGGCTTTTTGTGAAATTTAAGATAATTTCTTTGGTCTTTGCTTTATGCTTTGGTTGGCTTATTGAAGAAGAATTTCTTCAATCCTTACTTTGTGCTTCATGGATTTGTTGAAGGATTTTGAAGGTTTCAGGTTGAATGGGTAGTACCAAATGTTGGTAATTCTCTGACCCTTAACTAATTGAGAAGACTTTAATATGGGTTTCTTGAATCTATTAGATTTAGTGAGCTAGGATTTAATAGCTCTTATCATCTGACTGCTGAAATGGGTGTTCCTCTACTATGGCCTTTCTTATAGTTTATAGAGTAGACAGAGTTGCTAGTGACTAGGCCATCTCTTGGCTTATTGAGTTTAACCTCATACACCAGTTTAGGCTTTAGACTTGAGCTATACAGAAACGCACTACCTAAACTAGATTTGTTGGAGTTTGTGGATTTAAAGTCATCTTTCGTAGTTTGAGATCTCAGATCTTACACATATTTGATAGCTATTGATTAAGATTCATCCTTCCCACTCTAACTTTAACTCTCTAGTCACTAAGGAGAATTTAGTGGACTACTACTACTTGAACTCGTCAAGTTAGATAAGCCTTCATACTTCTTATAGTCTCTACTAATGGGTTGATGAAATGGGGCTTCCTCTACTAGGGCCTTTTTTATGGCTTTTTGAGTAGATGGAGCTGCTAACTACTCGGCCACATCTGGGCTTATTGAGTTTGACCTCTTACACCATTCGAACCTTAAGTTTCAAGCTGTCGAAAGACTTATGCTGCTATAGCTTGAATTGCTGAAGTATGTTGTCATAAAAGTCTTCTTTTCTAACTTTCATAGTCTTAGCAAATTATAGAAAGTGATATCTCAAATTTTTATTGGAGAACTACTTACGTATATTTTAAAAGGGCTGTACATAAATTGTTGAATTATGCTTAATTTATATCCTTTTATTTGGAGGAATACACATCATTTCATTGTAACATTGACTCTCCAATTAATTAGCAAAATTTCTCGGATTGTGACCACTTTTATTTATCGAGTAAAATAAGCATTCGTGCTCCTAACAGTCCTTGCAGACGGGTTAACAAAATGGGGGTTCCTCTACTACCACCCTTTTTATAGCTTATTGAGTATATAGAGATGCCAGTGACTAGGCCACTTTTGAGCTTGTTGCGTATGACCTCAGCCGTAAATTCAAACCTTAAGCTTTAGGCTACCAAAGGACTTGTGCTACTCTTGCTCAATTTGTTAGAGCGTGTTGTCACAAAAAAAATTCTTTCCTAAACTTTGAAGTCTTGGTTTGTGAAAAAGGCAGTGTCCAAACTTTTTGAAGAATCACCTGCATATACTTTGGAAGAGAAGTCATCATATTCCTTTACTTAAGGGAATATTCATATTCGATGATTTTAAATATTTATTTGGTGATTTTAGTGTGAAGCACGATGTCGACAAAAATAATATGTTTGATGATTTTTTAAATATTTATTTGGGGATCTTATCACGTAGCAAATGTTGACCCAAATTATATGTTTGATTTTGATTTAAATATTTATTTATGGATCTCATCACGAAGAATAATGTCGATCCAAATAATATGTTTGACAATTTTTTAAATATTTGTTTGGGGATCTTATTACGTAGCACAATGTTGACCAAAATAATATATTCAATGTTGTTTAAATATTTATTTGGGGATCTTAGCGTGAAAAATGATGTTGACCCAAACAAAAAATTAAAAATGCTCTTGTCTTGCAGGGACATTTAAGATAGGTTAAATTTGGTGTTTTGAAATTTTAAATATTTATTTGAGGATCCCGATGTGTAGCAAGAGGTCAACCTACATAAATATTTAAAATGTCTACTATCTTATGGGAAATTTTAAATAGGTTTTATACTTTCAAATTTTAAATATTTATTTAGAGATCTCGGCATGAGGCATGATATCGACCCAAATAAAAATTAAAAATTCCCCCTCTATTAAAGGGGATTTTTTGTGTGTTATTATAAATGCATTCTTGTAACACAAGAAAATTTCAAAATATGGGATGTGTATACTAATAAACATATATGAAATACATAGTACATTAAACATAATAATTTTTAGGGCAGTTCTATGAGTGGTACTTCTTTAGATATAGACTGTTGATCGGCAGTATGAGCCTCTAACTATGTAGATTGACAAGTTGGTAAGTTCCTCCTACCTTCTCGACAATGAAGAGGCCCTCCCTATTAGATACAAATTGCCACTAACTTTTTGGTGTGGGATGATTGGCCTTCTCAGCACCACGACCAATTCCCCTTTTCAAAATGCTTAATGATGCACCATTCTATCAAATAATTTTTCCATTCTTACTCAATAAATCTTTATGTTCTGTTGAGCTTAGAGTCTAATTATATTGAGTGCATCAAGCTCTTTCATTATCAGGTGAGCATTTTGCTACTGAGTGAGATCATGTTGGATAGCTATCAAGGTAATAATAGTTTGATTTCCAACAATAGCACTTCTTTGACCCCAAACACTAGTGTGTAAGGAGTGGCTTTGGTCAGCATCTTATAAGTAGTATGAAATGTCCATAGTGCATCTACCATCTCAGTATGCCACACTCCTTTATTCTTGGTGAGGATCTTCTTCAACAACTTCAACAACGTCTTGTTGAAGGCCTCCACCAAGCCATTTGCCCTTGAGTTGTAAATAGATGAATATTGCCAATCAATTTTATGTAAATCAACAAACTTATAAATTTTTTTGTGCTCTTGAAAGCTGTAGCATTCTCTGAGATTATACATGGTACATTGAATTTGTAGGCAATGTTATGGGTTAAGAAGTTAATCACATGTTTGTATGTGACTTCTTTAAATGGTGCTGCTTCTACCCACTTAGAAAAGTAATCGGTTGCTACCAATATAAAGCAGTGTTCAACTGATGATAGTAAATCTATCAGCTTAATTATATTAGTGTCCTAGCATTCAAATGGCAAGGACATTATTACAGGGTGTAGTGGATTTGGTAGTTAATGTATAACATCACCTTAAATCTAACACCTGTGGTACCTCTTAGCATGGTAAATATAGTCCTTCACCATTATTGGCCAATAATAACCCATATTCTTAATTTTAACAGCCATTTTGGGACCTAAGTGGTTTACATCATAGAGTGCTTCATGGACTTCTACTGCTACTCTATCAGCTTCCATAGTCCCTAAGCATCTTAGCTACATTTGATCAAAAGCCTATCGATACAACATGTCATTGACAAATGCATATCATAATGCTCTCTTTCAAATTTGTGTGGCTAGATATTTATTTATTTGGAGTTTACTTTCTTTAAAATAATCAATGAAAGAATACCTATAATCATCTTCTTCTTTGATATCGAAGCAATGTCACCATGATTTTGAGGCGACACTAGTTTTACGTCTCCTTTTTGCTGCTTGATATTTATCTGGATGATTTTGAATAATGATTTATTTGGGAGATTGAGGATCAACCAGACTTATATCCTGCCAGATTCAATTTGGTATTCCCTCTGCTCATAAGAATTACAGGATCGCTTATTCTAAGACCCGATGAGTGTAGACTCCAATCAGTATAGGCTCCTCATCATTTGTATCTGCCATCTCCATGGCTAGTTTGGCTAGACAATCTATTTTGTCATTCTGAACTCAAGAAACTTGAGTAATATTAACATTTGACACTAATTTTAGAAGCTTGAGAGCTCACCGGTGATAATATGCCAATTCAAGCTTATAAATGATGTAGATGCCCAAAATTTGATTTATCACAAGGTGAGAGTCACCGTAGATTAGGAGGTTCTGAATTCTAACTAAGATTACAATATCCAAACCTACTATTAGAGCTTCGTATTCAACCTCATTATTGGTTCGTGGTTTAATCAAACTGAATAAAAACCTAATTATGCCTCCTTCAAGTGCTAAACCAATTGAGGCTGGTGCTAGCTTAAGCTTTTACTAGATTTGGAAGTTCGGTGGGTTTAATCGATGAAGCTCTATTGAAGTGCATTTTCTAGGCTTGTAATTTCTCCTATTCCAAAACCTGCAAGATCTTTTCATTGGGAAAATCCTCATTGAGCAGATAATCTATAGTTATAGGTGCGCGGTGAGAAAATCTACCAAGGCTTACCATGAAAATTCTAAATAAAATATCTATCATTATTTTAATCAAGAGTTTTTATTGGAAAATTTGGTTTCTTACGATGTATTAACTACGAGGGCTTACACTTGTAGGAGATTTAAAGACCCCAGATCAATTTTAACAATTTAATTAATTCTTTTTGGGAAATTCAAAATCAATGAGGATCAATATCGTCATATTTAAACCATGGATAATGAGTGATATTTTCTTTCCCCGTAAAGATATATCATTTTTTAATATGCCTTTGAATATGAAATTAATGATACATCATAAAGATTATTATAGACAAATACTTGATTGAATGTTATTTTGACCCTTCGGTGTTATATTTAGTTCTTCCTTGAATTTGACTATCATAATCAGGTTGAACTCTTTGTTTTGTTATTTGAACCCATTAGAGAATGATACCTTTGCCTCCCGAGGCCGCATAGCATTCATAATGATGTGCTTGACTTCAAAATTGAAATTCCAAAAATTAAATTTTCCCAAAGAAATTTAATTCCAATTTGTTTTACAGCCTTTCCAAAGCAAAGCAAAGCTTCTTTGAAACAAAAAAAAATGATTCTGCCGTTGGAGACAATCTCTCTCTCTATCTTTAATAATGGTAGAAATTTTAGTACATCGGTAGTTTTTATTACAAATCCATACCCAAGTCTTGTTATTTTGATGACAATAAATACTATCAGATTCTTTATTATATTATCTTCTATTATTGTTATTATTGCATATCTATTTTTCTTATGTACTAACTTTTCAGGTTCACCATACACTGTGAAAAATTGATTAGCTCAAGATTGGAATGAATAGGGTTAAGTGTCTTAAAAAGTTTGTATTTTCTCTTTTAATTATTTCTATATATTTTTAGCAAAATCATATAATTAGTGATACTAAACTTGGTGATCATGCACACACACACTCATGGAAGTGAGACAATGGGAAAATTAGGACTATAATTTTTTGAACAAATCATATTATACAATACATATCATATTGTATGATCAGCTATTCAAAAAATTATTAAAATGACTAATTATGATAATTAAAGCCAGTTGAACTAATCATACTGTATGATACATATTGTACATGACGATCAGTTTAAATAAAGATCTCAGCCGGTAATCAAAATTTAGGTCATATTTTAAAATTTAAAATTTGTACTAATTATACACTATGATAGGTATCATACTTGACGATATAATTAAATCTTGCCAAAATTAATTCTTGAATTAAGGAAAAATTTTGGATTTATTGATCCAGTTAGATCGTATAGGACAATTAGAGCCAATAGTATTTTTGACTTAATCTCTATATGAGACCATATTTAAATCATCACCCATAGTACAGGGCGATAATTTAAGTCATTTGAACTAATCCTATCGAACGATGATTTATATCATACTAGATAATCAATTCAATTAACTTAATGGATCGCACAATGCCTTATACTTCATATAGTACCAACATGGTTATTTGAACTAATTGAACTACATGATCTTAGATCCTACTATATGATCAGTGCTGACAAAATTTAATTCTAGGGCTTTTTATGAAGCCTTGTATTTAATCTCTCTTAATAGACTTATTTGAAGTATTTGGCTACTGAGTGATCGGTGAGAGAGCTTGGAGAAGATATCTTGAAGAGCTTTGGGAAGAAGAATGGGAGAGCTTATGTGTGAGGGAGAAGTACTATGAGGGGTTCACATGGTTGCTCCAAGCAAGTGTCTTGCCTTATTTTTTTTTAGAGTTTTTTTATGTTTTTTGGGTGGCTCTAGGAAAAAGTTCTTCAGCTCAAAGATCGTGGAGGTTCTCTACCTTCACCAGGTGGGTGAAAAAGAGGTTCAGGTTCGCTGCCATCACCAGGAGGGTGAAAAAGGAGGTCTTGCTTCTCTGTCATCATAAGAAGGGTGAAAAAGGAGGTCATGATTCTCTGTCATCACTAGGAGGGTGAAGAAGAAGGTCAAGGTTCTTTGTTGCTTCAGGTTGTTAAAAAGATTGTAAGGTCTACACCACTTTGCTGTCAGGGATAAAGGAGAGATACTAAAGGTATAGCGTAATACTCAGAGAGGAGGACTCTAGGGAGTGGACATAGGTCATTATTTGACCGAACTAGTATAAAATTCTAGTGTGTTGATTCTGATTTTTATTTTTCCCTCTTCATTTTTCCGTATTGTTTTATTAAAATTGCTTGGTAGAAATTTATGATTGATATTTTGTTGTGTTGACTAGACTATCATCATCATTTGTGAAACTTTTTATAAGTCTATTTACTTTCATATCAAGTGATAGTTTTTACTTGCTTTTCTTAATTACTAAAAAATACAAAAAATATAAGTTTGGTTTTCAAGTAAGCAATAGTTTTTTAGAACTACCAATTCACCCCCCACCCTCTTTGTGTGCGTAGGGAAAGTTTACTTAGGCTTAACATCTTAGATCGAACTTTCAATTAGTATCAGAGTGGTTCTCACAAATAGTGTTTTAGAAAACCTAGAGAAAAATGATCCATGGTACATTTTAGAAATAGAAAAACTACGAAAGGTTACTCGATAACTTGTCTACCTTTATTTGATAGCATACCTATGATTTTTGGAAATTTTGCATGTCTACTTTCTTGTAATCTATTAATTTTTTCATTTGATTTTTAGTACAATAGGGTTATATTGCACCCTCTCATTTTATTAATGGCATCAAAACTAAGGTACCATTTAATGAATGGAAACATAAGAATAGGAACTTAGTTAAACTGAATGGAAAGTGTTTAAATTATTTTTCTGCGCTCTTAAGTTTGAAGATTACATGAGAGTCTCAATCTGTACCATAAGCATGGACATTTGGGATAAATTGTGTATTAGATACGAAGGAACTAGTGAGGTCAAACAATCTAAGTTCAACATTTTGTTGCATGATTAGGAAATCTTTCACATGAAACCTAATGAAACAATCTCAGACATGTATACTAGGTTTACAAAAATTTTGGCATCTTTGCATGCTTTTGGTAGAGAGCTTTCAAATTCTGAGAAAGTGAATAAAAATCTTCAATGTTTACCTAGTAATTATGATGCTAAGGTTACCTCCATGTATGAATCAAAGGATCTTAACATTTATTCTATAGATAACTTACTAGGCTCACTTATTATATATGAATAAGGTATGACTCAGAGATTGCAGGATATAGCAGACAAGAGAAAGGAGAAAGTGGTGGCACTGAAAGCAAATGAATCCGAAAGTTATAGCTCTACAGCTAAGGAAGATGATGACATAGCACCGATGGCACGACAATTCAAAAACTTCCTAAGAGGAAAATAAAAGCATCATCAGTAGTAGATCAAAGGTAAGCCAAACAAGAATTTCAAAGCATTATCAAATGTAGGTTGTTTTGAATGTAGAAAGCTATGACATGTGAGGAAGGATTGCCCCAACATAAAAGCTCACCTGATCAAGGAGTAGGGTGAAGAGAAGACAAGGTTTAAAAAGGGAAAGCAATGGATGTAGAATGCATTTTGGGCAGACTCTGCTTCGGATTCATCAAAAATAGAATTGGAGGAGGAGGTAAGCCATCTGTTCCTTATAGTAGATAATAGTCTTGATCATTCTGATCAAGAAGAGGTATGTGAGCTTTCATATAATGAATTATTTGATGTTTCTAAAAAAAATTCACAATGCATATAGAAAGCTTAAGAAAATCTATGCTAGTTTGAATTCTAATTTCTTATGTTTGCAAAAAGAGCATGATAGCCTTAGAATAGATCGTTCTGCTTTAGGTAAGGAGCATATGTCTTTACTTGATGAATATTATGCATTAAATAAGAAGCATGTTAATCCTCCAGTTCATATGAATCCTTGATATTAGAACATCTTGAGATAGAAAATGCATACAAATAATTAGAAACATGTGTAAAAGAAGTAGATTGTATTGAGCATGCATTAAGATTAGATGTTGCAAATCTTGAAAGTGTGAATCAAATTTTATAAGCAAAAATTCATGCACTGCAACAAAATAGGACACTACCCACAATGACACAATGACATAATCTCACATCACTGCATGCATGATATACCTCTAAGAGAGGCATCACAACCCATGTAAATTAGTGAACCCTTTCTCAAGGTTAGGTGTCATTTTTGTTGCATGCTAGGTCACATAGCTTGCACTTTCACGATACACTGTAGGATAAATCTAGTATAGAGACCTAAACCACTTGTACCACAACATAACATGCATACAAGTCATCCATTAATACATAAGGTGAAACCCAAACTCACTTGGGTTCCCAAATCTAATATGTGATTGACTTTGTTGGAGTGCTCTCACAAAAGGTCTAGTCAGAGAATGTAGTACCTAGACAACGAATATGCAAGGAACATTATTGATCTCCTTTTTGGCGATTAGTCACTTGTACGATCTTTTCACCTGTATCTCATAGTTTGATATACTTATTTGCACGATGCACTATTGCGCCTGTTGAAGGGTCAAATCATTCATTTTATCTCATTTTGTCATCAGCTTTGGGACTCATTCCATTTAGTCACATATAGTCCGCCGTTAAGTTTTAAAATATATGTGATATGGTAAACGTCAATTTGACAAGTATTTTGTGTGCATTTTAACCCTCTGTGCTCATCTTTGTTCTGTGCTTAATATCTTTTGATCTTTGTTCTGTGCTTAATATCTTTTGATCAGGACCTATTTTTGAAAAATAGATTGTGCGGCCACATCCGGATCGTCGAGATCTTTCAAACGGGTCCACCCATGCTCGAATCGGACACTCTTTCTTGCAAGTCGAGAAGAAAGACGATGATATTATTATATTTATTATTTAAAGATACACTAAAAAGATGAAATAAAAAATATATCTCTTATGGTTAATTTTAATTTACATTAAAATTTAAAATATAAAATTTAAATACATGTATACTCTTGATTAATTTAAACTTAAATGAATATAATAAAGTTATGATATAGAATTCCTCTTTATTGATTTAAAGTAAAAAATAATAAAAAGTTAAATACATCATATATATATATATATATATATATATATATATATATATATATATATATATATATAATAGGAATAGATAATATAACCCCCTCTTCAAATTAATGCTACGTTAAGTTTGAATATAAAATGATTTTGCCTATTTTTTTTTATATATCTCTCCAAATCCAACAGATTTGAACCAAATGGATGATCTAGCAGTCAAATTTAATCTGAATCATTCAATGTTGGGTTCTATTTTTATTTCCCATCAAATAGAATAGGTTCAAAAGGCGGGTTCACTCTCATGCCTCCAAGAATCCCCATCATTTCAAAATGACGCAACCTTTACTAAGATTAAAGGACGTACATCTTTCCAAGGGCACTCACGTGAAAACTTTTTGAGCTTTCTCAAGAAAATGAAAACATGCAATCTATAGTGATAATTTTTTTTAATTTATTTATTTCATGTTGGTTTTCATGAGTGATATATATATATATATATATAATTTATTAAAGATTTGTGACGCTAGTTCTATATTATTATTATTATTTTTATTTTTATTTTTATTACTATTATCATTATTAATATTATTTTAAGAACATAATAGAGAAGGATTAATTAGATTAAAAAAAAAAGATATGGCCTAGTGATGACTCTAATTTTTGACATTGCTAGTTCTGAAGTTGAACCTCAATCCTGTCAGTGTTGAAGTTTTCTGTGCCCCATGATTGAAGTTAATTTTGGGGAACTTATACTACTTGTGGATTAGAATATTGAAGCATATTTCTTGGCTTGATTTTGTCTTGAAGTCACTTGGGATATCCATAGAGAATTTTGAGATTTTAATTTTACATGTTGAGTTTTACATAACTTATAGAGATTTGTTATATTACTTCGTAGATCTATAAAATGAGCCAACGGTTGTGGTGTTCTCATAATTAATTCATATAAAATATAAATGAATACTCTTAGATTTTCTTTATTCGATATAAATTTTCTAACCAATAGTCTCAACTATATGTATATTTTCCACCAATGAAATTTTATTTCAAATGTCCAATAAAAGGAAAGAAAATTGGAGAGCTCGTTATGCCTAAAATATCTCATGAAGCTAATATAGTATTTATTTTGGCTACAAATTTGGTTAAAGTAAAATTTATCAATGATAAAGATTTATACATATTCAAGTTCCTTCTAAAAAAAAAAAGAAAGATTTTGAAATTGCTAGCAGCTTAATTGCTTTTTTTGTCAATATAAATTTATACATGCACTAATCTCTATTTGACTTAAATTTTACATAGATGATGATATCAAGAATAATAATCATTATACATAAATCCATAGTATTTATCACGATCATGAATAAATGATAAAAAAATTTTGATATATAATTCTAGTGATGATGTAAATTTTCGATGTAAAATATACTCTATTACATGCCATAGGTATAAAAAATTGTAATTATGTTGGTCAAATTCCAAGGTTTTGTGTTTCAATATTAAGCATACACGCTTTCAAAGCAAAATGAATATTTATGTTGAAGTGATTTTGAGTTCTTGGAGGAGAGTAAAGTTGCATTGATACTTTCTTCTACTTGTCTCTCACAAGTGTATCTAGTTTAAACAATAAGTAAAAAATGGTCTTGTATAGTGCTTCTGTTATGTTGATAAAGGTTTCATAGTTCATTGCCAATGATTGCAAATTAAATTCAATATAAAGCATATAATTTGTTCTTCTTTAATTTACTCATACAGAACACCCTAAGAGCATTTACTTCCCAATTTGAGATTAGAATCTGTCTGCATTATCTCAGACTTCATTAATTATCATCGTGCATATTCTAAAGATTGTTCGTATCTATTTATAAATTTAATTGCTATGATTGCCATATATGTTGGTTTTGAATTTTTAGTTAAAATGAAAATAGTGATAAATGAAGATTATGGAACTTGTCATGCAAATGTATTCATTGAAGATTAGAGAGCTTGCAAGTCAATTAATTACATTCATTAGCATGTGTTAATATATTGGTTTTGTTTTGGGCCTTCAAATAGATATAAATCTCCATGTAATTTTATTTTGATTTGGCATGTAATTAAATACATTAACATTGATATGATCACAAATATTTAAAAATCACTTAATGCAATTCTACTTAATGATTTTGTGAACTTCAAAATAGCGTATGTGAAGAGGGGATCCCATTTAATCATTTGTGTATAGTTTATATGCACAGTTACACTTAAATATCACCACAAATTTTGTACGAATATCAATTTAAAAATCAAAATATATTAAACTCTAGCATATACTATCTCTTTTGTGTTTTAATAGCCATGTGTTGAACATACATGCGGTCGTTACAATAAATTTTGTTAGTAAATGTCATTATATTTAATGAATTTTTATTAAAATTGAGATGGTTACATGTATTTTAGTTTCTCATGTCGTGCTTATGTATACAATTGCTCTCAAATGCTATCTTAAATTTCATTTTCACATGAATTTAGGTATTAAAAATATAAGAAATTCTGACACTTGCTTCTTTCTTCACATTATTTACGAGGTACATTAGAGACGTTTTGGGTAGCAAAGCTATGGAGCAATCTGTGAAATCCATTTCTTCCAAATGGAGGTGCTACGGCCGGTTACACTGTTGACTAGCTCTGATGAGGTAAATTTTAAAACTTAGTGCCCCCTTGGTCCTTTAAGTCTTGCATGTGATTAGGATTCCCAAAACATTAGGTTCTTATAGAAACCATGCATTTTATTTTTCAAACCTGCTGTCTCGCTCGTAAGTAGGATTTTATTCGCTAGTGACCAATCACAGTTTGCATAGTATTGATTTATCACCCATACTTTGAATTTCCCCTTTTGATTTTCATAGAATCATAATGGGCCTAATAAAATAAGTATGTTATTAAAAAAGAGAGAAGATAATTAACCATTAACAAATTCAATCTATCATACTCTAACAAATAAAAATTATTAATGGATTTAAATCAAATAAATTAGCAATATACTCTAAATGAACTAAAATAAAAGATTAATAAAATTTTTAAAAAATTAAACCATTAAATTTAAATGATTAAATAACATTAATTAAATCTAATTTTAATCATCTCAAACAAAATAAGATTTAATAATCAACATACTTCATCTTGATTTAATTAAATAAAATCATTAGTTAAATACTAAATAAATAACTAAAGGACCTTTCGTACTTTATGTTTGACTCTTCTAAGGGCATACTAATATTGGATTTAAAATGTCTTTAATCAATTTTAGATAACAAAAGACCCTTATGCATTATATTTAACTCCATTTGGAAGATATATATGTATTGGATTTGGAGGATCTTTACTAAATTTTGAGTAAACTAAAGGCTTTCATGTATTGTGTTCACCCTCTTTAGGAAGGCACAATTACATTGGATTATAAAGCCTTAAATAAATCTTAATAAATTTAAATTAATTTAAAATTTTAAAAAAAATTAATATATAATTAACCAAGGTAATTACTAGGTAACATGGGCTTACGAGGTTATTAAGTTAGCCCCAAGGAGGGTGAAATAAATCTCATAGCCCTGGTTTAACAATGGTGATTACTATTCAATTTAGATAAATATTCATCAAAATTAGTAATAAAAAATATATCAAAGCCTTCATATGTTATGCTTGATTCCTTTTGGAGAACATATATATATTGAATTCGTAAGGCTTCTATCTTAAGACACTTAATAAATCATTAACAAATTTTAAAGACTTTAATAACATTCTCATATATCAAAATTTAAATTCAAATCAACACTCACTTGGTCTATAACTAACAAATAACTCCAAATTTGAACAACTTAAATATTAAATCCCCTAGGACACATCTAGAACACATGACATTTTTCACACACTAGAATTTGCTTACTAAAGCCATTGACTCTTATTTTAGGCTAGGCCGTTGTTTGTTTTGGGGTGATGTAGGTACCTTTGCTTGGAGGGTATCCCTGACATGTTAATTTATTATTTTATGCACCCTAGATATCATATTATATATACATTACATATGTATTTTTTTATGTTATTCTCTTTTGCAAAAAATAAGAGCAAAGTAAAATGTATATAGGATGCTTATAAAAGTGGAGATTCAAGGTAGAATGTATTTAGGGCTAGATGTAAAGTGTTCATTATATTTATGTATATTTTAATTTCAAAGAGTTGTAAAAGGTTAAATGTGACTGTTTATGCATACGTATATGGTTCTAAAAGATAATCCTTTCTTCTTAAGAGGGTGTTCTATTTTAGAATTATATAGTGTAGACTTAGAGCCAGAAGATAACATGCTACCACATTTAAGCTTGTTTCATTCATAGGAGTAGGAATCCAAGTATGTTGTGGTGGAGCTCTACCAAACTTTCATGTAGTCCCTAGGATGTATTTATATTTCCAAATTAATAAATAAAAAACTTTTCTTTGTGCATTTGCTTCATGCATACATGACATTAGCTATATTCATTTGCATATTCTTTATATCTCCATTTTAACTTTATGAATTAAATATCCTTGAATCGATATAATAGAGCCCTCCCATCTTTCATACATATGGTGATTGATTGTATTTAGCATGTTAACTAGTAGCTCACTCCAGGCAAGCCTATGCTTAGATTGTGCACCCCTTATTGTGTCTTCTTCAAATCCTAAATGAATCCTTGGTCTATAATTCCTTCTTAGATGTCAAATCAATCATTGATCTTTTAAACTCAAATTTTAAATCAAATCTTTATACATCTAAAAAATCTAATTCTAGCTAAACATAAAGAGATGAGCTTATCCTCTTCAGAATAGAACCTATGAATCTCTTATGTGCACCAAACTAAGAAGAGAATAATATAGCACCCTTAATCAAGAGTTTTCCTAGGTTGAGGCTTAGGATATAATTAACTATGGGGGCTTGTACTCGTGGGAAATAGGCACCCACATCAAATAAGTCTCATTCAAGCAGATGTATCGAATGGGGGAAAATCTCATGATTATTGGGTCATGCATATTATTACCCATTGAAGTGTATAGGTGAAAGTCACTATCCTCTACAGTTAATCATATGTATGATCCCATCTACTCTACTATCAACTTTCTTGTGTAGAGTGTAAAGGCCCATGACTATTTTATCCTACGGGATAGTGTGATCGTACCCTTTGCATTCTGACCATTGCATGCAGCATCCCTTCAAAGACCTACACACATGACTGGAGACATCAAGCAATTAATCATAAGTTAACTATGTGATAAAGACTTTTACATTAAATTTTTATGTACTAGTTATATGATTAGTTTATATGGGAATACTATTTTAGAAGAAAGATAATTAATAATGTTTACATGCCTTATTTATACTATATTAAATCTACTAATTCTCTTTGCTTGAAAATATTTACTGATGAATCATGGCTATGGCATAGGAGACTATGCTATACAAGCATGAAAACCTTTAAAAGATTACCCAAAAGAACCTAGCTAGAGGCATACCCAAACTAGATTTCTTTAAGGACCACCTCTATGATGCCTGACAACTAGGAAAACAAACTAAAACTTTCTTTTACTCAATTAATGTCATTAGCACCTGTAGACCCTTAGACGTCCTTCACATGGATCTGTTTAGCCCGTTTAGCACTGCCAGCTTAGGTTGGAAAACTTATGGATATGTGATAATTGATGATTACTCGAGGTTCACTTGGATTAGATTTCTTTTACATAAGAATGAATCATTAGAGGAATTTTGGACATTCTCCACATGGATTCAATAAAAATTAGGTTGTAAAATCCTAACTATTCATAGTGATCATAGCGGGAAATTTAAAAATGACAAATTTGAATCATTTTGTAAGGAGCTAGGCATAGAACACAATTTCTTAGCTTTAGAACCCCTTAGCAAAATGGGGTTACTGAAAGGAAGAATAGAACCCTAGTAGAAGCTGCTAAATCCATGCTAGCTGAGTACTCACCTCCTAAGTATTTTTAGGCAGAAGCAGTAAATATTGCTTGCTATGTTCTCAGTAGGGTTAATATCACATCCAAATTCAATAAGACACCTTATGAGTTACTCAAAGGAAGGACACCCAATCTCTCTCACCTTTATTTCTTTGGATGTAAGGTGTTCATTCTAAAGAATGAAAAATTTCCTTTAGGTGAATTTGATACGAAATCTGATGAAGGAGTTTTCCTAGGATATTCTTCTTTTTTTTTCAAGAAATACATAGAGCAATTTTATTGATAATTAAGATACATGATCTAAGTGATAGCACTCCTATCACCTTCCTCCTTTAATAAAGAAATAAAGTAAGGAGGAATATAATTACAACCAATATTATCCCAAATAAAATTAGAAGAACAAGCATAATTAGCACAATAATTAGCCAACTTATTACAACTCCTATTCACAAAATGAAATAGTACTTGGTTAACATGTCTAAGAAAAGATCAGCCTTGCGGCTTCAAGCAAGTTTCCTTCACATCTTCATTATTCATAACGCCTTAGACCTATTTCATCACATTATAATTATCTCCTTCTATTATGATTCCTTTCACCTCATACATCCACTCTTGAAGAGTTTTCCCCAAAGAAAGATCCGACATAAGCTCCAATTCCGAGCATTCCCAATGCAAACAAGAAAAGCCAAAGGCATACACAAATCTTCCTTTAGAATCTCTTATCACGCCACCTACTCTAGCCTTATAAGAGCTCTCTAGTGAAGCATCAACATTGAGATTAATCCACACGTGGGGAGGAGGATACCAATAAGAAGAAGACAACTACAATAGCTGGTTGGAACCCAAGTGATCCGAGAATGGATTAAAGTGAAAAGAGGCAACAGCTAAGCTGATTGAATTTGCTATTATTACAAAGATGTAGTCCTCTTTTATACCATGTTTAAGCTTGTTTCTACTTTTTCCAAGAAAGAAAGATGGCAAAGTAATATAAATTCCCTATAAACGGATTACAATTTGATAATGCAGATAACTCCCGATATATTTCTTCCGGATCAGTAAAAATAGGGACCTTAAATCCCCATTTTTTAATCATATTTATCACCTGAAAGAGGTACACACAATTGACTGCTATGTGTTCAGAATTTTCTATTGCTTTGCATCCTCTCGGACAGCCATTGAAGTCCTGTAGTCTTCTATACATTAGAAACTCATTTGTGGGGATTGCCTTTTGATTTAGTCTCAACCAGAATAACTAAACACGGAGCCAAAGTTTTAACTTTTTCATCCATCTCCAACTTAGATCTTCTTTAGCAATATCAAGCAGCTTCTCAGTAACCAAAGCTGCTATAGATTTACCTATGCATTTATACATTAGCTCTAATTAATCCCCTTATAATTTTGAATGTATTGGAACGGATCTAATTACTTCCACTAAGTCAGGATCGAAGACCTGCTTCAGCTTAGGAACATCCCATTCTTCTTTCTATATAAAATTCATAAGACATGAACTTTCTTGACTAAGCTCTGCAACAGAAGTGGCCAACGATCAATACACTTATCTAAAACCCATACATCATTAACTTTATTGATATAACTACCATTAGAGACCTTGCATCTTACAATTTCTTATAGAAATTTGGCCCCATTAATTAATATCTTCCAAGTAGGAGAGGCATAGCTCCTAACTTCAGAGTTCCAAATATTCTTCCTATATTTTTCCATCAAGATCCTATTGAGAAGAGAGGAAGGCTTTGTAACAAAGTTCCAAGCAAATTTAGCCCTCAACAGACCTACTTTAGTAGCTGCAAATTGCACTCCTTGGCCACCAATTCTTTTTGTTCTATATAAAGTTTCCCATGCAACATAGTGAAGGCCTTTACTTCTATCCCCTTTTTTCCAAAGAAAATCCCTACCCATCCTATCCAAATCATTCAACACTTCCATAGGGACTAGTGAATGTGTAGATAAGAATGTAGGAAGAGAAAGAAAAGATGACTTAATCAGAAGCAGCTTTCCTGAAAGAGAGATAAACCAATTCCCCATGTATTTATTCTGCTATTTGCCTTCTCAAACAGGTTTTGAAAATCTGAAAGAACCAACCTTCTTAAAACCAATTTTACTCCAAGATAGGTGAGTTCTTTAACAACCTTAAAATTGAGAGTTCTTGTAAGAGCAACAATCCTTCTTCTACCAATTGATTTCCCAAAGATAATAGAGGATTTCTGAACATTAACTTTTTGACCTGTCCATTTGTTTTAATCCTTCATGATTTTGATTCTTTTCTTCAGATTCTTATGCTTAGCCTCAGAGAAGATAATAATATCATCAGCATATTGAAGATGTGAAATATTTTCTGCATTAGGAGCCACATTGATAACAATGCTTCTTCGTCTTTGAGTAAAAGCGTCAGATAGCAATTGAGAGCACAAAATGAAAAGATAAGGAGTCAAGGGACACCCTTGTCTAAAACCACTTTTGGCCTCTATCCATCTAGAGTTGCTACCATTAATCAAAAAAGAGAATTTCGTATCAGCCACACATTGTAATAATATATTAGAAAACTTCCCAGGGAAACCATAATGCTCTAACACTTATTTTAAAGTAGACCATCCCATACTATCATATGCCTAGAGTTCCAAATATTCTTCCTATATTTTTCCATTAAGATCCTATTGAGAAGAGAGGAAGGCTTTATGACAAAGTTCCAAGCAAATTTAGCCCTCAACAGACCTACTTTAGTAGCTGCAGATTGCACTCCTTGGCCACCAATTCTTTTTGTTCTATATAAAGTTTCCCATGCAACATAGTGAAGGCCTTTACTTCTATCACCTTTTTGCCAAAGAAAATCCCTACTCATCCTATCCAAATCATTCAACACTCCCATAGGGACTAGTAAATGTGTAGATAAGAATGTAGGAAGAGAAAGAAAAGATGACTTAGTCAGAAGCAGCTTTCCTGAAAGAGAGATAAACTGATTTCCCCATGTATTTATTCTGCTATACGCCTTCTCTAACAGGTTTTAAAAATCTGAAAGAACCAACCTTCTTAAAACAAATTTGACTCCAAGATAGGTGAGTTCTTTAACAACCTTAAAATTGAGAGTTCTTGAAAGAGCAACAATCCTTCTTCTACCAACTGTTTTCCCAAATATAATAAAGGATTTCTAAACATTAACCTTTTGACTTGTCCATTTGCTGTAATCCTTCATGATTTTGAATATTTTCTTCACATTCTTATGCTTAGCCTCAGAGAAGATAATAATATCATCAGCATATTGAAGATGTGAAATATTTTCTGCATTAGGAGCCACTTTGATAACAATGCTTCTTCATCTTTGAGTAAAAGCATTAGATAGCTATTGAGAGCACAAAATGAAAAGATAAGGAGTCAAGGGGTACCCTTGTCTAAAACCACTTTTGGCCTTTGTCCATCTGGAGTTGCTACCATTAATAAAAAAAGAGAATTTCATATCAGCCACACACTGTAATAACATATTAGAAAACTTCCCAGGAAAACCATAATGCTCTAACACTTGTTTTAAAGTAGACCATCCCATACTATCATATGCCTATTCCTTGTCAACTTTAATTGCCATCAATCCTTTCATAGCTTTAGAGAATTTGAACTTGTGGATTAACTCTTGGGTAAGAAAAACATGTACAGATAAAGAATGACCTCTAACAAATGATGCTTGGTCTTCAGATATAATTTTTGGAATGAACCAAATTAATCTATTCAATAACAACCTTGCCACAATTTTATAAATAGATAAACAAGGGTTGATTGGTCGATAGTTGGAAGGATTAAGAGTGTTTTTCACCTTAGGGATTAAAACCACTAAGGTTTCCTTCCACTCACTACTCATTACACCAGCATTAAAAAATAATAGACAGCCTTCCAAAAATCCTCTTTTATAATTTGCCAATAAAAATTAATCAAGGAATTTTCAATAGAATTTTCCTAGGATTTTCAACTGTAGGTAAATCCAATAGAATTTTCAATAAGAGGACATTAGTGGTAGAGAAGACCACCCATATATTATTTGATGAATCCAATAGATTTATTGAGCCTAACTCAGATGAAGAAGAAGTGGTTTAGGTGACCCAATGAGTCGAATTTATTGACCTAGAAAATAGAGTAGAGCCTCAAAACCTATTACCTAAAGATTGGAGATATTCATCTAGTCATCCTAAAGACCTCATCCTAGGAAATCAATCAGTAGGAGTAAGAATTAGGCATGGACTTAGAAAGGAGGTTAGCCACTATGCTTTTATCTCTATGGTAGAACCCTCAAACATAGATCAAGCTTTATCTAATGAATTCTAGATTCTATCTATGTAAGAAGAGTTAAATAAATTTATTAGGAATGATGTTTAGGAGTTATTTAGTAGACCAAAAGGCCAGACTATTGTAGGAATCAAATGGGTTTTCAAGAATAAGATGAATGACTCTAGAATAGTAATTATAAATAAGGCTAGATTAGTAGCTAAACAATATAATCATGTTGAAGGAATTAACTTTGAAGAAACCTTTGCCCCTATAACTAGACTACAAGCCATTAGAGTACTATTAGCCTTTGCTTGCTTTAAAGAATTTGAGCTATATCAGATGGACGCTAAAAGTGCCTTCCTAAATGGGGTAATTAAAGAAGATGTATATGTTGAGCAACCCCAGGATTTGAGAACTCTAAATTTCCCAATTATGTATTCAAACTAAAGAAGGTATTATATGGATTGAAGTAAGCTCCTAGAGCTTGGTATGAAAGGCTGAGCGCATTCCTCCTAGATAGAGCTTTTATTCAGGGTGGTGTGGACACCACCGTATTCCTAAAAAAATGAAGGAGAATATATACTCATTATTCATATTTATGTTGATGATATATTGTTTGGATCTTCAAATAAAAATATTTGTGATAAATACTCAAAAATAATAAGTGTTGAGTTTAAGATGAGCTTGATGGGAGAGCTTACCTATTTCCTTGGATTTAGTGTAAAGCAGAGAGATGATAGAACTTTTCTTAGCCAATCAAAGTATATTAAAGATATTCTTAAGAAGTATGAGATGAATAATACTAAGGCAATCAATACTCCCATTTGTTGCAAATTTTGCCCTAACTCTTGTGATTTTGATGATAATAAATATTGTTGGATTTCTTATTATGCTATCTCCTTATAATTGAGTTTATTACATATTTGTTTTACCCTACTCACTAACATTTCCAGACCATTATTCACTTGCAACTTCGATCAGCTAAAGATTGGGTAGACGAGGATTAAAGTCTGTATTTTTGTCTTTATGTACTATTTATCTTTCTTGAGTCAATCATGTATGTTGGTGAATCTTAAAGTTGAGTGACCTTGCACACATAAACTTAAGGGGGTGAGTTAGTGAGATAGGAAGAAGATAAGTTTCTGAACTAACCATACCGTACTATTTACATCGTATTCTATGATTTACATCATATTGGACGATCAGTTAACCAAGAAAAATTATTATTTAGGGCACTTTTGGTATTTATGATTGATTAAATTAATCATATTAGATGATACATATCATAAAGGCTAATTAGTTATAATCATGATTTCAGCCACCAATCATAATTTAGGCAATATTTTAAAATTTAATATTTATATTAATCATTTAGTACAAAATTCATCACATTATACGATATATGACAATCAAACCTAAATTGATTTTATGATTAGGAAAATAATTATGGTTAATTTATTTATTCAAATCATACTGGACAATTTGATCAGTCATATTATATAATCTGATTCCTGCATTGGATGACAATTAATCATCGCCTATCATAGAGGATGATCATCCAAGTTATTTATACTAATCATACCGGACCTTATTTTAAATCATCCTAAATGTTTAGTTCATCTCTTTAAACTGATTGTATAGGGTATATCTCTTCATACAGTATAAAAACATTACTATTAACTAATTATACTGTACGATCTTGGATCGTACTGGATGATTAGTGTTGGCATATTACAAATTTAGGGATTTTTGAAAGGCTCTATATTTAAACTCTCACTTAGGGTTATTTTTAAGCTTTTTATTGCTAAGTGTCTTAAGAGGGAGCATAGAGAAGGAGTTTAGGAGATCTTTGCGAGAGAAGAGAGGAAGAGTTTTTTAAGAGAGAGAGTTGTAAGGGATTCACAAGGTTACTCCAAGCAAGGTTCTTGCCTGTCTTCTTCAAGTTGCTACCTTGATTATTTGGTGACTCTAGAGAGACATTCTATAGCACTAAGCTATGGTTTTTTCCATCTTTAGGAGGGATAAAATGGATTCCTAGCTCTTTACCATCTCTAAGAGGGAGAAAAAAGATTTTAGGTTCTCTACCTTCACCAAGAGGGTGAAAAAAGATTCCAGGTACTCTTCCTTCACAGGAGGGTAAAAAAGGATTTCAGGTTCTCTGCCTCATTAGGAGGGTGAAAAGAGTAAGGTCCTATGTTGCACCAGGTTGGTGGAAGGGATTTTGTAAGGTCTTCTCTGCCTAGTTGTGGGGACTAAAAGAGAGTCACTAAAGTTTAGAGAAATACTTGGAACAGAGCTTTTTAGGGAGTGGATGCAGGCCAGGTTGGACTAAACCGCTATAAATTCTAGAGTGTTTGTTCTTATTATTTTCTACACATTCTTTCTGTAATTATTTATGTGGTTGAAAACTCTGATCTTTTTGCTATTAAGAAATTGATTCACTTTCACATCGAGTGATAAAAATATCTATTTTCATATATTAAAAAAGTTATAAAAAGATTTTTTTTTTGTTAAAGAAATTTTTAAATTACCAATTTACCCCCCTCTTGATTAGCCTCAGGCTAGTTTTTTTAGGTTTAATAACTTTCACTAACTTTCAAGTGGTATCAGAGTAGTATTCAAAGACTAAGTTTTAGAAAACTTTCAAAAAATGATCAATGGCTAACTTTGAAAATCATAATACTGTGGAAAGATATTCAGTCAAACTACCACTATTATTTGATAATATTCCTTTTGATTTTTAAAAAATTTGCATGTCTACTTTGTTGAAACCAACAAACTATCGCATGTGGATGTTAATTCAGGAAGGATATTCTACACCTTCTCGCTTTATAAACGATATTAAAATTGAACTACCTTTTTTGAATTGAGGATAAATATTTAGCCTAATTAAATGCTAAATGTTTAAATTTCTTTTTTTATGCATTAAAATCTGAACATTGCATGCGTATATCTACTTGCACTACTGGTAATAAAATTTGGGATAAACTCTGTGTAACCTACGAAGGAACTAATGAAGTGAAATAATTTAGGTTAAACATTCTGCTCAATGATTATGCATTATTTTGCATGAATCCTAGTGAGTCATTTTCTGAAATGTATACTAGGTTCACTCAAATGGTGACATCCCAGCATGCTTTAGGTAAAAAACATACAAATTCTGAAAAAAGTTAACAAGATTTTGCTTTAATTACCTAGTTCTTATGAAGCTAAAATAATTGTTATTACTAAATCCAAGGATCTAATTGTTTATTTAATTGATAACTTGCTTGGATCACTCATTGTCTATGAGTATAGAGTGAGTCAAAAAAGATTGATGTAGGTGAGTAAAGAAAGGAGAAAACTATAGCCTTAAAAGCTAATGATTCTGATAGTGACAGTTCTGTACCAGACGATGATGATGACATAACACTGATGATAAGATAATCTAAAAGCTTTCTAATGAAAAAGCAAAAGTCTCGTCAGTAATGGAATAAAGGTAAGGCTAATAAAAATTCTAAGGTTTCTTTTGTTGCCATCTATTTTGAATGCAGGAAGCTAGGGCACTTGAGGACTAATTGACCAAATCTTAAAACTCACCCAATCAAGGAGAAGGGTAAAGAAAAAGCTAAATTCAAAAAGAGCAAGCAATAGACTCTGAAGACTTTTTAGGTAGACTCAACTTCAGACTCATCTAAGGAAGAAGTAGAAAAGGAGGTAACTAACTTATGCTTAATGGAGATAACCATCTTAATCATTCTCATCAAGCAGAGTATGTGAGCTTCCTTACACTGAATTATTTGAATTTTCTAAAAAAATTCATAATGCATATAAAAAGCTTAAGAAAATGTATGCCAACCTTAATTCTAATTTTTCAAATTTGTAAAAAGTGCATGAATGCCTTAGGTTAGATCACTTTACTTTGGATAACAATCATATGATCTAACTTGATGAATTTGATGCATTAACAAGAAGCATCTTGATTTAACTGATGAACATGATTCAATGAAAGCTTCTCCTATTGATTTAGAAAATTTATATAAAGAATTAAAGACATGTTTAGATGAAATATATGATAGGGAGCATGTATTAAACATTGACATTTCAATTCTAAAAAGTACAAAAAAAAAATTTTAAGTGAAATTAACTACTTTTAACTTGCAGAATTTCATAACCCATCACCATAGCATTCAACATTTAAAACTAGGTAGAGGTACCATAACCCATATAGGCTAGTGAATCCATTCTTAGGAGTTACATATTTTTCTTGTGGCATGCTATGACAAATATCCCACACTTGCACTATCCACCATAGAACACATTTAGTGTGGAGGCCAAAACTGCATAAATAACAGAGCTTGCAAGCATTTCATCCATCAATCCATAAGGTGGAACTGAAACTTTTTTGGGTTCCCAAGTCTAATCCTTGATGACTTTATAAGGATGTTCTCACGAAAGGCCTAGTGAAAGTATGTGGTATCTGGACAACGGATGTTCAAGGCAAATGACTGGAGATGTAAAGCGATTCATCATGCTAGAGGCCAGGGCAGGAGATAATGTAACACTTGGAGATAAAACTACTAAGAAAGTGGTTGGATTATGTATAATCGGCAACTCAAAAAATTTCATTATTGAAAATGTCATACTGGTAGATGGCTTGAAATATAATTTGCTCAGCATTAGCCAACTATGTGATGAAGGCTTCAGCATAAAATTTATATCTACTAGTTGCATAATTAGCTTAAATAGAAATATAATTTTGTAAGGAAAAAAAATTAATAATATTTATATTCTTGATTTGAATTGTATTGAATCTGCTACTTCTATTTACCTAAAAATTATTGCTGATGAATCTTGGTTATGGCATAGGAGACTGTGTCATGCAAGCTTAACAAATCTTAGAAAAATCACCCAAAAATACTTTATAAGAGGCATACCCAAACTAGATTTTACTAAGGATCACCTGTGGGATGCCTGACAATTAGGAATATAAGTCAAATCCTCTTTTCACTCAATCAAGGATATTAATACTAGAAAACCCTTAGAAGTTCTTCACATGGATCTTTTTGGAACTATGAGTACTCCAAGCCTAGGAGGGAAAGTCTTTAGGTATGCGATTGTTGATGATTACTTGAGTTTTACTTAGATTTGATTCTTATCTCATAAAAGTGAATCATTTGAGGAGTTTAGGACATTCTCCACTTAGATTCAGAGAAAGCTAACTTGTAAAATTCTAACTGTCTATAGTGATAATGGTGGAGAATTTGAGAATGAAAAATTTAAATCTTACTATAGGAGCAAGGAATAAATCACAACTTTTTAGCTCCTAGAATAGCTCAATAGAATGGGGTAACTGAAAGAAAGAATAGAACCGTGGTAGAAGCTGCTAGAGATATGTTAGTTGAATACTCATTTTCTAAGTATTTTTGGGTAGAAGCAGTAAATATAGCCTGTTGCATTCTTAATAGAGTTAATGTTAGAACCAAGCTAAATAAGACACCCTATGAAATCCTTAAGGGTAGGAAACCCAACCTCTCTCAGCTTCATGTCTTTAGATGTAAAGTGTTCATTCAAAATAATGAGAAATCTCTATTAGGAAAGTTTAACCCCAAATCTGATGAAGGAGTTTCCGAGGATACTCAAATGTTGGAAAGTCCTATAGAGTTTTTAATTAAAGGACACTAGTGGTATAGGAGACCACTCAAGTGGTATTTGATGAATTTGATAGTTCTGGAGGATCTAGGGTAAATGAAGAAGAAGTGGTTAAAGTCACCCAATGAGTAGAATCTACAAATTTGGAAGAGAAGAAAGAGTCTAAAAATTGACTACCTAGAGAATGGAGATATTCTTTAAGTCATCCAACAGAACTAATCTTAAGAGACCCATCTAAAGGTGTTAAAACTAGGCATTGACTTAAAAATGAAGTTAACCACTCTGCCTTTATCATAATGATTAAACCTACAAACATAAATCAAGCACTATCTGATGAAATATGTATCTTGGCCATGCAAGAAGAATTAAATCAATTTATTAGAAATGATGTTTGTGGGCTAGTTAAAAGACCTAAGGATCAGAGTGTTATTGGCACAAAATGGGTTTTGAAAAATAAAATGAATGACTATGGTGTAGTGGTAAGAAATAAAGCTAGACTAGTGTCTAAGGGGTACAACCAAATAGAAGGGATTGACTTTGAAGAGACGTTTGCTCCTGTAGACAGACTAGTAGCCACAAGGGAGCTACTAGCTTTTTCCTTCTTTAAGGGATTAAAATTATACCAAATGGATATTAAAAGTACCTTTCTTAATGAGGTAATGAGGTAATAAAAGAAGATGTGTATATTTAACAACCCCTAGGCTTTGAAAATTCATAATTTCTGAATCAAGGGTTCAAATTAAAAAAAATACATTATATGGACCAAAATAAGCTTCGTGAGCATGGTATGAAAGGCTAAGCACATTTCTACTAGATAGAACCTTTATAAATCATTTAGTTTTCTATCAATCATACTTCCACTCTTTCAACAATCAATATAAAATCAATTTATTATTCAATCATTCAATCTCCTGATCTTTAATTAATCACTTAACTCATATCAAACTTCAATCACCTACAACTGCAATCTTACACTGCAGTCAAGCAATATTGTGCATTGACCACTTCTGATTTTAAACATGGTCCAAACCACTTCACTAGGAGTCTCATACATCAATCTCTATATCACTAACTCTCTGAAGCATGTGATGGACAAACTTGATCTAGTTGAGCCAGCTCAAGCTAGCTCAACTTATTATATAATTTAATTTCCCTGAACTAAACTCCAGCTTGACTCTTAGTTTCATCACACTTCTCTAGATATTTCTCCTATTAAAATGGAGCTCATTGGTCATCACAACCTAATCATCTATTGACTTAGTCAACTAAATCTAATTTTTGTCAAACTAGCTCATATTGGACCTCTTCATTGCATATGTTTATATCAAACATCTAAACCCCCTATGACTTTTCAAATAATATTCCAAATATATCCAATAAAACCATAAGTCAAATCCCAATACTTTGACCTTGTCAGGTCATAGTATCTAGTCAAACTTTTCTACATACATACCATCTCACTCATATAATTTACTTATTCCTTAAACCCATTTACAAATTAACCTAATAGCATTCAAATACCTTCCTAGAAATTCACCATGACTATTTGACCAGTTGATTGGTTAAATAGTCAACTCTAATATATGAACTGAGCTCATGTAGTTAACCTCCATTCAAGTCCCCATTCCATGGCATTGCAGTGCTTCCAATCCCTTCTAATAATCTCTCTGATCCGCCTGGACTCCAACTCAGTAGTCCTTAACCCCTTTGTTTGGTCAAAGGGTCAACAAAAATCAAAATGAGCACTAATGGTCAACCCGATCCACCAAGCCTTGTTCAGCCCAAACCATCCCCAGCCAGCTCACCAAATCAATTCTAGAACCCTCCCTAGAGCCAACCCAACCTTTGGCAGGACCCCAAATAGCTCACTAACCCATTGGTCCCCCCATGTACCTAAGAAGGATGATCCATCCATGCCACCTGAGCAGTATGCCTCCCTGATGTCCAATAGTTTAGGCTAGTTGTCAAGCATCCTATCTATCACCCTAATCGATCTAGACCATCCCCTTTGACTCTAGCAGCTGAAATATGCAAAAGGAGATGGAACCATTCATTCTGAGCTATCTCTGAATATACTTATTCCCAGAGCCATTAGCATTTCATTTTTGATCTCCAAACATTTCCTTATATTCCCTCGTCAATTTCTTATGGTTTCACAGCTGCTGGTTGTAAGAGGAGTGGAGAATCGAAGCTAGGACCATCCCAGTTGTTGGAACTTCTTGTTGAAGCATTCTCAGAGCTTCAAGTCTCCTAGAGGATTGAGTGTGGACAGTCCACAAGCTCAATAAGACTTGAACTATCTGAATCCATTCATTATTACCCTAAGGTATATCTAAAACCCTAGGTCCTTACCTAAAGCTTAGAAGATTCTTCCCTACCCTTCCTTTGATCAAATGCTATCTCTATCTTAAGTTTCAAGTCATTTATTTCATCATATAAGCTTTCTAGAGCTAAATCTAAGATTATGATTTATGGGGTTCCAAGGGAGGAAGATGATATGAAAGCCATTGGATCTATTAACTTTAGATCAATGGTTGCAATAACTTCATATCTGCAATCTTATTTGATCCATTCAGAACTGAGGGTTGGTCAGATCTTCGTCTGGCTAAATCTTAGCTCTCATCAAACTGTAGAAGTTAGATCCATCATTCGATCCTTCTAGATTAAGGTCAATCTTACAGGTTTGATCTTAATAGTCGCATCTGCGTTGTGCTAAATTCAACGGCTCAGAATCCTGTTACGCTAGTTAAGTGGTCGTGTCAGCTGATCACCACCGTTTGCATTGTCAAACCAGCTCCCGCCATGTGGAAAGCGCATTGCACAGTCAGCACTACTGGTTGAATGTGTAATAAAATTCACTATTTAATTTAGAAAACTATACAAAACTTCAAAAATCATAGGAAATTCATTTTAAATTCATTTTTTGAGTGCTAGAACTCATTTTCTTTAGAATTTTATGTACTTCATTTTGAAAATAAAATTAAATTATTTTGATTATTAGTTCTTTAATTATTTCAAAAAGACAAAAAAACTAATTTTATTTTTAATTTTATATATATATATATATATATATATATATATATATATATATATATATTTGACTTTAAAATTATTCCAGTTTTTAGAGGTTAAAGTTGTTAATTTAGTTTTAAAGAATTTATAGATTGATAACTCCCTAAGCGCACAGTGTTATCCGTTTATAAGTCGTAAGGCTTTTAAAAGGAACACCCATCCACTATATAGAACAGATAATCATATGAGAGCCTCTAAAGTTTTATTAAATAGAGAGAGAAAGGGACCTTACTAGTGCAATGTGACATACCTTCCAAAGGGAGTCGAGTATGTCACATAAGTTTGGTGTGTTATTATTTATTTAAAAATCTCATAATTAAATGCATTAGTGCTCTCTTGAAAGGTATTATGCACAACACATAGGAGATCTTTTGGTTGTTTACTGTATTAAAAGGCCTTTAAATCAAAATGCTGAAAGCCCTCCAAAAGGAATCAAGCTTTTAGGCATATAAGACCTAAATTCATTTAATTCAAGTTAATTAATAAATTTAATTGAGTAAAATAAATTTTAATCAATCAAATTATCAAACTAATTTACTTTAAATGAATTGACCTTTAATTTAAATTGTTTGTATTTTATTGTAATAATTAGATTTTTTAATTAATTGTTGAATTTTTAATTGATTTTATTATTTATTAATGATTTTTTAATGAAATATTATAAAAAAAATTAAATATATATATATATATTAATTTAATTTATTAATTTTTAAATTTTATTTAATGTTATTTATTATTTTTAATTAATTATTAAAGATAATGATTTATTTATGCATTATTAATGAATTAAAGATTAAAATTTATTTAAGAATTTATTTATAAATTGAAATAATAATCTCTGATTTTTATTTAATTTTAAGAAAATTTTAATGAATTTTGAATTTTATTTATTATATTTAATTAATTATTAAAGTTATTATTTAATTAAGGAATTATTAATGAATTAGAAATTTAAAAATTATTTAAAATTTTATTTAATTTTGAATTATAGATTTTAGAAATTTACTTGATTTCATTTGAATTTTTATGTATTTAATATCTTATAATTTTATTTAAGATTTTTATGAATTTATTTAATCAAAGCTTAATAAAGGGTAATTATATATTGATTAAATTTTAATGAGATTTAAGTTTGGATTTTAATTTTTGATGATTATGCATTTGATTTAGGGTTGATTAAAACAAATTTTGAACTTTTAATATTTTAATTTGAATTATTAAGATTTATTGGAATTAAATCCTTAAAGAAGGGTTAATTAGAACTAGTAGTTGTTTGATGGTCAATTAATGTCCAATCATGGTAAATTTATTATAGGGTATGTGGCACTAGTTTTCTATGTTTGTATTTCATCCAAATAGGATGTGTGTAGTTCATCCTAAATTGACTAAGTTGACTAAGACAAGGTCCTTAATTATTGTCCCTATTGTCACTAGGTTTGAGGGATTGAAATTAATGTTTACTAACCCTTTGATGCACAAATTACAATCACATCATATCAATCATGAGCAAAGTAAAGTGTCCTAATGTTCTATAGAATTATTTATAATGAATGATCGAAGCTATATATCACTTATTGACCTATGAACTTAAACAATTGATTATATAGGAAAGAAAACATCAAATTGAATTAAAAGTGTTTAAGGATGTAGGATACATCTCCAAATTAAGTTCAATTCAATTTAAAATCTTTATCATGCATAGCTTGACAATTATGTATATAAATCAACATAATAATGAAAGCAAAATTTGATTAAACTATGCATGATCATGACTTAAATTTATTTTTCAGTGAAAGAGGACTAATCACTGATTCCATAGAACCTTAACATGCCTTGATTAGACTTGAAATGAATTAGCTATGAATTTCAAAAAATTTATGTAAAACTTTGACCTAGATCTTTGTAAATTCATAAACTAATAGGATATGCATCAAATAAGCTTAGAAAAATTAATGGAGATTAAGATTCAGCCCTAAAAACCTCTGCCAAATTTGAGATTAAAAGAATATATATGTCGGTGAGACCTTGCCACCATTACTTTACTATAGACCCTGAGTTGTACTCTATAAATTTTATATTAAATAAAATCAACTCTTTTATATATAATATTGTTCATGCATCATAAGCATATGTGTATATTTTCCATTTTTGTAAGCATATTATATTGCATTCAATTTAAATTTCTTTAACCATTCCTTGATTCATTGGATAGAGCTATCTAAAATCTTGCATTCATCAGTGAATATTGTGATTAGGATTGTTAGCTGGCAGCTCATGCAAGGCAAGTGGTAAGTCCAAATTATATCCACCAGTCTCTTCATAGTTTTTTTTTTCTCCCAGTCCAATATATAACTTTCCAAATTAAGAGTTAGAATTTATAATCTATGCCAGAGCATAGAAATTTAATTAGCCCAAATATTTCTTTGGAGTTATAAGTATTTTAAAATTATTTAGTCGAGAGTATTCTCTTAGGAGATGTAATTAACTATCGAGGCTTGCCCCTATACGGAGTCTAGATCCAAGAATAAAATAAACCCTACCATAGTTTCCTTTTGCTAGAATTTACTTTTATATTTGCTATGTTTATTTTGCATGTTAACCTATTCTGTAGAATCTTTTTAATACGGGTGCTCGTAGTGATCCAATTTTGGTCCTTTCACCATTTTTGGGTGCTCATTCTTGTGTACCATAGAATGTACCTAGGTTATTTTATATTTTTGCCTAGTAGGGACCTCAAGCTCTTAGGTTTTTTCTGCTTTCTTTTTGTAGCTTGTTCGAGCATTAGTGAGCTTGAGGGCCGTTTAAGGACCCTGTACTTATTTTTCTTAATTAACTCGTAGGCCCCTCTGGGGTTTTCCTTTAAAAAAAATCTGTAAATGTAGACTTTGCCTTATCAATTTTTTTAATTTAATTTCATAATACAAGGATAGGTAAATATTTAACTTGCTTTACAGTGGATCAAATATTATCTATATTTAACTATGAAAATAATTTTATGATTTATTTATCTACTCTGGCAACTTTACGTAAGGCAGAGTTTGGTTTTTTGGGGGTGATAATTGGAATGATAGGATAATATGTATTTCATCCTTTGGGATGAATTATATATTTCCTATACTACCTCTGATTAAAAAAAAAAATAGATTATAATTTTCTTTCTTCAGAATCAATAGAAAGACATTAGTCTATCCTTTAGCATGGAATAATATCTAACTACGTAGATTTAACTAAAAGAAAATATTAAAATATAAATAAAGAAAATCATGTGGGAATTAAAGTATTTTAAAATTAAAAAATATTTCTGACAAGCACCTACTGAACAGCCCTCCCAATATGATACACTATTGCATTTTAGATTTCAAATTCATGTGTGTATATCATATGAGTTTTTGATGATACCAAAATATTATTGTATTGATTATTATTTTTCTCCTAACATTCATTGGATATATTTAGTCTGTTATTTTGTGTGTACTAATATTTCAGAAAAATCATACTCCAGACTGCTAAAGACTTCAAGACAAATTAGATTAGGGGTACGTGTAATTGGAGTCTATACTTTTTATTTTTCTTGAGTCTGAGAGAGTGTGATTGTAATTGGGTAACCGTGTACACACACACTGGGGGAGTGAGATAAAAACTTATGTTTTTAAAACTAATAGTACTGTATGATTCTATGATCGTACGAGATTATTTGTTATCAGTGTCCCTCTAGAACAGAGTTGATAAAATCCTTACTTGACAATTTTCTAAGTATTATTCATACTGTATGAAATGTATTTGTCCTAGATGCCGATTAGAGTATAAATTTAGGTCCGTCTAGTTCATCCTGTATGAATATAACGAAAATTTGAACTGATCGTAATATATGAAATGGGTTCATACAGATGCCGAGCAAAGTACAAAAAGGGGTTCCTACATGATCATACAGACAAAAGGATGCATTTTTAACTGATCATACTATACAAAATGAGTTTGTACAGACACCGATCAGAGTATGAAATGGGGTTTGTACACATTCGTACTGACGAAAGTCTCATTTTTTTGAAGTGATTATACTATACGATTAGTGTTCATATAGACATTGATCAGTGTACAAAATGAGGTTCATATAACATCATACAAGACTTTTTTGTACTATTTATATGTATAAAGTACGATCATACGGTATGATCCAAGTCCGTCAAACTTGAAATTTTTAGTTTTGGGATGATTTTCTTGTTCTTTGTATATAAGGGTCCTAAAAATTGATTGCCTAAACACTTGCTTCAGAAATTTTTTTGAGTGTGCCAAGGAGTGTGCTTGGGAGAGTGTTTAGAGAGTAGAGAGTGGGAGATCTTATAAGAAGGATTTGTGAGGGGATTCATAAAGGTGCCCAATAGTGAGGATCTCTTGCTTGTTCTTCATTGTTCTTCCCTACTTCCTTAAAGGCTTTTGAGAGAAGATTTTTAGAAGGAGTTCCAGTACTCTGTCGACACTTGGAGGGCGTGAAAGGATGCTTGGTACTCTGTCGACAGCTGAAGGGTGTGAAAGGATGATTGGTATTCTACCGTCACAAGGAGGGTGAGAAAGGATGGTGGGTTTTCTACCTTCACCAGGAGGGTAAAAAAGGATGACGGTTCTCTACTGCACTGGGTTGGTGGAAGAGAGGTTATTGTAAGGGCTTCTCCACCTTAGTATAGGGCTAAAGGAGAGACACTAGTATTTAGTGCAATACCTGGAGAAGGAGTCTCTAAGGAGTGGACGTAGGTCTTGCTGGACCGAACCACTATCAAATCTGGTGTTTTGTGTTCTTTATTTTTTTTGCCACATTTTTATTTTTTGAATTTGTTTTTATTTTTCTGTGGTTGAAAAATTATTTTTAGAAAATTTAGTATTATGTTTAAAATCAGTTTTCAAAATAACCAAGAAGTTTTTTAAAATTACTAATCCCCCCCTCTTGGTTAGCCTTGGGACAATTGACTTAGGTTTAACAACCTACTGAGAATTTACAAGTGGTATCAGTGCCTACTTTCAAAAATCAAGGTTTAGACAACTTTTTGAAATGATCATGGCTACTTTTAAAAATTGTGACACACCTGAAGGATATTCGATCACTAGACCCCCTTATTTGATAAGGTCCCTTTCAATTTTTGGAAAACACGAATGTCTACTTTTCTTCAATCACTTGATTATCATATGTGGATTTTAGTACAGAAAGGCTACACAAGATAAACTAGACTTATAGATGGTGTTATAACTGAAACACCATTCACTGATTGTATAGTAGAAGAAAGAGACCAAGCTTAGTTAAATGCTAAGTGTTTAAACAATTTTTTATGTGCACTTAAATCTAAGGACTATATGTGTGTTTCAACCTGTAAATCCAGAAAAGAAATATGGGATTGAATTTGCATCACATATAAAGGAATAAATGAGGTGAAACAATCTAGATCAAACATTTTATTACACGATTATGAACTCTTTTGCATGAAACTGAATGAGTCAATTAGTGACATGTTTACTCATTTTGCATAGATAGTCACTTCATTAAATTCTTAGTTAGGGAACTAATGAATGCTAAAAAAGTAAATAAAATTCTTTATTTTTTGCCTACTGCTTATGATGCAAAGATAACTGCTATAACTGAATCAAAAGACTTAAATGTTTATTCTATTGACAATCTTCTTGGATCTCTAATTGCTTACGAGCAAGGAGTGACTTAAAGACAGATTAATGTAGGAGATAAGGGAAAGGAGAAAAACATTTCATTGAAAGTGAATGACTCAAAGAGTGATCAGTCATAACCTGAGGATGAAGAAGATATTGCTCTCATGATGAGGCAATTCAAAAGTTTCCTGAGAAGGAAGCAAAGGAGACGTCAACAGTGGAACAAGGGTAAGTTCTATAAAAATGCTAAGGCTTCTAATGAAGTAATTTGTTATGAATACAGGAAGCCAGGACACATAAAATCTGATTCCCCAAATCTCAAACCTAATCCTTACAAGGAGAAGGTTGAGGAGAAAATAAATGTGAAGAAGGGCTAGAAGATATTGCAGAAAGCATTTTGGATAGATTCAGCTTCAGAATCCTCAAAAAATAGAAGCAGAGGAGGAAGTCACAAACATTTATTTAATGGCCGATAAGCTTAATCAGTCAGATCAAAAAGAGCTATGTGACTTAACCTGTGATGAGTTGTTTGAAGTTTCTAAGAAAGTTCATAATGCATATAAGAAACTCAAAAATTGCATGCCAAGCTAAATATTGAAGTTTTAGATTTACAAAAAAAGCTTGAATTCCCTAGGAAAGATCACGCATTAATTGATAACAATCACATGACTTTATTGGATGAGTTTGATGATTTGAAAAAAATGCATAAACTGTTGAAATAATCATACACTGAACTTGAAAATGATTGTAAAGTTCTTTTGGAAGAACAGAGCAAAGAGAAATTGATTTGAAAATGAAAATTTTTATGTTGGAAAGTAGAAACTCATATCTTGAATTGGAATTGAAGACTATTAAAGAAAATAGAACGACACCCACACTTCAACAATTCTGTAGGTCTAAGGAAAAGTGGATGAGTTCGACACCTCGAAAAAGATCTTATAATGCACATAGACTAGTAAACCCTTTTCCTAGAGTGAAGTATTTTTCATGTGGAATGACTGGGCATATTTCCCACACTTGTACAATTTAGAGTAGAACACATCTAGTGTGGAGACGTAAGATGCATAATTCACAGCATATCAAACATACATCTAGTTTATTTTAGCCAAGAGGAGAACCCAAACTTATTTGGGTTCCCAAGTCTAACAATTAATCTTTTTGTAGAAACACTCTCATACAAGATCTTATGAGAGCATTTGGTACCTGGATAGTAGATGTTTGAAGCATATGACTGGAGATACAACTCAATTCATATCGTTGGAAGCCAAGAATGGAGGCAAGGTTACATTGAGAGACAATACCACCAATAAAGTGGTAGGTACATGTATGATTGGAAACGTAAACAATTTTTTCATTAAAAATGTCTTATTAGTAGATGGCTTAAAGCATAACCTATTCAGTATTAGTCAGCTATGTGATAAGGGGTATATTGTAAAATTTTTTCCCACTAGCTGTATAATAAGCCAAAATGAAATTGATGTTTTGTATGGAATTAGGGTAAATAAAGTGAACATGCTTGATTTGAATGTTATTAAATCTTCTAATGCTTTTTTTCTCAAAACCATAACTGATGAATCATGGTTATGGCATAAGAGACTTAATCATGCAAGCATGAAAAATTTAAGAAAAATTATCAAAAAAGAATTGGTTAGAGGAATACCTAAACTAGACTTTATTAAGGATAACCTATGTGATGCATGTCAATTAGGTAAATAGGTGAAATCCTCCTTTCATTCCAGTAAGTCTCTTAGAACTAGCAAACCATTGGAAATCATTCATATGGATCTTTTTGGACCGATTAGCACTGTAAGTCTAGGAGGTAATGTTTTTAGATTTGTGATAGTTGATGACTTTTCAAGATTCACTTGGGTTAATTTCTTATCACATAAGAGTGAATCATTTGATGAGTTTAAAACTTTTTATACTTGGATTCAAAGAAAGTTATGGTGTGAAATTATTTTAATTCAAAGTGATCATAGAGGAGAATTTGAAAATAAAAAATTTGAAGATTTTTATAAAGAGAAAGGAATTGATCATAATTTTTCAGCACCTAAGATCCCTCAATAGAAAGGGGTAGTCGAAAGGAAGAAAAGAACATTGATAGAAGCTGATAGAGCCATGTTAGTAGAATTCTCACTTCCAAAATATTTTTGGGCTTTGCACAGCTTGTTATGTTCTAAATAGGGTGAATATTAGATCCAAGTTGACTAAGACACCCTATGAACTTCTTAAGGGGAGAACACCTAATCTTTTATATTTGCATATTTTTGGATGCAAGGTGTTCATTCATAATAATGATAAAATTCCATTAGGAAAATTTGATCCAAAATTTGATGAAGGAATTTTTCTTGGATATTCTAGTGTTGGAAAATCATATAGGGTAATTAATAAGAGAGCTTTGGTAGTTGAGGAGACCACACATGTAGTTTTTGATGAACCTGGCATTTTGGAAGAGCCAAGGTTGAAACAAGATCATGTTGAAAGTATTAAAAATATCTCCCGAGAAATTCAAAAGACAAAGTTGGAAGAAAAGATTGAGATGGAAAACTCTTTGCCTAGAGAATGGAAATTTTCTAAAAGTCACCCTAAGGAATTGATTTTAGGTGAACCTAGTGAGGGTGTTAGGACTAGGCATGAAATTAGCAAAGAAGTGAATCATTATACTTTTATATCGATGATTGAACCCACTAATATAAATCAAGCACTTTCAGATGAATTTTGGATTTTGGCCATGTAAGAAGAATTGAATCAATTTATAAGAAATGATGCTTGGGAGTTGATTGAAAGGCCTAAGGATCAAAGTATTGTTGGAACTAAGTGGGTGTTCAAAAATAAAATGAATGATGTAGGAGTTGTGATTAGAAACAAGGCTAGATTTGTGGCCAAGGGGTATAATCAAATAGAAGGGATTGATTTTGAAGAAACTTTTACCCTTGTAGCTAGATTTGAAGACCTTAGGGTTTTGCTAGCCTTTGCCTATTTTAAAGGTTTTCAATTGTATCAATTGAATGCTAAGAGTGCCTTTCTGAATAGGGTGATATAAGAGGATGTTTATGTTGATCAACATCCAAGTTTTGAAAATTCTAAATTCCCTAATCATGTTTTCAAATTAAAAAAGGCATTATATAGACTGAAATAGGCACCTAGGGCTTGGTATGAGAGGTTAAGCACTTTCTTATTGGAGAGATTATTTGTTAGAGGAAGTGTGGACACCACTCTATTTTTAGAAATGATAGGAGATGACATATTCATTGTTTGAATATATATTGATGATATCTTATTTGGATCGACTCATAAAACACTTTGTGATGAATTTTCAAAAATAATGGGTAGTAAATTTGAAATGAGTTTGATGGGAGACTTAAGTTACTTTCTTGGATTTTAGCATAAAGCAATGTGAGGAAGGAATATTTCTCAGTCAGTCAAAGTATGTTAAGGACATCCTCAAAAGTATGAAATGAATAATGCTAAACCAATAACTACACCAATGAGTTCCTCAGTGCAGTTAGATAAGGACCCTAAATGAAAATCTGTTGATAAAAAAAATTTAGAAGAATAATTGGATCGTAACTTTATTTAATAACTAACATATCAGATATAATATTTAGTATTTATCTGTGTGCTAAATTTTGATCTGATCCAATGAAATCACATTTGATAGCAGTTAAAAGAATATTGAGATATCTTTTGGGAACTCAAAAGTTAGAGATTTGGTGTCCAAAGCACAGCTCTTCTTTTGAGATAATTGGATATTCTGATTCAGATTTTGCATTATGTAGGGTAGATCAAAAAAGTACTTCTGGAACATATCAATTTATTGGAAATTTTCTAGTTTTTTGGTCCAGTTGGAAATAGAATTCAGTAGCCCTTTCTTTGGGTTTTGTGAGGCACAAGTTTTTTGGTTAATACAACAGTTATTGACTTGGGATTTTTGATTGGCATAATTTTGATTTTCTATGATAATACTAGTGCCATTTGCATTTCAAAGAATCTTGTTCAACATTCTTGAACCAAGCATATAAACATATGACATCACTTCATTATAGAACATGTAGCCAAATGAGAAATTGAACTGATCACATCACTACTGAAAATCAACTTGCAGACATTTTTACAAAACCACTAGTTTTTGACACTTTTAGTATTTTAAGAATAAGGCTAGGTATGATAAATCTTAATGCTTAAATTAAAATTTTGTAAACTTAATTTATTGTGTGATCATATGTTTGTTTATTTTTAGTATTTGTTGATTTTAGTTTGTATAGTTTTGTTTTCATTTTGTTTGTTTTTTGCTTGTTTCTTGTTTAGTGCTTATGATTTTGATGCTAACAAATATTATTGATTTCTTTATGATGCTATCTCCTATTATTGTAATTATTTTATATCAGTTTTTCTTGTGCACTAATATATTAGGTTCACCATATGCTATGGAAAATTGATCAGCTCAGGACTGGATAGAATAAGGTTAAGTGTCTTGAAAAGTACATGTTTTTGCTTTTTCTCATATTCTATATTTCTTGAGTCAAATCATGTAATTGGTGGATGCTAAACTTGGTAATCGTGCACATACTCATTCATGGGAGTGAGATAGTGGGAAAATTAGGAGTATAATTTTTTGAATTAATTATATTATATGATACATATCATAATGTATGATCAGCTATCCAAAAAATCATTAAAACGGCTAATTATGATGATTAAAGCCAGTTGAACTAATCATATTGTACGATACATATCATACAAGACGATTAGTTGAAATTAATATCTCATTTGCCAATCATAATTTAGGCAATATTTTAAAATTCAAAATTTATACTAATCATGTAGTATGATAGGTATTGTACTAGATGATAGAATTTAAATCTTGCTTAAATTAATCCTGTAATAAAAATGATTTTGGATTAGTTGAAACAGTCAGATTGTACAAGATGACTAGAGCCCATTATAGTATATGACCTGATCCCTTCATGGGATGAAATTTAAACCATCGCCTATCATACTAGATGATAATCCAAGTCATTTAAACTAATTGTATCGGATGATGCTTTATATCATACTAGATGATCAGTTCATTCAACTGAACTAATTGTACAATGTCTTGCACTTCAAATAGTAATAATAGGGTTATTTCAACTAATCATACAGTATGATCTTGGATCTTACTATACGATTAGTACTGATAGGAGCTCGAGTTCCCTACTACGCAAAAGTATAAAAATACCTAGATACAATATATGGTGCATAAGAAAGAGCACCCAAAAAATGGAAAAAGCCAAAATCCAGGATAGAGCATCATCACCATCCCTTCCAAAATTCCACGAGTATAAGCACCTTCATTAAAAAACACCTGCAAAAGGCATTGGCAACCCAAGGGGAAATTGCACAAATAAAATCCCAAATAACTATGGTAATAACCCAAACAATTCTCCACATAATAAGTAACACCATTAGAATAGGTATTCTAACTGTCAGTCAAAGAAACTAGAGAAGAAAAACCTAACCCAACAGAAATGTACCACATGTAGCAGCCTAGAACCCCATAGGTACAGAGAAGCAAGAACACCCAGACCCCAAAGGAAGCAAAGGACCAGTAGAAACTAGTAATAATGATCATCCGAGCCCAAAGATAGCCACACCCCATCTGCATTAAACTATACAGACTAATCAGCCAAAAAAGAACTAACCAGAAGATGTAAATCCCATAAGAAGCAATTAGCTCAACAACAAACACTGATCCAGCAAAAATTGGACCAATCCAAAGCAGAAAAAGCCAAAACAAATCCACCAACATAGATCCAGGATAAGCCAGGCAGAGGTCACAAGAGAATGAAGCACAAGCAAACCAAAACACCAACATAACCTCTAGCTCGACCCCAGAAGAGCCCAGCCAAGGAAAAGAGGAAATCACCACACAAACTAAATTCCCATCACCCAGCAGCCTAAGACAATATAGAAACAGCAGATGGTGAAACCCCACCAAAAGCACAAACAAGAAAGACCTAAGACCACTCCAACCAAAAAAATTACAAAGTGATAACATAAGGAATAATATTTTTTTCTAATCTTAAGATACCGTTAAGAGGGGAAGGTAAGTTAGCAGCAGTAAATTCAGTAAAACAATCCAGATTACTCCCCAAATTAGCAAGCCAATCAGCACTAACATTCCCCTCCTTATACATATGAGAGAGAGAATAATTAACAAAAACCACTAAATTCTTAATCTCCCTAACTAGGTAAAAGATATCTAGGCTACAGGCAGCATCAATGACATTGTTTAGACATGGGTACTAAAAATAGCATCCACTTCAATGCAAAAATTAGTAATATCATAAGAAATGCATAATTTAATCCCATGAAGTATAGTCGAAAGAACAGCAAAAGTCCTAGAACTGTTATGTAATGGACCCGCAAAACCCATAAAGATACTCCCATAACCATCCCTTATAAGGCCACCATAACCCAGTAGGCCCCTTTAACAAGACCATACACATTTAGCTTATAGGACCTGTTAGGAGGTTTCATCCAATAAACAATCCTAATTTCCATAGATGCCAGACCATCCTTCAACAGGTTTCCCAAATCAGACGCTACAAAGCAACAATTCTTAAAACTCTTAATGGAAAGCAAGTTAGCAGAAAAGAGACTCAAAATCTTGTCTTTCACATTCTTAATAATCCTATAAAGATTCATGTTAATGCCATTAAATCTAGCATTATTTCTATCCAACCATAAATACCAATGAATAAGAAAAGGTATGAGATTTCTGATGTGACCTTTAGAGTTAATAAATCAAGAGTTAAGTAAGATATGGATAGACAATTTAGCATTAAAGCAATTTAACCTAAACATATCATCAAAATAAATCCAAGTTTTCATAGCAAGAGGGACAGAAAGAAAGACATGATGCATATTCTCCACATGGAAGCAACAATGGCACTTGGACGGTAAGATAAAATCTCTTTTAATTAATTTATCATCAGTAGGAATAAACTTATGCAAAATCCTCCATATGAAAACAACAACAGTGAAAGTAATACTTTTATGCCAAATTTTAGAAAAAATATTAGTAGCATCATTCTTAGATCTGAAAGCATGCCATGTCTCTTTTAATCTGAACTCCCCATCTTTGGACAAATTGCATAAAATTAAATCATGAGAATCAACATTAAGAGCAATATTCATAATTTGATGAATAATAAAATCAGGAACATCATTAACAAGCTTACCATAATCCCAATAATTATTAGTAATAAAGTAATTCACCTCAACTGCCAAAGTGGATGAGGAATTAAGCATGGAATCAATCGAGTGGGAACCCATCCATTGGTCTTGCCAAAAGAATAAGTCCCCAGAACCAAGCCCCCAAAGGATGTGGGGCTTAACCACCCATTTAAGATTGCACAGCCTCTACCACATTTTAGAATCACCCTTCTTGTAACAACAAATAGTAGGATGTTTACCAACACAATACTTAGCAAACATAAACCTAGCCCAAAGGCTCACCTTCGCATGAAAGGAATACTACAGCTTAAAAGAAAAAGCATATGCCAAATTAAACATACTCTTGTAACCCAAGGCCATTTCTTCCAAAGTACCACAACAATTGTCCCAAGAAGGCCAGAGAAGTTTAGAGGTGTTACTAGCCCCTTTCCAAAAGAAATTGTTAAAAATTTTATCAATTCTATTACACACTACACGGGTAGGCTGAAGGGTTTGGAAAGAATAGACAGGCAGAGAACAAAGGATGCTTCTAATGAGAGTAAGTCTACCCCCAAAGATCAAAATATTAGAATCCTAAGAGGAAAGCTTGTTATGCATAGACGTAATCAAATCATTGAAAAGAAAAGTTTTCTTCCTCCCTTTATAAAGAGGAACCCCTAGGTACTTAATAGGCAGGTGACCTAGAACAAAACTGGTTTGACCATGAATAGCCAAAATATGGTCAATAGGCACCTTGTTAGAAGCAATAAAACAACACTTATTCTTATTCAGAAAAAGACCACTCACATTTTCAAAGTTTTAAAAAAAAACCCATAAGTTTCTAAATTCTATTCAAAGATGCATTGGTAAAAATGATGAAATCATCAGCAAAGCATAAATGAGAAATCGGAAAACCATCCAAAGTTCTGAAATAGAGACTAGGATGATTGGCAAAGAAATTGGTCAACCCTCTAGAGATATACTCAATAGCAATAATAAAAAGGGCCGGAGATATAGGATCACCCTGTCTTAAACCATGAGAAGATTTAAAGAAACTAGAACTTTTACCATTCACAATAATCGAGAAATAACATCCCTTAATGAAATTTCTAATAAGATTAATAAAAACCAATTTAAATCCAAACAAGAGCAGAATATTATAAAGAAAATGCCAGTCAATATTGTCATAAGGCCTAGAAATATCAAGCTACAGGATGATGTTGCCACCTCTAACTTAACATCCAAATCATGATAAAATTCTTGAGCCAACAAGATATTATCAGAAATAGCCTGACCCTTAACAAAACCCATTTGATAAGGGGAAATAATATTAGGAAGGAGAGGAGTTAAATGATTTATAAGAATTTTAGAAATCAATTTACTAAAGAAGGTACAAAGGCTAATAGGTCTAAAATCATTCCAGTTACTAATAGAATTGCTTTTGGGGATAAGAACCATAGAAGTTGAAGTAAAAAATTTAGAAATATTGTGACCAGCAAAAAAATCTAGAATAACAAAATAAAGATCCTTATCAATAATTGGCCAAGCCTTCTAAAAAAAACTTAGTGGTAAAGCAATCCGACCCAGTCACCGAGTCAGCATTCATATTGTAGACAACCTCCTTAATTCCGGCCCAGTCACCGAGTCAGCATTCATATTGTAGACAACCTCCTTAATTTCCTCTAAAGAAGGGGTTTTAGAGAGATTATCATTATCATCTTGAGAGATAAGGCTAGGGATAACCTCTGGGTTATCAATAGGATGAGAGGTAAAATTTTTATTGAGGTGATTTTGAAAATACTGAACAACCATGTTCGCAATTTCCTCATCATCCTTAATAATAGAACCATCCTCACGAGTAATTTTAGTGATGGAATTTTTTATACGATTCCTCTTAACCAACGCATGAAAATATTTGGTGTTGATGTCACCTTCAACAAGATGCTTCGTAGCTGCTTTTTATTTCCAGAAGACCTCCTCCTGAGCTTGTAATTTAAAAAGGTAATCTTTAGCATCCCTAAGCAAACTAAAATTTTCATCAGTAGGAGACGATTGAGAATTAAGCTCAATAGAATTCACTTTATCTTTAGCATTCAAGATATTTTGAAAAAATATTTTTTAAAATAGTTTTATTCCACCAGTTTAATTTTTGCTTAAGTCTCTTCAATTTAAACCATAACCTCTTCATGCCAAAGATGGAATTATCCGGATGCAAGGGGGCCTACCAGTTTTCCAGAACCAGATCCAAAAAAGAATCATAAAGTAACCATAAGTTTTGAAATATAAAATGAGGTAAAGGACCAATATGTCTCGTCTTGAGGCTAATTAAAATAGGAGAGTGGTCAGAAAGAGTTCTAGTAAGGTGATCAATAGAAATGGAATTAAAAGAACTAATCCAATTATCATAAAAAAGAACACAATCCAACCATTGCCATAAATATCCATGATTCCATGTAAATCGATTACCTAAGAAACCATGTCCACAAGGTTGTAATCCATAATCATACTATTATAATCCTCCATAGAATGGTAAATAGGAGTAGCTCCCCCAATACGCTCAGATGGATTAGATATAGTATTAAAATCACACCCAATAAGCCAAGAAAAATTACAAATACTATGAAAGTTAGTGAGTTGCTCCCACAAAATTTTTCTAATACTACGAGAAGAAGTAACATACACAAAGGAAGCACAATAATTTAGGTTTAAAAATTCAATACTACAATGAAGAACTTGAGTATAATCCCAAATAACCTCTAACCGAATAGGGTCCTTCCACATAACCCAAATTTTATTGGATGAGCTCCCAACCGAATGTTTAAAACCCAACATTCAAGCAGTAGAACAAAGCTTAGCAACAAAAATAAGCGGTTCAAGAAGAACAATAATAAAAATCTTATGAATATGACACAAATTCTTGACCCTCAACCTAGAGGAGGGACAACCAATGCCCTTAACATTCCAAATAATAGTGTTAAACATAAAAACAAGATTAATGAATAGTTTGCAAATGTGTGGTTCTATTTTTCCTGTTTTGAGTCATAATATAACTAGTATCAATATCATCTTTAGCAAAGCATTTAGCCACTATATTCATGTCCCCCGAATTAGTATGGCCCATATTATGGTGATGAACATTGTTAAAATTATCCACCTGCCTTACCTCTGTAGATAACTCACCATCCATGAAGGATTATTCTTGTGCCAAATCCTCCTTACTAGCCATTCCACATGCTACATTTTCAACTGCTTCAAAATATGCTTCTTCCAAAGTAAGTTGCTCATTATTTTGTGCAATCACCATAAGCTGAGATGAAAATGAATTAGTGGAATTATTGTGATCCCTCCTAAAATCCATATTAGGCAAATTTTCATTAGTGGCATAAGGAATGATAGGATGTGAGAAAATAAAATTTTAATTTGTAGTAATAGCCAGCCTATGTTCATCCACATTCTCAAGATCAGTAGATAAAGGTAAGTTAGAGTTATTAGTGACTCCTTGTTCAGTACTAGGATCTTCATTACCGGTAGGGATCAATTCATTATTAATTGCAAAATCCTGTAATGGCCACTCGATAATGAGCTGCTGCTGTGCCAAAGTTTCCTTAGCCAATTCAAGAGAAGGATTCACCTTAACTTGAGATGCCAATGGATCCCTAATAGTATTTTCTTATGGTTATTTGGACGACTCCTTCTCCCTATGAAGATAAGGATGCAACCTATAACATTCATTAAAACCATGGCCATACATTTTACAATGAGAATAGAAAATAGGTAGATTTTCGAATTCAACTTTTTGGAAGTAGCCATTTAATTTCGAACCCAGTCAAATCTCACTAGGATGTTTCTTGGAGACATCCAACTCAAATAGAACTCGAGCTATCGACGGTCCAAAGAGGGAGGTAGTAGCTTGATCCATCTATGACGGCCAACCAAAGATCAAAGCAAGACCAAACTAAACCTGAGAATTAAAAAAATGAAGTCTCAAGTTTGGAAAAGAAATCCACATGGGAGTTATAGGAGACTCCTCACGAACATCAAAATTCGAGGTCCATTTGAGTAAACTCATCTGACAAGCTTGGATATAGTAAGATCTCCAAGAGCATATGCAACTATAATCAAGATCATTAGAGAGATGGATTGCAATGTGTCTCTAATCCAATATGCCAATATGAAACGATCCAGATAGCTTGAGGTTTGTAAATTATTTTTGAATAGCATCGAGATTGGGATGCTGCAACATAAACTTCCCAACTAAAGTTAAAGCAAAAGGAGTGGCCAGTTGAGAAACAATGGAATCCTCAAACAACAATGCTGGACAACCTTTGAAGGAAGTCTGAACAAAGTTTAGTAGCAGAAGATGAAGGACCAGCCAGTACATCATTGAAAGAATGAGACTTGCCAACAGGAACCAAAGAAGAGGAGGGGACCGAAGACAAAAACGTCGTCATCGCCCAAAAAATGAAAATGAGAAATGATAATCAAACTAAAACACCAGAGAAAAAATGAGCATGAAAATGAAGAAAAGCCAAAAAGGGACAACCAAGAAATGAATCCAGACGGACGAGGACCAAGAATAAAGATGAAAACCATAAATCACCAGAAGGCCTAAGGCCAAGCGGTCTCAGGAACAAGAAAACTGAAGACCTAAAATCAATTAAAAACTAAAAAAATGCAAATTAATACTAGAAACCATGAGGATGAACAGAGGAAGCTGGAATCACACGCGTTATCGCCAGAGCCAGAACTTAAGAATTGTATTTAATATCTCTTTTTAGACTTGTTTCAAGTCTTTGGCTGCTGAATGTTTTGGAGAGAGAGCTTGGAAAATGAATTTTAGGGAGCTTATACGTGACGGAGAAGTACTGTGAGAGGTTCACACAGTTACTCCAAGCAAGTATCCTGCCTTATTTCTTTTGGGTGTCTGTCTAGGTTTCTTGGGTGGCTTTGGAAAGAAGTTCTTCAGCTCCAAGACTGTGGAGGTTCTCTGCCTTCACTAGGAGGGTGAAAAAGGAGGTTCAAGTTCTCTTCCATCATGAAGAGGGTGAAAAAGGAGGTCGTCCATCCCTACCATCACTAAGAGGGTGAAAAAGGAGGTCATGGTTCTCTGGCATCACTAGGACGGTGAAAACAGAGGTCAAGATTCTCTACCGTATTATGTTGGTGAAAAGATTGTATGGGCTTCTTTGCATAATTAGGGAGCTATAGGAGGTATACTAATGGTTTAGTGCAAAAATCAGAAAGGAGGACTCTGGGGATTGCACGTAGGTCATTATCTGACATAACCACTATAAAATTCTTGTGTGCTGAATCTGATTTCTTATTTTTAATAATTTATTTTTTACATTTTATTTCTATGAAAATTGCTTGGTGAAATCTGTGATTAATATTTAAAACTATATCCATTTAAATGAGACTCAGTAAGGAAGATCTTTAGGAGTCTTTCAATGAAGCCATACTTTAGATTGCTAGAGGCCAAGATTTTAAAAGAGGCAAATAAGAGGGATGACCCCATGTTTTGCCCCTATCACCGCATGTTGGGCCACCCAATCAAAGACTATGTTATCATTAAAGACTAACATGAGAAGAACTCCAGACAGGGTAACATTATAATCCCTAAAGAATATTTGGTAGATCTGGATCAGGGGTTAGTCAAGACAATTGTAGCTATCAATGAGAGGTTTGGGCCCGATCTGTGAGGTTGACCTGGAGGCTTCGTAGGTGGACATTGAGACAGTTTCTTCTCCAGTAGTTATAGGAACTACTGTAATTAATCAAAAGAAAAAGAGTTACACTTTTATAGAAAGGAAATATATTGATGAGAGATGTATCCAAGCAATGGATAGTGGCATAAAAACCCTATCCCTGCTTATATTAGCTGACTTTAACTTTTCCCCATCAGAGGAAAATGGTCAAAAATCAATAAAGAAAGATCCTTTTGCATCTATTTTGATGATTAACATTGAGAATGAAATATAAAATGACACTTCCATAGAAGATAATGGAAACCCAGTTAAGATCATTCATGATATTTAAAAACTCAACTCTCAAGATTTGACCTCTAAAGGGGGAGATGAATCTAAGATCTTATCAGATGGTGATATCCCAAAAATAAACTTTTAAAGGAGCCCCACCATGATTGATTTTTCAGAATTGGACTCCCATTCAAAAATTGACATTGCATTTCCAATGGAGAGTGTAGGCCTATCTATAGTTTGTCCTCCCGAGGAGATCATCGATGTACAGCATCATGGTGGCAAAGTCTTACCCCCTAGGCTTCCTCATCAAGAAAAAATAAAATAAGTTGTTTTGAAACAACCAATTCAAATCCCTTCTTAGTAATCAAATCCTCTTTCCAATCCACTAGGTCCTTATCCTGATGTTCCTAAGGTTGATTACAATGGCTTAGCTTATTTTAGGAAGTTGTCCGCCATATTAAGCTTCTACAATGCCCTCATCCTCTCAAAGGAGATGAGGGAATGCATGGTTAGAGCACTTCTCGACCCAGAGAATAGCTTAGCTCAACTAGCTTCAACTTTATAAGATGAAGCTCTCTACTTCCAAGAAATCCTATGAGTAACCTTTTCTGGAATGATTTACTTCTAGGAACTCTCGATGATAATCACCCTCTTTACATCACTATAAATATGGGAAAATTTAATTTATCCAAAGTCCTTGTTATTCTGGGTGCAAAAATTAATGTGATAAATGTAAAGACTCTTGCATAGCTTAAAGTGGAGACACGTAAGCTCCCTACCGACAAGATGGTGTTACGTTGGTTTAATGAAAAAGGTGAGAAGACTTTAGGTTCAATCACACTCCTTTCAGATAAAAGAGAGTTAAAAATGGAAGCTAAGTTTCTTATAATTGATTTGGTAATGTCCTTCAATGCACTTCTAAGTAGGCCATGAATCCCTGAATATATAATGGTTCCATCAACCCTACACTAATGCATCAAGTACCAACGAGATGGCATTCAATACGTGATTAAGGGTGATTTGTAATCATTCTCTATTCATGAGATCAAGAACAAAGAGGATGCCACATACTACACACCTAAAGGGTCCTCTACTGGCCCTAAAGGCGAGATCAAGATTAAAGAGGAGAAAACAAGTAAGTAAAGCTTAAAGAAAATTAAGAATCAATAGGAGAAAATGAAAAAAATCAAAGAATACAACAATCATATAGTGAAGATGATATTAATGGCGTGATCTTTAGGCCTCCAAATATTTTCCCTCAAAGAGGTACAAGGATGGTATAAAGAGTACGTGGTCAAGGCTACGTTTTATTTGAAAGAAGAACACCCCTGATGTACGTTGATTTGGAATCAAGTTTTGATAAGGCACCAAAAGTACAGGGTTCCAAAATTCCTTTTGATTATCAAAAAATCAATCCTCCCCGAAAATTGATCTCACTTTAAAATGGGACAGTGACCTAGTAGGATACTCTAAAAGTTTAAAGTGATGAACCTGAATTAACTAAGTACTAAAAGCTTGGTAGGAGAATTGAAGCCTTAACCTTAACCCCATTATATTCCAGTACGGTTGCAAGGTTAGTTATTAAGGAGTCTCCTAACTTAGAAGATGAAGTAAGGAAAGCCCAAAAGTTCTTTTCTTTCCCCTCCATCTCAGGGAAGGTAGATGATGTAACCTGTGAGGAGGCCAATTATTATGATTTTATTCGAATTATCTCTTGGCTACTTTCCTGTGTGTTTTAGAAACTATGTCTCTAAAGGTGTCATGCCTGGTCAATGGACCAAGGGTTAAGCATGATACCACGAGAGTCTCTAGCATACTAAAAATAAGAGAAATTTGACTAGTTGTACTGACTTTGGTACCGTTAGTTAATTCGACGTGATGAATATTGTCTCACGATAACTAACCATCATGAATCTGAGAATGTCCCTACAGAAATTTTTGATCCCTTTAATGAACATTTTCTGGAGACTTTAGATGATCTCAATGAACTTCAAGTTTGAGATACATCCATTAAATTCAAAGAAGAAATCAAATCATCAATTGACAAACTTAAAGAAATTAACCTTGGAATAGAGGATGACCCTCACCCCACTTTCATAAGTTCTTCGTTGAGTGAGGATGAGTAAGGATCTAATTCAACTTCTCTCTATGTTTAAGGCCTTCTTTACTTGGACGTATGATAAAACTCTAAGCTTGTTCACTAACATACATTCCATAGACTTGGAATTTGACATGATGTCATTCCTGTAAAATAAGCTCCTTGAAGCATGCATCTTGAAACAGAGCAGCAACTCATTTTTGAAATCAAGAAATTGGTCGAGGCCAGATTTATTCGAGAGGAATAATATCCCTCTTAGGTAGCCAGCGTCATGCTTGTTTGAAAGAAGAATGGTCAAATTTGAATCTATATCGACTATAGGGAAATGAATAAGGCATGTCCCAAGGATGAATTTTATTTACCCATACTCAAACTTATGGTGGATATTGCCTCTTCATATATCATTTTCACTTTTATGGGTAACTCATCTGGTTACATTTAAATCAAGATGGCCCCAAAAGATGAGAGAAATATTGACTTTAGAACTCTTATAGACATCTTCTATTTTAAGGTGATGCCATTTGGTCTCAAAAGTGCTGGTACAACCTCCTAGTAAGTGATGAATCAAATCTTTGATGACATAATCCATAATTATGTAGAATAATATATCAATGATTTTGTCATCAAGAGCAAAGTCAAAGGGCTCACCTGTATGACTTAAGAATTATCTTCAAGCAGTTGCGCCACTACAACCTCAAAATGAACCCCTGTAAGTGTCCTCTTGGCATCACTTCAAAAAATTTCTTGAACTTAATAGTGAGGCACTCCATAGTTGAAATTAATCCTACCAAAATTGAATCCATCTTAAATATGCCACCTCCTAAAAGCCTAACTCAACTAAGGTCTCTTCAAGGTAGGTAGCATATATAAGAAGGTTCTTCTCTAATCTATCTAGAAGATGCGAGCCCTACTCTGTATTTTCTAAAAAGGATGCTAAAATCATATGTGATGATAAATGTTCAGGTGATTTTGATACTATCAAATAATATATTACCAACCGCCAGTATTGGCAGCATCTGTCCAGGGGAAACCTCTTATCCTTTACACCATAACTCTAGACAAGTTGTTTAGTGCCTTATCGGCTCAAGTGAATGATGAGGAGTAAGAAAATTCCCTTTACTACCTAAGCTAGAGACTCCTCCCTACCAAAATTTGATAACCTTCAATCTAGAAGCATTATCTTGCTTAAATTTTTGCAGCCCAAAAGTTATGGCATTACATGCTTTCTCATCAGGTTTGTTTGATTTTGAGAGTCAATCCATTGCAATATCTTATGACCCATCCTAGGTTGTCAGGATATCTACCAAGGTGGTCTATGATATGGCTTCAAATTGAGATAACTTTCATTCCCTTGCTTGTTGTGAATGAATAGGATGTTGTTAACTTCCTCGTAGCACATCTACTACCGATAGAATCTCTTTTAAATGATGATTTACCTAACAAACAAATCAAGAGTTTAAAGGTATTTAATGATCGTGTCTGGGAACTATATTTTGATGGTGTGGCATCCTCCCAGTGAGGTAATGTGCAGAGATCTACTATTCCATAAAAAGCCAGATGATTGGAGACAACCATTGATTGATTACCTTCAGGTAGGCAAGCTTCCTCAAGATAAGTCTCTTGTCAATCAAATCAAGAAATTTGCCCTCCCATATGCACTTGTTAACAATACTCTCTACCATCAATCATTTGATTAGATGTGGATACATTGTCTAGACAAATAGGAGGCCATGAAGATCATGCACGAGATCCATTTTGGACTATATGGTGCTTGTCAATTAGGTACTAAGATCAAAATGAAAATCAAAAGACTTGAAAACTATTAGCCTATGATGATTGATGATTATAAGAATGTTGCAAAATATTGTCATCAATGCTAAGTTCATAGTGTGGTTTTTATCAACTGTCTCACGTGTTGCATCCTACAATAACTTTGTGGCCCTTTGAGAGTTGGGGCATAGACATTATCAAGCCTGTTGACCCTCCTTCTACAAAGGGTAATCACTTCATTTGAGCCACGATTGGTTACTTTTTAAAGTGAGTGGAAGCATTTCCCCTATGCAATGTAACATCACACTATGTCATGAAATTCTTTCATGACCATATCATATATCGATTCGGTCTGACCCGTAGGATCATATCCAATAATGGGTCTGCATTTAAGTCTACAAAAATCAACAACTTTTCAAGATCTCATGATATTGATTAAAGATACTCAATATGTTGCAAATACGATTTTGATGATGACAAACATGTTTCTATTGTGTTTTACTTGGTTAACCCATTTCAGGCACAAAAGATCACGAACAAATCAAGCTAACTCAAGATCGGGTCCAAGTGTGTCAAATGTATGATTTTTCTTTTTATTGAGTCAATTGTAACGTAACTGATCCTCGAGCTAAGTAACCTTGCACACACACACACTCAGGGGGAGAGATTGAGTGAATTAGGGTTTCTGTCATTTTTTGTTCAGATCGTCCTGGACGATATTCACATTATCCTGGATGATCCAGCCAAAATAGAAACCCTAATTAGGGCGACCAAGTTAAGTGAGTCTGATGAAGCAGATCGTCCTGGATGATCTTTGGATCGTACAGGACGATATGCTCAAATTAGAAATTCTCAGCCGCCAGAACAACTTAGGCAAGTTTTTATATTAAGTTATTTGGTCTGATCGTCCCGGATGATACGTGTATCGTCCTGGACGATTCAGAACAATCATGCCTAAATTAGTCTGGTAATTAAGAAAAGCAATTAATATTTAATTGATATGATCATATCATCCTGGACGATCGCAGGATCGTCCCGGACGATCAGGATCGTCTAGTGCATTTCAGCTGTACGTCCCGAACTGTGTTTAGGATGATTTGGGCACTTTTTGAACTAATCATACAGGATGATGTCCCTATCGTCCTGGACGATCATGTCATTTTTTGGTCGTCCAGCACAAGTTTCTCTAGACGACCTGAACTGTCTTCTGGACGATATTCCTCGATTTGCACTAATCGTTCCGGACGATCGCAGGATCGTACGGGACGATATGAATAATTTTTTCTACTGATCGTTCAGAAGAGCCAGATCGTCCAAGCTGAAATAGCTAATTTTGAACTGATCGTACAAGATGATTTATCGATTATCCTGGACGATCTTGGCCGACCAGCTGAGATTTAGGGCAAATTTTAAGCCCCCCTATAAAAGAACTTTTTCTTGAAATAAGAAAAATCTTTTTCCACCTTCCTTCCCTGAGAAACCCTAGAGAGAGAGAGAGAGTTGGGAGAGAGAGAGAGGATCTTGTGAGGGGGAGTTAGTGAGGGATTCACTAAGGTTTCTCCAAGATCGGATCAGAGTCATCTTCTCCGCTCGTCGTCTTTCGTCTAGTCGGTGTTCGTCATGGGAGGATCATTCGCAAGAAGATCTAGGGTTCTCTGCCCGCTTCAGGTGGAAGCAAAAGGAGTTCGAAGGTTCTCTGCCTGCTTCAGGAGGAAGCAAAAGGAGGCTGGGTTCTCTGCCCCACCGTGTGATGAAAAGGAGGTCTTGTACAGGCTTCTCTGCCTTGCTGTGGGAGCAAAAGGAGAAACACTTTTTGTTTAGTGCAATACCCGGAGGGGAGGCTCTGGGGAGTGGATGTAGGTCAAGTTGACTGAACCACTATAAAATCTGGTTTGCTTTTCTGATTCAATTCTGCACTTTACTTTTTGATATTAACTACGTGGGTGAATATCTGAGATTGATCTTTTCGTTTATGTTTAATTGTTTCCGCTGATAAATATCAAAAATATTTTTCATTATTGTTGTGAAATTTTTAAATAACCAATTCACCCCCCTTCTTGGTTAGCCTCGGGACTAGTTCATTAGGGCTTAATATCCCTATCGAACTTTCAAGTGGTATCAGAGCGGGATTCAAAATTTAGGTTTAAAAAATTTTAAATTTGATCCATGGCTAACTGTAATAATCTTAATACTGCTAAAGGTTATTCTATTACAAGACCACCGTTGTTTGATAATATTCCTTTTGATTTTTGGAAAACACGCATGTCTACTTTTCTGCAATCGATTGACTATCGCATGTGGATGTTAGTTAAGGATGGATATGAACCACTTTTTAGATTGATTAACAATATGAAAACTGAATTGCCTTTGGCTGATTGGACGTTTGATGATCATGATTTAGCACAGTTAAATGCAAAATACTTGAACTGTTTCTTTTATGCTTTGAAATTTGAAGACTATATGCGTGTTTCAACTTGTACAACGAGAAAAGAAATCTGGGATAGATTATGTATAACATACGAAGGTACAACTGAAGTCAAAAAGTCTAGGTTAAACATCTTGTTACATGATTATGAACTTTTTTGCATGAAACCTAGTGAGACTATTTCAGAAATGTACACAAGGTTCACTCAGATTGTTACCTCTTTGCATATTTTAGGTAGAGAACTTACTAACTACGAAAGAGTGAACAAAATTCTTAGATGTTTGCCTGCTTCTTATGATGCTAAGATTACTGCTATCACTGAATCTAAAGATTTAAATACTTACTCTATTGACAGCTTACTTGGATCACTCATTGCTTACGAGCAAGGGGTGAACCAAAGAAAAATTGATGCAGGTGAACGCAAGAAAGAGAAGACAGTGGCACTAAAGGCCAAAGATTCAGATGCTAGCACTTCTGGGTCTGATAGCGATTTGCCTTAATCACAAGGTAATTCAAGAGCTTTCTAAGGAAGAAGAATAAGAACTTTCACAAGTGGAACAAAGGTAAGACCAGTAGAAATTTTAAAGGTTCATCTGAATCTGTTTGTTTTGAATGCAGGAAGCCTGGACACATAAAGGCGGATTGTCCTACACTCAAGGCTCACCCAAGCAAGGAGAAGGGTGAGGAGAAACCAAAGTTCCGAAAGGATAAGAAGCGGATACAAAAGGCGTTCTGGGCAGACTCTGCATCCGACTCCTCTGAGACTGAAGCTGAAGAGGAGGAAACAAACTTGTGTCTGATGGCTGATGATCACCCTGGTCAGTCGGACCAGGAAGAGGTATGTGAGCTTACTTACGATCAATTATTTGAAGTTTCTGAAAAAATTCATACATCGTATAGGAAGCTTAAGAAAACTCATGCTAGTCTGAAATTAGATTATTTGACTTTGCAAAAAGAGCATGATTCTGTAGTTAAAGATCATTCCACACTTGATTCCCATCACATGTCTTTTCTTGATGAATTAGATGAGTTGAATAATAAAATATTCTGATTTAACTGTTGAGCATGATTTATTAAAAATATCGCATGTTGAATTAGGAGTTGCTTTTAAGAAAGTGAATGATATGGCATGTGATTTAGAAAGTAATGAAAGTGCAAGAATATTTCAAATTATAACTTTAAATAAACATATTGAGTTTTTGAAAGTGAAAATCAGTGCGTTTGAAAAGAACAAAACACCACCTACTTTTAAATAGTTTTATGCACCGCCACCTTTTTGAAAAATCTATTGCAAGTTCATCAAAGCATGTTTCATATACATCTAGGAAGAGGCACTATCACCCACGTAGATTAGTTAACCTTTTTCCTGGCGTTAGATATTTTTCATGTGGCATGTTAGGACACATCTCACACACTTGCACTGTTAACCGTAGTATACATTGGGTGTGGAGACCTAAACTGCCTGTTTCACAGCACAGCACGCATGCATTGCATTCTTCTTTTCATAAGAAGTAACCTAAACCTGTTTGGGTTCCTAAGACTGACGTTTGATATTTTTGTAGGAGTGCTCTCACACAAGATCTCGTGAGAGCATGTGGTACCTAGACAGCGGATGTTCTAGATATATAACTAGACATGTAAATCAGTTCATTTCACTGGAAGCCAGAGCTGGAGGTAAGGTTACACTTGGAGATAACACCACCAGGAAGGTGGTAGGCTCAGGTATAATTGGTGATTCAAAGAATTTTATGATTGATAATATTTTACTTGTAGATGGACTGAAACACAACTTACTGAGCATCAGTCAACTTTATGACAAGGGATACAACATCAAATTCCTGCCCACTGGCTGCATTTTAAGCTTAAATGATGAAGTTGTTTTGCAGGGGCAAAGGATAAACAATGTCTACAAGCTAGATGTAAGTTGCATTAAATCTGATAATTCAATTTGCTTAAAAACTACTGCAGATGAGTCTTGGTTATGGCATAGGAGATTGTGTGATGCCAGAATGAAAACCCTTAGGAGAGTCACCCAGAAGGACTTAGTTAGAGGTGTGCCCAAGCTTAAGTTCACTAAGGATCACCTGTGTGATGCCTGTCAGTTGGGGAAGCAAGTCCAATCCTCCTTTCACTCTGTTAAGGACATTAGCACCTCTAGACCTTTAGAAGTTCTTCACATGGACCTCTTTGGACCCATTAGCACTGCCAGCTTAGTGGGGAGGGTCTATGGGTTTGTGATTGTAGATGATTATTCGAGGTTCACTTGGGTTAAATTTTTGTCACATAATTCTGAGTCATTTGATGAGTTTAGATCTTTCTCTACTTGGATTCAGAAGAAGTTAGGATGTGAGATCATTACCATCCATAGTGATCATGGAGGGGATTTTGAAAATGAAAGATTTGGAAGTTTTTGTGAGGATCAAGAGATTAGTCATAATTTTTCAGCTCCTGGGACCCCTCAGCAGAACGGGGTAGCTGAAAGGAAGAACAGGACCTTAGTAGAAGCCGCTAGAGCTATGCTTGCTGAGTATTCACTTCCAAAATACTTTTGGGCTGAAACGATGAACACTGCCTATTATGTGCTGAATAGGGTGAATGTGAGAGTCAAACTGAACAAGACACCTTATGAGATCATTAAGGGTAGAACTCCAAATCTGTCCCACCTCCATGTCTTTGGCTGTAAGGTTTTCATTCTGAATAAAGGGAAGTCACCCTTAGGAAACTTTGACCCTAAATCTGATGAAGGAGTGTTCTTAGGATATTCAAGTGTGGGGAAATCCTTTAGGGTGTTCAATAGGAGGAATTTGGTGGTGGAAGAAATAACCTATGTAGTGTTTGATGAATCTGATCCTAAGGAGTCTAAATCTGAAGTAGAAGATGAAGAGATTGTTGAGGTTACCCAAGGAGTTGGAAATACAAATTTGGAGGAAAGGGTAGAACCTCAAACCAAGTTGCCTAGAGATTGGAGATATTCTTCGAGTCATCCTAAAGAACTAATCTTAGGAGACCCTTCTGAAGGTGTTAGGACTAGGCATGGACTTAGGAATGAAGTAAACCATTCTGCCTTTATCTTAATGACTGAACCCACCAACATCAATCAAGCCTTATCAGATGAGTTTTGAATTTTAGCTATGCAAGAATAATTGAATCAATTTATAAGGAATGATGTTTGGGAGTTAGTAGAAAGACCCAAAAATCAAAGTATTGTGGGAACCAAGTGGGATTTTAAGAATAAGATGAATTATTCTGGTGTGGTGGTGAGAAATAAGGCAAGATTAGTGGCTAAGGGGTACAATCAAATAGAAGGGATTGATTTTGAGGAGACTTTTACCCCTGTAGCTAGATTGGAAGCCATTAGAGTGCTACTAGCCTTTGCCTGTTATAAGGGATTTAAGCTGTTTCAAATGGATGTCAAGAGTGCCTTTTTAAATGGGGTAATTAAAGAAGATACTTTTGTAGAATAACCCCCAGGTTTTGAGAGTTCCCAATATCCAAATCATGTCTATAAATTAAAAAAGGCCTTATATGGATTGAAACAGGCACCTAGAGCTTGGTATGAGAGGCTTAGCACATTCCTGTTAGAAAGAGAGTTTGTTAAGGGGAGGGTAGACACCACCCTTTTTCTGAGGAGATTAGGGGATGACTTACTCATTGTCCAGATCTATGTTGATGATATAATTTTTGGATCTTCTGATAAATATTTATGTGATGAGTTTTCTAAAATAATGAGTGAGGAGTTTGAGATGAGTATGATGGGAGAATTGTCCTACTTTTTAGGGTTTAGCATAAGGCAAACGGATGATGGAACCTTTCTCAATCAATCAAAATACACTAAGGACATTTTAAAGAAATATGAAATGGACAAAGCCAAGCCAATCAATACTGCCATGCCCTCCTCAGTTCAGTTAGATAAGGACTCAAGTGGAAAATCTATTGATCAGAAGAAGTATAGAGGGATAATAGGATCACTGCTTTACCTGACTGCTAGCCGACCTGATATCATGTTTAGTGTCTGTCTTTGTGCTAGGTTTTAGGATGATCCTAAAGAGTCCCACCTGACTGCTTTTAAGAGATTTCTTAGATATCTTTTAGGGACCCCAAACCTAGGAATCTGGTACCCTGGGTACAGCACCTCTTTTGAGATCATTGGATATTCTGATTCTAACTTTACGGGGTGTAGGGTGGATAGAAAGAGCACTTCTGGGACTTGTCAGTTCATAGGACAGTCATTAGTCTCCTGGTCCAGTAGAAAATAGAACTCAGTTGCACTTTCCACTGCTGAAGCTGAGTACATTGCCTTAGGGAGTTGTGTGGCCCAAGTTCTTTGGTTGAAGCAACAAGTCTTGGATTTAGGGGTACCTGTTGGCACAATTTCTGTTCTCTGTGATAATACTAGTGCCATCTGTATCTCTAAGAATCTAATCCAACATTCTAGGACCAAACACATTGATATAAGGCATCACTTCATTAGGGGCCATGTTACAAAAGAAGACATTGAGCTACATCATGTAGTAACTGAAAATTAGCTGGCTGACATATTCACTAAACCACTGGCCTTTGACTCATTCAGCATTTTGAGAATCAGATTAGGAGTGATTGATATAAATGCTTAATTCTGATGACTGCTAATTTTTGATTATTTTGATTGATATTCTGTTTTCTGTTAGTTAGTTTTTGGTTTGATTATTTGCTTTCAGTTGATTTTATTTCTTCTGCTGATTTCTGCTTTAGCCTTACTGTTAGTTTGATTTGAGTATTTACTTGGATTTGTTTTTCTACCTATTTTTTATTCACTGGTTCATATCTTGCACTTACTGTTTTATGCTTTTCAAAATCTGATCATCGCTCACTACTCTGATAATCTGAATTTCTGACCGGGAGTTTTTACCTTGTTTTGGTTTTGGAAGCTGGTACGCAGTGATTGATTCCACTTAATATGTTCAAGGGAAGAAACATTAACGATTATTTCTCTTTCTCTAACTCCTTTACTGGTGTATAGTTTCTTTTGGATAAAAATCCTCTTCAAAATTAAAATGTTAGTTTTTGAAATAGAGATTATTTTATCTTCCTACAGTAACCTGCCTGATATCAATAGTGTTTTTCAAAGTCTTGAGTCAATAGTTTGATTTTCTAAACCAAGTGATTGCATTTATCATATGCTATATGGCTTTTATTTTGTGAATCATTCTTCCTTACTGTGGAGAGTCATCTCCTATGTCTGGAAGATAATCTCACAGTTGAGACTCTTTAATGATTATGAAAAGGAGAAAGCTTACAAAAGATACGCAGTGCGTCAAATAAATTGAAAAAGAGGCATAAATTAGCCCAAAACTGAAAAGATGCAAAATTGCCAAATTGGATACACAAAGTGTATCAAAAATAAAAAGATACGCAAAGTGCCAACCAATTTGAAAAAGAGGCACAAAAAGAGCCCAAAAGCTTTCTTCCCTTTCAGATTGTTAAATGTCTTAGAAAAATTCATGCACCACTTAATATTTTCAAAAGCTTGAGTTTGAAAATCCTGATTTCTGATTTTTTTACTTTGTAACACAATTATATCAGATATTTTTCTGGAACGAGGCTTGAAAGGATCTCTTTTCAAATCTAATGTCTTTTCTTCTGAATCGGATTTTTGTTTTGGAAGTGGTTTGCATCGATAAGGTGCCTGGGGTCGGAGTTACGAAAGTTGATTTTTCCAACCTTTTCTGGATTTGAGCGCTGTCAATCATCTTCTTATTGGTTTTTGAATCTAAAATCAAGGAAAAATTCAGATTTACTCGAGCAGCTTGATCAAAAAAAACTTTGATTTTATGTGTTTTTGCTGTGAGTTTTATTCATTTTTGTTTTATTTTGATTTCATGGTTGTGTTTTTGGGATCCTGATCGGTCATCTTCATCATCCATCTTTTTCTATTTTCTTCACTTCGTCCTGAATAATACCTTGATCGTCCTAGATGATCCTCTTTATCCTAGACGATCCAAACATCGTCCTGGACGATTCATTCAAAATCATCCCCACACTGCTCCTGCTGTTGAAAGAACTCCAATTATTGGTGATCGTCCTGGACGATCCTTACATCGTCCTGGACGATATGATCCATATCCTCCTGATCTGATCAAACGACTGACATTGCTCCAATTATTGTCCATCATCCTAGACGATCCACCCTATCATCCTGGATGATCCACGTGTCAGCCCCTGGACGATTGGAATTCGGCCCGTCCGACACACTTATTGCATATCATCCCGGACGGTCCACCTAATCGTCCCGGATGATACTTTTCATCAACGGTCGTCCAGCCTGACTCCTCAGGACGATCGCCTGTGTCTAATCGTCATGGATGATCCCTGATCGTCCTGGACGATCAGACCACCTTTTTGACCAATCGTCCAGGACGTCATAATTTCCCATATCGTCCCGGACGATGTCGCGATCGTACGGGACGATCAGGCCATTTTCTATATAAACAACAGTTTTTCTTAAGGTTTTTCACTCTTTCTCCTTCTACTTTCCTTCACTCTTGATTCCTAGTGGCTGGTGGCAAACGCTGGTGGCAAAAGGGTGCAAGCTCATCCCGGGGGTCGGTTGATCCTCGCTTCCCTAATGCAGCTGATCAGGCTGCCTACGAGCGATACTGTGAAGTGGGGATTACACCATCAAAAATTGTAAATCCCCGCACTCTCACTTATCCCGTCCTTGACCTCTTCGCACACACCTCCCTCACCTTCATTCTGACTCTCGCATTTCCCTTTAGCTCAGAACTTCTTCGCATTTTCTTTGCAAACTTAAGGATTTCAGCTGATTATTCCACTCTCTGTTCTTATGTAAATCAGCGCCCTATCGAACTTACCTATCAGGACTTTCACAACATTCTCCAACTGTCCATCACTGGCGACAAACTCCACACCCTTATCACCGACCCAGACTATGATTGGAGTGTCGCCAATCATTTCCTTCGTAATACAAATGCCCCTTATCATGACAATACTTGCTCCATACTTCTTAAGGACGCCCAGACTATTCAGCATGTTCTTTGTTCCTCCGTCATTCCAAAGGCGGGGGATCGAATTCACATCACCCCACTCCTGTCCTAGACCACCTACTACATCCTGGCCAATAGAGAATTTAATGCCACATATCTTATTATCCGGTACCTCGAGCACCTCACCACCATTCGGGATCCAGGTCATCGCCGTCGTCCAAATCTAGCCTTAGGACACATCATTGCCTATGCCCTCGAAACCAAATATGACCTGTAATATCCTGCAGCTCCAGATGTTCCTCCTTCCTTCCTCACCAACAATGCCTTCCATGTCCTACACAGCACCTGACTACATCCGGAGCCCGCCCCGGATGTTGAGGAAGAGGAGGAAGAGGCCATTTCCAGTTCCTGCTGCACCAGAGGCACCTGCTCCCCTTCGCATTGCCTCTCCCTTTGACCACCTGGTGCAGCGCTTCGATGTGGTTGCCCAGGAGCAGTGGCATGCCGAGGACATTCAGCGCTTCACTGACTATGCTGCGCAGCAGTAACAGCAGCATGACCAGGACATCACCTCGATCGGTGCCCACTTTCAGGTCATTCACCATTACTTCAACCCACCACCGCCACCTCCTTCTTCCGATCAGGATCCGCCTTAGTTGTAGTTTTTATTGTTTAGTTGTTGTTTTTTTTCTATTTTGTTTGCACTGCTTTATTTTGTCATGCCTAGTTTTGTTGATTTTGTTTACCCTTTTTTTGTGATGTCAAAAGGGGGAGTCAGTACTAGCGTTGTTCCTATTATGTTCTGTACTTGTGGTTGTACTACTTTCATTGGTTCAATCAAAATTAAAAATTTCAAAAATTTTCTTTTTGATCTCCTAGCTCTTGTATTTTTAAAACTACTGAACATATGTTTGCCATCATCAAAAAGGGGGAGATTGTTACAAATACGATTTTGATGATGACAAACATGTTTCTATTGTGTTTTGCTTGGCTAACCCATTTCAGGCACAAAAGATCACGAGCAATCAAGCTAACTCAAGATCGGGTCCAAGTGTGTCAAATGTATGATTTTTCTTTTTATTGAGTTAATTATAATGTAACTGATCCTGGAGCTAAGTAACCTTGTACACACACACTCAGGGGGAGAGATTGAGTGAATAAGAGTTTCTGTCATTTTTTGTTCAGATCATCCTAGACGATATTCAGATGGTCGTGGACGATCCAGCCAAAATAGAAACCCTAATTAGGGCGACCAAGTTAAGTGAGTCTGATTAAGCAGATCATCCTGGACGATCTTTGGATCGTATGGGACGATATGCTCAAATCAGAAATTCTCAGCCGCCAGAACAACTTAGGCAAGTTTTTATATTAAGTTATTTGGTCTGATCGTCCCGGACGATACGTGTATCATCCTGGACGATTCAGAACAATCATGCCTAAATTAGTCTGGTAATTAAGGAAAGCAATGAATATTTAATTGATACGATCATATCGTCCTGGACGATCGCAGGATCATCCCGGACGATCAGGATCGTCTAGTGCATTTCAGCTGTACGTCCCGAACTATGTTCAGGATGATTTTGGCACTTTTTGAACTAATCGTACAGGACGATGTCCCTATCATTCTGGACGATCAAGTCATTTTTTGGTCGTCCAGCACAAGTTTCTCTGGACGACCTGAACTTTCTTCTGGACGATATTCCTCGATTTGCACTAATCATTCCGGATGATCGCAGGATCGTACGGGATGATATGAACAATTTTTTCTACTCATCGTCTAAAAGAGCCAGATCGTCCAGGCTAAAATAGCTAATTTTGAACTGATCGTACAGGACGATGTTGGCCGACCAGTTGAGATTTAGGGCAAATTTTAAGCCCTCCTATAAAAAAACTTTTTCTTGAAACAAGAAAAATCTTTTGGTAACTTCCTTCCCTGAGAAACCCTAGAGAGAGAGAGTTGGGAGAGAGAGAGAGAGGATCTTGTGAGGGGGAGTTAGTGAGGGATTCACTAAGGTTGCTCCAAGCACGGATCAGAGTCGTCTTCTCCGCTCGTCGTCTTTCGTCTAGTCGGTGTTCCTCATGGGAGGATCGTTCGTAAGAAGATCTGGGGTTCTCTGCCCGCTTCAGGTGGAAGCAAAAGGAGTTCGAAGGTTCTCTTCCTGCTTCAGGAGGAAGCAAAAGGAGGTCGGATTCTCTACCCCACCGTGTGCTGAAAAGGAGGTCTTGTACAGGCTTCTCCGCCTTGCTGTGGGAGCAAAAGGAGAGACACTTTTTGTTTAGTGCAGTACCCGGAGGGGAGGCTCCAGGGAATGGACGTAGGTCAAGTTGACCGAACCACTATAAAATCTGGTTTGCTTTTCTGATTCAGTTCTACACTTTACTTTTTGATATTGACTGTGTGGGTGAATATCTGAGATTAATCTTTTCGTTTATGTTTAATTATTTCTGCTGCTAAATATCGAAAAGATTTTTCAATGTTGTTGTGAAATTTTTAAATAACCAATTCACCCCCCCTCTTGGTTAGCCTCGGGACTAGTTCACTAGGGCTTAACATCCCTATCAAACTTTCACAATAATCTATTACACATGGCCTAATATGTTAACCGAGGTCTTCAATAAAACCTTCATACAAATTATTAAAAAGACTCTAAATGATAATAAAAGTCAACGAGATGTGAGGTTGGTGGAAGCCTTGTGGGCCTATCAGACCACTTATAGGATCCCAACCCAATCCACTCCATTCACATTAGTGTATGAGTCTGAGGCCATACTCACCTAGAAGTATAAATCACTTCATTGAAGATTGCGATACAAAATCAAATTACAATAGAATGAAATGCCCAACCCCTGTTAGAAGAACTCGAAGGCCTTTAAGAGCATCATCTCCAAACTCAGCAAAACCTAGAGTTGTAGAAAGCCATAATAATTTAAGCTCATGATAAGTTAGTGCGATCTAGAACCTTCTAAGTAGGAGACTTGGTCCTATTTCTTTAGAGGCCTATCTTAGCTTGCTAGAAGATTGGTGGGATGTTTGAACCAACATAGAGGGACCTTTTATTATAGGGAGAGTCTATGAAGGAGTCTCATATCAGCTAGTTAATTATGAAAGAAATCACCCAATATTTCCATTCAATGAGCATTTCCTTAAGAAATACTATGGTTGATGTAGCTCAACTTATGAATCAATAAAAAATATTTTCAATTTTTTAACCAGATTTGATTGAATTAGTTTAAATTTCAAATTCTAGAATTTAGTTTTCTTTTTCTTAAGGCTAGATGTTGGTCATCATGTTTTATTTCCTAGGATTATATCCACTAGTGATGGAGCATGCCCTTTGTAGCACCATCCTAGTTTCAAATCCAAATCTATTCATCTGTGGTGAGTAAGGCTTCTTCCCCACATGATCATCATGGATTGTTTTCCTTAAGGGTATATGTGAGTGATCCTGCTTTCTTTCTTTAGGATTAGATCCGCTAGTAAAGGTGCATGCCCTTTCTAGCACTATCCTAGTTTCAAATCTAGATTTGATCCTCCATGGTGAGTAAGGCTTCCACCCTATATTATTATCTAGGTTTCTTTTCGTTAAGGTTAGATGTGATTCATCATGCTTTCTTTCCTTATGATTAGATTCGCTAGTGATGGAGAATGCCCTTTGAGGAACCATCCTAGCTTTAAATCTAGATCTGATCCTCTGTGGTGAGCAAGGCTTACTCCCCATATGATCATCCAAGCTTCTTTTCCTTATAGCTAGATATGAGTCATCGTACTTTCTTTCATTAAGATTTAATCCACTAGTAATGGAGCATGCCCTTTGTGGAACCATCCTAGTTTCAAATCTAGATTCGATCCTCTTTGATGAGCAAGGCTTCCTCCGCACATGATCATCTAGGCTTCTTTTTCTTAAGGTTAGATATGAGTCATCATACTTTCTTTTCTTAGGATTACATCCGCTAGTGAGGGAGCATGCCCTTTGTGGCACCATCCTAGTTTTAAATCTAGATCCTATCCTCTATGGTGAGCAAGGCTTCCTCCCCACACAACCATCAAGCTTTCTTTTTTTTAAGGTTAGATGTGAGTCATCATTCTTTCTTTCCTTAGGATTATATCTGCTAGTGATGTAGCACACCCTTTATGGCACCATCCTAGTTTTAAATTCCAGACTCAATCCTCTATGGTAAGTAATGCTTCCTTCCCACACGATCATCAAGTTTTCTTTCCTTAAGGTTAGATGTGAGTCTTCATGCTTTCTTATCTTAGGATTAGATCTACTACTATTAGAGCACACCCTTTTTGGCGCTATCCTGGTATAAACTCAACCTTTATTCTCTAAGATTAGATGCTTCCTTACCTTAGAAATAAAATCCCATATTTCACCTTTCCATTCAATCAACTCTAATATGTGTACTAGAACTTCATCCTACTACACATATTATGGTTCCATTTATTAACCTCATTTCTATATGAGGTCATCAGGATCCACCCAGACTCCTGCCTATTGATCTGATGGTTTACAATCATTTAGAGCCCAAATAAATTTCCCCTTAAGGTTCCAAATGGTCATTTCAACAGAAATGAACACCCCAGTGCATGCTCCATTAGTCTCTAATCATCAAATAAAATTTGGTGGACCCAACTCTAGCTCTTCGTTAAACCATGTTGACCAGATCAACCATGGTTGACTAGATAAACCATGAACCTCCATCCACACTCAAGTAAGCTTCAAATCCACTCTGAACCTCCTCAAAACCTCTTGACCACCTTTCCAAGTGATTTCGACCTGATTGGTCACTTTGACCCAGTTAATAGTTGACTTAGTCAGCTAGACACTAGTTTGGCCAAATTTGACCTATTTGGGTCAAATCATTCCACCTAATCAAACCAACACCTTCAATTTCTCAAATCCATTCCAATGTGTGATGTGAAAATCTCAAAACCATTGGTGAGTCAAACTTGGATGAGTTTGACCATGTCAACCCAATGAGTTTGGTAAAACTCCCAATCTTTTGATCAAATTACTATCTACACTCAAGCAACCCACATCAAGCCCTTAATCTCATTCCATTTCCTGGTTTAAATAAATTCAAACCCACCATAAGCCAAATATTGGTATGTTTGACCAAAGTCAACTCAAATACTTAGTTTTTTTTTTTTTGAAGAGAATGCATGAAGCAATTTATTGATCAAGCTAATTACACCCAGCTTCCTCCTTCAACAAGGCTAAAAAAGGAGGAATACTACCACAACATACATCATCCCAAAAAAATTTGGAAATAAGAGCAAAGTTAGCGCATAAATCAACTAACTTATTACATTCTCTATTAGAAAAATGAAAAATAACTTGGTTAAAACCTATAAGAAAATCTAAATCCTTTGGGTTTAGAAATTCTTCCAAGATGACTGGCTTATTCCATAAATTTTGAAAAAACTTGATGACATTAAAATTATCACCTTCTATAACAATACCCTTGGCTTGAAACATATAGTCTTGCATGTACTTCCTCAAAGCAAGAATTCATAAGATTTCCACTTGACAACTATCCCAATGACAGCAGCTGTAACCGAAGGCACCTAGGAACCGGGCCTTACAATCTCTAAAAACTCCTCCAATTCTCGCCTTGTTATTACTGATTAAGGAAGCATCCACATTTTCCTTAATCCAACCAGGAGGTGGAGGATGCCAAGAGTGTTGAGATAGCTTAGAAAGCTGATTAGAATCCCAGTTCTCCCAAATTAGATAAGACTGAAAAGACCCAACTGCATGACTAATAGAATTAGTTGCAATACAAGAGCAGCCATCTTCATAACCTCCACGAACAGCCTTATTCCTGCTTTTCCAACAAAAGAAAACCATAGAGCAGTACAAATTACCAAGGAAAGGATTAGCATCTGGGAAATGCTGTAATAACAGATACATTTCATCCCGAGACTTAGGAGCAGGAATACAAAAATCCTAATTAGCCAGCCGCTCCAAACCTGTTTAACCTTCTCATATTTAACAGCAACATGTTCAACATCTTCAACAGCTTCACATCCTCTCAGACAGCCATTAAAGTCAAGTAATCTTCTATAATATAGGAACCCATTTGATGGAATCACATTCTTATACAAGCGCCACCAAAATAGTTCAATTTGCAGTCTTAAATTGAACGTTTTCAACTGGCACCAATATTCATCTTCCATAGAGTCTTCATAAATTTTATCAATTCCCAAAGCTGCTATGGATCTACCTGAGCATTTGAAAGTTAGTCCCAACTTATCTTTATTAGCTTCTGAATGAATAGGAATCGAGAGAATCATATCCACCAGCTCTTATCCAAAATAAAACTTCAATTTTTCTGCATCCCATCGTCTATTAGTAATGAAACCTGACAGACGGACTGACCCCTGAATTATCTCAGCAACATATGTAGGCCACCTGCCAATGCTTTTATCCAGAATCCATACATCTTCAATAGTATCGACTTCATCTCCATTACAAATTTTTCATCTCTTGATAGGATGTAAAAAGCTAGCTCCATTCACAATGATCTTCCATGTAGAAGAATATAACTTCTTATTATCTACATTCCATGACTCACACCCATATTTGGAACTCAAAGTTCTATTGAGCAGAGATGCAGGATTCTTAACAAAATTAAAAGCAAATTTAGCCCTTAAAGGACCAATATTATCCATAATTGACTGCACACCACATCCACCTTTATTTTTTGGCTTACACAAAATTTCCCACGCCACATAGGGAATACCATAATTACCATCCTTCTTGTTCCATAAAAACTTCTACTCATTTTTTCCCAACTCATTCAAAACCCCCGAAGGAACTAATGAATGAGTATATAAAAAATAGGTAGAGATAGAAAGGAAGAATTAAGCAAAAATAATTTTCCCGAAAGAGAGATGAATTTTGTTTCCCCAAACATTAAGTCTACTAGCATCTTTTTCCAACATATTACTAAAATCTGAATTAACAAGCCTTCTCAAAGCAACTTTCACTCCCAAATACTCCATCTCATTAACCACCTTTAACCTCATAATTATAGACAAATAATGAACTTTTCTTCTTCTTACAGATATTCTAAACAACATAGAAGACTTGAGCAAATTAACCTTCTGACCAGTCCACCTACAATATATCTTCAAAATATGATTTACATTCTTCAGACTCTTACTACTAGCCTCTAAGAAAATGGCTATATCATCAGCATACATAAAGTGAGAGATCCCTGGAGCATTTGGACACACCTTCATTCCAACCCTTCTACCTTTTCGAGCAAACACTTCTGTTAACAATTGAGAACACATGATAATAAAGTCCAGAGATAACGGACATCCTTGCCTAAATCCTCTTTTTGCCTTAATCCAATTAGAATTTACACCATTAATCAAAATGGCGAATTTAGGATTAACCACACACTCCATAATAAGATTAGAAAATCTCCTTGGAAAATCAAATCAATCAAGCATTTGATCAAGAGTTGACCAACATAAGCTATCATAAGCTTGCTCCATATCAATTTTGATAGCCACTAAGCCCTTCTTAGATTTAGAAAATCTAAATTTAGAAAAAAGTTCTTGAGCAAGCAAGATTTGGTCCGACATAGACCTCCCTTTGACGAAAGCAAACCGAACCTTTGAGATAATTTTGGGAAACAAATAACTCATCCTATTTAATATCAATTTTGCCACAATTTTATAGATGGATTTGCAAAGACTAATAGGACAAAAATTAGAAGGCATCAACAGACTTTTCACCTTTGGTATCAAGACCACATTAGTCTCCTTCCAATCAGGACACAACAAACCGGAATTGAAAAAAGAACTAATAGCCAACCACACATCATCTTGAATAATTGACCAATAAGATTTAATAAAAGAATATGTAATTCCATCATTACCTGGAGACTTATTAGATTCCAGCCGCTGAATAACAATCTCCAGCTCTTCCTTAGAGAAATTTTTGTGAAGCAACTTCCTTTCATCGTCATCAAGCTTCATCGTAGAAGAAGGCCAGCCTCCCAAGGTGCATTTGCATTCCCTCCATTTTTTTTCAAAGAACATCACCAAGATATCTTCAATGTTTCGCTGATCTTCAAAGTCACTCTACTAGTATCTTTCAGTTGATTGATTCAGTTTCCATTTCTTCTAGCCGTGGCAAATGCATGGAAGAACTTTGAATTTGAATCATCATCCTTCATCCATTGCACTTTAGCTCGCTGTTTCCACCACGTACTAAGTCGCCCAAGAGTTGAATTTAGTTTAGAAACCTTTGATCTCATCAGGAACAACTTTTGGTCCGCAAGACAGCCATCAGAAACTTCTTCTTCTTAAAACATAAGAACATCCTCCTTAAGCATTTCCTTCATATTAGTTAAATTCTTAAGCTTTGCTCTACTCTAATATAATAAGGCCTTTAACAATCTGGAAAATTTTTTATTCAGGATTTCAACCGCATTGCCTCTAGCATTTTTATTCCAAGAGTTCCATACAGTTGAGTGAGAAGCAGGATATGTTGACCAAACATCTTCAAACATCAGATTCTTTCTCCTCCTAAGCCCAGAAGAGAAGATTTTAAGTGAAATCAGACAATGATCTAACGTAACTCTAGCCAAATGTTTTACAACCGCCACCTTTAAGAAGTTTAATGCAGCACAATTAAGAATGCAACGATCCAATCTTTCGTGGATGCAGGCTTTTCCAGTTTTATTGTTACACCATGTGTATTTTGGACCAGTAAATCCTATCTCATGGAAATCACAATCTCTCATGAAAACATACTTGTCTAGAGGGCCTTGAGAAAGAACAAATTTCTTACCACCTTTCTTCACATCTTGAGACAATACACAATTGAAGTATCCACCAATCACCATAGAAACTATAGAGCCTGAAAGAGATTCCAGATTTCTCTATAGGCTTCGTCTACTACAACAATCTTTACTTCCATAAATCGTGGCTATCACCCATCTCCCTTTATTAGCTGTATTCATTTCACCAACCACAACTTGACCGGAAGCTTCACTCACTAAAAATGAAGCCAAGTCAGACCTCCAACACACCATAATGCCCCCAGATAAGCGCACTACAGGAAATAAGAAAAAGTCCCAATTATCACCTATAAATCTCTTGAATTCAAGAGGCTCTATAGAAGAAATTTTTGTTTCAATAAGGCCCACAAAAATTGCATCATTATCCTTCAAAATCTCCTTCAAATATCGATAGGCTTCAACTTTCCTAGCCCCCCTACAATTCTAAAAAAGTATGGAACTCATTTACAGTTAGAAGTGGGATTAGACCCTCTGCCTTTCGTTCTCGACAGATCATTCTTCTTGGCTTTGGATGTCAAGCCAGCATTCCCCAGGGACTTCAGTTCTTTTAGCAATTTGATCTTAATCACACTAAAATTACAACCATCCACTATACCTGGAGGCTCACCATCCTCCTTTACCTCCTCAATCAATTCTCCCTCTTCTCTAACTTCCATCGAAGAGTTAGTCATAGCAATCACATTCTCATCAGCATCAACTGAACTAAGTAATGCAAACATATTAACCTCCTCATTTACCACATGGTTTACATCCATCTTATTACCATCAGTCACTTGGTGAGAATCCAGTTAGTGAAGACTTTTTTTTTTAAATGATCCAACTTCTTATCCACTTCTTCATCCGGATGTTCAAGTAAGGAATACTCTTTCTCCTTATTAACCTCCACATCATCTGAAACTACCACAGATCTATCCTTTAAGTTTGCTCCATTCCCATTAAGTTGAAACTTCTTCTCAATCACTGAAGCTCTACTTTTGAGTAGTCCTTTAAAGTTGCCAGCAGCTCTGCTTTTTCTTCCATGGTTTACATGTATCCAAGGGCCATATACAGTTCCTTTATCTTCAACCACAGTTAGAGAGTTTTCATCACCTTGATTATCAGAAATAGGATTATCTAGCCTCTCTTTAGCCACTGGAATTTCATTACTCAAACATTCATTAATGAGATGGCCAATTCTCCCACATTTGAAACAAAAAGTTGAGATCTTCTCATACTCCATTTTTTGAAAGAACCTACCATTCCTTCCTTCCACCCAAATTCCCATAGGAAGTTTCTTGTTTAAATCAACACGAACACAGACCCTTACAAATTCTCTTCTCCCCCATTGGAACATATTTCCATCAATCAACAATGGTATTCTGATTAGAGACACAATTCTTGCTACATTAGTCTCATCCCAATAGAAAAGAGGTAGGTGCCGCAGCCGTATCCAGATTGGTGATGTCAATCCTTTCAATGATGAAGTAGAAAACTCAGGAGTCCATTTATCAATGCCCACTATATGGCCATTAACAAACCATGGACCACCTATCAAAACATTCTCCATGGATTCCATAGAAAAAAATGAGTATTAGACCCAGCCATTACCCAACACAGTTAAATGAAACTTTCCAAATTGTGTTCATTGTCTTCTTAATTCACCAGCAATGACATGCATGTGAATGTTTTTACCAAAAACCTTAACAAGAACAGATAACTTCAATTTATTTGAGTTTTCTTCCACACTTGGTTCATGTAACTTAACAGCCACACCATCTTCAGTCAAAACAGAGTCATATTTGATAAAATTCACCTTGATGTGAGGAAGCTTTGCCCACAGGTTACGAGCATTACTCCCATTCGAAGTTTGCTTCATCATATTTCCAGGAATCATCATTTGAGCATTATCACAAATAGCAATGGGGTCTTTAATAAAATTTAACATAGAAGATCTATCCGTAAGGTTCAGCATCCCAAATATGTTAACAATTAACTTCATATTCAAAGAAGAAGAAGCTTCCCCATCATTTCTTCTTCTTCCTCCAGAGAAATTGCTAGAAAGTCATGGAGTTTTAACATCTTTCTCCACTTATTTACCTTTCCCCACAATAGGTAGTAAAACCTTCACATCAATAGGAGATGGTTCTTTAATCTTCAAAACACATGGAACAGCAGCTTTCTTCCGATCATACTGACAATTAGCCATCTATGAACCAGATGGAGAATGCAAAGGTGGAATTAGGAGGCCAAAAATATCCGTCGAAGGCTCTCCTGCCATCAGCGAAAGATCCGTGAGCAAGGGAGGGAAAATAAATTTTTAAAAAATAGGGGTTTCTCTCTCAAGGAAATCTGGAGCTTCTCTCTCTAGGACGGGTTGCTCAGCATTTCAACTCAAATACTTAGTTAAACTTGCTTATTTTTGACAAAACCTCAAGGGCATTGCTCCAAACTTCTCTTAAGGCAACTCATTAACAAATGCAATGCCCTATGCCCACCTCCCTGGTCAACTTGACCAGTTGACTAGTCAAACAGTCAATATGAGCCTTTGGATGGGGTTAAAGTAGTCAAACTCCTTCCACAACCATTTCTCTCTAAACAACTTGCTTTAACCCATTTAAATCAGCTCTAAAAGAGTTTCTAACCTCCCTCAAACTAAGTCCAATCCTTGGCTTGGCCAGAATAGTCAAAAGTGATCCCTTCCTCTCTAAGAGCCACCAATGGCCATGAGCCTCCTCCAACATTTTCCCCTGCCACCCAAAGGCCTTGGATACTTGTCCATGATCTAAGGGAGGGCCTTAAAGCTGTGTAATCTAAACCCAATGGGTTAAGGTAGGAAAAAGGACTCATTTCACACATCTAACTCCATCTTAGTCCCCAAGCACTCTCCAACCAATCTCTTATTTCATTCTTGCTCCAAAGGCCTCCCTTCACACTTCCATTACAAAAATCAAATGGTTGCATGTCAACGAAGGTGAGATTTTAAACCAACCAACCACTTAGCCTTGAAAGTTTATGAAGGTTGTTAAACCTCAAAGAACCATCCCAAGGCTAACAATGAAGGCAGGGGGTGTGAATAGGTAATTTAAAAATTTCTTTAATAAAAAGAAAATCTTTTATAACTTTTATAATATCTTAAAATAGATAATTTTATCACTCGATGTGGAAGTGAATTAATTTCATAATAACAAAATGATTATAGTTTTCAACCACACAGAGAATCATAAAAAAAAATATGAAAAAATTAATAAGAACAAACACACCAGAATTTGTAGTAGTTCGGTCCAACCTGACATACATCCACTCCCCAAAAACCTCCATTCTAGGTATTACACTAAACCTTTAGTGACTCTCCTTTAGCCCTGACAACTAGGTGGAGAAGCCCTTACAAAATCTCTTCCACCAACCTAATGTGGCATAAGACCTTACTCCTTTCACTCTCCTGGTGAGGTAGAGAACCTAGAATCCTTTTTCACCCTCCTGGTGAAGGTAGAGAACTTGAAATCTTTTTTCACCCTCCTAGTGAAGGCAGAGAATCTGGAATCCTTTTTCACCCTCCTAGTGAAGGCATAGAACCTAAAATCCATTTTCTTCCTCTTAGAGATGGCAGAGAACCAAGAATCCACCTGGAGATAGCAGAGAACTATAGCCTAGTGCTGTAGAATGCCTCCTCAGAGCCTCCAAAGAATTAAGGTAGACACTTGAAGAAGATAGGTAAGAATATTGTTGGGAGTAACCTTGTGAATCTCTCATAACTCTCCCTCACAAAAAACTCTTCCTCAATTATCTCCAAAAGCTCTCCTAAACTCCTTCTCTATGCTCCCTATCAAGATACTTAGTAGCAAAAAGCATAGAAATAACCCTATGTGAGAGTTTAAATAGAAAGCCTTTCAAAAAGCCCTAAATTTTAATCTGTCAACCCTGATCGTATAATACAATTAGTTTAAAGTACTCATATTATATTGTATAAAGAGATAGGCCCTGTACGATCAGTTCAAACAGATGAAGTGATTATCCAAGATGAATTAGAAGATTATTTAGTATGATTAGTATAAATAACTTAGATAATCATCTAGTACGATAGACGATGATTAATTATCATACCATATAGGAATCAGGTCATATAGTACGATCGGTCAAATCATTATGTATGATTTCGTTGAACAAATTAACCATAATTATTCCCCTAATCACATGATCAATTTAGGCATGATTATCATATATCGTACAGTATAATGAATATCGTATAGTATGAATAGTATAAATTTTGAATATTAAAATATAGACTAAATTGTGATTGGTGGCTGAATACCATAATTATAACTGATGGTCCTGTATAATAAGCATCATCCAATGTGATTAGTTTAATCAATCTCAGTTACCAAAAGTGCCTAAATAATGATTTTTTCTAGTTAATTGATCGTCCCATATGATGGAAATTATACAGTACGATTAGTTCAAAAAACTCATCTTCTTCCTAACTCACTAACTCACTTCTTTGAGAGTGTGTGTGCAAGGTCAGCTTTAGGATCCACCAACATTGATGATTGACTCAAGAAAGATAACAAGTATATAACAATTAAAAATACAAACTTTAATCCTACTCTACCCAATCTGGAGCTGAACAAAGTTGGAAGTGAACAGTGGACCTAAAATATTAGTGAGTAGGACAAAATAGATATGGAATAAACTTAATTATCAGAAGATAGGAGAGTAAGAAATCCAATAATAATTGTTAACATCAAAATCACAAGGCTTGATTCCAGATTTGCAATAATCTCTCCTTTTTTTATGATGGCAAACATTATTGGTTTATGTTTTAAAAGTATTTTACTATTCCCAAGCTCTTCCTTACTAAGTAAGTTTTTTCAAAGATAGGGGAGATGTTGGATTTTTAAATTATTTTTTTTATTTATTCTTTTTAAAATTAAAATAAATAACACATAACAATAGAACATATCATATTAAGAGAGAAACATGAAATTAAACATTTCAGAATAAAATATAATCTACCAACAACATGTTACTCCCCCTTTTGACATCACAAAAAGGAGGAAACAATAACAAAAATAGAAAGTAATAAAAAGTACAAGAGTAAATAATGATAACTTTCAGCAAATGATAATTTTATCTCATGATTAGATTAAAAACTCAGAAAAAAATGCTTTGACAACACTTACATCCCAAAAGGTTTGAGATTCAAATTTTGTTAACCCTAACTCAAGCTCCTTATAGGTTAAAGTCTTTTTAAATAAAAAATATAATTCAAAAAATAAATTAGAGAGGAAATGTAATCTTTTCTGTTGACCTCAATTTTATCCTTTCCTTTTTTTTTCACAAAATATAATTCAAAATATAACTCAAGCTGTGTTTGATCGACTCAACTGAGTCACGACGAGTTAAGTTCGAGCTGAATCAACGTCAATTAAAACTTAATTTTAAATTGGCTCGGATCGAGTTAGATTTGACTCAACCGCACTCGATTGATCTCAATGAACAAATTTTGACCGCATTAGGTTAAATTTTATTTTGATTGATGCCAATTTTGAGTTCAATTTTATGCGATTAAATTTACTGAACAAGCTTGAACCCAAATTAACTTAAATTGAGTCAAATTGGGACTCGAGTCTAACCTGATTTAGCTTAACTTAATCCCATTGAAAGTCATTTGAGTTTCTAAATAATTTGAATAGATTTTCCTAAATCTAGTATTTACATTTATGGCTACAATTGAGCGAGATCCATGATTCAGTCAAGATTACACCATTAATGAGGAGCATATATGAAAGATTTCAAAAAATGGGTAGAGCAAGAGGCGAGGTCGGCGGCCATTTTTGGCATGAATTTACTACAACCTCCTTCTCACTAGATAGAGAGTAATCTAAAGCCAAAATACCCATCTTGATTGATAGGAGGAGATCCAGGCGGAACCCTTGGGATCTCTCAGGCTTTGTTCACTGAAGCCATGGGCCAAAACCTAGCTCTCCCGCTCTCTGGTTCGTAAGGTGCCCGAAATCCCTCTCTCCCTCTCTAACTTCCTTTGATTCGCATGCTTCAATTGTAAGCCACACAAAGCTGAAGCTTCTCTGCCAACCCTCCCCTGCTCCCTCTCCATCTCCTCTGGATCGAACAAGACTTGAGGCTAACTCTTCCTCCCGTAGGTGATTTCTTCCTCCATTTCTTGCTCCCTTTCTTCTTCCCCTTTTTCTTCTCCCTCATCTTCCCTTTCTTCTTCCCCTTTCTCTTATTCTTCTTCTTCTTCTTCTTCCCTTTCTTTCTCTTATTCTGTGAATGTTCGATAGGGATGTTAAGCCCTGATGAACTAGTCCCGAGGCTAACCAAGAGGGGGGGTGAATTGGTTATTTAAAAATTTTACAGCAACAATGAAAATCTTTTCTATGATTTGCAGCGAAAACAAATAAGACGATCAAACGAAAAGATCAACCACAATTTCACCCAAGCAGTTAATCATAGAAAAATAAAAGTGCAGAAAATAATCAGAATGAACACACCGGATTTTATAGTGGTTCGATCAACTTGACCTACGTCCACTCCCCAGAGCCTCCCCTCCGGGTATTGCACTAACTCAAAGTGTCTCTCCATTTGCTCCCACAGTAAGGCGAAGAAGCCAGTATAAGAACCACCTTTCCACCACACGGTGAGGCAGAGAACCCAACGTCCTTTTGCTTCCTCCTGAAGCAGGCAGAGAACTTAGGATCTTCTTGCCAACGATCCTCTCCCAAAGAACACCGACACGATGAAAGATGACGAGCGGAGAAGAAGACTCTGATCCTTGCTTGGAGCAACCTTCGTGAACCCCTCACGAACTTTCCCTCACAAGATCCTCTCTCTCTCTCCCAAACTCTCTCCCTCTCTAGGGTTTCTATGGAAAGAAAAGTGGCAAAAAGATTTGTCTTGTTGAAAGAAAAAGATCTTTTATAGGAGGGCTTAAACTTTGCCCTAAATCTCAACTGGTTGGCCAAGATCATCCAGGACGATCGATAGATCATCCTGTACAATCAGTTCAAAATCAGCTGCATCAGCCTGGGCGATCTAGCTGTTCTAGACGATCAGTAGAAAAAAGTTTCATATCGTCCCGTACGATCTTGCGATCATCCGGGACAATTAGTGTAAATCGAGGAATATCATCCAGAAGATAGCTCGGGTCGTCCAGAGAAAGTTGTGTTGGAAGACCAAAAAATGACTTGACCGTCCAAGACGATAAGGAGATCATCCTGTACGATTACTTCAAAAGTGCCCAAATCGTCCTGTACACAGTTTGGGTCGTACAGCTGAAATGCACTAGACGATCATGATCATCCGAGACGATCCTGCGATCATCCAGGATGATTTGATCGTATCAATCAAATATAAATTGCTTTCCTTAATTACCAGATTAATTTAGGCATGATTGTACTGGATCGTCCGGGATGATACACGTATCATCCTGAATGATCAAACCAAATATCTAAAAATAAAAACTTGCCTAACTTGATCTAGCGGCTGAGAATTTTTGAATTGAGCATATCGTCCCATACGATCCAAAGATCGTCCATGATGATCTGCTTAATCAGACCCTCTTAACTTAGTTGCCCTAATTAGGGTTTCTGTTTTTACTTGATTGTCCAGGACGATGTGACTATCGTCCAGGATGATCTGAACAAAAATTTGAACAGAAACTCTAATTCACTCAAGCTCTACCCCTGAGTGTATGTGTGCAAGGTTACTTAGCTAGGGGATCAGTTACATTACAATTGACTCAAGAAAAAGAAAAATAGTAGACTTAGACACACTTGGACCCGATCTTGAGTTGGCTTGCGTTGCTCGTGATCTTTTGTGCCTGAAACAGGTTAGCCAAACAAAATACAATAGAGACATGTTTGTCATCATCAAAACCAGATTTATAATAATCTCCCCCTTTTTGATGATGTCAAACATTTGTACAGTAGTTTGAAAAATAACTAGGAGATCAAAAAACAATTTTTTTTTAAATTTTCATTTAACAATCAAAGCAATATAGGAAACATAACACATAACAAAAATAGAAATGACTACAACTGACTCCCCCTTTTGACATCACAAAAAGGAGGGTAAATAGAAATACTGAAAAATCAGTACAAAATAGAAAAAAAATAACTACAAAATAGAACACTAAAATGGAGGCGGATCCTGATCGGAAGGAGGAGGTGGCGGTGGTGGGTTGAAGTAACCGTGAATGGCTTGAAAGTGGGCTCCAATCCAGGCAAAGTCATGATCATGCTGCTATTACTGCTGCGCAGCATAGTCAGTGAAGCGCTGGAGGTCCTCAGCTTGCCGCTGCTCCTGGGCAGCCATATAAGAGTCGAATCTGGCCTCTCACTGATCGAAGCACTGCACCAGGTGGTCAAAAGGAGAGGCAATGCGAAGGGGAGCAGGTGCATCGGGTGCAGCAGGAACTGGAATAGCCTCTTCCTCTTCCTCCTCAACATTCGGGGTGGGCTCCGGATGTAGTCGGGTGCTGTATAGGACGTGTAATGAATTGTTTATGAAAAAGGAACGAGGGTCATCAGGAGGGACAGGATACTGAAGGTCATATTTGGTTTCTAAGGCATAATGAATGAGATGACCTAAAGCTAGATTTGGGCGACGCCTATGACCCCCCAGATCCCTAATAGTGGTGAGGTGTTCTATGTATCGGATAATAAGGTCAGAGGCATTAAACTCTCTGCGGGCCAAGATGTAGTATGTGGTCAAGGACAGTAATGGGGTGATGTGAATTTGATCCCCCTCCTTTGGAATGACGGAGGAATGAAGGACGTGCTGAATGGTCCGTGCGTCCTTAAGAAGTGAAGTGCAAGAATTGTCATGATAGGGAGCATTCGTATTATGAAGGTATAAAATAGTAAGTGCCGATGATCCTCTCCCAAGTAGTGAGCTGTGATCAGATTTTGAAAAGTATAAAATAGTAAGTGCAAGAGAAGAACCAGTGAATAAAAATTGGTAGAAAATCACATCAAAGTAAATACTCAAATCAACCTAACAACAAGGCTAACACAGAAATCAGCATAAGAAATAAAACCAACTGAAAGCAAATAATCAAATCGAAAAACTAACTAACAGAAAATAGAATAACAATCAGAGCAATCAGAAATTAGCAGTCATCAGACTCAAGCATTTATATCAATCACTCCTAATCTAGTTCTCAAAATGCTGAATGAGTCAAAGGCTAGTGGTTTAGTGAATATGTCTGCCAACTGATTTTCAGTTGCAACATGATGTAGCTTAATGTCCCCTTTTGTAATATGGTCCCTAATGAAGTGATGCCTCATATCAATGTGTTTGGTCCTAGAATGTTGGATTGGATTTTTAGAGATGCAGATGACACTAGTATTATCACACAGAATATAAATTGTGCCAACAGGTAAACCTAAATACAAAACTTGTTGCTTCAACCAAAGAACTTGGGCCACACAACTTCCTAAGGGAATATACTTAGCTTAAACAGTGGAAAGTGCAACTGAGTTTCATTTTCTACTAGACCAGGAGACTAGAGACTGTCCTATGAATTGACAAGTTCCAGAAGTGCTCTTTCTATCCACCCTACACCCTGCAAAGTCAGAATCAGAATATCCAATGATCTCAAAAGAGGTGTTGTGCCTAGGGTACCAGATTCCTAGGTTTGGGGTCCCTAAAAGATATCTAAGAATTCTCTTAACAGCAGTCAGGTGGGACTCTTTAGGATCAGCCTGAAACCTAGCACAAAGATAGACACTAAACATGATATCAGGTCGGCTAGCAGCCAGGTAAAGCAGTGATCCTATTATTCCTCTATACTTCTTCTGATCAATAGATTTTTCACTTGAATCCTTATCTAACTAAACTGAGGAGGTCATGGGAGTATTGATTGGCTTGGCTTTATCCATTTCATATTTTTTCAAGATGTTCTTAGTGTATTTAGATTGACTGAGAAAGGTTCTATCATCTGTTTGCCTTATGCTAAACCCCAAAAAAGTAGGACAATTCTCCCATCATACTCATCTCAAACTCCTTACTCATTATTTTAAAAAACTCATCACATAAATATTTATAAGAAGATCCAAAAATTATATCATCAATATAGATCTGGACAATGAGTAAGTCCTCCCCTATTCTCCTTAGAAAAAGGGTGGTGTCTACGCTCCCCTTAACAAACTCTCTTTCTAATAGGAATGTGCTAAGCCTCTCCTACCAAGCTCTGGGTGCCTGTTTCAATTCATTCAAGGCCTTTTTAATTTATAAACATGATTTGGATATTGGGAACTCTCAAAATCTAGGAATTGTCCTACAAAAATATCCTCTTTTATTATCCCATTTAAAAAGGCACTCTTGACATCCATTTGAAACAGCTTAAATCCCTTATAACAGGCAAAGGCTAGTAGCACTCTAATGGCTTCCAATCTAGCTAGAAGGGCAAAGGTCTCCTCAAAATCAATCACTTTAATCTGATCATACCCCTTAGCCACTAATCTTGCCTTATTTCTTACCACCACACCAGAATCATTCATCTTATTCTTAAAGACCTACTTGGTTCCCATAATACTTTGATTTCTAGGACTTTCTACTAACTTCCAAATATCATTCCTTATAAACTGATTCAATTCTTCTTGCATAGATAAGATCCAAAACTCATCTGAAAGGGCTTGATTGATGTTGGTGGGTTCTGTCATTGAGATAAAGGCAGAATGGTTTACTTCCTTCCTAAGTCCATGCCTAGTCCTAACACCTTCAGAAGGGTCTCCTAAGATCAGTTCTTTAGGATGACTCGAAGAATATCTCCAATATCTAGGCAATGTGGTTTGAGGTTCTTCCCTCTCCTCCAAATTTGCATTTCCAACCCCTTGGGTAATTTCCTCTTCCTCTTCTTCTTCCTCAATTCTATTCACCTTAGGATCAGATTCATCAAATACCACATGAGTTTTCTCTTCCACCACCAAAGTCCTTTTATTAAACAGCCTAAAGAATTTCCCCACACTAGAATAGCCTAAGAACACTCCTTCATCAGATTTGGGGTCAAACTTTCCTAAGGGTGATTTCCCATTGTTCAGAATAAAAAGCTTACAGCCAAAGACATGGAGGTGGGACAGATTTGGAGTTCTACCCTTAATGATCTCATAAGGTGTCTTATTTAGTTTTGATCTCACATTCACCCTATTCAGCACATAACAGGCAGTGTTCACTGCTTCAACCCAGAAGTATTTTAGAAGTGAATACTCGACAAGTATGGCTCTAGCGGCTTCCACTAAGGTCCTGTTCTTCCATTCAGCTAGCCCGTTCAGATGAGGGGTCCTAGGAGCTGAAAAATTGTGACTAATCCCTTGCTCCTCATAAAAACTTCCAAATTTCACATTTTCAAACTCTGCACCATGATAACTATGAATAGTCAATATCTCACAACCTGACTTCCTCTGAATCCAAGTGGATAAGGACTTAAACTCATCAAATGACTCAGATTTATGGGATAAAAATTTAATCCAAGTGAACCCCGAGTAGTCATCTACAATCACAAATCTATAGACTTTTCCCCCTAAGCTGGCAGTTCTAATGGGTCCAAAGAGGTCCATATGAAGAACTTCTAGAGGTCTAGAGGTGCTAATGTCCTTAACAGAGTGAAAAGAGGACTGGACTTACTTTCCTAACTGACAGGCATCACACAGGTGATCCTTAGTGAACTTAAGCTTGGGCACACCTCTAACTAAGTCCTTTTGGGTGACTCTCCTAAAGGTTTTCATACTGGCATGACACAATCTCCTATGCCACAACCAAGACTCATCAGCAGTAGTTTTTAAGCAAATTAAATTCTCAGATTTAATGCAACTTATATCCAGCTTGTAGACGTTGTAGATCCTTTGCCCCTACAAAACAACTTTATCATTTAAGCTTAAAATGCAGCCGGTGGGCTGGAATTTGATGATGTATCCTTTGTCACAAAATTGACTGATGCTCAGTCAGTTGTGTTTCAGTCCATCTACAAGCAAAACATTATCAATCATAAAATTCTTTGAATCACTAATTATACCTGAGCCTACCACCCTCCTGGTGGTGTTATCTCCAAGTATAACCTTGCCTCAAGCCCTGGCCTCCAGTGAAATGAACTGATTTGCATCTCCAGTCATGTGTCTAGAATATCTGCTGTCCAGGTACCACTTGCTCTCGCGAGGTCTTGTGTGAGAGTACCCCTACAAAAATATCAAACGTCAGTCTTAGGAACCCAAACAGGTTTGGGTTCCTTCTTATGAAAAGAAGAATATAATACATGCGTGCTGTGTTGTGAAACAGGCAGTTTGGGCCTCCACACCCAATCTGTACTACGGTGAACCATGCAGGTGTGGGAAATGTGTCCTATCATGCCACATGAATAACATCTAACACCAGGAAAAGGGTTTACTAATCTATGTGAGTTATAGTGCCTCTTCCTAGGTTTATACAAAACATGCTTTGATGATTTTAAATCTGAATCTACAAAAGATGGAGGTGCATAAAATTATGCAAAAGTATGAGGAGTTTGGTTTTTCTTAAAAGCACTGATTTTCACTTTCAAAAATTTATTCTCTTTATTTAAACTTGCAATTTCAAATTTTAAAGCACCATTGCTACTTTCTACTTCACATGCCATGGTATCTAATTCTTTAAAAGCTTTCTCGAAATCAACATGAGTGGTTTTCAATGAATCATGCACAGTAACTAAATCAGAATATTTTTTATTCAATTCATCAAACTCATCAAGTAAAGACATGTGATTGCTATCAACAGTGGAATGATCCTTAATCAACACATCATGCTCTTTTTGCAAAGTCAAATAATCCAGTTTCAAGTTAGTATGGATTTTCTTAATCTTCCTATATGATGCATAAATTTTTTAGATACTTCAAGTAATTGATCGTAAGTAAGCTCACATACCTCTTCCTGGTCTGACTAACTAGGGTGATCATCAGCCATCAGACATAAATTTGTTTCCTCCTCTTCAGCTTCAGTCTCAGAGGAGTCGGATGCAAAGTCTGCCTAGAAAGCCTTCTGAATCCGCTTCTTATCCTTTCTAAATTTGTGTTTCTGCTCACCCTTCTCCTTGCTTGGATGAGCTTTAAGTGTAGGACAATCAGCCTTAATGTGTCCAGGATTCTTGCATTCAAAACAGACAGTATCAAAAGAACGCTTAAAATTTTTGTTGGACTTACCCTTGTTCCACTTCTAAAAGTTATTGTGTTTCTTCCTTAGAAAGCTTTTGAATTTCCTTATGATCAAGGCCATGTCATCGCTATCAGACCCGGAAGAGCAAGAATCACTATCGTTGGCCTTCAGTGCCACTGTTTTCTCCTTCTTCTTCTCACATGCATCAAGCTTTCTTTGGTTCACCTTTTGCTCGTAAGCAATGAGTGATCCAAGTAAGCTATCAATAGAGTAAGTATTTAAATCTTTAGATTCAGTAATCACATTTATCTTAGCATCATACGAAGGACGTAAACATCTTAGAATTTTTTTCACTCTTTCATAGTTGGTAAGTTCTCTTCTTAAGGCATACAAGGAAGTAATAATTTGAGTGAACCTAGTGTACATTTCAGAAATGGTTTTAGTAGGTTTCATGTGAAAAAGTTTGTAGTCATGCAACAGAATGTTTAACCTAGACTGTTTGACTTCAGTTGTACCTTCATACGTGATGCACAATCTATCCCAGATTTCCTTACCAGTTGTACATGTAGAGACACACATATAATCCTCAGATTTTAAAGCACAGAAAAAATAATTCAAACATTTGGAATTTAATTGTGCTAAATCACGATCATCAAAAGTCCAATCAGCAAAGGGCAGTTCAGTTTTCATATTATTAATCAATCTAAAAGGTGGTTCGTATCCATCATTAACTAACATCCACATGCGACAATCAATCAATTGAAGAAAAGTGGACATGCGAGTTTTCCAAAAATTAAAAGGAATATTATAAAATAATGGCGGTCGTGTGATTGAATAACCTTCAGCAGTATTACGATTACCAAAGTTAGCTATGGATCAAATTCAAAAGTTTTTAAACTTAAATTTTGAATCCCGCTCTGATACCACTTGAAAGTTTGATAGGGATGTTAAGCCCTGATGAACTAGTCCCGAGGCTAACCAAGAGGGGGGTGAATTGGTTATTTAAAAATTTGACAGCAATAATGAAAATCTTTTCTATGATTTACAGCGGAAAAAAATAAGGTGATCAAATGAAAAGATCAACCATAATTTCACCCAAGCAGTTAATCACAGAAAAATAAAAGTGCAGAAAGTAATCAGAATGAACACACCGGAGTTTATAGTGGTTTGGTCAACTTGACCTACGTCCACTCGTCGGAGCCTCCCCTCCGGGTATTGCACTAACTCAAAGTGTCTCTCCTTTTGCTCCCATAGCAAGGCCGAGAAGCCTGTACAAGAATCTCCTTTCCACCACACAGTGAGGCAGAGAACCCAACATCCTTTTGCTTCCTCCGGAAGCAGGCAGAGAACCTAGGATCTTCTTGCCGATGATCCTCTCCCAATGAACACCGACACTATGAAAGATGACGATCGGGGAAGAAGACTGATCCTTGCTTGGAGCAACCTTCGTGAACCCCTCACGAACTCCCCCTCACAAGATACTCTCTCTCTCCCAAACTCTCTCTCTCTCTCTCTAGGGTTTCTCTAGAAAGGAATGTGGCAAAAAGATTTGTCTTATTGAAAGAAAAAGATCTTTTATAGGAGGGCTTAAAATTTGCCCTAAATCTTAATTGGTCGGCCAAGATCGTCCAGGACGATCGATAGATCGTCCTGTACGATCCGTTCAAAATCAGCTACATCAGCCTGGACGATCTTGCTCTTCTGGACGATCAGTAAAAAAAATTGTTCATATCATCCCGTACGATCCTGCGATCGTCCGGGATGATTAGTGTAAATCGAGGAATATCGTCCAGGTGACAGCTCGGATCATCCAGAGAAAGTTGTGTTGGACGACCAAAAAATGACTTGATCGTCCAGGACATAAGGAGATCGTCCTGTACGATTAGTTCAAAAAGTGCCCAAATCGTCATGTACACAGTTCGGGTCATACAGCTGAAATACACTAGACGATCATGATTATCTAGGATGATATGAACGTATCAATCGAATATAAATTACTTTCCTTAATTACTAGATTAATTTAGGCATGATTGTACTGGATTATCCAGGACGATACATGTATCGTCCTAGACGATCAGACCAAATATCTAAAAATAAAAACTTGCCTAACTTGATCTGGCGGCTGAGAATTTCTGATTTGAGCATATCATCCCGTACGATCCAAAGATCGTCCAGAACGATCTACTTAATCAGACCCTCTTAACTTGGTCGCCCTAATTAGGGTTTCTATTTTTACTTGATCATCTAGGATGATGTGATTATCGTCCAGGATGATCTGAACAAAAATTTGAATAGAAACTCTAATTCACTCAAGCTCTACCCCTGAGTGTGTGTGTGCAATGTTACTTAGCTAGGGGATCAGTTACATTATAGTTGACTCAAGAAAAAGAAAAATAGTACACTTAGACACACTTGGACCCGATCTTGAGTTGGCTTGAGTTGCACATGATCTTTTGTGCCTGAAATGGGTTAGCCAAGCAAAACACAATAGAGATATGTTTGTCATCATCAAAACCAGATTTGTAATATTCTGCTTCCTCTTCTTCTTCTTCTTCTTCTTCTTCTTCTTCTTCTTCTTCTCCTCCTCCTCCTCCTTTGTTTCATTCTTCATTTCCCTCTTCTTCATCATTCCTCCTTTTTTCTATCTTCCTCTCTATTTGTTTAGTTATGTTTAAATCATTATGTTGCCCTTATGATTCGTTCCCTTAATTAATTAGCAATAACTATGTGTGAATGACTTATTTGGATATCTCTTTCATGGCATTAACAAAGTGTCTTGATAAGAAATTAGGATGATGCTTTTGTGAATGTGATAAGAGGAATGTGTATTTACATCGGCATTGAATGATATTTTCTTTGTCTTCTTGTTAAAGTTTATGTCTTGTTACCACAAGTTGAGTTTTATCTTGAGATATGAGATAGGCTATTTTGATATCAAATCCTTGGTTTTACATTCTTTCGTACTTAAATATTGTGGGCTAAGTATTCAATAAAATGTCTCAAAGAAGTTTTGTTTGATTGGGACCTTTGACAAGTGTTATAAGTTTGACACTAAAGCAAGTTTATGAGTTTGGATGAAACATTTCCTTTGCATATTTGATAAAGTATGGTGTGAAGGTTGGAATTTGTGTAGGAAGATAATCATGCACCTTATGTCTTGAATGTGAGTTTATATAGATTCAATGCAAATGTGTTTTGGCAATGTTGGAAAGTCTCATGAGTGGTTTTGTGTTGGAAAGTTTGATGAATTGCTTTATATGTGAGAAGTTTTATTTAAGAATCAAATTTGGTTTGATTCAAATTTTGTATGCTTTATGTTGGAAAATTTTGGTAACGTGCTTTATGGTAGAAGGCCTTACGAAGTTCCCCTTTGTTAGAAAATTTTGTAAGTTGCCTCATATTAAAAGATGTATGGCTTGCTTTATATTTGAAAGTCTTGTGGTTTGTTTTATATTGAGAAGAGTTATGGTTTACGTTATGTCGGAAAGAGTTTCAGTTTGTTTTATGTGTGGAATATTTATGGTTTGTTTTATGTTGGAAAGTCTTATGAGGGGCTTTATGTTGGGAAGTTCTATGATTCACCTTGTGTTAAAAATTTTGATGACTTGTTTATGTTGGAGGGGTTTTACGAGTCATATTTGTTTGAAAAGCTTTGTGAATTATTTTTACATTGAGAAGTCCTACAATACTCTTTGTGAATGTTTTATGATGGAAAGCTTTACGAAATCTTCTTGTTGGAAAGTTTTCATGGATTTATCCCACATTAAAAAGGCTCGTTGTTCATTTTATTCTAGAAATGGGTTAAAAAAGAATGTGGAGTGGAAGCTTATTTGGGTTCAAAGCTGAAAGACTTATTTGGGCTTTGATTTCAGGACTGATTTTCTTCTTTTCTACTTTGAGTTTTATATAGGAAGTGATACGGGTAATTGTGTCAAGTATTCTGAGTGCTTTATTTAAATGTGGGAAGATTAAATAGCATCAAATTTCCCTCCCTCTTTTTTGTGTTTGGCTTAAATGTTGAATTGGAATGAAGGGTGGGTTAAATGCATGTTTGGATTTTGAGAAGACATGCCTACTAATGAGATGCTTACATACTTTTTCTCTAAATTTATTTTTTTTCCATTCTTTTCCACTTATCAGAGCTTTAAAAAAAAGAGTAAATAAAAAAAACCATTTTTTGTAACAATGTTGGAGAGTTTATAACATTCAAAAAGTCCCAAAAATCAAACAACCGTGCCTGTGTCGAAGCCTGAAGAAAGGTATGTTTTTATTTAATTGCATTTTATTCTGATGATTTGCATATTGAACATTAACCTTCTCTCATCCAATCTTCTTTCTTTTCTTTGTTCTTTTGCGAGGGACTTTTGGAGAGCAAAAAATAAAGAACTCCCATGAGCAACAGATGAAGGAGCTTGGACAATTGGATCCGAGCATTAGTCACCCCTATTCATTCTGGTGGGGGTGCTACGGGTGGAACCATCGGGTCGTAGCCCCCGGTGTAGTGAGTTTTTCTTAAAACTTAGATGACTTTTAAGGAAACCCTTATGTGTGCATGTTCCCCACCCCTTTGGACCTTGTAGAAACTTTAATTACTAAGATTATATTTCTTGTCTTATTTTATTATAAATCCCTAAAGCTCCCTTTATACCCTACAACACTAGTGATACTTAAGAACAAAAATTAAGGACCTAGTCATAGAAAACTTAGACTTAGGATGCATGCTCCCTTTAGGATAGAAATATAAAATATAAAAACCTTAATGACATGTTATTCGAGGTCTAGTATGCTACAATTTATTAATAATTAATCATTGAAATCAGCAACAATCTAAATCAAATGCATTCAAACACTCAATTGTCAATCAAACTATAGCTAACATACATAATAACTACTAGGTAAAATTTGAATATAAACTTGAATTAAATCTAACTAATCTCTTAATTTCCCTTTAATTAAATATTAATCAAATGACCTTTGACCTTCTAAAATCCAATAAATCAACCTCAATTTCATAAAACATTATCCAGAGCTTTAAGCTAACCATCCAACCTGATAATAAATCATTTAATATACCTTCTCTTTTAATCTCTAACCAATTAAATCAAGTAAATCAACCTCGATTAGAACTGGATAACCTATGCCTACGAGGCTATTAACTTAATCCCAAGGACGGTGAAATAAACTTTATGGCCTCGATGTGAAACAAAGGTAATAATCACTGAAACACTAAAATATATCTAATTCAAGCTTTAATACATTAATATTTAAACTCAAACTTAAACCTCCCCTTCAAACCTTCAACAAACTCAAACACTAAAATAACTTCAATTATCTACCTAGCTTATGATCTACCCTAACTACATAGCCCTCTACACACACTTTAGATGATTTGTTAGGACAACCAACTCAAGATCTAGGCTAAGCCCATGTTTACATTTTTGTTGTGTGCCGAGTTTTTTTGAGTTTTTACTGCCTGCTGTGATTAAAAATTGATTAATGTGTTTGCCTACTTTTACTGTACTCTGTGAATTAATGTGATGGACGATTAGATTACCCTTAGTTAGGATCATTCTGGTTGCTCACTAAGTTTTCTACAGGTGGTCGTACTCTTGTAGAGTAATAAAAGGGGGCTCAGAATAAATAAATCATAAATGTAATCGCTATAGGTGCTTTAGCTGCTAAGCCCCCAAATAAATAAAAGCATGCCCAAGTGTTGCTGGCATGAGTATTTTACTTTTCATATATATAACTGCTTGAGAGTGATCTAATATTTGAATGCTTAGGATAACCCTGTAGGAGAGTCTAGAGTTTTTTTCATTTTATATTAATATAACTTATTTGAAATATCGAGTTGTAAAAGTGTATATTTGAGTTGGGATACATAGTTCCAAAGTTTTGATTCCAAAGTGGAAAGGATACCCCTTAGAGGGATAGTCCTTTCCCATTTGGAAGCCCAAATTTGGATCATTTTGCTACCCAAAGTGGAAAGAATAACCTCCCCTTTGGGGGAGAGTTTTCTTTTCCCATTTGGGTATCCAGCTACAGTGAATCCAAGGAGCCTAAAGAGAAGATCGAGGAGTTGAAGACAAAGAGTATCCCACTCAAAGTTATGTGCATTAGTGCTAGGATTAGAATCTGGGTTGTTGTTAGTGGTACCCAGCCACTTTACTTTTTTACAGACCCTGGCTTGTACTTATATGGCTTTTGCCATGGACTTTGTACAATATTCTATATATATTTATTTTATTGATGTGTTTACTTTGATTAGGATTAGGTTCTACCTACTTTTATTAGTTTCTTGGCATTTGTGTGTCGCTTTTATTTTAGCCTGGATTCGATCGGAGGCTTATAAGGGTACGCCCAAAAAATTTTCTAATTCAACTTTATTAAAATTTTTAAGGCAACATAGAAACTTTAATGCTCTTAAGAAGTAATCCTGGTATTGCTGGGAGTTTGTATAGCATATTTCTTACATTATTCTTTCCATTTGTTAGGCAATTCCCTACCTATGGGTTCTCACAGACTACCTGACCTATGAGAGTGCAGATCTGTCAAGCGGAGCCTATGCACTATAGGATAAAATCTATTTTTTAAGCCTTTTTTTAAAAACTGCTTCATATATATTTCAAGTATTTAATCGAGTCGATCAGTAGGCATTGCATTAGAAATTAATTTAAAAGTGAGTCTAAAACTTTAATTGTATTCTTTTTTTAGCATTTTCACCCAACATAAGTGGAGGGACCACTTAGGATAATCTCTAGGTATCGGTCCCACTTCTGAAATACTTTAAATGTCCCTACCACCCTTTCATAAAATGATCAGACTCATAGTTTTAAATCGACTAGGTGGTTAGTTAGCTCCCTAATCCAGGCTGGGGTAAGTCTAAGTTTTTGCACTACATTAGCCCAGACACTGGTGTTAGTGTTATGTGTTGAACATTAAACCCACTTTAGATTTAGGGTTCAAGGCTACTACTTTTGATGTCCTTTAGTACGCCTCATCGGTGGGTAGGTCCTCTTTCCTTCAGAGGCCATAAATCCTGTCTATCTACATCACATGGATGATGCCACCTCCATCTTTCTCTCTTATATGTTCTAAATTTTAATTTATTTTTTTCTCTAGTTTATTCTCATTACCCTTATCCCTCCGGATGTTGATGTGAGCCATGTGTGTTGATTAAGCTAAGTTGAAATTTTCCTTTCCTTTGAGCAGGAACTTCCTAGTCTCCTCCCTATGTGCTAATCCCATCTAAGAGAATAATATAGAGTCCTTAATGGAGAGTCTTCTCAGGCCCTAGCTTGAGATATAATAAACCATGGGGGCTTGCACCCGAGGGAAACTAAATTTCCTAATCAAATAAACCTCACTAGAGCTGATGTATTGGATGGGGCAAACCCCATGACATTGATCAGGTCATGCATATTATTATCCATCGAGGTGTGTAGGAGAGAGGTACTATTCTCAATGGTTAATCATATGTATAATTTAAGTTTCCCTCCCATTGGCATGCTTACGAAGAGTGCAAAGGCCTGCAAGTATTTTTTCCTACGGGATAGTGCGGTCATACCCTTTATATTCTGTCCCCATTCAGCGGTGTCCTTTCAGACTTCTACATATTTCTAGGAACAACAGTGGGATAGGTTTCTCTCTCCATCTTTGGATTTTATATTATCCTTTCTTGTGTGTACTCTGAGTTTGTTACTCCTTAGTTCGATCCATTATACTCTTAGTTAGGGTCCTTTTTAGTTAGGTTCGTTTCTTCTTAGCTAGGGTTCTCCCTAGTTAGTTTCCCTTCCTTATGGCCTACTAGGCCATTCCATCCCTTATCTATCCTTTCTCTCTCATAATATCCTCTCTTACTAATTATTTTAAATTTATCTTATTCTTTTATTAGTAAAAAGTTCCATGGCTTTCTTTATTGCTTTCGTGGCTTTTTTCTTTGGTTCAGACGCGCATGTGACACTCCCTAAGTCCCTGATGGCTAGTCCTCCTGCTAGAGGAATCATATTTGGTTGCTTCACTAACTCGGCCATTATCACTCTTGGCAGGCCGACCCCTACTAAGGCTGCTGCCTTTTCTCCTCCCCAAAGGAAAGGTCGTGCAACTATGTACCCCTTCGAACATCTAGTTGCTCGATAGATAGCCTAGGAACCTACACATCCTACTCCTGTTCATATGCAGCCAGCATACTATATGGTTAGGCAGCTAGTGCCTAGACCACTCTCTGTTCAGCCTGCTCATCTAGCGATCAAGTGACCAGTGCCCACCATACCAATCATTCAATTGCACTGGCCCATCAACATGGGTAGATAGTAGCTACTCCTTCTATTTCCATGGGGAAGGTCGCTTGTGTTCGGATTCCCCCTCCTTCTTTCTTTAAGAAGGGGGGTGTGTTTGAAAGTTTAATAGGGATGTTAAGCCCTAGTGAACTAGTCCCGAGGCTAACCAAGAGGGGAGGTGAATTGGTTATTTAAAAATTTCATGAAGAATGGAAAAATCTTTTCGATACTTTGCAGCAGAAACACATAAACAACAACAAAAAGATCAATCACAGATATTCACCCAAGTAGTAAATATCAGAAAAGTAAAGTGCAGAACAGAATCAGAAACGCAAACCAGGTTTTATAGTGGTTCGGTCAACTTGACCTACATCCACTCCCCGGAGCCTCCCCTCCGGGTATTGCACTAAACAAAAAGTGTCTCTCCTTTTGCTCCAACAGCAAGGCGGAGAAGCCTGTACAAAATCTCCTTTTCACCACACGGTGAGGCAGAGAACCTGACCTCCTTTTGCTTCCACCTGAAGCGGGCAGAGAACCCCGGATCTTCTTGTAAATGATCCTCCCACAACGAACACCAACTAGACGAAAGACGACGAGCGGAGAAGATGACTCTGATCCGTGCTTGGAGCAACCTTAGTGAATCCCTCACTAACTCCCCCTCACAAGATCCTCTCTCTCTCTCCCAAACTCTCTCTCTCTCTAGGGTTTCTCTGGAAAGGAAAGTGGCAAAGGATTTTTCTTGTTTGAAGAAAAATATCTTTTATAGGAGGGCTTAAAATTTGCCCTAAATCTCAACTGGTCGGCCAAGATCGTCCTGTACGATCAGTTGAAAATCAGCTGTTTAAGCCTGGACGATCTGGCTCTTCTGGACGATCAGTAGAAAAAATTGATCATATCGTCCCGTATGATCCTGCGATCATCCAGGACAATTAGTACAAATCGAGGAATATCGTCCAGAAGACAGTTCGGGTCGTCCAGAGAAACTTATGCTAGACGACCTAAAAATGACTTGATCGTCCAGGAAGATAAGGGTATCATCCTGTACGATTAGTTCAAAAATTGCCAAAATCATCCTGAGCATAGTTCGGGACGTACAGCTGAAATGTATTAGACGATCATGATCGTCCAAGACGATATGATCGTATCAATCAAAAAAAATTACTTTCCTTAATTACCAGATTAAATTATGCATGATTGTACTGAATTGTCCAGGATGATACACGTATCGTCTGGGACGATCAGACCAAATATCTTAAAATAAAAACTTGCCTAACTTGATTTGGCGGCTGAGAATTTCTGATTTGAGCATATCGTCCCATACGATCCAAATATCGTCCAGGACGATCTGCTTAATCCGACCCTCTTAACTTAGTCGCCCTAATTAGGATTTTTATTTTTACCTGATCGTCCAGGATGATGTGAATATCGTCCAGGACGATCTGAACAAAAAATGAACAGAAACTCTAATTCACTCAAGCTCTCCCCCTAAGTGTGTGTGTGCAAGGTTACTTAGCTGGGGGATTAGTTACATTACAATTGACTCAAGAAAAAGAAAAACAGAACATTGGACACACTTGGACCCGATCTTGAGTTGACTTGAGTGGCTCGTGATCTTTTGTGCCTGAAACGGGTTAGCCAAGCAAAACACACTGGAAACATGTTTGTCATCATCAAAACCAGATTTGCAACAATCTCTCCCTTTTTGATGATAAAAACACAAATATTTTTTCAAATTTTTATTTAACAACTAAATCAATACAGGAAACATAACACATAATAAAAATAGAAATGACTACAACTGACTCTCCCTTTTGACATCACAAAAAGGAGGAGGGTAAACAGAAAAACTAAAAACATCAGTACAAAATAGAAAAGAAAACAACTACAAAATAGAAAATTAGAACGGAGGCGGATCCTTATCGGAAGAAGGAGGTGGCTGTGGTGGGTTGAAGTAGTGGTGAATGGCTTGAAAATGGGCTCCAATCCAGGCAATATCCTGGTCATGCTATTGTTGCTGCTACGCAGCATAGTCAGTGAAGCGCTAGATGTCCTCGGCGTGCCGCTGCTCCTGGGCAACCACATAGGAGTCAAATCTGGCCTCCCACTGATCAAAGCGCTGCACCAGGTGGTCAAAGGGAGAGGCAATGTGAAGAGGAGCAGGTGCATCTGGTGCAGCAGGAACTGGAATGGCCTCTTCCTCCTCTTCCTCAACATCTGGGGCGGGCTCCAGATGTAGTCGGGTGCTGTGTAGGACATGAAAGGAATTGTTGGTGAAGAAGGAAGGAGGGACATCTGGAGCTACGGGATATTGCAGGTCATATTTGGTTTCGAGGGCATAGGCAATGATATGTCCTAAGGCTAGATTTGGATGTCAGCCATGACCTAGATCCCGAATAGTGGTGAGGTGCTTGAGGTACCGGATAATAAAGTCGGTGGCATTAAATTCCCTATGGGCCAGGATGTAGTATGTGGTCAAGGACAGTAGTGGGGTGATGTGAATTCAATCCACCACCTTTGGAATGACGGAGGAACGAAGAATATACTGAATAGTCCGGGCATCCTTAAGATGTGTAGTGCAGGCATTATCATGATAATGGGCATTTGTATTGCGAAGGAAATGACTGGTGACACTCCAATCATAGTCAGGGTCGGTGATAAGGGTGTGGAGTTTGTTGCCAGTGATGGAAAGTTAGAGAATGTTATGAAAGTCCTGGTAGGTGAGTTCGACGGGGCGTTGATTTACATAAGAGCGGAGGGTGGAATAATTAGCCTAAATACGCAAGTTTGCAAAGAAAACACGAAGAAGTTCCGAGCTAAAAGGAAAGGCGAGAGTCATGATGAAGGTGAGGGAGGTGTGTGCGAAGAGGTCAAGGACAGGATAAGTATGAGTGCGGGGATTTACTAGTTTCGACGGTGTAATTCCCACTTCATAATATCACTCGTAGGCAGCCTGATCGGCTACATTGGGGAAGCGAGGATCAATAGGCCCCCGGGAGGAGCTTGCACCGTTTTGACGGGAACGTTTGCCACCAGCCATTAGAAATCAAAAGTGTAGGGAAGTAGAAGGAGAGTGGAAGAAAGAGTGTGGAAAATCCTTAAGAAAACTGCTGTTTATATAGAAAACGGCCTGATCATCCCGTATGATTGCGACATCGTCAGGGACGATATGGGCATTTATGAAGTCGTGGACGATTGGTCAAAAAAGCAGTCCGATCGTCCAGGACGATTAGACACAGACGATCATCCTGAGGAGTTATGCTGGACGACCGTTGACAAAAAGGTATCATCCAGGAAGATTAGGTGGATCGTCCCGGACGATGTGAAATAAGTGTGTCGGCGGGCCGAATTCCAATCGTCCAGCGGCAGACACGTGGATCGTCCAGGACGATGAAGTAGATCATCCAGGATGATGGATAATAATTGGTGCAATGCCAGCCGTTTGATCAGATCAGGAAGATATGGATCATATCGTCCAGGACGATCACCAATAATTGATGTTTTTCAGCAACAGGAGCAGTGTGGGGACGATTTTAAATGAATCGTCCAGGACGATGTTGGGATCGTCCAGGACGAAGAGGATCATCCAGGATGATCGGGGTATCATCCAGGATGATGTGAAGAAAATAGAAAAGATGGAGGATGGAGGTGACAGATCAGGATCCCAAAAATACAATTACGAAATTAAAACAAAACAAAAGCGAATAAAGCTCACAGCAAAAACACATAAAAGCACGATTTTTTCTTTGATCAAGCTGCTCGAGTAAATCAGAATTTTTTCTTAATTTTTGATCCAAAAACTAATTAGAAGATGATTGACAGCACTGAAATCCAGAAAAGGTTGAAAAAATTGACTTTCGTAACTCCGAACCCAGGCACCTTGTCAATGCAAACCTCTTTCAAAACAAAAATCCGATTCAGAAGAAACGACATTAGATTTGAAAAGAGATCCTTTCAATCCTCGTTCCAGAAAAATATCTGATATAATAGTGTTACAAAGTAAAAAATCAGAAATCAGGATTTTCAAAACACAAGCTTTTGAAAGTATTAAGCGGCACACGGATTTTTCTAAGACCTTTAACGATCTGAAAGGAAAGAAAGCTTGGTTGGGCTCATTTTGTTCCTCTTTTTTAATTTAGTTGGCGCTTGGCGCATCTTTTCATTTTTGATACACTTTGTGTATCTTTTAGTTGGCGCACTGTGCATCTTTTCAGGTTTGGGCTCATTTTATGCCTCTTTTTCAATTTAGTTAGCGCACTGTGCATCTTTTGTAAGCTTCCTCCTTTTCACAATCATTAAAGAGTCTCAGTTGTGAGATTATCTTCTAGACATAGGAGATGACTCTCCACAGTAAGGAAGAATGATTCACAAAACAAAAGCCATACATCACATGATAAAAGCAATCACTTGGTTTAGAAAATCAAACTAATGACTCAAGACTTTGAAAAACACTATTGATATGAGGTAGATTACTGTAGGAAGATAAAATAATCTCTTTTTCAAAAACTAACATTTTAATTTTGAGGAGGATTTTTATCCAAAAGAAACTATACACCAGTAAAAGAGTAAGAAGAAGAGAAATAATCATTAATATTTTTTCCCTTTAACAGATTCAGTGGAATCAATCACTGCTTACCAGCTTCCAAACAAAAACAAGGTAAAACTCCCAGTCAGAAATTCAGATTATCAGAAGTAGTGAGCGGTGATCAGATTTTAAAAACACATAAAATAGTAAGTGCAAGATATGAACCAGTGAATAAAAAGTAGGTAGAAAATCACATCAAAGTATCAGCAGAAGAAATAAAATCAAACTAACAGCAAGGCTAAAAATAGAAATCAGCAGAAGAAATAAAATCAACTGAAAGCAAATAAACAAACCAAAAACTAACTAATAGAAAATAGAATATCAATCAGAACAACCAGAAATCAGCAGTCATCAGAATCAAGCATTTATATCAATCACTCCTAATCTGGTTCTCAAAATGTTGAATAAGTCAAAGGCCAGTGGTTTAATGAATATGTTAGCCAGCTGATTTTCAGTTGCTACATGTTGTAGCTCAATGTCCCCTTTTGTAACATGGTTCCTAATGAAGTGATGCCTTATATAAATGTGTTTGGTCCTAGAATGTTGGATTGGATTCTTAGAGATACAGATGGCACTAGTATTATCACACAGAACAGAAATTGTGCCAATAGGTAATCCTAAGTCCAAGACTTGTTGCTTCAACTAAAGAACTTGGGCCACACAACTCCCTAAGGAAATGTACTCAGCTTCAGCAGTGGAAAGTGCAACTGAGTTCTATTTTCTACTAGACCAGGAGACTAAAGACTGTCCTATGAATTGACAAGTTCCAGAGGTGCTCTTTCTATCCACCCTACACCCCGCAAAGTCAGAATCAGAATATCCAATGATCTCAAAAGAGGTGTTGTACTTAGGGTACCAGATTCCTAGGTTTGGGGTCCCTAAAAGATATCTAAGAATTCTCTTAACAGCAGTCAGGTGGGACTCTATACTTCTTCTGATCAACAGATTTTCCACTTGAATCCTTATCTAACTGAACTGAGGAGGTCATGGGAGTATTGATTGGCTTGGCTTTGTCCATTTCATATTTCTTCAAGATGTCCTTAGTGTATTTAGATTGATTGAGAAAGGTTCCATCATCCGTTTGCCTTATGCTAAACCCCAAAAAAGTAGGATAATTCTCCCATCATACTCATCTCAAACTCCTTACTCATTATTTTAGAAAACTTATCACATAAATATTTATCAGAAGATCTAAAAATTATATCATCAACATAGATCTGGACAATGAGTAAGTCATCCCCTATTCTCCTTAGAAAAAGGTTGGTGTCTACGCTCCTCTTAACAAACTCTCTTTCTAACAGGAATATGCTAAGCCTCTCATACCAAGCTCTGAGTGCCTATTTTAATCCATATAAGGCCTTTTTTAATTTATAAATATGATTTGGATATTGGGAACTCTCAAAACCTGGGGGTTGTTCTACAAAAATATCTTCTTTTATTACCCCATTTAGAAAGGCACTCTTGACACCCATTTGAAACAGCTTAAATCCCTTATAACAGGCAAAGGTTAGTAGCACTCTAATGGCTTCCAATCTAGCTACATGGGCAAAAGTCTCCTCAAAATCAATCCCTTCTATTTGATTATACCCCTTAGCCACCAATCTTGCCTTATTTCTCACCACCACACCAGAATCATTCATCTTATTCTTAAAGACCCACTTGGTTCCCATAATACTTTAATTTTTAGGTCTTTCTACTAGCTCCCAAACATCATTCCTTACAAACTGATTCAATTCTTCTTGCATAGCTAAGATCCAAAACTCATCCAAAAGGGCTTGATTGATGTTGGTGGGTTCAGTCAATGAGATAAAGGCAGAGTGGTTTACTTCTTTCCTAAGTCCATGCCTAGTCCTAACACCTTCAGAAGGGTCTCCTAAGATCAGTTCTTTAGGATGACTTGAAGTATATCTCCAATCTCTATGTAACGTGGTTTGAGGTTCTACCCTTTCCTCCAAATTTGTATTTCCAACCCTTTGGGTAACCTCAACAATCTCTTCATCTTCTACTTCAGATCTAGACTCCTTAGGATCAGATTCATCAAACACTACATGAGTTATTTCTTCCACCACCAAAATCCTCTTATTAAACACCCTAATGGATTTCCCCACACTTGAATATCATAAGAACACTCCTTCATCAAATTTGGGGTCAAATTTTCCTAAGGGTGACTTCCCATTGTTCAAAATGAAAACCTTACAGCCAAAGACAAGGAGGTGGGACAGATTTGGAGTTCTACCCGCAATGATCTCATAAGGTGTCTTGTTCAGTTTGACTCTCACATTCACCCTATTCAGCACATAACAGGCAGTGTTCACCGCTTCAGCCCAAAAGTATTTTGGAAGTGAATACTCGGCAAGCATGGCTCTAGCGGCTTCCACTAAGGTCCTGTTCTTCCTTTCAGCAACCCCGTTCTGCTGAGGGGTCCTAGGAGCTGAAAAATTGTGACTAATCCCTTGATCCTCACAAAAACTTCCAAATTTTTCATTTTCAAACTCCCCTCCGTGATCACTATAGATGGTAATAATCTCACATCCTAACTTCTTCTGAATCCAAGTAGAGAAAGATCTAAACTCATTAAATGACTCAGATTTATGTGATAAAAATTTCACCCAAGTGAACCTCGAATAATCATCTACAATCACAAATCCATAGACTCTCCCCCCTATGCTGGAAGTGCTAATGGGTCCAAAGAGGTCCATGTGAAGAACTTCTAGGGGTCTAGAGGTGCTAATGTCCTTAAAAGAGTGAAACGAGGACTAGACTTGCTTCCCCAACTGATAGGCATCACACAGGTGATCCTTAGTGAACTTAAGCTTGGGCACACCTCTAACTAAGTCCTTTTGGGTGACTCTCCTAAGGGTTTTCATACTGGCATGACACAATCTCCTATTCCATAACCAAGACTCATAAGCAGCAGTTTTTAAGCAAATTGAATTATCAGATTTAATGAAATTTACATCCAGCTTGTAGACGTTATTGATCCTTTGCCCCTGCAAAATAACTTCATCATTTAAGCTTAAAATGCAGCCAATGGGCAGGAATTTGATGCTGTATCCCTTGTCACAAAGTTGACTGATGCTCAGCAAGTTGTGTTTTAGTCAATCTACAAGCAAAATATTATCAATCATAAAATTCTTTGAATCACTAATTATACATGTGCCTACCACCTTCCTGGTGGTGTTATCTCCAAGTGTAACCTTGCCTCCAGCTCTGGCCTCCAGCGAAATGAACTGATTTGCATCTCCAGTCATGTGTCTAGAACATCCGCTGTCCAGGTACCACATGCTCTCATGAGATCTTGTGTGAGAGCACACCTACAAAAATATCAAACATCAGTCTTAGGAACCCAAACAGGTTTGGGTTCCTTCTTATAAAAAGAAGAATGCAATGCATGCGTGCTGTGCTATGAAACAGGTAGTTTGGGTCTCCACACCCAATGTGTACTACGGTGAACAGTGCAGGTGTGGGAAATGTGTCCTAACATGCCACATGAAAAACATCTAACACTAGGAAAAGGATTAACTAAACGTTGTGAGTGATAGTGCCTATTCCTAGAAGTGTATGAAACATGCTTTGATGAACTTGCAACAGATTTTTCAAAAGGTGGCGGTGCATAAAACTGTTCAAACGTAGGTGGTTTTTTATTCTTTTCAAAAGCAGCAATTTTTACTCTTAAAAATTCATTCTCCTTGTTAAGACTAGCAATCTCAAAAGTTCTCGCACTTTCATTACTTTCTAAATCACATGCCATATCTTTCAATTTCTTAAAGGCAGCTTCTAATTCAACATGCGATATTTTTAATGCATCATGCTCAATAATTAAATCATAATGCTTTCCATTCAGATCATCAAACTCATCTAGTAAAGACATGTGATTTCTATCAATAGTGGAATGATCCTTAATCAACACATCATGCTCTTTTTGCAAAGTCAAAAAATCCAGTTTCAAACTAGCATGAGTTTTCTTAAGCTTCTTATACGATGCATGAATTTTTTCAGATACTTCAAATAATTGATCGTAAGTAAGCTCACATACCTCTTCCTGGTTCGACTGACAAGGGTGATCATCAGCCATCAGACACAAGTTTGTTTCCTCCTCTTCAGCTTCAGTCTCAGAGGTGTTAGATGCAGAGTCTGCCCAGAACGCCTTTTGTATCTGCTTCTTATCCTTTCTGAACTTTGGTTTCTCCTCACCCTTCTCCTTGCTTTGGTGAGCCTTGAGTGTAGGATAATCCACCTTTATGTGTCCAGGCTTCCTGCATTCAAAACAAACAGATTCAGATGAACCTTTAAAGTTTCTACTGGTCTTACCTTTGTTCCACTTTTGAAAATTTTTATTCTTCTTCCTTAGAAAGCTCTTGAATTGCCTTGTGATTAAGGCAACATCATCACTATTAGACCCGGAAGTGCTACCATCTGAATCTTTGGCCTTTAGCACCACTGTCTTCTCCTTCTTTCGTTCACCTGTATCAAGTTGGCTTTGGTTCACCCCTTGCACGTAAGCAATGAGTGATCCAAGTAAACTGTCAATAGAGTAAGTATTTAAATCTTTAGATTCCATGATAGCAGTAATCTTAGCATCATAAGAAGCAGTCAAACATCTAAGAATTTTATTCACTCTTTCATAATTAGTTAATTCTCTTCCTAGAGCATGCAAAGAGGTAACAATTTGAGTAAACCTTGTGTACATTTATGAGATCGTCTCACTAGGATGCATGCGAAAAAGTTTGTAATCATGTAACAAGATGTTTAACCTAGACTGTTTGACCTCAGTTGTACCTTCATATGTTATGCATAATCTATCCCAGATTTCTTTACCCGTTGTGCAAGTAGAAACACACATATAGTCTTCAGATTTTAAAGCACAAAAGAAATAGTTCAAGCATTTTGCATTTAACTGTGCTAAATCACGATCATCAAACGACCAATCAGTAAAGGGCAATTTAGTTTTAACATTGTTAATCAATCTAAAAGTTGGTTCGTATCCATCCTTAACTAACATCCACATGCGATAGTCAATCGATTGAAGAAAAGTAGACATGCGTGTTTTCCAAAAATCAAAAGGAATATTATCAAACAACGATGGTCTTGTAGTAGAATAACCTTCAACAGTATTACGATTGTTACAGTTAGCTATGGATCAAATTCAAAAGTTTTTAAACCTAAATTTTGAATCCCGCTCTGATACCACTTGAAAGTTCGATAGGGATGTTAAGCCCTAGTGAACTAGTCCCGAGGCTAACCAAGAGGGGGGTGAATTGGTTATTTAAAAATTTCACGAAGAACGGAAATATCTTTTTGATACTTTACAGCGGAACATGTAAACAACAACGAAAAGATCAATCACAGATATTCACCCAAGCAGTTAATATCAGAAAAGTAAAGTGCAGAACAGAATCAAAAACGCAAATAAGATTTTATAGTGGTTCGGTCAACTTGACCTACGTCCACTCCCCAGAGCCTCCCCTCCGGGTATTGCACTAAACAAAAAGTGTCTCTCCTTTTGCTCCCACAGCAAGGCGGAGAAGCTTATACAAAACCTCCTTTTCACCACACGGTGAGGCAAAGAACCTGACCTCCTTTTGCTTCCACCTGAAGCGGGCAGAGAACCCCGGATCTTCTTGCGAATGATCCTCCCATAATGAACACCAACTAGACGAAAGACGATAAGCGGAGAAGACGACTCTGATCCGTGCATAGAGCATCCTTAGTGAATCCCTCACTAACTCCCCCTCACAAGATCCTCTCTCTCTCTCCCAAACTCTCTCTCTCTCTAGGGTTTCTCTGGAAAGGAAAGTGGCAAAAGATTTTTCTTGTTTGAAGAAAAATATCTTTTATAGGAGGGCTTAAAATTTGCCCTAAATCTCAACTGGTTGGCCAAGATCGACCAGGACGATCTATAAATCGTCCAGTACGATCAATTCAAAATCAGTTGTTTAAGCCTGGACGATCTGGCTCTTCTGGACGATCAGTAGAAAAAATTGATCATATCGTCCCGTACGATCCTGCGATCGTCCAGGACGATTAGTGCAAATCGAGAAATATCGTCTAGAAGACAGTTCGGGTCGTCCAGAGAAACTTGTGCTGGATGACCAAAAAATGACTTGATCATCCAGGACGATAAGGGTATCTTACTGTACGATTAGTTTAAAAAGTGCCAAAATCATCCTAAGTATAGTTCGGGACGTACAGCTGAAATGCATTAGACGATCATGATCATCCGGGATGATCCTGCGATCGTCTAGGACGATATGATCGTATCAATCAAAAATAAATTACTTTCCTTAATTACCAGATTAAATTAGGCATGACTGTACTGAATCGTCCAGGATGATAAACATATCGTCCGGGACGATCAGACCAAATAACTTAAAATAAAAACTTGCCTAACTTGATCTGGCGGCTGAGAATTTCTGATTTGAGCATATCATCCCGTACGATCCAAATATCATCCAGGACGATCTGCTTAATCTGACCCTCTTAACTTAGTCACCCTATTTAGGGTTTCTGTTTTTACTTGATCGTTCATGACGATGTGAATATCGTCCAGGACGATCTGAACAAAAAATGAACAGAAACTCTAATTCACTCAAGCTCTCCCCTTGAGTGTGTGTGTGCAAGGTTACTTAGCTGGGGGATCAGTTACATTATAATTTACTCAAGAAAAAGAAAAATACTACATTGGACACACTTCGACCCGATCTTGAGTTGGCTTGAGTGGCTCGTGATCTTTTATGCCTGAAACGGGTTAGCCAAGCAAAACACACTGGAAACATGTTTGTCATCATCAAAACCAGATTTGCAACAGTGTTGACCTCATTTTTGTATGAGGTTAGTAGGACCCATCCAGATCCCTGATCAATCTTGACCCCAGATCAACACAAATTAAGACCAATATAGACTGTAGGATCCTCCTAGACTTCAGACCCTAGGATCTATTCTAGACCCTAGAATTACCTAGATCCTAGGATTCTTCTAGACCCTAAGACTATTCTAGACCCCAGATCCTAAGACTCATAGATACTGAGATCTTCCTAGACTTCAGTCTTTAGGATCAACTCTGGACCCTAGAATTTCCCTAAATCAATTTAGGTCTTAGGATTCTCCTAGACCTTAGATCTATCCAGACCTCAAATCTATTCAAACTCCAAACCAACCCAGAACTTAAATCAATTTATTCAAGATTCAAATTAATCCAAACCCCATATTTTAATCCAAACTTCTATCTAGACTTTAATCCATATCCTCAATTCAAACCTTGGTCAAAATCCAAAATTAAATCCAGTTCAAAATCCAAACTCTAGTTCAAACCTTGATTCTACCTTTGATCAAGCTTTAATCCTATCCCATCACTTATGATCTCTAAATGATCATAAATGATTTGGGTAATTCAAACCCTATCATTCAAACTCAAAATCCAGCTCAAAACCAGAAATCCAGACTCAATTCCAAGGCTAAAGGTCTAAGTCCTAAAAGCCTTTTCCAGTAAATCTTTGAATATTTCAAAACCCTATCAAATGACCGCTGATTCAGGGTCTATCAGTTCCACACTGATGTGATATATCTCTGGAGGCAACCCTCCAAATTTGAGCTCATTCTGAGGTCTCTAACCCCAAAAGCTGTAAAACCTTCAAATATTTATAGTCTATGCTACTGGACCTGCCACCCAGTGGATTTTGATCCTGGAGCTTTCTACAAAGCTCCAAATCACTTCCAGACCCTTGATTATGACTCATTGAGCAATAAACTGCATTTTGTTGGACTCAATTTGACCCCTAGTTAACCCGGGGTCAAAATGACCAAAATATCCCTATAGGGTGTAAATGGCCATTTGAACCAAATGAGCTCCAAATCAAATGCAACCACTTCCAACAAGTTTCAAACATCAAACCAAACCTACTGGACCCAAAACCAGACCCTGGGTCAATCTAGTTGACCAAGTCAACCAGGTTGACCAAATAGGCCCTTTAGGGTCAAAATAGGTCATTTTGACCAAATGACCTCCTCAGACCTTGGGACCACCTTGATTGGTCTCCAAATGTTAAACCAAATCTGTTAAGCCCATTTCCAGACTATGGACCCACCTGGTTGACTAAGTCAACCAAGGTTGACCTAAAGGCCCGTTAAGTGTCCAAATAATCATTTTGACCAAATGACCTCTCCAGACCCTGGGACCACTACCAGCAGACTCAGAATATCATTCTGAATTGGTTGGACCCAATCCCTGACCTTGGGTCAACTTGGTTGACCAAGTCAACCCAGTCGACCCATTAAGCCCTTTAAGAGCCAAAATAGGTCATTTGATCTAGATGATCATTCCAAACCTTGAAAACACTTCTATGAGACTTTAAATATCATTTGAAATTGATTCAGTCCAAATCTTAGCTCTGGGTCAACCTGGTTGACCAAGTCAACCTAGGTTGACCAGATTAATCTTTAAGTTTTTACACTTTGAATCAAGCCTCAAATGCATTTCAAACTTTGTTCAAAACCCCATTAAGACCCTTTGAACACATCTTTCAATAATTAGGACTTGATCGGACCCTTGACCAAGTCACTAGTTGACTTGGTCAACTAAACTAAGTTTAGTCAAATCTAGCCTATTTGGATCAAATCAACTTATTCCATCAAATCATTACTTTCAAGCCATCAGATTCATTTCAAATCATGGCCTTAATATGATCCAATGCTTAGCCAACCTAATTCAAGTCTAGTTGACCAAGTCAACACATTGATACTTGGTTAAAGGTTAAATTAGTTCAAACCCTCTTAAAATATTCAAGCTCTAATGTCAAGTCATCAAAGTCCCTTTGAATCAACCCAACCAGGTTTTAAGGCTTCCTCCCTTGCCACCTCAGCAAGGTTTGATTGGTTGACAAGTCAAACAGTCAATCCAAGCTTTGGGATGAGTCAAACTTGGTTAAATGGCTAAAATCATTTACTCAAACTAACCTATTTGATTTTATCCCATTCCAGCAGCTAGTAAGACCTTCTAAAGTATTCTTAAACCAGGTTTAAGCTCCAGATTAGGTTTAGATTAAACCTAATCATCCCCCCATGTGCTCCAAAGGATAAATGCATTTCCACCCCTTTGTCCTCTTGGTCCTTTTATTCTTTGCTATCCCAACCAATTCCTGGGACTCATGGCAGCATCAAAGGAGCCCCCAAGTGAATCTCCGCCACCCATTTTTCCTGGAAACATTTGAATAAAGGAAAAAATTGAGATTAGGGAGTATTATTCAACCTACACACTCTCTCCATCCTAGCCCCCTCTAGGCCATTTTTATTTTCGTTTGAGCTCCCAAGTACTTCATCAACGATCTCCAATCCAAAATCTGGCGGTCAAAGCTCACCGGAGAGGGGATTTCGGCCACCGTTGCTTGAAGATCATGCCAGACCTACAGCTCAAGATCTAGACGTTCTCAGCCCTCGACGTCTTCTGGGGGAATAATCTAGGACAAACTACAAGCTCAGAACATCCTTAATCATCCAAATCCATCAATTCTATAGAGGTATATCGCTAACCCTAGTCTAGGATACACTAGATTAAATAACATTCTGTACAGTGAATTTTAAGTTTTAAAATCACTTCCAAACTAATTATGTTCAATCCCTCTAACTCTGTTTAAAATCTCAAGTCAAACCGTTGTTTTGTTTGTGAGAACGAGCTAAAAATGAGGTCTAGGGCTCGGTTCGTAGCTCATTTAAACTATGCAGGATCGCAGCCGTTGATTTTTCGATTAACGGCTTAGATTTAGCCCTCCCGCGGTTCCATCTAACCGCTGGATCGATCCCATTTCTCAACCCATCATCCGGCTCAATCAGAACTGTAGGATTAGACCGCAGATGATCCAACGGCGGACAGTATCCGCTGACACGGATTAGTGAAAGCGCGTGGGACCCTCGCGCTTTCCCTAATCATTTTCAATTATTGCGGTGGCCAATCATTGGCCCACCGCCACGCGGTTTGAACCCGCCAACCAGCAATCGCCGCATGTCTCTCCAACCGCCGCGCTGCCGCCGTTTTGAATTAAAATAAAATTTTAATTATTTTTTATGTTATTTTTAATCAGAGAACTACAAAAAATTGTTAAAAATTGATTCAAAATCCAAAAATTTAATGTAATATATCAAATTGCTTGGAATTTCAAAACCTTTATTTTAAAATTAAAATTACTTTAAAATATTTTCTGTATTAATTAAAATATTAATTAAAATAAATCATAATATTTTCAAAATTTTAGGAAAATTATTTTAAAATATTTTAAACATCCAGAGAACTTTTAGAAGTTATTTTGAGCATTATTTTGATTTCATTTTGTTTTATTATCAAAATTACTTATATATATATATATATATAATTTTGAAAGTTTTATTTTTAAAATTATATATACATGTAAATTATTCTAAACATTATAAATTCTACTTGAGATTTTAATCAGAGATTGAGTTTCATTGGCTTGATCCATTAGGGATTAAATAATGGGTAATTAGTTTATTAATTATCCATTATTTAAGCTTTATTTTCTAATATCCAAATTGTATCTTGATTATGTTTAGGGTGCACACACTTGCACCTAGCTTTAGGGATCTCCTAGATTTAGGATTGGTTGTGATTGTGTATTTTTACATATACTTGTCCAAGGGTTAGTGACTTTGATTTGAATCCAATTAACCTAGTGACATCATTAAGGATAATAATTAAGAACTTTATTTAGAGAACTTAGAATATTTCCCATAATTAGGATTCACCTCCTATTGACTTGAAACTCAAACAATTTGCACATAGTGACACTCTCAGCTCTAGGAAAATCTCCCACTCAATTTTGAAATCATTAAGCCCCTTAATTAATTAAACCAAAATTAAACCTTCATTAAGCCTTAAAACATTCCAAAAATTCTAATAAATCAAGATTAATTCTAAAAATTATAAATAAGATCTCAAACTTACCAAAATTGAACCCTTAATCAAAGAAAAATAAAAACCCCTTGACTGGACTTTAAAATCAAGCTTAATTTAATTTTAATTAAAATTTAATATTTAATTAATTAAAAATAATTAAAAATTCTAAAAATTTCTCAAACACTTAGAGATCACTCCTTAGGTCATTTCTGACCTTTGGAGTTGATTTCAAGGAGTTTGGAGATTATTTGGATTCAAATCACAAAAAGAGCTTTAATTAAACAATTTGAAAATTTCAATAAATACTTAAAACTTCAAAAATTCATAACTAATTCAAATAAACTCCAAATTGAGCAAACGAAAAGGCATACAACTCATGTTAAGGTCTAATATTTATTAAAAATATTAAATTTTCAGAAATCAATCAATTTTAAAAAAGTCAACTTTTGGTCAAACCTAGTTCAAATTCAAGTCAAAACTTCAAACCTTCATAATAAAATCTAAAAAAATCTAATTTTAGCGTACTTACTGTCTAACTAATCGTATTAAGGTCTAGTATTTTAATAAAATATTAAATTTCTAGAAAACACTTTAAATCAAAAAGTCAACTTTTGACCCTTGAATTAAATCATTAAAATAATCCAGAAAATTCTAAAATTCAATAAATAATTAAAAATTCCAGAAAACATCAATTTAATTTTAAAACCAGCAACCAATGAAATTCAATTAAAAATTAATTAATCTTTAAACCTTAATCAAACTCAAATCATTTAATCATATCGGGTACCACTAGGTAGCCGAAGCCTACGAGGCTATTAAATTAGTCCCAAGGAAGGTGAAAATAAACTTCACGGCCTCGGTGTGTAACAAAGGTGATATCCAAAAAATAATCAAAATCAAGTTTAAAATCAATTTCAAGTCATTAAGATTTAAATTCAAATTAAAATCCCTTAAGCCTTCAACCAACTAGAACATCAAGCAACTTCAATCAAGTGCCTATTTAGGACATATCAAAACCACACAGCCTACCTCACACAGTTTAGATGATTTGCTAGGACAACCAATGCTAGTCTTAGGCAAGGCCAGTGTTTACTTTTCTGCTACTTACGTGTGCCGGGTTTTCCGTGGTTTTCATTGCATGCTGGTTGCTTATGCAGGTGGCCATGCTCGCATAGGGCATTTAAAATTAAAGGGGAAAATCAAATAATTAAGCTTTAAATTAATATTGTTTTGTGCAGGTGCTAAGCATGCTAAGACCCCCTTTAAATCAAAAAGAGCATGGCCAAGTGTGGCTGTGATTGAGCATTTTTAATTTTAACTGCTTGGGATGTCAAATATAAATGCTGATTATTAGGATAATCCTGCAGGATCGAGTCTAGATTTTTAACTTTCATAGATGTAATTTGAATGTATTTGAGCTGTAAATGTGTTAAGTACTATGAGATTGGGATGTTCAAACATCGAATTTGGAATCCAAAGAGGAAGGGACATCCCTTAGGGGAGAGTTCCCATCCATTTGGAGATCCAAATTAGGATGAATGTCAAATATCCAAAGAGAAAAGATAACACCCCTGTTCAGGGGGAGTTTCTTTTCATTTGGATATCCAGACCCGACGATCCAAGGAGTTCCAAGAAGACGAAGAAGTGAAGAACGAGAAGACCCATTCTCAAAGTCACTTGAGTCTTAGGAGTAGAATTCGGGTTGTAGTTAGTGGTACCCGGCCAATTTACTTTTCCTGCAGACCCTGGGTTGTATTATTAAAAGGCACTTACCTATGAACTTTTAATTTGAATATTTATTTAATTAATTTAATTATTTGATTGATTTGATTGATGTTGATTGCGATTAAGGACCTGCATGCTTTTAGTAGTTTATTTGGCAATCTTGCATGTCGTATTTAATTTAGCCTAGAATCCGATCGGAGGCTCGTGAGGGTACAATCATAAACTATTTCTACTTAAATAAAATTTAAAAAACTTTAGGCTCAGTTAGTAACTCTAATGCTTTGAAGAAGTAAGCTCGGACCCGCCGGGAGTTTTTCATGCATACAAATTAAAACTTCTCTTCCGTGTTAGGCACCTCCCCGCCTGCGGGTTTTGGTAGACCACCTGACCTATTAAGGTGCAGTTCTATCTAAGGGGATGTTGTGCAATCTCTAGAATAAAACCTATTTTTTATGACTAATTTTAAAATTATTTCATTCTGATTTCAAGCATCTAATCGAGTCAACTAGCATGCATTGCATTAGATACAAATTAAAATTTGAGTCTAAATCTTAATTGCATTTCTAGCTTAAGCATTTAACCCAACATATGTTAAGGGGTCAATTAGGATCTGCTCTAGATGTCGACCCCAATTCTTTAAACCAATCTTAATCAATGTTCCTACCACTCTTGCATAATTGACTTGACTCATGGTTTTAAAGCGTTTAGGTGATTTAGCTTGCTCCATAATCTAGGCCGGGGTAAGTCCAGATTGCATTGCATTAGCTAGGTTCTGGGTCACTGATTTTCAGTACCCATTTTAGACTTAGGTTCTGAGGCAAATGGTCAATCTTAAGACCTGAACTTTCGGGAATCTAATTCTCACTTTCTAATAAAATTGATCACTCAAACAGTAAATCTCTTTCAATCTAATTCTAGCCCAACACTTAGGATAGTTTGAGGTGTTTCTGAAGTAATTCAGAATCTCAAAACACCTCCTACCCTTTTTCCTTTGACTCCAGAAAGAACTGTTCAAATTTGATCCAGTCCCTATTGAAACTCCAATCCCTACCTCCCTTGATATCAAGCTTTGAATTCTTTAATGAAATTCGTATCGCTATTTTAATCGAGAGTATTTGTAGGAAGATTTCTATTTTCCTATGATATAATTAACTACGAGGGCTTGCGCTAGTAGGAGATTTAGAAATCCAGACCAGATTTTAAAAAATTAACTTTTCAAAACCTTCAATTAATTATCTTTAGGAAATTTAAACTCAACGATCATTATCGTCATATTCAAACTATTGATAGTGATTGATATCTTCATTCTTCGGATATATATAACAATTACAATCATAACTTTGATTATGAAATTAATGATCCATCCATTCATATTAACATAGTCAAGCAGTGGATTAAATATCACATTGATCTTTCAAGATCGTATGTTATTTCTCCTTGAGTTTGATTATGATAATAAAAATAAATTCAAAATTTGAAATCTGAACCTATTAGGGAATGATATGTTCACCTTTCGAGATGATATATCATTCATAATAAGTGTTCGATTATAAAATTTAAATTCCAGAAATTAAATATTTCCCAAAGAAAATTAAACCTTTTCAAAACAATATTTTTCAATCAAAGAAAAAATGGCGACTCCACTGGGGATAATCTCTCTCTCCATCTTTAATAGCGCTACGAATTTTGTTGCATCGATAGTTTTGACTACCTTTCTCCCATTGGTCCCTCTACCCATTTCTCTCTTGGGTGAGTGTGGCCAACTTAGTTAAGACATGTGAAAAGAGAGGTGAGTGTAAGAAACCTCCCTCCAAGTATGGCTTTGACATTTTGCCTCAAAGTTCATTGGTAGAGCGAAAGAGTCAAGCTGAGCTTTTCAAAGTCTTCCTATATATGTTGCAAACTCACATGCAAATAAATCTCTGCATCTTAAGTTTCATAATTTACAAAAAATTCCTCAATCTTAAAATCCAGATTCAAAATTTCTTTAATTAAACCTAGATTCTGACATTCCACCCCAGGCTAATCAGTAGGGTGAAAGAGTCAAACCATGTCTCTAGATTTTCTCTTAACTTTTGTTAACCATTATGTTGAAAATAAAACTCAATATTTTTTAGTTTCAAAAGTCAAGGAAAATCTTTCAAATCAACTTCAATCGTCGTTGCTATTTGTCGTCTATAATATTCTGTTGTAGTTGAACACATGCAATTCAAATTCTAAATTCTCCAGTTAATTATAGGCTTTGACATTTCACCCCTAAATTGTTTGGTGGTGTGCAAAGAGTCAAGCCTTAGGATCTTCAGGCTAATTTGGTGAACCTACATATTTGAACAAAATTCAATATGTTGAGTTTCAAATTTTGAAGAAGATCCGTTCAGTTCCAACTTTTAGTTCAAATCCAGATTCAAATTCAAATTTAGTTTCGATTTAAATCTAATTTCAAGCTTAAATTTGAATCCAAGATTTAAATTTCAGTTCAATCTCAAAACTAAATTCAATCTTAAGTTCAAATTCAATTTCAAAATTGAACTTAAATTTGATTTCTAACATAAATTCAACTTCAGATTTGATTTCAAGATCAAATTCGGGACTTTTATAATTCAACCCAAGCCAATTGGTGAAATGTAAAGAGTCAAGCCCGATCCCTGGATCTTTCATATCATATTTATGCACCAACATGATTGAGTGAGACTCAATCTGTTGAGTCATAAAATTTGAAGAAAGATCCATTTGACTTGAGCTTCAAGTTCAAATTCAAAATTTGAGTCCAAATATAATTTCAACCTGAAATTTGAATTTGATTGTCAATTTAAAGTCAATTCAATTTTGATCGGGACTTTGATATTTCGACCCAAGTCAATTGGTGAAACGAAAAGAGTCAAGCCTGATCCCCTGATCTTTCATATTAATTTTATGCACCTATATGATTGAGTGAGACTCAATCTGTTGAGTCATAAAATTTGAAGAAAGATCCATTTGACTTGAGTCTCAAGTTCAAATTCAAACTTTGAGTCTAAAATATAATTTCAACCTGAAATTTGAATTTGATTTTCAATTTAAAGTCAATTCAATTTTGATCAGGATTTTGACATTTCGACCCAAGTCAATTGGTATAACGAAAAGAGTCAAGCTCGATCCATGGATTTTTTATATCAATTTTGTGTTCCTACATGATTGAGTGAAACTCGATCTATTGAGTCACAAAATTTGAAGAAAGGTCTATTCGACTTCAACCTTAAATTCAAATTCAAATCCAATTTGATTCAAAATAGAATCTCAACTTTAAGTTCGAATTTGATTGTCACCTTCAAATTTTAATTTCAATTTTGAATTCAAGTTCAAGTTTCAACTTTGACATTTTGCCCCAAGTTAATTGGTGTAGCGAAAGTGTCGGGTTCAACCCTTAAGTCCTGGTCAATTCTACGAACCACTGTTTTGAATCTAAACTTAACATAATTGAATTATCAAATTTTGAATAACATTAATCAAGTTTAAAATTCAAATTCATATTCAAGATTAACTAATTCACATCATTATTCATTAATTTCAGGATTTAAGCACTCAAATGGCTGGGAAACTCATTTTCTCTCTAGATAGAAACTTGATAGTCAAAGGAATCACTTCTGGTAATTTTATCCAGTTTGAAATGCAATTCCAAGACTTCAAGTTATCAGTCGACGGAGAGGAAATGATTGATATGTCTGTTGGAATACGAAGGAATATCCCCTTGGTTGAGATTACTTTATGGTCAGGAGTTGAATCCCCCATCTCCGAGATGGAGGCTGATGTCACCCCTTTACCCATTGTACCTTCTGCCCAAGTGGATAAGAACCAGAAGTCAATAACGATAGAAGAGCTACCATCTCAGCTTGAGATCGGGTCAAGTTCTAGTACCCCTATCGTCAGCAAGGCCAGCAAGAACAAAATGAAGAACTACCTTCATAGAGTCAGAAAGAAGGTTGTTAAGGCCAAAAAGACTACTGAGGCGAAAGCCCTAAATCATGTCAAGTCTAAGGCTAATAAAAAGTTTGTTGCTTCTTCTACGTACCCCTTCTCTGGTGTAAATAGTTTTCACCCTTCCCCTGTTGCTCAAAGAAAGGAGGTTATAGAGACAAGAGCACAATTCAATACATCTTCTTGACTACTACAGGGCGAGAATCAATGAAGCCAGAACTGATAAAACACCAGCACCAAGCCCTAGGCCCCCAGTTGAAGGTTATGACCCATCCACTCTATTAGATGATGTTACGTCACGTTTCTATACGTACCCTTCTACATCAACTAGAGAGGAGGAGGTGTAGAAACCACTCGGGGTGCCACTCTCCTAATTACCAGACCACTAGTAATAAGAGAGGGGAAATAATCTAAGATTATATCAGATAGTGATACCATTAAAATTCAACTTTCAACAGGGTCCTATCGAGATAAACCTTTTTGATTAAAGTGATGCAATGATTTCTAAGGATAGTGCAGACCCAATAATAGTCTCTCCCTCCAAGGAGATCGTAGGAATCTAATAGATTTGTAATTACTTTTTAAGGAGAGCTTCCAATTTCTTAAGTGTATTGATTTCAAAATTTCAAGATAATTGAATTAGCTTTTTAATGAAAATTAACCTCTATTTGAAGTCTTAAGCAGGAGAAAGTTGTTGTTAACTCAATCAAATGTTTGAATACCCCTCCCTCTCATCTCTTTTGTGGGATCGATTTAATTATTGAACTAAAATCAATGTTAAACTTAAGTTAATTTTTGAAATAAAAATTTTCTCAAATTTCTAGCAATTTTCTATCTTAATAGATAACTCTTGCATGTTTAAAATCTGTTCAATAATTTTTAAAAGTCAACCCAATATTCATTTTAAAAGACTGGGTCCTGCCTTGAGGATTATTCATCCTTGCATAAGAGAATGAGTTTTCTGCTCTTATACTTGAGATGTAATCCCGATATTGAAATAGAGAAGGTGTAGCCTCTTCTTAAATTTAATTGAATTTCAAAAGATGCACAAAATGCTCCAACAATCAAGAAATGCACAAAGTGAACTAAAAATCAAAAAGATGCGCAATGTATGCAACCAGAAAAAGAATGAGGCTCCCTTTTTCTAAATATTTTAATCTCAAAAGACCCAGTTAACTTTAAATTACTTGACTTTGATAATTTTGAATCCAGAATTTTTACCGTGCATTGATAATCTATCAAGATACAAAAATCTCTCGTGCTAGAGAATTGAAAAGATCAAATTTCTATATTCAACTTAAACCTCTTTGAAATTGATTTTAATTTAAAATATTTAAGGGAGACCCCAGTTTAGTTTCTACGAAACTTGGTCTGGGTCAGCAAAACCTAAATCCTTGAACCTTTTCAGGTTATTTAGAGTCACTCAAACTTTTCACTGTACTTCTGAATTTGTTCCAGCTTGTCGTTCCGACAGGGTCCAAATACTTAGAGGAAGTTTTCTAATAAGAAGAATGAATCTTCTATTCTTGATGAAAATTTAAATATTGTCCTTGAGAAGTATGTGTAAGCCCTTCCATATAGGCATCTTTTCTTACTAGGCCTTCTTTATAAAATTACACTCTATACTGGGTCCAAGTTCAATCCTGCTATAGAAGTATTTTATAATGCTAGAAATTATCGTTCACAATCAAACCACACCATGTGCTGGGTTCTAGACCATTCTGATCTAGAAGCGTAGTTTCCTGAGCTGAGACTTACTGTTTAAAATCAAATTCTAATTGAGCAGAGTGCTTGACTCCAGATCAGGGAGCTCAAGGGCATCAAATAAAAATCAATACATGCTCAATAAAGTTTAAAAGTCTTTAAGTCATATTTGATTCGAGTTATTGATAAGTTGTGTCATTTTAGAACTCCCCAAGTAGGAGACTTGGTCGTAGTCTTTTGGAGACCACTTCTGATTGAAAGCCTGAATCAATATTGACTGGATCGTTCATTTTTAATGACAATCTTTGAGGAAATTTTCCTATAACTGATCAACCCTGAAGAATGCCACCCAATATTTTCAAAAATTGGGGAGGCTCTTCAGGAAGTACCATGCCAGATGAGTGTCAAACTTAAAATTTAATTCAAAACACTTCAAATTCAAAATCAATTCATATCAAATTCAAAACACTTCAAAATTCAAAATCAAATTTAAAATAAATCAAAATAAAATCAAATTTTAAATTCAAATCCCTCAAATTCAAAATCAATTCAAATCAAATTTCAAATTCAAACATCTTCATATTCAAAACTCTTCAAATTCAAATTTGTCAAATCAAGTTTCAAATTCAAACACTTTCAAATTTAAAACCAAATTAATTCAAAAATCTTTCAAATCTCAAATTCCAGTATCCAGATCTGATCCTCTGTGTGGAGCAAGCTTCCTCCATATATGATCACTCCAGACCCGATCCTCTGTATAGAGCAAGTTTCCTCTATACATGATCATTCCTGACTTGCTCCCCTATGTAGAGCAAGTTTCCTCTACATATGATCATCCAGACTGGATCCTCTATGTAAAGCAAGTTTCCTTTACATATGATCACTCCAGACCCAATTTTATGCAAAGTAATGCTTCCTTCTCACATGATCATCCAACTTTCTTTTCCTTAAGGTTAGATGTGAGTCATTGTGCTTTCTTTCCTTAGGATTAGACCCGCTAGTGGTGGAGTACGCCCTTCGTGGCACCATCCTAGCTTCTTCCAGTTTTCTTTTCCTTAAGGATAGATGTGAGTCATCGTGCTTTCTTTCCTTAGGATTAGATCTTCTAGTGGTGGAGCACGCCCTCTGTGGCACCATCCTAGATTTAAAATCAAGATCCGACCTTCTGTGTGAAGCAATGCTTCCTTCCCTCAGGGTCCTCCAGTTTTCTTTTCCTTAAGGTCAGATGTGAGTCATCGTGCTTTCTTTCCTTAGGATTAGATCTACTAGTGATGGAGCACGCCCTCTGTGGCACCATCCTAGGTTTAAAATCCAGATCTGACCTTCTGTGGGAAGCAAGGCTTCCTTCCCTCAGGGTCCTCCAGTCTTCTTTTCCTTAAGGTCAGATGTGAGTCATCGTGCTTTCTTTCCTTAGGATTAGATCTACTAGTGATGGAGCACGCCCTCTGTGGCACCATCCTAGGTTTAAAATCTAGATCTGACCTTCTGTGGGAAGCAATGCTTCCTTCACTCAGGGTCCTCCAGTCTTCTTTTCCTTAAGGTCAGATGTGAGTCGTCGTACTTTATTTCCTTAGGATTAGATCTACTAGTGATGGAGCACGCCCTCTGTGGCACCATCCTAGGTTTAAAATCTAGATCTGACCTTCTATGGGAAGCAATGCTTCCTTCCCTCAGGGTCCGCCAGTCTTCTTTTCCTTAAGGATAGATGTTAGTCATCGTGCTTTCTTTCCTTAGGATTAGATTTACCAGTGATGGATAACGCCCTTTGCGGCACCATTCTAATTTCAAAATTCAAAACTTTAAGTCTGATCTCCTATAGGAAGTAATACTACCTTCCTATGAGATCATCCAGTTCTCTTTTCCTCAGAGTAAGTATTCTCCTTCTCTTAGGATTTGATTCCCCAGTGATGGAATAAGTCCCTTGTGGCACCGTCCTGGATTCAATTTCAATTTCAAAAATTAAACTTTCTTCTCCTTAAGGTTAGGCTTTTCTCCTTCCCTTAGGATTAGACTCCCCAGTGATGGAGTAAGTCCTCTATAGCACCATCCTGGGTTTAATTTTAAAATCCAGTTCTCTCTTCCTTCGGGTAGGTTCTTCTTCCTTCCCTTGGGATTAGACTTCCTAGTGATGGAGTAAGTCCTCTATGGCACCATCCTGGAATCAATCTCAATTAAGCTTTCTTTTCTTTAAGGTTAGGTTATTCTTCCTTCCCTTAGGATTAGATCTACTAGTGGCAGAGTATGCCCTTCGTGGCACTTCCCTAGTATCAAAATTCAAACTTGATCCTCTATTGCTAGGAATTTTTCCTTCCTATACGATCATCCAGACCCTCTTTTCCTTTAGGGGTAGGTTTTCCTCCCTTCCTTTAGGTTTAGATCTACTAGTGGTAGAGTACGCTGTTTCCAGCACTACCCTAGTATCGTTTCAAATCTACTTTTCTAAGGTTAGAATTTTCTTTCCTTTAGAATAAAATCCAAATTTGATCCTCTGTAGTTAGGAATTCTTCCTTTCTATACGATCATCCAGACCTTCTTTTCCTTTAGGGTTAGGATTTTCCTTCCTTTAGGATTAGATTTACTAGTGGTAGAGTACGTTGTCACCAACACTACCCTAGTGTTATTTCAGTTTCAATTTTCTAAGGTTAGGAATTCCTTTTCCCTTAGAATTAAATTTAGATTCAAACCTTTATAGTTAGGAGTCCTTCCTTCCTATACAAACCTTCAGAAATTCTTCTCCCTTAAGGAAAGATTATTCCTTTCCCTTAGGACCAGACCCACTAGTGGTAGAGTATGCTTCTTCTAGCACTACCCTAGTATCTATTCAAACCCCGATTCCCAAGGGATAAATTTCTTTTTCCCTTAGGATCAAAACTCTAGATTTGACAAATCTATTCGGTCAATGCCAATATGTGCAATAGAACTACATTCTATTACACATATTGGGGGTCCATTTGTTGACCTCATTTTTGTATGAGGTTAGTAGGACCCATCCAGATCCCTGATCAATCCTGACCCCAGATCAACACAACTTAAGACCAATATAGACTCTAGGATCCTCCTAGACTTCAGACCCTAGGATCTATTCTAGACCATAGGATTCTGCCAGACTTTAGATCATATGATCTTCTTAGATCCTAGGATTTATTCTAGACCCTAGGATTCCTCTAGGTCCTTCTAAACCTTAAGATCCTCCTAGAACCTAGATACTAGGATTCTTCTAGACCCTAAGACTATTCTAGACCCCAGATCCTAAGACTCATAGATATTGAGATCTTCCTAGACTTCAGTCCCTAGGATCTACTCTAGACCCTAGGATTTCCCAAGATCAATTTAGGTCTTAGGATTCTCCTAGACCTTAAATCTATCCAGACCTCAAATCTATTCAAACTCCAAACCAAACCAGACTTTAAATCAATTTATTCAAGATTCGAATTAATCCAAACCCCAGACTTTAATCTAAACTTCTATCCAGACTTTAATCCATATCCTCAATTTAATCCTTGATCAAAATCCAGAATTAAATCCAGTTCAAAATCCAAACTCTAGTTCAAACCTTGATTCTACCTTTGATCAAGCTTTAATCCTATCCTATCACTTATGATCTCTAAATGATCATAAATGATTTGGGTAATTCAAATCCTATCATTCAAACTCAAAATCCAGCTCAAAAACAGAAATCCAGACTCAATTCCAAGGCTAAAGGTCTAAGTCCTAAAAGCCTTTTCCAGTAAATCTTTGAATATTTCAAAACCCTATCAAATGACCTCTGATTTAGGGTCTATCATTTCCACACTTATGTGATATGTCTCTGGAGGCAACCCTCCAAATTTGAGCTCATTCTGAGGTCTCTAACCCCAAAAACTGGATTAAAATTCGAAGGCTGTAAAACCTTCAAATATTTGTAGTCTATGCCACTGGACCTGCCACCCAGTGGATTTTGATCCTGGAGCTTTCTACAAAGCTCCAAATCACTTCCAGACCCTTGATTATGACTCATTGAGTAATAAACTGCATTTTGTTGCACTCAATTTGACCCCTAGTTGACTAGGGGTCAAAATGACCAAAATACCCCTATAGGGTATAAATGGTCATTTGAACCAAATGAGCTCCAAATCAAATGCAACCACTTCCAACAAGTTTCAAACATCAAACCAAACCTATTGGACCCAAAACAAGACCCTGGGTCAATCTAGTTGACCAAGTCAACCAGGTTGACCAAATAGGCCCTTCAGGGTCAAGATAGGTCATTTTGACCAAATGACCTCCTCAGACCTTAGGACCACCTTCATTGGTCTCCAAATGTTAAACCAGATCTATTAAGCCCATTTCCAGACCATGGACCCACCTGGTTGACCAAGTCAACCAGGGTTGACCTAAAGGCCCATTAAGGGTCCAAATAGGTCATTTTGACCAAATGACCTCTCCAGACCCTGGGACCACTACCAGCAGACTCAGAATATCATTCTGAACTGGTTGGACCCAATCCCTGACCTTGGGTCAACTTGGTTGACCAAGTCAACCCAGTTGACCCATTAAGCCCTTTAAGAGCCAAAATATGTTATTTGATCTAGATGATCATTCCAAACCTTGAAAACACTTCTATCAGACTTTAAATATCATTTGAAATTGATTTAGTCCAAACCCTAGCTCTGGGTCAACTTGGTTGACCAAGTCAACCTAGGTTGACCAGATCAATCTTTAAGTTTTTACACTTTGAATCAAGCCTCAAATGCATTTTAAACTTTGTTTAAAACCCCATGAAGACCCTTTGAACACATCTTTCAATAATTAGGACTTGATGGGACCCTTGACCAAGTCACTAGTTTTTTTTTTGTCAACTAAACTAAGTTTAGTCAAATCTAGCCTATTTTGATCAAATCAACTTATTCCATCAAATCATTACTTTCAAGCCATCAGATTCATTTCAAATCATGGCCTTAATATGATCCAATGCTTAGCCAACCTAACTCAAGTCTAGTTGACCAAGTCAACACATTGATACTTGGTTAAATTAGTTCAAACCCTCTTAAAATATTCAAGCTCTAATGTCAAGTCATCAAACTCCCTTTGAATCAACCCAACAAAGTTTTAAGGCTTCCTCCCTTGCCACCTCAGCGTGGTTTGACTGGTTGACCAGTCAAACAGTCAATCCAAGCTTTGGGATGAGTCAAACTTGGTTAAATGGCTAAAATCATTTACTCAAACTAACCTATTTGATTTTATCCCAGTCCAGCAGCTAGTAAGACCTTCTAGAGTCTTCTTATACCAAGTTTAAGCTCTAGATTAGGTTTAGATTAAACCTAATCACCCCCCCCTCATGTGCTCCAAAGGACAAATGCCTTTCCACCTCTTTGTCCTCTTGGTCCTTTTATTCTCTGCTATCCAAACCAATTCCTGGGACACATGGCAGAATCAAAGGAGCCCCCAAGTGAATCTCAGCCACCCATTTTGCCTGGAAACATTTGAATAGGAGAAAACATTGAGATAAGGGAGTATTATTCAACCTACACTCTCTCTCTATCCCAGCCCCCTCCAGGCCATTTTTATTTTCGTTTGAGCTCCCAACGACTTCATCAATGATCTCCAATCCAAAATCCGGCGGTCAAAGATCACCGAAGAGGGGATTCTGGCCACCGTTGCTTGAAAATCATCCCAAACCTATAGCTCAAGATCTAGACGTTCTCAACCCTCGACGTCTTCAAGGGGAATAATCTAGGACAAACTACAAGCTCAGAACATCCTTAATCATCCAAAGCCGTCAATTCTATAGAGGTATATAGCTAACCCTAGTCTAGGATACACTAGATTAAATAACATTCTGTACAGTGAATTTTAAGTTTTAAAATCACTTCCAAACTGATTATGTTCAATCCCTCTAACTCTGTTTAAAATCTCAAGTCAAACCGTTGTTTCGTTTGTGAGAACGAGCTAAAAATGAGGTCTAGGGCTCGGTTCGTAGCTCATTTAAACTATACAGGATCACAGCCATTGATTTTTCGATTAACGGCTGAGATTTAGCCCTCCCGCGGTTCCATCTAACCACTGGATCGATCCCGTTTCTCAACCGTCATCCGGCTCAATCAGAACTGTAGGATTAGACCACAGATGATCCAACGGCGGACGGTATCCACTGACGCGGATTAGTGAAAGCGCGTGGGACCCACGCGCTTTCCCTAATCATTTGCAATGATTGCGGCGGCCAATCATTGGCCCGCCGCCGCGCGGTTTGAACCCGCCAACCAGCAATCGCTGCGTGTCTCTCCAGCCGCCGCTCTGCCGCCGTTTTGAATTAAAATAAAATTTTAATTATTTTTATGTTATTTTTAATCAGAGAACTACAAAAAATTGTTAAAAATTGATTTTAAATCCAAAAATTTAATGTGATATATCAAATTGCTTGGAATTTCAAAACCTTTATTGTAAAATTAAATTTACTTTAAAATATTTTCTGTATTTTAAGTAATTTCAAATATTAATTATTTGATTTATTTTAATTATTAATTAATTAAAATAAATCAAATTATTTTGAAAGTTTTAGGAAAATTATTTTAAAATATTCTAAACATCCAGAGAACTTTTAGAAGTTATTTTGAGCATTATTTTGATTTCATTTTGTTTTATTATCAAAATTACTCATATTATATATATATATATATATATATATATATATATATAATTTTGAAAGTTTTATTTTTAAAATTATATATACCTGTAAATTATTTTAAACATTATAAAATCTACTTGAGATTTTAATCAGAGATTGAGTTTTATTGGATTGATCCATTAGGGATTAAATAATGGGTAATTAGTTTATTAATTATCCATTATTTAAGCTTTATTTTCTAATATCCAAATTATATCTTGATTATGTTTAGGGTGCACACACTTGCACCTAGCTTTAGGGATCTCCTAGATTTAGGATTGGTTGTGATTGTGTATGTTTACATATACTTTTCCAAGGGTTAGTGACTTTGATTTGAATCCAATTAACCTAGTGAAATCATTAAGGACAAAAATTAAGGACTTTGTTTAGAGAACTTAGAATATTTCCCATAATTAGCATTCACCTCCTATTGAATTGAAACTCAAACCATTTGAACATAGTGACACTCTCAGCTCTAGGAAAATCTCCCACTGAATTTTGAAATCATTAAGCCCCTTAATTAATTAAACCTTCATTAGGCCTTAAAACCTTCCAAAAATTCTAATAAATTAAGATTAATTCTAAAATTATAAATAAGATCTCAAACTGACCAAAATTGAACCCTTTATCAATGAAAAATAAAAGCCCCTTGATTGGACTTTAAAATCAAGCTTAATTTAATTTTAATTTTAATTTAATATTTAATTAATTTAATTAATTAAAAAAAATTAAAAATTTCAAAAATTTCTCAAACACTTAGAGATCACTCCTTAGGTCAGTCCTGACCTTTGAAGTTGATTTAAAAGAGTTTGGAGGTTATTTGAATTCAAATCACAAAAAGGGCTTTAATTAAGCAATTTTAAAATTGCAATAAATACTCAAAACTTCAAAAATTCATAACTAATTCAAATAAACTCGAAATTGAGCAAACACAAAGGCATAAAACTCATGTTAAGGTCTAATATTTATTAAAAATATTAAATTTCCATAAATCAATCAATTTTGAAAAAGTCAACTTTTTGTCAAACCTAGTTCAAATTCAAGTGAAAACTTCAAACCTGCATAATAAAATCTAGAAAAATCCAATTTCAGCGTACTTACTATCTAACTGATCGTATTAAGGTCTAGTATTTTAATAAAATATTAAATTTCCAAAAAACACTTTAAATCAAAAAGTCAACTTTTAACCCTTGAATTAAATCATTAAAATAATCCAGAAAATTCTAAAATTCAATAAATAATTAAAAAATTTAGAAAACATCAATTTAATTTTAAAACTAGCAACCAATCAAATTCAATTAAAAATTAATCAATCTTCAAACCTTAATCAAACTTAAATTATTTAATCATATCGGGTACCACTAGGTAACCCAGGCCTACGAGGCTATTAAATTAGCCCCAAGGAAGGTGAAATAAACTTCACGGCCTCAGTGTGCAACAAAGATGGTATCCAACAAACAATCAACATAAATTTTAAAATCAATTTCAAGTCATTAAGATTTAAATTCAAATTAAAATCCCTTTAGCCTTCAACCACTTAGAACATCAAGCAACTTCAATCAAGTGCCTATTTAGGACATATCAAAACCACACAGCCTACCTCACACACTTTAGATGGTTTGCTAGGACAACCAACGCTAGTCTTAGGCTAGGCCGGTGTTTACTTTTTTGCTACTTACATGTGCCGGGTTTTCATGGTTTTATTGCATGCTGGTCGCTAAATATAAGTAATCTATATTGATGTGATTGTTTATTTATTTACTGCACTCTATGATGTGATTGATTATACGTTAGATCTACCCCTAGGTTAGGAATGATCTGTACTAATTCAATCTTATGCAGGTGGCCATGCTTGCATAGGGCATTTAAAATTAAACGGGGCAATCAAATAATTAAGCTTTAAATTAATATTATTTTATGCAAGTGCTAAGCATGCTAAGACCCCCTTTAAATCAAAAAGAGCATGGCCAAGTGTGGCTGTGATTGAGCATTTTTAATTTTTAATATATTAACTGCTTGGGACTTCAAATATAAATGCTGATTATTAGGATAACCCTACAGGATCGAGTCTAGATTTTTAACTTCCATTGATGTAATTTAAATGTATTTGAGTTGTAAATGTGTTAAGTGCTTTGAGATTAGGATGTTTAAACATCCAATTTGGAATCCAAAGAGGAAGGGACATCCCTTAGGTGAGAGTTCCCATCCATTTGGAGATTCAAATTAGGATGAATGTCAAATATCCAAAGAGAAAAGATAACACCCCTGTTCAGGGGGAGTTTCTTTTCATTTGGATATCCAGACCCGACGATCCAAGGAGTTCCAAGAAGACGAAGAAGTGAAGAACGAGAAGACCCATTCTCAAAGTCACTTGAGTCTTAGGAGTAGAATCCGGGTTATAGTCAGTGGTACCCGGCCACTTTACTTTTCTTGTAGACCATGGGTTATATTATTAAAAGGCACTTGCCTATGGACTTTAAATTTGAATATTTATTTAATTAATTTAATTATTTGATTGATGTTGATTGCGATTAAGGACCTGCATGCTTTTAGTAGTTTATTTTGCTATCTTGCTTGTCGTATTTGATTTAGCTTGGAATCCGATCGGAGGCTCGTGATGGTACGGTCATAAACTATTTCTACTTAGACAAAATTTAAAAAATTTTAGGCTCAGATAGTATCTCTAACACTTTTAAGAAGTAAGCCCGGACCCGCCGGGAGTTTTTCATGCATATATATTGAAACTTCTCTTCCTTATTAGGCACCTCCCCGCCTGCGGGTTTTGGCAGACCACCTGACATATTAGGGTGCAGTTCTATCCAAGGGGATGTTGTGCAATCTCTAGGATAAAACCTATTTTTAAGCCTGATTTTAAAATTACTTCATTCTGATTTCAAGTATCTAATCGAGTCTACTAGCGTGCATTACATTAGATACAAATTAAAATTTGAGTCTAAATCTTAATTGCATTTCTAGCTAAGCATTTAACCCATCATATATTAAGGGGTCAATTAGGATCTGCTCTAGATGTCGACCCCAATTCTTTAACCCAATCTTAATCAATGTTCCTACCACTCTTGCATAATTGACTTGACTCATGGTTTTAAAGGGTTTAGGTGGTTTAGCTGGCTCCCCAATCCAGGCTGGGGTAAGTCCAGATTACAATGCATTAGCTAGGTTATGGGTCACTGATTTTCAGTACTCATTTTAGACTTAAGTTTTGAGGCAAATGTTCAATCTTAAGACCTCAACTTTTGAAAATCTAATTCCCACTTTCTAATAAAATTGATCACTCAAACAGTAAATCTCTTTCAATCTAATTCAAGCCCAACACTTAGGATAGTTTGAGGTGTTTTTGAAGTAATTCAGAATCTCAAAACACCTCCTACCCTTTTTCCTTTGACTCCAGAAAGAACTATTCAAATTTTTTCCAGTCCCTATTGAAACTCCAATCCCTACCTCCCTTGATATCAAGCTTTGAATTCTGTAATGAAATTCGTATCGCTGTTTTAATCGAGAGTATCCATAGGAAGATTTCTATTTTCCTATGATGTAATTAACTACGAGGGCTTGCGCTCGTAGGAGATTTAGAAACCTAGACCAGATTTTCAAAAATTAAGTTTTCAAAACCTTCAATTAATTATCTTTGAGAAATTCAAACCCAACGATCATTATCGTTATATTCAAACTATTGATAGTGATTAATATCTTCATTCTTTGGATAGATATATCAATTACAATCATAACTTTGATTATGATATTAATGATCCATCCATTCAGATAAACATAGTCAAACAGTGGATTAAACATCACATTGATCTTTCAAGATCGTATATTGTTTCTCCTTGAGTTTGATTATGATAATCAAAATAAATTTAAAATTTAAAATCTGAACCTATTAGGGAATGATATATTCACCTTTCGAGGTGATATATCATTCAAAATAAGTGTTTGATTATACAATTTAAATTTCAAAAATTAAATATTTCACAAAGAAAATTAAACATTTTCAAAAAAATATTTTTCAATCAAAGAGGGTGCCCAGACTAAGGCTCCTTCACCTTCTTCCCATCGAGTTTCCATTTTTGCTCAGCTCTCTCACCCTGAGACTGATGAGCAGACCCTGGCACTTCGTTGAGCTCCTATTCCCATGATCTCTCAGGCAGTGGGTTTAGACTTAGCCTTATCCTCCACATCTAACCTTGGGAGAAGGGCCTAGAAGAATAAAAATTGAAGAGTTCGTTTAGATGCATCTAAGGCAGTTAGGTAGCATATGGTAGATTCAGTGCTCAGTAGGAGCCAGTTTAGCCTAGGGTGGTCCTCTTGTAGTGGGAGCCATGCCTACTTTCAGTCACTTTGACCCCGAAGGACCTAGTTGCACCTGAGATAGAGGTAGTCTAGGGAGGATGCTTCTCTCCTCTGACAAATGGTGGTGATGAGGAGGACGTTGCTAACATCTGGTGGCCCCTCCTGTTACTACTACTCTCCCATGCAGTAGGGTCCCTAGGGATGATGCTGCTCGAAACATCACTCAGAGGATTCAAAGTATGATTTACTTTGCATGGGATAGAGGTCCTATCAGTAGGAAGAAGTTATTCCACCAGATTTCTCAGGCTCGTGTTCAGCTGTAGAGACAGTCTTTATGATAAAGATATTGGTGGTAGAGAGGACAGCCATCACAGCAACTGGTCAGTTATGTTCCTTCAGTTATACCATAGATAAGAGCTCCCACTGTCAGATAACACCCCCGTCATCATGGACATAGATAACAATTGGAGCCTGCCTGACCTCAGCTCAGTTCAGTTATTATAGCTCCTTCACAGCCAGTTACCCCTACTAGGTCCCATCACAGCAGATGGGTGTGGAGATGCTGATAGGTGAACTCTCATGTCAAGGAAATATAGTTAGTTATTATAATTAGACAGTTAGACATAGTCGCTCCTTCATGATCAAAGGCAATTTTGATAGTATGTGATACAGTAGCAGATACGGATGATGTTGGCCCTCTAGATAGTTCACCAGTCCAGGTAGAGTCAGCCCCTATTCTTAGCCCCCATAGGGTCTCTTCCCCTGTAGGTCCGTATATAGAAGCCTTTTGTCAGACTCACGCCGAGGAGGACACACTTGAGGAGGAATCAGATAGAGATGTACCGATGCACCGAGTGTGTGTGATTACTAAACGAGGTCTCTCAAATGAGCAGAGAGAGCCATGTGATGGAGATGTGTAGGGAGAGGCTAAAGTAGGTGGATCTCCCCAATTAATTGAGATAGATGCCATAGTTCTACAGTTATAAACACAGATGGATAGAGCCATGGTAGTGATGACCCCTCAGTTGAAATCCTTGGGGGTCATACCCCAAGTTAGGGGCTTAAGTACTCTTAGTACATCCAGGGATGAGCTAGTAGAACCACCTATAGTAGTACCTGTTGGTGTTGAAAGCGGGTTTTGAAAAATTTAGTCTTCTTTGGGAATTTTTGAATTAACATTAAAATTTAATTCTAAAATCAAACATTCCAACAAAAATATTATACCACCTCGGGAGGTGGAAATAAAATTTTAGGATGGGGTTCAGATTTAGAATTAAGAATTCTATCTTGAATATCGTAGCCAAATTCAAAAGAGAACTTCATATGGCCCCTAAAGGGTCAAAATAAGGTTCAGTCAAATATCGGGCTACAATAATCAAGAGGAGCGATCGTTATTTTTATATTCGAATTCATTTTAACAAAATATATATCTCCTTGAAGGGAGAAGATATCATTTGTTAATAATCGTTCGAACATAACGATAACGATCATTACTGATTTGATTTTTCCCAAAGATAACTAATCGAGTTTTTAAAAATTAGTTTTGAAAAATTAGATGTGGGTTCTAAATCTCCTATGAGCGCAAGCCCTCGTAGTTAATTACATCATGGGAGGCCGGAGTCCCCTACGAAAACTTTCGATTAGAATAATGACAGAAATTTTGTTTAGAGATTTCTAGGAGTGATGCCAAAGAGGTGAATTTGGATTTTGAAAAGGGATTGGAGCAAGATTTAACACTTATTTTGGAATCAAATGAGGAAGGGTAGGGGACACTTTAGGATTCTGAAACAATTCAGAAGTGCCCCGATCTAAGCGAAATATTGGGCTTTAAATTTTGGATTGAAAGAATATTTAATTTGAGTTGAGCATTTTATTAGAAATTTGGGATTGTATTCCCGGAGGTTGGGGTCTTATGATTCAAAAAGAGACCTGCCCCAGATCTTAGATCTAAATTTGGCGACTGGAACACAGTAGTCCGAACCTAACTAATGTAGTGCAAAATCCGGACTTACCCCAGCCTGGATTGGGGAGCCAGCTAAACCACCTAAACGCTTCAAAACCATGAGTCCGGTCTTTTGATGCAGAGTGATCAGGGGCGTTATTTAAGATTGGTTTAAGAAGTTGGGGTCGACATCTAGAGCAGATTCCTAATTGACCCCTTGACTTATGTCGGGTGGAATGCTTAGATTAAAATGCAATTAAAATTTTAATTTAATAAGTTTCTAATGCGATGCATGCTGGTTAGAGTATCCAAATCTGGTATGCATGAAATTTTTTAAAAAGGCTTATAAAATAATTTTTTTTGAAAAGACTAGACTTCCCCAGATCCAGCACCTCATCCTCATAGGTCGGATTATCTGGACTCTACCCACGGGCGGGGAAGTGTCTTATAGCAAGGAGGGAGAGAGATGCAGTAATATGCATGCGACCCCGGATGATTCCGGCTATTCCCTAGGTCGTTAAATTTCTATGTGATTTAAATCTTAAAATTTTAAATATAGGTTATGAATAGAAATATTTTTGGTCCTTAAAGAGCCTAACGAATTCCAGGCTAAAACAAAAACGACATGCAAGCGCCAAAGAACTAAAAAAAATATGCAATCCTATACATAATCAAATTAAATCACAACACACTAAATAATCAAATTAATTAAATAAATGTCCATAGGCAAATTGCCTTGCTTATTACAACCCAGAATTACATAAATTAAAAGTGGCCGGGCACCACTAACAACAACACGGATTCTAATCCTAATACAGACGCAAGTGACTTTGAGTGGGATACTCTATGTCTTCAGCTTCTCGGTCTTCTCTTCCTCGAGCTCCTTAGATTCTTCGTGGTTGGATACCCAAATGGAAAAGAGAACTCTTCCCTTGAGGGGGAGGTTACTCTTTCCACTTTGGGTAGTGAAGTGATCCAAATTTGGAGTTCCAAATGGATAAGGACTATCCCCCGAAGGGGTATCCTTTCCTCTTTGGAATCCAACCTTTGGATCTATGTATCCCAAACTCAAAGTGTCACTTTCACAACTCAATACTCAAACAAATTACATGAATATAAAAACAAAAATTCTAGACTCTCCTGCAGGGTTATCCTAAGCATTTAAATATTAGAATACATCCCAAGCAGTTATATGTATATACGTGCAAAAAAGTAAACACGCTTGGCCACGCTCTTTTTATTTGGGGGCTAAGCAGCTGAAGCACCTGTAGCATTTATATTTATGATTTATTTAGCCCCCTTTATTGCCCTGCACGAGCGTGGCCACCTGCAGAAAATCCAGTGAGCATCCAGATCGTTCCTAACCTAAGGGTAATCTAATCGCCCATCACATCAATTCACAGAGTGCAGTAAAGAAAGTAAACAAACACATCAATCAATCTCAATCATAACATGCAATGAAAACTCGAAAAACTCGGCACACAGTAGAAAAGGAAACATCGGCCTAGCTTAAATCTAGAGTTGGTTGTCCTAGAAAATCATCTAAAGTGTGTGTAGAAGGTCGTGTGGCTGGGTAGATCCTAGGATTGGTAATTGATTGAAGTTGTTTGATGTCCTGATTGGTTGAAAGGCTTAAGGGAGATTTTAATTGAAGTTTAAGTCTTAATGGTTTAAATTTGATTTTAAAATTGATTTTAATTGTTTGTTGAATACCACCTTTGTTGCACACCGAGGCCATGAAGTTTATTTCACCTTCCTTGGGGCTAATTTAATAGCCTCGTAGGCCTGGGTTACCTAGTGGTACCCGATATAATTAAGTGATTTGAGTTTGATTAAAGTTTGAAGATTAATTAACTTTTAATTAAATTGATTTGTTGCTGGTTTTAAAAACAAATTGATGTTTTCTGGAATTTTGAATGATTTATTGAATTTTAGAATTTTATAGATCATTTTAATTAGTTAATTAAGGGGTCCAAAGTTGACTTTTCAAATTAAAATTAATTTTGTAAGTTTCAGATTTTTAATAAATATTAGACCTTATGATGAGTTGTTAGACTATTAGTACACTCAATTTGGAGTTTTCTATAAAAAGTTATGATTTTTCGAAGTTCGAGCCTAGTTTTGAACTACTATTGACCGAAAAGTTGACTTTTTGACTTTGACCAGATTTTGGAGATTTGACATTTTTAGAAAATACTAGACCTTAATTGGAGTTGATTGACACTAAGTTTGCTCAATTTAGATTTTTCTGTAATTAGTTATGCACTTTCAAAGTTTCCTTAATTATTGAATTTTTAAAATTGCTTAATTAGGAATGTTTTGATCATTTTGATCCAAACTCATCCCAAACTGCATGGAATCAATCCCAAAGGTCAGGAATGACCCATGGGAGTGTTTCCAAGTGTTTGGAAATTATTTTGGATTTTTAATAATTTTTAATTAATTAATATAATTAATTATTTATTTTCATTAAAAGTCAAATTAAAGTTAAATTAGGAGTCCAGTCAAGGGGCTTTTATTTTTCCTAGGAATAGAACTAAGTTCAAGTCAATTTGAGGTATTATTTGTAATTTTTGGAGTTAATATGGATTTATTATATTTTTTTGAATTTTCTGGGTCCTTAAATGGGCTAAAACTTTGGGTAATTAATTTTCTGACCTAATGACCTCCAAATTCAGTGAAATTTGGACCTAAGGCTCATTATGTCACTAAGTTTTCTGTGTTCAAATTTCACCCCTATTGGGTGTGTGTACAATCCCCTAGGCAATTTCTAAGTTTTCTAGAATTTTTACTAAATATTTTCCCTAGGTGTTTCTATTGTTCAAATGGGCTTGAAATTTGGTGTGACTAACTATGACCCAAATGTACACACACAGCACAAAACCTGCAGCCTAATTCTACACAGGAAGGGAGTTATGAATTTTCAAAATTTTGGGTCCAAATTGGACCCATAACCTTAAAAATTCACATCACAGAAAAACACAGAGCATCTGACCCTAGAAAAATTACAGGATATGCCTAAGATGCTCATGAACATTCCACCAAAATTTGGGATCCATTTGATCCCTGGATTGCAAGAAAATTAAGAAAAACTAAAATCAGATAATTGCAATTTAACCACAATCCAGGGCTCAAAACATCTTGATTTTAATTTTAATAAATACTACACTTAATTACCTTTCCAACGAGCCTAAAAACATCAATTTTGGTAGAAAAATGAATTTTCTGTGAATTTTGGAATTTTTTGGACATTTTTTGAATTAATTTTGACTCAAATTGATATTTAAACGGCGGTGGCAATGATTGCGCCGCCCGCCGCCGTTCGACACGTGGCAGGACACGTGTCAGATCCTGGGCGGATCACTTAAACACGTCGGACGGTCGATCCGACCGTCCGATCGACCGCGCGCGAAATCGACGGCTGGGATCAAGCCACGTCGCCCGCGCGGTCGTCTGAAGGGCGCGGGTTTGAACCCAGGGGCCGTCGCGCGATTAGTTCAGCTGGCGTGGCCGGTTCTGGGCCGTCCAATCACGCCTGAAGGCGCGATCGGGCGGCTCTGGTGGATTTTCGCGTTCTTGGGCTCTCTGAACTTGTAGTTTGTCCACGCTCAAGTTTGCAGAAGACCCCAACAGATTTTGACGGCTGGATTTGAAGATATCAAAGAGAGAAGGTATTTCTCTCTTTTCTCTCTCCTTTTCCACTAAAATGGAGGTTTTAATGGTGGAAATGGTGGGGGAAGGCTTGGAATGGCCTAGGGAGGTGTTGGAGAGTATGGGGAGCTGCTGGAGAGTCTTGGGGAAGCTGGAGTTTGGGACTTAGGCCAAGAAATGAGCAATATGAGGGTTAGGGCCAAATTTTTCCACTTAACCCTCATCACTTGAAATGAATGGCTTGGATCTCACCATGGGTGCCTTGGATGCTTGCCAAGTGTCCCATGAGCAGCCCAAGATTAGGAAAAGGCTGGTGGATTGAGAGGGATTGCCTTGAGCCAAGAGGGGGGGGACCACACCTCTTTTCCCTCATTTGGCTAAACCAAGCCTAAGCAAGGTTTAGGGAGCTGGTTTGTGGCCTCTTAGGGAGGGAAATTAATCCCTTTTGAGCAGGTGGGAGCAGGTTTTGGGAGAGGGGAAGGGCTTACCCATTTGGCATGGTCAAAAGCTCATGATTTTGCCTCATTTCAACATAACTTGACCCATTGACTTGTTGACTAGTCAATGATGACTAGGATGTGCATGGGAGGAGTCAAATGTGCTGTAGGAGTCAATATCAAGAGACATAGGGCCATGGTGTTGAGACTTTAAGTGAATACATGAAATTGGAGAGGGTTTTGACCCCTCCAAATGGGTTGACCAAGTCAAACCTAGGGAGGATTGACTTGGAAATCTTTGGACATGTCATGAGTGTCCAAACAAATGATTTTGAAGTATTAGATTGGTTTGAGATGGATTCAAATGTTGAAAATAACAATGGTTGGGTTAAAGGTAGATTTGGTCAACCATAGTTGACTTGGTCAAACAAGTCAAACCAAGGAGTGGGTTTGATTTCAATGGGTCTCAAATATCATAAAACATTCATTAGAAGAGGTTTCAAAAGTTTAAAATGTTGAACGATGTTAAATTTTGGTCAAAAGTCCAAAAACCCCTTTAAAGGGTATTTTGGTTATTTTGACCCCGGATGAATCCTGGGTCGAGGTGGGTCCAAAACGATGTAGATTAATGTTAAACATATCAATATCAAGGGTCTGGAGGTGATTAGAGGGTTTGGGGGAAATTCCAAGGTCAAATTTCCCAAAATAATGGGTCCAGTAGCACAGGCCGTAAATATTTGAAGATTTTACAGCCTTTGGATTTAAATTTATTTTCTGGGGTTAGAGACTCCAAAATGGGCTCAAACTTGGAGGGTTGCCTCTAGAGACACATCACATCAGTGTACAACTGATAGATCATGAATCAGAGATCATTTGACTGAGGTTTGAAATGTTTGAAAATTCCCTGAAAAAGGCTTTTAGGACTCAGGTCTTTGGCCTTGAATTCTGGATTTGGAAATCTGAATTTGATATAGATCTTGAGTTTAAGTATCTGGATTTAAATCATCTCAACCATTCATGATCATTTGGAGTGATCATAAGTGTTTGAAAGTGATTTGAACTAGATCAAAGGCAGGATCAAGATCTGAACTAGGGTTTGAATCTTGGACTAGGCTGGAGTCTGGATTCTGATCGAGGTCAGAACTGAATCAAGGTTTGGATTGACTTAAGTTCAGGGTTGATTTGAAGTCTGGATTAGGCTCTAATGACCTCATACAAAAATGAGGTCAACAAATGGACCCCCAATATGTGTAATGGAATGAAGTTATATTACACATATTGGCGTTGACCGAATTAAAAAGTCAAGTTTTAAGTTCTAATCCTAAAGAAAGGAGGAAAACCTTAACCTTAGAGGACCGGGTAGAAGGTAGAACTAGGATGGTGCCACAGAGGGCTTCTCCACCACTAGTGGTTCTAATCCTAAGGAAAGGCAGCACCTATCCTAAAGGAAGAGAAGAAAAGGTAGAACTAGGATGGTGCCGCAAAGGGCGTTATCCACCACTAGTGATGATCATGTGGGGAGGAAGCTTGCTCCACACAGAGGATCGAAACAGGATTAAAACTAGGATGGTGCCACAAAGGGCGTTATCCACCACTAGTGGATGATCATGTGTGGAGGAAGCTTTCTCCACACAGAGGATCTAAACTGGATTGAAACTAGGATGGTGCCACAAAGGGCGTTATCCACCACTAGTGGATGATCATATGGGGAGGAAGCTTGCTCCACACAGAGGATCTAAATTGGATTGAAACTAGGATGGTGCCACAAAGGGCATTATCCACCACAAGTGGATGATCATGTGGGGAGGAAGCTTGCTCCACACAGAGGATCTAAACTGGATTAAAACTAGAATGGTGCCACAAAGGGCGTTATCCACCACTAGCGGATGATCATGTGGAGAGGAAGCTTGCTCCACACAGAGGATCTAAACTGGATTGAAACTAGGATGGTGCCACAAAGGGCGTTATCCACCACCAGTGGATGATCATGTGGGGAGGAAGCTTGCTCCACACAGAGGATCTAAACTGGATTAAAACTAGGATGGTACCACAAAGGGCGTTATCCACCACTAGTGGATGATCATGTGGGGAGGAAGCTTGCTCCACACAGAGGATCTAAACTGGATTGAAACTAGGATGGTGCCACAAAGGGCGTTATCAACCACTAGTGGATGATCATGTGGGGAGGAAGCTTGCTCCACACAGAGGATCTAAACTGGATTGAAACTAGGATGGTGCCACAAAGGGCGTTATCCACCACTAGTGGATGATCATGTGGGGAGGAAGCTTGCTCCACACAGAGGATCTAAACTGGATTGAAACTAGGATGGTGCCACAAAGGGCGTTATCCACAACTAGTGAACGTGATCCTAAGGAAAGGAGGAATCCTATCCTAAAGGAGAAGGTGAGCAAGCGTAAAATTTGAAAGATATATACACATAAAACACACTTGATTCAAACTGGCTTATATTTTATTGATTGGGTCCGCGCTACATCAAGCATAGTACTTCTTAAGGAAATGCTTGTTAACAGGTAACATCGGGTGGTTTCCCTTATAATCCACTAGCTGATACGAGCCTCCTTCGTAGGCCATCTCTATAACGAAGGGTCCCTCCCAGGTTGGTTCAAACTTCCCACCGATCTTTCGGTGGGCTAAGATAGGTCTCCGAAGGACCAAGACCAAGTCTCCTACTTGGAAGGTTCTAGGTCGCACTAACTTATCATGGGCTTGAACCATTCGTGCCTTATATAACTCTAAATTTTGTTGAGCTTGGAGACGACGGTCCTCGAGGCCTTCGAGTTCTTTAAGTCGAAGCTTTACATTCTGCTCAATTGTAATTTGATTTTGAATGGAAATTCTGAGCGAGGGAATTTGCACTTCTAAAGGGAGTACGGCCTCAGACCCATACACCAGTGCAAATGGTGTGGATTGGGTCGGTGTTCTATAAGTGGTCCGATAGGCCCACAGAGCTTCCACCAACCTCTCATCCCATTGGTGCTTATTGTCATCGAGGGTCTTTTTAATAATTTGCACCAAAGTCTTGTTGAAGGCCTCGGCCAACCCATTAGCCCGAGGGTAGTAGATTGTCGAGTATCTCCAAATGTTATGACGTCTTACAAAACTGTTGATTTTTGTAGACTTGAATGCGGACCCATTATCAGATATAATTCTGCGGGGCACGCCGAATCAATATACGATATGGTCACGAAAGAAATTTAGGACATGGTGTGATGTTACATTGCGTAAGGGGATCGCTTCCGCCCATTTTGAAAAATAATCAGTCGCGGCAAGTATAAAGCGATGACCCTTCGAAGAAGGAGGGTCAATTGGTCCGATAATATCCGTGCCCCAACTTTCAAAAGGCCACGAAGCTATCGTGGGGTGCAATATGTTAGGCGACTGATGTAAAATCACACCATGAACTTGGCATTGATGGCAACATTTTGCAACATTCATGCAATCGTCAATCATCGTAGGCCAGTAGTATCCAAGTCTTTTAATCTTCAACTTCATTTTTGGACCCAATTGATGGGCACCGCATAGTCCAGAATGGACCTCATTAATGATCTTGAGGGCTTCCTACTTGTCTAAATAATGTAGCCACATCTGATCGAATGAGCGGTGGTACAGCGCATTGTTGACTAAAGTGTAGGATAGGGCACGTTTCTTGATCTGGTTGGCGAGGGACTTGTCCTGGGGAAGTTTGCCACCATCGAGATAGTCGATTAATGGTTGTCTCCAATCGCCCTCTTCCTTAATCTCTGAAGAGGCAGAAAGGACTTGAGATGACTGTTTGTTGATGTGCTCTAAGTCTATGGGAGATAGGACCTTACGACCCTGAATCTCTATAGGAATTGAGTCTTCTTCCGGGCACGCAAATTCTTTTGCAAGCTTTGCTAGGGCATCCGCCACAGAATTACTTCCACGTGGAACCCTATACAAAGTTACTACAGGGATCTGCTCGAGTAGGTGATTAGTGTATTGGTGGTACTTGAGGAGATTAGGATTCAAAACCTTATAGGTTCCTGCGACCTGGTTGATCACCAGTTGGGAATCACCAAAGATTTTAATCTCTTTAATCTCCATCAAGATTGCAAGTTCCAAGCCAGTTATCAGAGCCTCATATTCAGCCTCATTATTTGTGCAAGGTTCTGACAAATGGTAGGAAAAGTGCATCATCCCCTTTCCTGGTGTTATGAAAATTAGGCCAATGCCAGCTTTCCCGGGGATCATAGATTTTTGGGTTTTATCCCGTCGAGAAGACGCCGCACCATCAAAATACAACTCCCAAGCATGGTCATTGGATTCCCTTAAACTCATGATTTGTTCGTCTGGTAAATCATCATTCAAAGGAGAATCCGCCGGCAGCGGGTGTGTTGCGAGGAAGTCGGCTACGGCCTGCCCTTTCACTGCACGTAGGGGAATGAATGTAATTTCAAATTGAAGCAATATCATGGACCAGCGAGCCAAGCGTCCTGACAACGTTGGCTGGGTCATAAGATATTGTAAAGGGTTGACCTTAGAAATCAAACAAATTAAATGAGATAGCATATAATGTCTTAGTTTTTGGGCTGCAAAAACTAGAGCAAGGCAATGCTTCTCGATTGAAGGATATCGAATTTCTGTAGGAAGAAGCCTCCGACTAAGGTAATAGAGAGCATTCTCCTTCCCTTCGTCGTTGACCTGAGCTAACAGGGCACCTAAAGACTCATCTAGGGCCGCAGTGTAGAGGATCAAAGGTTTCCCCGGAATAGGGGCTGCCAAAACTGGTGGATTTGTAAGGTATTCCTTGATATTGTCAAAAGGGCTTTGACACTTCTCATTCCAAATGAATTTGGCATCTTTCTTAGCAAGGGCCGAGAAAGGTTGACATCTCCCAGAGAGATTAGATATGAATCTTCTTATATATGCCAACCTACCTTGAAGAGACCTTAATTGAGTAAGGCTCTTAGGAGGTGGCATATCTAAGATGGCTTCAATTTTCAAAGGATCAATCTCAATCCCACGGTGCCTCACTACGAACCCTAAGAATTTCCCTGATGTGACACCGAAAGCACACTTTAGGGGATTCATTTTGAGGTCGTAGCGGCGCAACCGCTCGAAAACAACTCTCAAGTCATAAAGGTGAGACTCTTTGGCTTTACTCTTGACAACTAGATCATCAATGTAGCACTCGATTTGATTGTGGATTAAGTCGTCAAAGATGTAGGTCATGGCCCGCTGGTAGGTTGCGCCGGCATTTTTAAGACCAAAGGGCATCACTTTATAATAAAAGATGCCTATAGGGGTCCTGAATGCAGTGTTTCTCTCATCTTCTAGGGCCATCCTGATTTGATTGTAACCAGAGAAGCCATCCATAAAGGAGAAAACAGTATGCGAGGAGGCAATGTCCACCATAAGCTCGGGTATGGGTAGAGGAAATTCATCCTTGGGACATGCCTTATTCAGATCCCTATAGTCGACACAAATCCGGATTTGACCATTTTTCTTTTGAACTGGTACGACGCTAGCTACCCAAGAAGGGTATTGTTCTTCTCGGATAAACCCAGCCTCAGCCAGTTTCTTAATTTCAGAACGACTTGTTGCTCAATCTCTAAACGCATGCGTCTAGGGGCTTGCTTAACAGGAATGGCATCGTGCCGGATTTCAAGTTTATGAACTGCTACCTCAGCGGGCAAACCCGGCATTTCATCGTATGTCCAGTCGAATCAATCCCTAAACTCAAAAAGGAGTTGTATCAGATCCTGAGACTCATCCTCGCTCAATAAAGCACTTATAAAAGTAGGGCGAGGGTCGTTGTCAGTTCCTAGGTTGATTTCTTTTAGCTCGTCGACTGTCGATTTAATCTCTTCCTCAAATTCAGGGGGTGCATCCCGAACTTGAGGCTCATCGGGATCGTCTAAAGTCTCCAGACAAAGTTCGTCGAGGGGACTGACGGCTTCAGTAGGGACATTTTGAGATTCAAGATGGTAAGTTATCATTAAGCAGTATTCGTCGTCATCAAACGAACTGACGGTACCAAAGCCAATACCACATGTTGAATTTTTATTGGTCTTTGTTTTCCAAATATTTTCATGGTATCTAGCTTGACCCTTAGTCCATCGATACGGTACGGGACCTTTAGAAAAAGTGTTCTTTACACAAACAGGAAAGTAGCCAAAAGGTAATTCCATTAATTCATTGAAATCTGCCTCCTCGAGGGTTACATCACCTTCATCCCTTGAGAAGGAGGAGCCAGGGACGAATTTCCGGGCTTTCCTTATTTCACCGCTTAGGTTAGGGGCCTCTTTAATCTCTAACCCTGCAACTCTTCCAGCCGACAGCGGGGTCAAGGATAGGGCCTCAATTCTCCTACTATGCTTTTCATACATTGTCAATTCAGGCTCGTCACTTTCAATCTTTGGGACATCAACCTCGGGGTCACTATCCTTATCTAAAGTGAGATCAAACTTTGGAGAAACATTTTTATTTTGATAATCAAAAGGAATTTCAATCCCCCGTTTTTCCAGCTCTTCATCGGAGCTTGACTCCGGATTAACATACACCGGGATTATTCTTCTTTCAAGTGAAACACGGCCTCGACCCCGTGCCCTTTGAGCCATCCTCCCACCTCTTTGAGGTAACATGTTCGGAGGCCTAAGGACAACGATGTCGAGCTCACTTTCACTATCAGATTCTTGTATCTTTTGATCTTTTTCTTTTCCTTTTGATTCTTGATTTTGATTAGAGCTTTGCTCACTTTTTTGTTCCTCGATTTTGATCTCAACTTTAGAATAAGGGGAGGACCCCTTTAGTATGAAATAAGCAGCATCCTCGTAGATCCCTATCTCTTGAATCGAGAATGGTTGCAAATCACCCCTAATTACATGTTCAATGCCATCTCGTTGGTACTTGACGCATTGATGTAGGGTAGATGGAACCATTCTGTATTCATGAATCCAAGGCCTACCTAGAAGTGCATTAAAGGACGTTGCCGAATCAATAATATGAAACTTTGCTTCGGTTTTCAATTCTCCTATCTCTAACAAGAGGGTAATCGATCCCAAAGCCCTCTCACCTTTCTCGTTGAACCCACGTAGCACCAACCTGTCGGTGGCGAGCTTACTGGTATCAACTCTAAGGTAGGCGAGGGTTTTCACATTCATCACGTTGTCCGATGCACCCGGATCAACAAGGACTCTTGATAACTTAAAATTCCCTACATCAACGGTAATGTAGAGAGGACGATTATGATCAGCAGTTCCCAATAGTAGGTCTTCATCTGAGAATGTTACTCCTGGAACTTCTTTGAAGTAGAGGGCTTCATCTTTTGAGGTTGAAGCCAGTTGAGCAAGGCAAATCTCAGGGTCGAGAAGTGCCTTGATTAAAGACTCTCTCATTTCCTTAGATAGAATGAGAGCATCATATAAGCTCAACTTGGCTGGCAACTTCCTAAGATGGGCTAGGACATTGTAATCAACCTTAGGAGTGATAGACTCAAAACCCGGTGGAATCAATGGAAAATCAGGATGATGAGGAGAATCTGGAATCGGATCGCTAGAGACAACTCGCTTGCCTTTTTCCTGAGGAGGAAGCCTAGGGGGTAAGACTTTGCCACCACGAAGTTGTACCTCTACGATTGAATCGGGAGGACAAACTGTGGGGGAGTCTACACTCTCCATAGGCTGCACATCGTCGCTATCTGAAGAGGAGTCAGAATCTAAAAGTTCTATCACGATAGGTTTCCCAGTGAAATTAATTTCAGGGAGGTCGCTATCTGATAAGATCTCAAGCTCGACATCCCCTATAGAAGTCAAATCTGGAAGATCAAATTTTTGAGGCTTTGGATCGATCTCAATAGAATTTTGAACTTCTTTGGAAGAGTTATCAACTTGCATTTCATTTTCATGGTTAATCATAAAAATTGAAGCAGAAGGATATTTTTTATTAAACTTATGACCCTTTGCCTTTGATGGGGCAAAGTAAAACTCAGATAACAAGAGTGGGGATGGGGCTTTAATGCCTCCATCGGCCGTTTGAATACATCTCTCATCAACATACTTCCTCTCTACAACAATATCTCTCTTTTCTTTTTCATTTAATACAGTAGTTCCTACGACTACTGGAGAGGGAAGTAGTTCAACATCCTCCTGCGAAGCATCCAGGTCAACCTCCCAAATCGGGCCCTGGGCTGTCGTGGGCATCTGTTGAGAAAGATGATAAGACTTGTTAATCGACCTTTTAAGTGCCCGGGATAAAGTAATATCCCAACCATCTTCAATTGAAAGAGAAGGGTTAGAATTGTTACCTGATATTATCTTGATGGACCCTTGTTCCGGATTGACCAAATACTCTTTTGGAAGCACAATATTACCTTTTTTGATATTCCTTTCAAGCCAATCTTTGAAAATAATGCAGTCCTCGATGGGGTGGCTGACCATGCGGTGGTAAGGACAGTAGTTTGGATCATCCTTTCTTTTTATGTCATCTGGCCGCCTTGCTTCTGGCAATTGAAAATCTAACTTCTTCGAAAGACTCTTAAAGATTTTTCCTATCACTTCCCTCTTGAATAAGTAAGGTTTTGTCAACCTTTCTTTAAAGGGAATGAAAGAGGAATCTCTTGTAGGTTGTGAGGTCACTTGAAAAGGTTGTTTCTGAGCTAACTGTGGTGGAGGAACACTAGGCTGGCTAACAACTGGTTGTTTCCCCTTATTAACTACTGAAACTGTAGCTCTCTTTTCAAATGATTTGATCGGCTTATCAACCTTCTTTTCTCCAGAAAGATCCTTCAAGAATGACATCCTAGGAGCCTCTTCCTGCAGGTTACTAGCTTTGTTTAGAAGTTTTTTAAAAGTTTTTATAGTGAAACCCTTCAGAAGAAAAGCAACAGGGCCGTGGATATTCTTCAAAAGTATTTCCACTGCATGTTGCTCTTGCAGCTGGGGTTCACACTTCATCGAAAGGTTTTGCCACCTTAAGATGTACTCAACCAGAGACTCTCCCGGCTTTTGTTTTTCAACGACCAGATCGCCCACAGTAGTGCACTGCTGTGCTCCTGAAAATCTCTTTAAGAATAGATTTTCAAGTTCAGTAAAGGTTCTTACTGAACTGTTGGGCAAATCTGCATACCATTCAAAAGCTATGCCAGAAAGACTACTAACAAATTGGCGAAATAGTAGAGCATCTGACCCCCCGGCATTGCAACAGCTTACACGGAAGTGGGCTAGATGCTGTCTCGGGTTTTCAATTCCAGTAAAGATTTTAAAAGATGGTGGCACGAAGCCCTTAGGGTAAGGAACCAAATCATATTCCTCAGGGTAAGGTCTACCCTTTGGAATAGATGTAATTCCTTGCGATTGGGCTAAGGCCTCCCTTACCTGATCCTCAATTAGTTGCTTAATATCTTTTTGAGCCGGTGCTGGGGGAATGACCGGAGGGATTGAAGAGGTTGTCGGCTGAACTGGGGGATCCGGTAACACTGGCTGCTGGACAGGTGGAAGCACTGAAACAGACTCTGGGATTTTATAACTGGCTTCTGCCCTTCTTGCTCTGTCGGTGGCTTTCAAAGCAGATTTTTGTAACTCAAGAGAAGTCTCATGCGACTTGTCCAATCGTTGCTGCATTTCTTTAACCTGTAGTAACATTTCTGTCACTTGTGCTTCCAGGTTCTTGATGTGCTGCTCATCTCTAGCTCTCACTGACTCATCTAAATCTGAATCAATGGCTGCTGAACCCTCCTCTTTGCCAGACCGGTGCTTACTTGGTTCAGTTTCTTTAACGGACCCTCTAGTTTCAACCAAGTAAATATCACTAATAGGAGGGTCCTCATCTATCAACATGTCATCCAAGTCTGGGTCAAATGCTTCTTCATCTTTCTTCTTTTTCAAAATATCCTTAATCTCTTGTACTACCTCATCGACGGGCCGGTTCCCTATCTCCTCAGGGCTGATAGGTAAGTAGCCTTTGTATTCTACCATGTCATAGAGCTCATCTTGTTGTAGGCTGGAAATGATAGCTTGTAACTTAAGCTCATTTGCTATTGGGGGCTCAGCTATCAGCTGCTCAATCATCTCATGATCTTCATCTTGAACTAACTCTTCCCCTTCGACCATACCAGGGTCGGTAGTCAGAAGGGTGGCATCCTTTACCAGGTGAGGGGCAACTACCTCAAAAGATGATGCAGGAGTTTGGAGGGTGGAAACTCCTACATCAAGTAGGGTAGAGTCCTCAGACACTCGGACAAGGAGCCCAGGAGTAGAAGGTAGGAACTTGGAACAATCAACTGAGGTATCAACTGGATCCATAACTGAGGTATCTGAACTAACAATCAAACCAATTGGGGTCTTGGTAGCACTGGTCAAAGCCTGTGGCAGCTCAATTTGTGAATGGAGGGATTTGATTACAGGCGAGGGGATGTTCACTCTACTGGTCTTCTTAGGAACATACTTCTTGTCAGGGGACTTGGCCCTCTTTCCCTTAACTTCAACTCTCCCTTCAGCTTTGAAATTTTCTTGGGCTTTGACCACCACTGAAGCCAACTTTGAAGGCGGTGGTAAAGGAGCTGGGGGTCTGCCAACAAGACGGCGACCTCTCTCAGATCCAGTGAGTACTATACCCTCCATCTTAGAGGATAGAGGGCGTGGCACCCGGTGGTAGCCATCGACTAAGACAGAGGCTGCAGGCTGTCTTATAAACTTCTTATTTCTCCTAACAGACTGGGGAGTCAAATTCTTGGCATCAGATTTTTCTTCTATTAGAATTTCCTTCTCAAAACGGTGGGAGATAACCCCTTTCAGGTGCTTTACATATTGTTCTTTGGTTTCTCCCATTTGTGCAGCACATGTATGGATGATGTTCCTCAACATCCTTGTTCTTTGCAGCTATTTTTCTTCAGGAGTTTTCTTATTGGAGTAATCGACAGGGCGTGGCAATCCTAGACACCCTCTCCTCCCCTGAAGCAACAGCTAAGGGGTGGAAACGACTCCCTTGAAGGAGTGGAGAGGAGGCAGGAATAGGTAGATCCTCAACAGGCTCTGGGTCTACCTGAGCTAAAGTCTTAACTTCCACAACCTTCCTTGACTTGGCTATCTTCCTCCTTACTCGCCTCAGGTAATTCTTTTTCTGATTCTTACTAGTGAAGGGGATCCCAGAACTCGACCCTTTTTCAAAAATAGATCCTATCTCGGGGGCCTCAATAGGGTCGGTCACTGGTCCTAGCACTAGCTCTAAGACAGGGCTATCAACCTCGGCTACATTCAAACTGAGTATGCTCTTTCCATCCAAAGTTAACTCGGCAGTGCTAAAGCCCAAACCAAACTGGATCTGATTTCCCAAATCAATCTGTTCGCAGGTCAATCCTTTCTCAAATGTAAAGAGCAACTGGCCAGCCATTGACTTGAATTGAAATTTCTAAAATTTGAAAGGAAGATTTGAAATCAGGACTTTGTGAATTTAAATCTAAAAGATGATAACAAACATATATTCTATCATATATATCCTGAGCTGTGAGTATTACAACCCAGAATATAATGATGAGATAGAGGTTAATTATGAGTTTGAAAGAGACTGAAATCCTCCCAAAATAGACCAAACTACAAAAGGAGTTGTAGTGTAGCATATTATTGTATAGATTTCGGATCGAAATTTGAAAGAGAACTTTGAGAAGATCTTAATTTTGAATTAAAAGTGAACTTTCTCCAAACTTTGAAACACAACGGGTTGGACTTCCGTTCAACCCAAAGGCCTACAGAGGGAGGAGAAAACTCAAAAGAATTAGTTGCCTAACCCTCTCCACTTCACAACTAAAAATATAGACGGGAGGTTAAGGCTATCATTATTAAAAATCAAGGATTTTGAAAGAAAGATCGACCAAACTCCTTTCAATTTTAAAAGTCTATGTATTGAGTCTAACTCAATAACATAAATTTCATAAAATTAGAAAGGAGATAATAAGGTTGGATTTGACACTATCGCTCCTCCAATCAACTTAGGGGCAGAAGGTCAAAATCAAAACTTTAATAAATGTTTCACCTCTCTTTTTGACATGAAATTAAATTAAAGAAGATGTTGGCCTATCTTACCCAAGGGAGAAATGGATAAAGGAGCCAATGGAAGAAGGGTAGTCAAAACTACCGATGTAACAAAATTTCGCCATTATTAAAGATGGAAAGAGAGATTTGGTCCCACCGTGGTCGCCATTTTTTTGTTGGTGTTGAAAGCGGGTTTTGAAAACTTTAGTCTTCTTTGGGAATTTTTGAATTAACATTAAAATTTAATTCTAAAATCAAACATCCCATCAAAAATATTATACCACCTCGGGAGGTGGAAATAAAATTTCAGGATGGGGTTCAGATTTAGAATTAAGAATTCTATCTTGAATATCGTAGCCAAATTCAAAAGAGAACTTCATATGGCCCCTAAAGGGTCAAAATAAGGTTCAGTCAAATATCGGGCTACAATAATCAAGAGGAGCGATCGTTAATTTTATATTCGAATTCATTTTAACAAAAGATATATCTCCTTGAAGGGAGAAGATATCATTTGTTAATAATCGTTCAAACATAACGATAACGATCATTAGTGATTTGATTTTTCCCAAAGATAACTAATCGAGTTTTTAAAAATTAGTTTTGAAAAATTAGATGTGGGTTCTAAATCTCCTACGAGCGCAAGCCCTCGTAGTTAATTACATCGTGGGAGGCCGGAGTCCCCTACGAAAACTTTCGATTAGAATAATGACAGAAATTTTGTTTAGAGATTTCTAGGAGTGATGCCAAAGAGGTGAATTTGGATTTTGAAAAGGGATTGGAGCAAGATTTAACACTTATTTTGGAATCAAATGAGGAAGGGTAGGGGACACTTTAGAATTCTGAAACAATTCAGAAGTGCCCCGATCTAAGCTAAGTGTTGGGCTTTAAATTTTGGATTGAAAGAATATTTAATTTGAGTTGAGTATTTTAGTAGAAATTTGGGATTGTATTCCCGGAGGTTGGGGTCTTATGATTCAAAAAGTGACCTGCCCCAGATCTTAGATCTAAATTTGGACACTGGAACACAGTAGTCCGAACCTAACTAATGCAGTGCAAAATCTGGACTTACCCCAGCCTGGATTGGGGAGCCAGCTAAACCACCTAAACGCTTCAAAACCATGAGTCCGGTCTTTTGATGCAGAGTGATCAGGGGCGTTATTTAAGATTGGTTTAAGAAGTTGGGGTCGACATCTAGAGCAGATTCCTAACTGACCCCTTGACTTATGTCAGGTGGAATGCTTAGACTAAAATGCAATTAAAATTTTAATTTAATAAGTTTCTAATGCGATGCATGCTGGTTAAAGTATCCAAATCTGGTATGCATGAAATTTTTTAAAAAGGCTTATAAAATAATTTTTTTTGAAAAGACTAGACTTTCCCAGATCCAGCATCTCATCCTCATAGGTCGGATTATCTGGACTCTACCCACGGGCGGGGAAGTATCTTATAGCAAGGAGGGAGAGAGATGTAGTAATATGCATGCGACCCCGGACGATTCCGGCTATTCCCTAGGTCGTTAAATTTCTATGTTATTTAAATCTTAAAATTTTAAATATAGGTTATGAATAGAAATATTTTTGGTCCTTAAAGAGCCTAACGAATTCCAGGCTAAAACAAAAACGACATGGAAGCGCCAAAGAACTAAAAAAAAACATGCAATCCTATACGTAATCAAATTAAATCACAACACACTAAATAAACAAATTAATTAAATAAATGTCCATAGGCAAATTGCCTTGCTTATTACAACCCAGATTTACATAAACTAAAAGTGGCCGGGCACCACTAACAACAACCCGGATTCTAATCCTAATACAGATGCAAGTGACTTTGAGTGGGATACTCTATGTCTTCAGCTTCTCGGTCTTCTCTTCCTCGAGCTCCTTAGATTCTTCGTGGTTGGATACCCAAATGGAAAAGAGAACTCTTCCCTTGAGGGGGAGGTTACTCTTTCCACTTTGGGTAGTGAAGTGATCCAAATTTGGAGTTCCAAATGGATAAGGACTATCCCCCGAAGGGGTATCCTTTCCTCTTTGGAATCCAACCTTTGGATCTATGTATCCCAAACTCAAAGTGTCACTTTCACAACTCAATACTCAAACAAATTACATGAATATAAAAACAAAAATTCTAGCCTCTCCTGCAGGGTTATCTTAAGCATTTAAATATTAGAATACATCCCAAGCAGTTATATGTATATACGTGCAGAAAAGTAAACACACTTGGCCATGCTCTTTTTATTTGGGGGCTAAGCAGCTGAAGCACCTGTAGCATTTATATTTATGATTTATTTAGCCCCCTTTATTGCCCTGCACGAGCGTGGCCACCTGCAAAAAATCTAGTGGGCATCCAGATCGTTCCTAACCTCAGGGTAATCTAATCGCCCATCACATCAATTCACAGAGTGCAGTAAAGAAAGTAAACAAACACATCAATCAATCTCAATCATAACATGCAATGAAAACTCGAAAAACTTGGCACACAGCAGAAAAGGAAACATCGGCCTAGCCTAAATCTAGAGTTGGTTGTCCTAGCAAATCATCTAAAGTGTGTGTAGAAGGTCGTGTGGCTGGGTAGATCCTATGATTGGTAATTAATTGAAGTTGTTTGATGTCCTGATTGGTTGAAAGGCTTAAGGGAGATTTTAATTAAAGTTTAAGTCTTAATGGTTTAAATTTGATTTTAAAATTGATTTTAATTGTTTGTTGAATACCACCTTTGTTGCACAACGAGGCCATGAAGTTTATTTCACCTTCCTTGGGGCTAATTTAATAGCCTCGTAGGCCTGGGTTACCCAGTGGTACCCGATATAATTAAGTGATTTGAGTTTGATTAAAGTTTGAAGATTAATTAACTTTTAATTAAATTAATTTGTTGCTGGTTTTAAAAAAAAAATTGATGTTTTCTGGAATTTTGAATGATTTATTGAATTTTAGAATTTTATAGATCATTTTAATTAGTTAATTAAGGGGTCCAAAGTTGACTTTTCAAATTAAAATTAATTTTGCAAGTTTCAGATTTTTAATAAATATTAGACCTTATGATGAGTTGTTAGACTATTAGTACACTCAATTTTTCGAAGTTCAAGCCTAGTTTTGAACTACGTTTGACCGAAAAGTTGACTTTTTTATTTTAACCAGATTTTAGAGATTTGATATTTTTAGAAAATACTAGACCTTAATTGGAGTTGATTGACACTAAGTTTGCTCAATTTGGATTTTTCTGTAATTAGTTATGCACTTTCAAAGTTTCCTTAATTATTGAATTTTTAAAATTGCTTAATTATGAAGGTTTTGATCATTTTGATCCAAACTCATCCCAAACTGCATGGAATCAATCCAAAAGGTCAGGAATGACCCATGGGAGTGTTTCCAAGTGTTTGGAAATTATTTTGGATTTTTAATAATTTTTAATTAATTAATATAATTAATTATTGATTTTCATTAAAAGTCAAATTAAAGTTAAACTACGAGTCCAGTCAAGTGGCTTTTATTTTTCCTAGGAAGAGGACTAAGTTCTGGTCAATTTGAGATATTATTTGTAATTTTTGGAGTTAATATGGATTTATTACATTTTTTTGAATTTTCTAGGTCCTTAAATGGGCTGAAATTTTGGGTAATTAATTTTCTGACCTAATGACCTCCAAATTCAGTGAAATTTGGACCTAAGGCTTATTATGTCACTAAGTTTTCTGTGTTCAAATTTCACCCCTATTGGGTGTGTGTGCAATCCCCTAGGCAATTTTTAAGTTTTCTAGACTTTTCACTAAATATTTTCCCTAGGTGTTTCTATTGTTCAAATGGGCTTGAAATTTGGTGTGACTAACCCTGACCCAATTGCACACACACAGCACAAAACATGCAGCCTAATTCTACACAGGAAGGGAGTTATGAATTTTCAAAGTTTTGGGTCCAAATTGGACCCATAACCTTAAAAATTCACATCACAGAAAACCACAGATCATCTGACCCTAGAAAAATTACAGGATATGCCTAAGATGCTCATGAACATTCCACCAAAATTTGGGATCCATTTGATCCCTGGATTGCAAGAAAATTAAAAAAAACTAAAATCAGATAATTGCAATTTTACCACAATCTAGGGCTCAAAACATCTTGATTTTAATTTTAATAAATACTACGCTTAATTACCTTTCCAACGAGCCCAAAAACATCAATTTTGGTGGAAAAATGAATTTTCTGTGAATTTTGGAAGTTTCTAGACATTTTTTGAATTAATTTTGACTCAAATTGATATTTAAACGGCGGCGGCAATGATTGCGCCGCCCGCCGCCGTTCGACACGTGGCAGGACACGTGTCAGATCCTGAGCGGATCACTTAAACATGTCGGACGGTCGATCCGACCGTCCGATCGACCGCGCGCGAAATCGATGGCTGGGATCAAGCCACGTCGCCCGCGCGGTCGTCTGAAGGGCGCGGGTTCGAACCCAGGAGCCGTCGCGCGATCAGTTTAGCTGGCGTGGCCGGTTCTGGGCCATCCGATCGCGCCTTCAGGCAAAATATTCAAACGTCCATATCTTGCAAAATACTCAACGAAATTCGACGAAATTTGAACTGTAGCTAGAGGGCAACATGATCTTGCAATGCATGGAGTTTGGAGGCTCCATGCATTGCAAAATTTGTACAGTTTCAAATTTAAATTCTAACTAAAAGTGAAGATATCTTACAATCTACCAGATGGATTTTCGCGTTCTTGGGCTCTCTGAACTTGTAGTTTGTCCACGCTCAAGTTTGCAGAAGACCCCAACAGATTTTGACGGCTGGATTTGAATATATCGAAGAGAGAAGGTATTTCTCTCTTTTCTCTCTCCTTTTCCACTAAAATGGAGGTTTTAATGGTGGAAATGGTGGGGGAAGGCTTGGAATGGCCTTGAGAGGTGCTGGAGAGTATGGGGAGCTGCTGGAGAGTCTTGGGGAAGCTGGAGTTTGGGACTTAGGCCAAGAAATGAGCAATATGAGGGTTAGGGCCAAATTTTTCCACTTAACCCTCATCACTTGAAATGAATGGCTTGGATCTCACCATGGGGGCCTTGGATGCTTTCCAAGTGTCCCATGAGCAGCCCAAGATTAGGAAAAGGCTGGTGGATTGAGAGGGTTTCCCTTGAGCCAAGAGGGGGGAGACCACACCTCTTTTCCCTCATTTGGCTAAACCAAGCCTAAGCATGGTTTAGGGAGCTGGTTTGTGGCCACTTAGGGAGGGAAATTAGTCCCTTTTGAGCAGGTGGGAGCAGGTTTTGGGAGAGGGGAAGGGCTTGCCCATGTGGCATGGTCAAAAGCCCATGATTTTGCCTCATTTCAACATAACTTGACCCATTGACTTGTTGACTAGTCAATGATGACTAGGATGTGCATGGGAGGAGTCAAATGTGCTGTAGGAGTCAATATCAAGGGACATGGGGCCATGGTGTTGAGACTTTAAGTGAATACATGAAATTGGAGAGGGTTTTGACCCCTCCAAATGGGTTGACCAAGTCAAACCTAGGGAGGATTGACTTGGAAATCTTTGGACATGTCATGAGTGTCCAAACAAATGATTTTGAAGCATTAGATTGGTTTGAGATGGATTCAAATGTTGAAAATAACAATGGTTGGGTTAAAGGTGGATTTGGTCAACCATAGTTGACTTGGTCAAACAAGTCAAACCAAGGAGTGGGTTTGATTTCAATGGGTCTCAAATATCATAAAACATTCATTGGAAGGGGTTTCAAAAGTTTAAAATGTTGAACGATGTTAAATTTTGGTCAAAAGTCCAAAAACCCCTTTAAAGGGTATTTTGGTCATTTTGACCCCGGATGAATCCTGGGTCGAGGTGGGTCCAAAAAGATGTAGATTAATGTTAAACATATCAAGATCAAGGGTCTGGAGGTGATTAGAGGGTTTGGGGGAAATTCCAAGGTCAAATTTCCCAAAATAATGGGTCCAATGGCACAGGCCGTAAATATTTGAAGGTTTTACAGCCTTTGGATTTAAATTTATTTTCTGGGGTTAGAGACTCCAAAATAGGCTCAAACTTGGAGGGGTGCCTCTAGAGACACATCACATCAGTGTACAACTGACAGATCATGAATCAGAGGTCATTTGACTGAGGTTTGAAATGTTTGAAAATTCCCTGAAAAAGGCTTTTAGGACTCAGGTCTTTGGCCTTGAATTCTGGATTTGGAAATCTGAATTTGATATAGATCTTGAGTTTAAGTATCTGGATTTAAATCATCTCAACCATTCATGATCATTTGGAGTGATCATAAGTGTTTGAAAGTGATTTGAACTAGATCAAAGGCAGGATCAAGATCTGAACTAGGGTTTGAATCTTGGACTAGGCTGGAGTCTGGATTCTGATCGAGGTCAGAACTGAATCAAGGTTTGGATTGACTTAAGTTCAGGGTTGATTTGAAGTCTGGATTTGGCTCTAATGACCTCATACAAAAATGAGGTCAACAGTACCAGACCCTCTAGGAGTTAATAGGGTCTAAAGAGTAGTTCTAGTGGTACCTAGAGTAGTTACTTTCACTACCCCAATCAAGAGTTGGTCAGTACAGTTTTCAGCCAGGCAGATTTAGGATTTGAATGCATAGAAGGTCGAGTAGGCCATTTTCTCTAGAAAGTCTAGAGAGGTAGTTAGCAGGGGGCATCCTTACCCAGTAGAGTACGAGTAGAAGCCTTACCCCCTTATTTTTGTCCCTCCACATTTTAGAGACTTTAATGGATTTAAGAACCCAAGACAGCATGTGGCTTAATATTGGGCCATATGTTGTAACATAGGAGGGAACGGTGCTTTGATATTGAGATTGTTTATTAGTAGCTTAGTTGGGCTGGCATTTGTATGGTACACCGACCTCCCTAATGATTCAGTACGCACCTTTGTAGAGCTTGAGCAGTTGTTCATTCGGAGCTTCATTAGTTCAGAGTAAAGAGTCACTATGGGTGAGTTAGTTGTAGATAGGCAGCATCCCTGTGAGACTCTACTAGATTCTATCGTTAGATAGAGGAACCTCAGTTTGTACTATAAGACTTAGTTACAGCAACAGCATGTAGTAGAGATTTTATTAAAGAAAATAGATGGCCCTATAACACCTTACTTGAAGGGTTTTAGCATTAGAACCTTTCAAAAGATATTGACGAAGGTGATCAGTTTGCAGGACAGCATACCCAATGCAGTCCCTCCTAAGGTTGAGAGTCAACCCTCGTGTAGACCTCAGCGGTAGGAGTCTTCAGGGGCACCTCTACCTAGGAGAGGTGAGGTACACAGTACTTATGATCCACAAGATAAGGGCAAGAAGTCCAAGGTTAATTCAAAACCACAACAATCATCACACACACCTGGGCAGTCAGCAGTACAGGCTAGACCCTCCTATTGGAATTTAGAGTGTCAGTTGTCCATATAGGAGAGGCTTAACAAGGCAAATCCCTTTAAGAATAAAGTATATGGAAGATATTTAAATTTCTTGTTAAAAAGAATATCATAACATTCCCAATTAATAAGAAGAGAAATGAAGAAGGACTGACAGAGCATTCGCTATATTGCCCCTTTAACTGGCATATTGGGCATGTCCTTGAAGATTATTTTGTATTCAAGGATAGGGTGGAGAGACTTATGGCTCATGGAGAGATTCACTTATAGGAAGGTGATTTAGTGCAGCCTTAAGACAAGGTGGCTTAGGTTATTCAAATGAATGCAAGACCAAGTCAGTGTGATGATTATAGCAGTTAGAAGAACACCCCTTAGTTTTGGGGGGAGTGGTAGCTCGCACTCTCTTGCAAGACAAGGGTTATGACCAGATATACAGTTCAGAGTTCAAAGATAGTTGAGAGGAGGCCTAGATTGGCCAAGTCGATAGTTGACAGTTTAGTTCTTTTACTTGTTTCCTGTTCTTCTTTTACTATAGTGCCTACTGAGCACACTTCTTTTCTTTCATGAACTTAAAAAAATGTATGAGAGAGTACTCGTTTTAACTTCAGAAGGGAAGATGAGATCTCTTGTAGCATTTACGCTGAAAGATTTCTTTTTCCCATCTTTTGATGATGAATTATTGGAAAAAAATGGTTTTGGGTTATTTTTGCTCTCTTGCTTCTTCTAGCACTACCATCCATGTTATAATGACCTATAGAAAAAGAGGTATATCATCTCCTTCCCATCCCTTGTGTGGGGTGATTTCTAATTTTTGAATTAAAATTTATGTCAGGTTGAAATTGGATTTAGAAATAAAAATTTTCTTCATTTTCTTGCAATTTTCTATCTCATAGATATCTTTTGCATGCTAGTGAATATGCTTCATAATTTTCTCAATCAAGATGTTCATTCTTATCATAGGATCGAGTTCATTTTGTAGATCTTTCTTCCATACATAAAAAGTGAATTTTCATCTTTTATATGTGGAAGATAGTCTTACAACTTAAAAATGTTTTTTCTAGAGTTTAGAAAGGAAGCCAATTATAAAAATGAAAAGATGTGCAATGCGTGATAAAATTGTTAAAAGAGGCACAAAATAAGCCCAAAATAAAGGATACACGAAGTGTATCAAGGTTAAAGGTTGCACAATGTGTGCCAAAATTGCTATAAGAGGTAGAAAATAAGCCAAAAATTAATTTGTTAGTGGCTTCCATTTCTAGTAAATCTTTAAATCTCAGAAATCCCATGTATCCTTTGATATTTTTGATACTTGAGTTTAAAAATTATGATTTTATATTCATTATTATGCAATGATATTCTATTAGATATAATCATGTGTCATGCATGAAGTTGAAAAGATTCAATTTCTTCCTCTAATTTAAATCTTTGTTGATTTAGATTTCAATTCAAAAAAAATATGTAAGGGAGAGCCCAGTCTAGCTTATAGAGAGCTTGAGCTAGGTTAACAAAATTTAAATCTCTACTCTTCCAGGGCTTAGATGGAGGCAATATACTTCTTAGTAGATTTATTGGTATGTTCCCATTTGTAATTTTTTACTGTGTCCATATAATCAAAAGATTGTTGTGAACCTCTTGTAAAATTTTTGACATTTCCAAGTTCATTATGAGTTTTAGCTTTCCCAGTTTCATTCATCAGCTTGAGTGTCGTCTGGGTTAACAAAACTAGTATGCAAGATTCCTAGGGTTTTCCTCATTCCTTAGTGTGAGTCATGTGATTTATTCAGCTCATTATAGACTCATGAAATTTAGATATCTTTGAGCTTACCATGAGTTTAAGTTTCCCCAGTTTTGCTTGTCATTTCTCAGTGTGTTCTGGTATATCAAAACCACTAGTTTAAACTCCTTTGTTGAATGGGATACTGGGTCCAGACCAAACCTATGTTAGTCAGGTATGGTGATGTTGATCCCTTATCCCTATGTGAATTTCTATCTTCTATTAGTCTTATTGCGATAGTTGTACTACCCAGTTCATTCATGTGAGTTGAATGTGGTCTGGGATATCGAGACCATTGACTTAGATCCCTTAGGGGATGTGATACTGGGTCCATACCAACCTATGTTGGTTAGGAATGGTACTGATGATCCACTATCCTAATTTGGATTTCATTCATATTTCAAATTTGTTGTGATTGTGCTCCCCAATTTATTTGCCTGTGTTGAATGTGGTCTGGGTTACCAAAGCCAATGGTTTACTTCTTTACAAGATCATGTAAAATCTCTTTCTCCTTAGTTTTATTCATGTGGTGAATATGGCCTGGGTTATCAAAGCCAACCATATCTCCCTCTCATTATGTTTCAATCATTAGAGGATTTTTTTTATACTAGGAGAAACTCATGGATATGGTAAATGATCCCTTTACCATGTGTTATCTTGGATAGTATGGGGTATGTCCAATCTATGATTATGAACATATAAAAAATATATATATATAAAAAATATATATGATGACAAAAAAAGAGGGAAGCTCTCGGTTTAGCAAAATTGGATTCCCTTATCCCAAGTGGAACCCGGCTTTACTCACCAAGAGCTCAAGTTCCCCCAGACTTCTCTCCATTTTCCTCTCCTTCGAAGTGTCTAGGTGATTGCTTTAAGGATAACCGTACGCTTCTATTGTTATGATTCTTTATGATCATAATAGTCTTTGTTAGTGATATGATACATCTTGTCCTAGATGTTAACATCACTTCTTTGTAGGCTTAGATTTTTCTGAGGAAAGATCTACCCCTTTTTTGCTCTCTTTTAGCAACCTACTTTCCCATCTATACCCTGCCCTCAGCTGCTAGAGTAGTTTTATGGATGTGGTGGTATTTCTTTCACCTCTCACAGGGTCATACCAATTAGTGTAGGTGTTACCACTATGATCCTTTTGATTATTAATGATCATATTCATGGTTATTATCCTCGGTGGCGAGTGTGTCTCCCTCACTACCTTGAGCTTTTTCCCCAATTATGTTGTAGTACATCATTTCTCAGATGTTAGCATCACTTCTTTGAGAGATTAGATTTTCTAGTAGAAGATCAACTCCCTAGCAACCTACTCTCCCATTGATACCCTAGTCTTAGCTGCTAGAGTAGTTCTGTGAATACACTGATATTGCTTTCACTTCCCACAGGGTCCCACTAGTTAGTATGGGTGTTATTATTGTGAACTTTTGATGATTATTGGTCCTAAACAAAGTTACTATCCTAGGTGGCGAGACCTCTAGTTATTTTCCCAGTGGTGATGTAGTACAGCTAGTCTTAGGTGTTAGCATCACTACTTTGAGAAGTTTGATTTTCTAGCAGAAGATCAGCTCCTTCGCTTCTTTTAGCAACCCACTCTCCCATTTATACCATACTCTTAGCAGCTAGAGTAGTCCTATGGATGCGTTGGTGTCACTTTCACATTCCATAGGGTCCTACTAGTTAGTGTGGGTGCTACTATTGTGATCTTCTAATAATTGTTAATCCTACTCATAGTTACTACCCTCAGTGCTAGGTGTGTCCCCTTGCTACCTTGAGTTATTTCCCTAGTAGTGTGTAGTACACCTAATCTTAGGCGTTAACATTGCTGCTTTGTTAGCATTAATTTTCTAGCAGAAGATCCATGCCATAGTTTCTTTGTCCACATACTTGCCCATTGGGACCCAACTCTTGGCTGCCAGAGCGGTCCCTTGGATGTGTTGATGTTGTTTCCACTTCTTACAGGGTCCCCATCTGTTAGTGTGGGTCCACCACTATAGTTCCTTGATGATTATTTCTACTTGGTATGGTTTTTATCTTTGAAGCGGATGCGTCCTCTCACTACTTCAGTTTCCCTCTCCTTAAGTATGAGATCACTATTTCACTCTGTTGTTCATATATTCCTTCTTGTTTAGAGAAATATCCACCGGCATATTACTTTTTATCGTATACAATTTCAGGTTTTCCTAAAGAATTTTGCTTATATTTAGACACTCATGGCCATAATGATTTATCCTCTACCATGTGGTGACTAAATATGAGTTTGGGATTTCTTAAATAGGCCTTCACATGGGATCATCCCTTTATTCCTCCTTATGTCTCATTGTCTGACATATACGTGGGGTGGCTACTAAGAGTTCTTTCTTTACACCACTATAGGCATATGTGCGAGGTAATTATTGAGTGTTTCTTTATCCTATCATCAGGCATATCTGAGTAGGGACTCTACTGCAGGCACATACACAAAGCATATGTGACTCTTTCCTCTTCATATCACTGTAGGTATATGCAACAGGTGATTGTGCTGAGTGTTCCTTCTTTATCATACTTCATGTATATATACTGGGTAGGGACTCTGCTGCAGGCACATACACCGGGCAGAGGTGAATCTTTCCTCTTCACATCACTATAGGTGTATATGTCGGGTGATTTTGTTGAGTGTTCCGTCTTTATCCTACTACAGGCATATACACTGGGTAGGGACTCTACTACAGGCACATACACCTATTTTGATTGAAAAGATGTCGTTTTAAAAAGGGTTTAATTTTCTTTGGGAAGATTGAATTTTTAGAATTTTAATATGTAAAATTGAACACTTATTATGAATATATATTACCTCGAAAGGTAAACATATCATGCTATAATAGGTTTAGATTACAAATCTTTGAATTTATTTTGATTATCATTGTCAAACTCAAGGAGAGACAACATATGATCTTGAAGGATCAAAATGATATTTAATCCAATATTCGACTACAATAATCCAGTAAAGAGATCGTTATTTTCATAATTAAAGTTATGATAATAGTATGATATATCTTCCCAAGAAAAGAGAATATCGTCTATTATCGATTATTTAAAAATGATGATAATGATCGTTGACTTTTGAATTTTACAAAGAAAGTTCATTCAAGTTTTGAAAATTTTAATTTTGAAATCTGGTCTGGGTTTCTAAATCTCCTACGAGCACAAGCCCTCGTAGTTAATTACATCGTAGGAAACCAAAAATTTTCCTACATATACTCTCGATTAAAATAGCGATACGAATTTCATTTAAAGAATTCAAAGTTTGATGTCAAAGGAGGTAGAGATTAGAATCTTCAAATGAGACTGGTTCAAGGATGAACAATTCTTTCTAGAATCAAAGGAGGAATGGTAGATGGTATTTTGAGATTCTGAATCACTTCAGAAACACCCCAACCTATCCTAAGTGTTGGGCTTAAATTTGATGGAAAGAGATTTAATGTTTAAGTGATTGATTTTATTAGAAAATGGGAATTAGATTCCAGGAGGTTGAGGTCTTAAGATTAAAAATCTGCCTTGGAACCTAAGTCTAAAGTGGGTACTGAAAATCAGTGACCTGGAACCTAGCTAATGCAATGCAAATCTAGACTTACCCCGGCCTGGATTGGGAAACTAGCTAAACTACCTAAATGCTTCAAAACCATGTGTCTGGACTTTAATGAAAGAGTAGTTAGGGATGTTATTTAAGATTAATTTAAGGAGTTAGGGTCGACATCTAGATCAGATTCCTAATTAACCCTTTAACTGATGTTGGGTGAAATGGTTAAACAAAAAATGCAATTAAATATTTGAATCAATTTTTTAATTTGTATCTAATGCAATGCATGCTAGTTGACTCGAATGCTTTAAAATTAGAATGAAGTAATTTTAAAATTAGGCTTAAAAAATAGGTTTTATCCTACAGATTGCACAACATCCCCTTGGATAGAACTGCACCCTAATAGGTCAGGTGGCCTGCCAAAACCCGCAGGCAGGGAGATGCCTAACAAGGAAGAAAAGATTTAATATGAATGCATGAAAAACCACCGATGTTCTCGGGCTTACTTCTTAAATGCGTTAGAGTTATTATCTGAGCCTAAATGTTTTATGTTTTATTTAAGTAAAAATAGTTTTAAACGAGTCCTCACGAGCCTCCGATCGGATTCCAGGCTAAATCAAATACGACATGCAAGATCGTCAAAAAATTAATAAAAATATGAAAATCCTAATCGTACTCAATACATCAATCAAATCAATCAAATAACTAAATCAATTAAATCAATATTCAAAATGAAGGTTCGCAAGTGCCTTTTAATATTACAACACAGGGTCTGCAGGAAAAGTAAAGTGGCCAAGTACCACTAACTACAACTCGGATTCTATTCCTAAGACTTAAGTGACTTTGAGATTGGGTCTTCTCGTTCTTCACTTCTTTATCTTCTTGGAACTCCTTGGATCGTCGGGTCCGAATATCCAAGTGAAAAGATACTCTCCCCCGAAAGGGATGTTATCTTTTCTCCTTGGATATTTGAAAGATATCCTAACTTGATCTTCCAAATGGAGGAAGACTCTCCCCTTGGGGATGTCTTCTCCTCTTTGGAATTCAAGTTGGATATTTAATCTCATCTCAGAGCACTTTAAATATTTACAACTAAATTACAACTCAAATCAAATTATATTTGAATAAAATTTAAAATCTAAACTCAACAACCTGTATGGTTATCCTAATAATCAGCAATTATATAAACATCCCAAGCATTTAATATTTGAAATTAAATACTCAGACCAGCCACACTTGGCCATGCTCTTTTAATTTTAAAGGAGGACTTAAGCGAATTCTGAAGCACCTATAAAAATATTATTAATTTAAAAGCTTAATTATTTAATTGCCTCATTTAATTTGTAATTGCCCTGTACGAGCATGGCCACCTTCATAAGATTGAATTAGTACAAATCATCTCTAACCTAAGGGTAAATCTAACGTACAATCAATCATACACAGAGTGCAGTAAATAAATAAATAATCACAGTAATTCTACTACTAGCAAACAACATATAGTTAAAGCTCAAAAATCCAGCACACAGCAAAAAAATAAACATCGGCCTAGCCTAAGACTAGAGTTGGTTGTCCTAGCAAACCATCTAAAGTGTGTGTAAAGATCGTGTAGGTTTGATATGTCCTAAGTAGGATCATTAATTAAAGTTGTTTGACATTTTGGTTGGTTGAAAGGCCCAAGGGAGACTTTAATTAAAGTTTAAATCTTAATGATTTGAAATTAATTTTTAAAATTGATTTTAATTGTTTGTTGGATACCACTTTTGTTGCACACCGAGGTTATGAAGTTTATTTCACCTTCCTTGGGGCTAATTTAATAGCCTCGTAGGCCTGAGTTACCGAGGGGTACCCGGTATAATAAAGTGATTTAAGTTTGATTAAGGTTGAATGTTAATTAAATTTTAATTAAAGTTGATTTGTTACTGATTTTTAAGTTTGAATTAATATTTTCTGGAATTTAAAATTAAATATTAAATATTGAATTTTTATGGATTATTTTAATCATTTAATTAAGGGGTTAAAAGTTAACTTTTTTATTTAAAGTATTTTATGGAATTTTAGTATTTTTATAAAACACTAGACCTTAATACAATCAGTCAGACTGTAAGTACGCTGGAATTGAATCTTTCTATATTTTATTATGAAGGTTTGACGTTTTGACTTTATTGTAAACTAGGTTTGACCAAAAGTTGACTTTTTCAAATTTGATTGATTTTTGAAAATTTAATATTTTTAATAAATATTAGACCTTAAGATGAGTTGAATGCCTTTGAGTTTGCTTAATTTGGAGTTCATTTGAATTAGTTTTAAATTTTTGAAGTTTTGACAATTTATTGAATTTTCAAAATTACTTAATTAGGGGACTTTTATTGATTTTGCTCCAAATGACCTCCAAACTTCTTGAAATCACCTCCAAAGATCAGAAATGAACTAAGGAGTGATTATCAAGTGTTTGAGAAATTATTGAAATTTTTTAATTATTTTTAATTAATTAATTTAATTAAATATTCAATTTCATTTAAAATTAAATTATTCTTGAAATTGATATACAATCTGGTTGATTTTATTTTTAATTGATTAAGAATTTAATTCTGGTTAGTGTTATGTATTATTTGTCAATTTTCAATTTAAAATTAATGTATTACAATTTTTGTAACTTTCAAAGGCTTAATTAAGGCTTAATTTTAATTAAATTAATTAAAGGGCTTAAGGACCTTAAAATTCAGTGAGAAGCTTTCTATGGGATAAGGGTGTCTCTAAGTTAAAGTTTTTAAAGTTTTGGGTCAAAAGGATATGTATCCTAATTTCTAAGACTAATCTAAGTTTTCTACTGAAATTCCTAATTATTATCCTTAATGACACTAGGTTTGAATAGGTTCAAATCAAGGTTTTCCTAACCCTTGAACTTAACATAGAAATAACATGCACAAATACATAAACACATTCAACACCTAAATCTAGGAGAGCCCTATGTGTGTGTGTGCACCTACACATGCAAAAGTTAAGGATAGTGAGTATAAGCATTAACTTGATTAATGAATAATTATAGATTAATTATTCATTAATCCTCCCCCATGATTTTTATTCATATGTTTAATCTAAGTTTAAAGTTCCAAATGGATCTCTCAAATTTAAGATTTAAATATATATATAATTTTAAATTAATTTCAAATATATATATATATATATATATATATATATATATATATATATATATATATATATATATAATTTAAATTAAAAATACTTAAAATAACATTAAAATAAGTTTGATACCTAAATGAGAGATCCTTTGGTTTACTGAAATAATTTGAAAATAAATTTTTAAATTTTGAAAATACTTAATATAGTATTTAATATAATATTAATTAAATATTATAGTAATTAAATAATTAAATTTGATTAAGATAAACGAGTTTTTATTTCTTGAAATTAATCTCGAATTAAGATACTTAATTTTTGAGAAAGTTTAAGGTATTACATTAATACTTATGACTTAAATTGAAATTATTTTAGAATTTAAAAGTTTTATGTTAATTAAATGATTATCATTAATTTAAATTAATTAAAATAAAAAATATTTCTTAAATTAAACTTAATTAAATCTTAAGTGCTTCTAGAATTTTTAAATTATTTAGAATAATTTTTATTTCAAAATTTTCATTAAAATTATTTAAATTTAATCTTAATTAGATATTAATTAAATATTTAAACACTTAAATATTTTAAAATTATTAAAATATAACATATATCTTAAATTAAATTTGATTTAAAATTAAATATTTTGAAATAATTCTTTGATTTTTTTTAAATTTAATTATTTTAAATATTTAAATTAATATTAATTAAATAGTTAATTAAATAATTAACATGTAAGAATTGTCTAATATATTTAAATAAAATATTTTAAATTAAGTTTCGTTTTAAGATAGAAATATTTTAAATATTTATTATATAATTCAAAATCTATTTTAAAATAGAATTTTAAATTTATGAGGTATTTTAATCATTTTTAACTAATTATTAATTTAAAATATCAAAATTTTAATTAACTAAAGAATTTAAAATATTTTTTAATATTTTGAATTAATATTAAATTTAAATTAAAATATTCAATTTTCTTGAAATTTAAATATATAATATATATTTTATGATTTTTTATTTAATTTTTAATAAATTTTTGAAGAAATCTATATTTAAAAAAAATAAATTTTAATTTGAAGTTAATTAAATCCTAATTTGGCAGTGGCTAGGCCATGTGGCATCACCAGATTCGCCAGATCCTAACGCACGATGGCGACAATGATTGGGCTGACTCAGATGACGGCACGGCGGTGGCTGGACACACATCAACCACTGGATGCCTCACACAGTTTCACTAAACCACATAGGCATGGATCAGGACCGTTGATTCCATACAGTTCGGAATCAACGGTTCTGATCAAGGCGGACATTCGTAGATCCAAATGATCGTTGATACATGGTTAGACAGACTGCTGTATAGCAGAATCCGGACAAAGGGCTATAGGAATAGCCCTAAAACAAGAAAATCAGCTTGTTCTCGTGATCGAATTAACGAAATTATTTGAAATTTTAAACATAGATAGCACTCATGAACAGAAATAATGTGGGGTTTATTTTAAAGCTTGAAAAGTGCTTTTCAAAAAGCTATTTAGCTCTAAGTGTTGGAACTGGGGTTTAAGTTTTTGAGAGATTTTACCAATGGATCTTCAAGGTTTTGATTTCTCTAAACTTGTTGACTGTCCACACTAATTTTTTGTCGAAGAAACCACCGTTTGATAGCTCCTGGATTGAGAGATCTCGACCTTGGATGGATTTGGTGCTTGAGGTGGCCAGAGCTTCACCGGCAACAGCTTGGACTGATTGGTTTGGACTTGAAAATGGTAGAGGAGATCCCTTTGAGCTCGAATGAGCTCTTAGAGGAACTTGAAGGGACTTGGTTGGAGAGAGAGAGTATGAATGCTTGAATGTGAGACCTCTTGAGGGTTTTGCCCTATTCAACCTCCCTCAAATCGAATGGATGATTTTGATTGCTTTAGATGGACTCTAGATGGCCTCCACCTGTCTAAGAGGTTGTTGGGAGCAGGGGAATCAAGGATGGCCCAAGGACATGACTTGGAAAGTGATTTTGGTCCCCACTTGAGCATGGGAGCAATGGGGCTCTTCGATCTCAATATAAGGGCTAGGATAAACCTGAAGAAGGTTCAAGATACTGGTTAAACAGATGGAGTGGTTTTAAATGGAATGGATTGAGTGTTTAGAGCCATCCTAATCCTTTAGGAGATCATTTGACCACCCATTGACTGTTTGACTAGTCAATGGGTCCATACATGCTGAGGTGGAAGCAAAGAGGATTTAAAGAGCTGCTAGAAATGGTTTAGCCTGGAATGAAATAAAATGGGTTAAGTGATTTGATGATTTGACCATTTCTAAATCATTTAAATGCTTGTGTTGACTAGTTGACTAATCAAACAGTAAAATACTGATGAGGTGGCATGGGGAGGGTTTCTAGATGCTATTTGGATGATTTGGTTTCAATAAATTTGTAGGGAATTGATTTTGCTAAAACATTTAAACCTTTTAAAGCCTTTAAGAGACTTGTTGACTAAAGTTAACTAGTCAAGATGCCACCTAGGCTGACTGGATGGCATGGTGGTGTCTTAAGCAGCTGGTAGGATGATTAAAAAGGGATTTGATGGTTTAAGATTTGAGTTTGGATGCTTTAAAGTAGTTTAAACTAATTTGACCAAATTTTACTATGTTGACTTGGTCAATTTCCTTAGACTTGATTGACCCATGAATAGAAAATATTTAGGCCATGATTTGAATAGTATTGAGGGCTTGATTGGATTTTAAATGGTTAAATGGGTTAAGATAACCCATTTAGACCTTTAAAGGGGTATTGGGTCAAACTGGGTTGACTTGGTCAACTAGGTTGACCCAGGACCTGAGTTTGGGTTCAATGAATTTGATTTGATGTTTTGAGTTTTTTGAAAGTGATTTGGAGGGTTAAAATGATCATCTGGGTCAAATGACCTATTTAGGCCTTTATTGGGCCTAATGGGTCAACTAGGTTGACGTTGTTAACCAAGTTCACCTAGGGTCAGGGATTGGGTCTAACCAATTTAAAATGACATCCTGAGTCTACTGGTGAAGGTCCCATAGTCTAGGGAGGTCATTTAGTTAAAATGACATATTTGGGTCCTTAATGGGCTTTAGGTCAACCTAGGTTGACTTGGTCAACCAGGTTGACCCAAGGTCTGGTTTTGGGTCCAACAGGTTTGTTTTGATATTTGAAATTTGCTGGAAGTGGTTTTATTTGATTTGAAACTCATTTGAACCAAAGTGACTATTCACACCCCATAGGGGTATTTTGGTCATTTTGGACTCTACTCAACTGGAGGTCAAATTGAGTCCAACAAAATATAGTTTAAAGCTCAATGAGTCATAATCAAGGGTCTAGAAATGATTGGAGGCTTTGGAGAAAGCTCCAAGGTATGAATCCACTCGGTGCAACATCTAGTGGCATAGGCTGTAAATATTTGAAGGTTTTGCAGCCTTTGGACTTCAATCAAATTTATGGGGTTAGAGACCTTAGAATGAGCTCAAATTTGACGAGTTACCTCTAAAGAAGTTTCACATCAGTATGCAACTGACAGACTCTAAATTAGAGGTCATTTGAAAGGGTTTTGAAGTGTTTAGAGATTTATTAGAAAAGTCTTTCATGACCTGGGTTCTTAGCCTTGAGGTTTGATTTAAAAGTCTTGGTTTGAACTTGATTTTTGATTTGAATGCTAGAATTTGAGCAGCCTAAGTCATTTATAATCATTTAAATGATTATAGATGATTAGATAGAATTAGGGTTAGGTTAGAGGCTAGAGCAACTGAATCTGAGTTATTTAAATGTCAGGATTGGTCAAGGGTTTGAAATGACTTGAGCTTTGGATTGATTTGAGTCTTGAATAGATTGATTTAATGTTTGGGTTGGTTTGAAGTTTGAATAGATCTGAGGTCTGGATAGATCTAAGGTCTAGGAGGATCCTATGACCTAGATTGATCTAGTCTAGGTAGATCCTAGGGTTAGAAATTTAGGAGAATCCTAAAATTTAGAAATCCTAAGATCTGGGGTCTAGAATGATCCTGAGCTCTAAAATCTAGGAAGAATCCTAGGTTCTAGAATAGATCTTAAGGTCTACAATCTAGGAAAAATCCTATGGTCAAGATTCTGGAAGGGTTTTAGAATTTAAGAAACCCTAAAGTCTGGGGTCTTCTCGAATCCTAAGGCCTAGAAAGGTCTAAAGGTTTTGGAAACTAAAAGAAACCTAGGGTATAGGAAAGTCCTAGGATTTAAAGACTAAAAGGATCCTAAGGTCTAGAAATTCTAAGATCTATGATCTAGAAGAATCCTAGGTCCTAAAAGAATCTCAAGGGATGGAGCCTAAAAGGATCATAGGACTTAGATTAGCCTGTAGTTTGATTGAATTGAGTTTAAAATTAATATGGGATAAGTTTGATTTGAATCTAGAATGATATTGAAGTCTGGATTTATCTAAGATTAGAATGATCCTAGGGTCAAGATTGATCCTAAGGGTTGAAAAGATCCTAAGGTCTGGATTAGTCTAACTGACCTCATACAAAAATGAGGTCAACAACACCGAGCAGAGGTAAATCTTTCCCCTTCATATCACTTCAGGCATATGCATCGGGTGTTTGTGTTTAGTGTTCCTTCTTTATACTACTTCAGGCATATATGCCGGGTAGGGACTCTGCTGCAAGCACAAACACCAGGCAGAGGTGACTCTTTCCTCTCCACATCACTACAAACATATGTGCCGGGTGATTGTGTTTAGTGTTCCTTCTTTATCCTACTTCAGGCATATGTGCCGAGTAGGGATTTTGCTGTAGGCACATACACTAAGCAGAGGTGACTCTTTCCTCTTTACATCACTGCAGACATATGCACCAGATGATTGTATTGAGTGTTCCTTCTTTATCCTACTTCTGGCATATGTGCCAGGTAGGGACTCTGCAACAGGCACATACATTCAGTAGAGGTGACTCTTTCCTCTTCTTATCGCTACAGGCATATGCCCCGGGTGATTTTTGAGTTTTCCTTTATCTTACCATCAGTCATATGCATCGGGTAGGGACCCAACTGTAGGCATATACATCGAGAAGGGGTGGATTCTTCCCTTTTGTCCTACTTCAGGCATATGCACTGGGTAGACATCAGGCCTTTTATAGTTAAGAGAGCCCGATAGTGTCCCTGAGAGGCATACCTCGCCACCCTTTTCCTGATTGTCTTGCTATTTCAATATGGTCAGGTAGGCATTAGTTTTTATGACTTCTTTATTTACTATTTTGATATGGTCAGGCAAGTATTGAGTCACCCCCATCCACTATTTTGATATGGTTAGGTGGATGCGAGATCCTTTCACCTTCCATTCTTCTATTTTGATATGGTCAGGCAGATAGTTAGTTTTCTTTACCTTTTTCTCTTTGTTTCATTATTTCGATATGGTCAGGTGAACATCAAGTTATCCACATTCACTATTTTGATATGATCAGGTGGATGTGAGACCCTTTACCTTTACTTTCTTCTCTATTCTACCCTTACTATAGGGTAAGGTAGATAGATGATCGACCCTCCTTCTTTGATGATCCTCCTTACTTTCCTTTGATTGTTATCCATTACTATTTTGATTTGATTAGGTGATTGTTGGATCTCCTTTCTCCTCACCTCACTTAAGACATGTTCTAGATGATCGCTGAATTATTTTAAGTTCTTCATGATTTTGTTTCGATTATGCTCATGTGAGCGTGAGATCCCTTTCTCTTTCTTCCACTCTGCTGCGTCGATGTGGTTAAGCAGGCAGTCAATCCTCTTTCCTTAACTCTTTTTCATTATGCGGAGCTACTTTAGAGAACACTGAGTCTCCTTCACTGGCTGTTTCGGTCTGGTCTGGCGAATGTTAGGTTTCCCCTCTTCTGTCCCACCATAACTGCATGATTATGTGATTATTACATGGCTGAGTGATTGATTGCATAATTATGTGGTTGATGCATGGTCATTATGTGATTGTGTGATCATCACATGTTGGATTGCTTATTGAATGGTTAAATGATCGTTGCATATTTGGGTTTGTGGCATGTTCGTGTGATCGCATAATTAAAGTATGACTAGATTATTGTTATATGATTAGTTGATTGTGTCATGGATATGTAATAACTATTTGATTTTGATGATCATCATATGATTGCTTGATTATGTGATTAATTATATAATCAATTACATGATTGCATACTTGGGTGACCACTGTATGAATGTATGGGCATAGTATGGTGGGACACCGGTGCATGACTGTATGATTGTGATGTAGATGGATGTTTCTTAAGTCTCTTTAATTGATTGTAGGGTTGCATCTTCTTGGCTAATCTTGTTAGTTGAGCATAAGGTTGCACTTTCATAGATGTAGGGAGGTCAATGCCAACACGTAAGGTTCACTTATGTTCGCAACACCTGTTGGGGTTCCAATTATTGACCTCAATTTTATCCTCTCTTTTTTTCTCGACAGTGTTTGATCGACTCAACTGAGTCACTATGAGTTGAGTTTGAGCGCAATCAGCATCAATTAAAACTCAATTTTAAATTTACTCGGATCAAGTTAGATTCGACTCGACCACACTCGATTGATCTTGATCAACACATGTCAACTACGTTGGGTCGGATTTTATTTTGATTGATGCCAATTTTGAGTTCAATCTTATGCAATTAAATTTACTGAACTAGATTGAACCCAAATTGACTCAAATTGAGTCGAATTGGGACTCGAGTCTAACCTGATTTAGCTTAAGTTAATCCCATTAAAATTCATTTGACTTTCTAAATAATTTGAATTGATTTTCCTAAATCTAGAATTTACATTTATGGCTATAATTGAGTGGGATCCACAATTCAGCCTAGATTGCACTATTAATGGGGAGCATATATAGAAAGATTTCAAAAAAGGGGCAGAGCAAGAGGCAAGACCGGCAATCATTTTTGGCATGAATTTACTACAGCCTTCATCTCACTCGATTGAGAGTGATCTCAGGCTGAAACGTCTGTCTCGATTGATAGGAGGAGATCCAGGTAGAACCCATGGGATCTCTCAGGCTCTATTTGCTAAAGCTAAGGACTGAAGCCTAGCTCTCCAGCTCTTTAGTTTTCAAGGTGCTCGAAATCCCTCTCTCCCTCTCTAACTTCCTTCAATTTGCACGCCTCAATCGCAAGCTGCATGAAGATGAACCTTCTTTGTCGATTCGCCCCTGCTCCCTCTTCGTCTCCTCTGGATCAGACAAGGCCCAAGGCCGGCTCTTCCTTCTGCAAGTGATTTTTTTCTCCATTTCTTCCTCCCTTTATTCTTCCCCTTTTTCTTCTCCCTCTTCTTCCCTTTCTTCTACCCCATTTCTTATTCTTCTTCTTCTTCTTTCTTTCTTTTCTTCCCTTTCTTTCTCTTCCTCTTCTTCTTCTTCTTCTTCTTCTTCCTCACTTTCTTTCTCTTCATCTTCTTCTCCTCCTTTATTTCATTCTTCATTTCCCACTTCTTCTTCATTCCTCATTCTTTCTATCTTCCTCTTTGTTTGTTTAGTTGTGTTTAAATCATTATGTTGCCCTTATGATTCATTCTCTTAATGAATTGGCAATGGCTATGTGTGAACGACTTGTTTGGATATCTCTTTCATGGCATTAAAAAGGTGTCTTAATAATAAATTAGGATGATGCTTTTGTGAATGTGATAAGAGGAATGTGTATTTACATTGGCATTTAATGATATTTGCTCTATTTTCTTGTTTTGGTTTATGTCTTATTACAACAAATTGAGTTTTGTCTTGAGATATGAGATAGGTGGTTTTGATCTCAAATCCTTGGTTTTATATTCTTCCTTACTTAAATATTGTGGGCTAAGTATTCGATAAAATGTCTCAAAGATGTTTTGTTTGATTGGGACCTTTGACAAGTGTTATATGTTTGGCACTAAGGCAAGTTTATGAGTTTAGATTAAAAGTTTCCTTTGGATATTTGATAACATGTGGTGTGAAGGTTGGAGTTTGTGTGGGAAGATATTCATGCCCCTTATGTGTTAAATGTTGGTTTATATAGATTCAATGCAAATATGTTTTGGCAATGTTGGAAAGTCTCATGAGTGGTTTTGTGTTGGAGAGTTTCATGAATTGCTTTATATGTGAGAAGTTTTATTTAAGAATTGAATTTGGTTTGATGCAAGTTTTGCATGATTTATGTTGGAAAATGTTTGTGACGTGCTTTATGGTAGAAGGCTTTGCGAAGTTCCCCTTTGTTGGAAAATTCTATAAGTTGCCTCATATTCAAAAGATGTATGGCTTGCTTTATATTTGAAAGACTTATGGTTTGTTTTATATTGAGAAGAGTTATGGTTTACGTTATGTAAGAAATAGTTTTAGTTTGTTTTTTGAGTGAAATATTTATGGTTTGTTTTATGTTTGAAAGTCTTATGAGGGGCTTTATGTTGGGAAGTTCTATGATTCACCTGTGTTGAAAATTTTGATGACTTGTTTATGTTGGAGGAGTTTTACGAATCATATTTGTTAGAAAAGCTTTGTGCCATTGAGAAGTCCTATATATGCTTTGTGAATGTTTTATGATGGAAAGGTTTACAAAATCTTCTTGTTGGAAAATTTCCATGGATTTATCCCATGTTAAAAAGGCTCATTGTTCATTTTGTGCTGGAAAAGGTCATAGTGGATTTCATATGTGAAAGTTCTATGTGTTGCTTTGTTTGGAAGGTCCTATAAGTTATTTTGAGAATTGGGGATTCTATGAATGGCTTTATACTTGGGAAGCTCAATGCTAAAGGGCTCTTTTAGTTCTCCCTTCATTGGTGAGGTTCTTTCACTTTTTTTCACATTTGATTCCGAAAATGGGTTAGAGAAAAATGTGGAGTGGAAGCATATTTGGGTTCAAAGTTGAAAGACTTATTTAGGCTTTGATTTGGGGACTGGTTATCTTCTTTGCTACTTTGAGTTTTATATGGGAAGTGATACGAGTAATTGTGTCAAGTATTCCGAGTGCTTTCTTTAACCATGGGAAGATTAAATAGCATCAAATTTCCCTCCCTCTTGTTTGCGTTTGGCTTAAATGTTGAATTGGAATGAAATGTGGGTCAAAGGCATGTTTGGATTTTGGGAAGACATGCCTAATAATGAAATGCTTACATACTTTTTCCCTTGTTTTTTTTTCCTTTCTTTTGCACTTGTCGGAGCTTTTACAAAATAAAAATAAAAAAACCATTTTTTTGTAATAATGTTGGAGAGTTTCTAACATTCAAGAAGTTTCGAAGAGCAAACAACCGTGCCGGTGTCCAGATTCCTATGTTTTGGGTTCCTAAGATATATCTAAGGATTCTCTTAATAGCAGTCAAGTGAGATTCTTTTGGATCAGCCTAAAATCTTGCATAGAGATAAACACTAAACATAATATCAGGTCTACTAGCAGTTAACTAAAGAAATGATCTAATTATTCCTCTATATTTCTTCTGATTGACTAATTTTCCATTTGAGTCCTTATCTAATTGAACCCTAGAGTTTATGGGATTGTTTTTTACCTTGGCCATATCAATTTTATATTTCTTAAGGATGTCCTTAATATATTTTGATTGACTAAAGAAAATTCCATCATTTTTCTGCCTTATACTAAATCCAAGAAAATAATCCAGCTCTCCCATCATACTCATCTCACGTTACTCATTATTTTAAAAAATTCATCACATAGGTTTTTATCAAAAGATCCTAATAAAATATCATCAATATTGATGTGGATAATGAGTAGTTCTTCTTCTACCTTTCTGAGGAATAGGGTGGTGTCTACGCCAGCCTTAACAAAGGTTCTATCTTGTAGGAATGCGCTTTACCTTTCCATATTATGCTCTATGTGCTTATTTTAGTCCATATAATACCTTTTTTAATTTGAACACATGATTTAGAAATTATGAATATTCAAAGCCTAAGGGTTATTCAACATACACATCTTCTTTTATTACCCCATTAAGAAAAGAACTTTTAACATTCATTTGGTATAAATCGAATCTCTTAAAGCATGTAAAATCTAGTAGTACCCTTATGGCTTTTAGTCCAGCTACAAGGGCAAAGGTCTCTTCAACATTAATTCTTTCTGTCTAGTTATACCCATTAGGCACTAGTCTTGCTTTATTTCTTATCACTACACCAGAGTCTTTCATTTTATTTTTGAAAAACCATTTTATTTTGATAACACTCCTATATAACATTTCTAGAAAATTTATTCAATTCTTCTTGTATAGCTAGGATTTAGAATTCATTAGATAGTGCTTGATTTATATTTATGGGTTCAATCATTGACATAAAGAAATAGTTGTTAACTACTTTTCTAAGTCCATGACTAGTTCTAACACCTTTAGATGGATCTCCTAAGAATAGTTCTTTAGGATGACTTGAAGAATATCTCCATTCTCTAAGCAGTAAATTTTTAGGTTCCATCCTTTCATCAAAATTTATAGATTCTACTCCTCGGATGACTTCAATCACTTCTTCTTCTTCTACCCTAGATCCTCCAAAATTATTTGACTCATCAAATAGCATATGAGTGGTCTCCTCTACCACCAATGTCTTTTTACTGAAAAACTCTTTAGGATTTTCGAACATTAGAGTATCCTAAGAGAACTCCTTCATCAAATTTGTTGTTAAACTTTCCTTATAGAGATTTCCCATTATTTAGAATGAGAACTTGACATCCAAAGACATGAATATGAGACAGGTTGGGTGTCATGCCCTTAAAGATTTTATAGAGTATCTTATTTAGCTTGGATCTAACATTAACTCTATTTAGAATATAACAGGCTACATTTATCGCTTCTATCCAAAAATATTTAAGAAGTAAGTGTTCAACTAACATGGTTCTAGTAGCTTCTACCAAGGTTTTGTTCTTTCTTTCAGCTACCCCATTCTGCTGAGGGGTTCTAGGAGCTAAAACGTTGTGATCTATCCCATGCTCCATATAGTAAGATTCAAATTTTTTATTCTTAAATTCTCCAACATGATCACTATGAATGATTAGAATTTAATAACCTAGCTTTCTCTGAATCTAAGTGGAGAATGTCCTAAACTCATTGAATGATTCACTTTTATGAGATAAGAATCTAATTCAAGTAAATCTAGAGTAATCATTAATAATCCCATACCCAAATACTTTCCCTCCTAGGCTTGGAGTGCTAAAAGGTCCAAAAAGATCCATGTGAAAGACTTCCAAGGGTTTGTTAGTGTGAATTCCCTTGATTAAGTGGAAGCGTGATTTGACTTATTTTCTTAATTGACAGGCATCATACAGGTGATCCTTAATGAAATCTAGTTTGGTTATGCCTCTAACAATGTCTTTTTGGGTGATTTCTCTAAGATTTTTTATGCTTGCATAGTAGTGTCCTATGCCATAACCATGATTCATCAGTAATAATTTTTAGGTGAAGAGAAGTAGCAAATTCAATACAATTCAAATCAAGCATGTAAACATTATTAATTCTTTTTCCTTGTAAAATAGTACTTCCATTTAAACTAATCATGTAGCTGGTAGATAAAAATTTTATGCTAAAATCTTTATCACACAATTGGCTAATGCTGAGCAAATTATATTTCAAGGCATCTACTAGTAAGACATTTTTAATAATAAAATTTTTGAGTTACCGATTATACCTGATCCAACCACTTTCCTAGTGGTGTTATCTCCAAGTGTAACCTTGCCTCCTACGCTGGCCTCTAACTTGATGAATTACTTTACATCTCCAATCATGTGCCTTGAATATTCGCTATCCAGGTACCACATGCTCTCACTAGGCCTTTTGTGAGACCATCCCTATAATGTCATCAAGAATTATATTTGGGAACCCAAAAAAATTTTGGGTTCCACCATATGGATTGATGAATTAAATGCTTACATGTTATACTATGATTTATGCAGTTTTGGCCTCAACACTAAATGTGTTTTATGGTGGATAGCGTAAATGTGGGATATATGTCCTAGAATGCCACAAGAAAAACACCTAACTCCTATGAATGGATTCAAAAGTCTATGTGGGTTTTGGTGTCTCTTCTTATGTTTAAATGATGCATGTTGTGGTGATGGATTGTAAAATTCTATAAGTATAGGTAATGTTATTTTTATTAAAATAAGTTAATTTCACTTGTAAAATTTTGTTTGCACTTTCAAGAATTGAATTATCAAATGCATGCTCCCTATCATTAGCTTCATCTAAATATGTCGTTCATTCTTTAAATGAATTTTCTAAATTAACATGAGATGCTTTCAATGAATCATATTCAGCAATTAAATCAAGATGCTTCTTATTTATTACATCAAATTCATGAAATATAGCATATAATTGTTATGCAAAGTAAAGTGATCTTTCCTAAGGCATTCATACTCCTTTTATAAATTTGAAGAATCAGAATTAAGGCTAGTATACATTTTCTTGAGCTTCCTATATGCGTTATAAATTCTTTTAGAAACTTTAAATTATTCATTATAGGAAAGCTCACAAACCTCTTTTTGATCAAAATGATCGAGATGGTTATCTGCCATTAAGCATAAGTTGGTTACCTCCTCTTCTGCTTTTGTCTCAGATGAGTTTGAAATGGAGTCTGCATAGAAAGCCTTATGAGTTTGTTGTTTACTCTTTTTAATTTAGCTTTCTATTTACCCTTCTCCTTGATTTGGTGCTTTTAAGATTTGGGCAATTAGTCCTCAAGTGCCTGGCTTCTTGCCTAACCTTTCAAGGATTATAATTTTGATGAAAACAAACATTCATGTTTCTATTTGATTGCCTAACCTTTCAAGTCCACAAGATCAAGTGCAAATCAAGCCAGCTCAAGATCGGGTCTCTGTGTGTTCAAAAGTAATTTTTTCCTTTCTTGAGTCAAATATAATGTAATGGATCTCCAAACTAAGTAACCTTTCACACACATACTCAGGAGGAGAATTTTAGTGAGTTAGAGTTTCTATTCTGTTTTAATCATATCATCTTAGATAATCAAAAAATCATACTGGATAATCCATTGAAAATAGAAATCCTAATTAAGGAAACCATGTTATGTTAATCTGATTAAGTAGATCATCCTAGACGATACCCTATCGTCTAGGACAATATGCTCAAATCAAAACATCTTAGCCACCAGACTTATTTAGGCAGGTTTTTATTTTTAGGATTTTTGTCTGGTCATCCAGCACGATATACGTATCAGTCTGGACGATTCATTATAATCATGCCTAAATTAGTCAGGTGATTAAAGAAAATAATTAAGGACTGATTGAATGATCACATCATCCTGAACGATCACAAGATCGTCCTGGATGATCAGCTATAAATCCTCATCATCTAATATAACTTTCCTGGATGACCTGACCAATGCGCTAGATGATATGGCCTTGTTTGTACTAATCGTACAAGATGATAGAATTATCATACTAGATGATCAGTTATATTAAAATCATCCAGCATAATTATCCTGGATGACCCGACAATTTGCTGGATGATACTGGTCATTTTTGAACTAATCGCATAGGATAATAGACATATCATTCTAGACGATCAAGTCATTTTCTACAGATCATCCAAACTTTTTTCCTGGATGACCTGATTGATGTGCTAGATTATATTCTTAATTTTGAACTAATCATCCAGGATGATCGAAAGATCATCTCGGATGATCAGAACAAACCTTATCTTCTAATCATCTAGAAGAACTAGATTGTCTAGGCTGATATGTGTATTTTTGTACTGATTATCCTGGACGATCTTTGATGGCAAGTTGAAATTTATGGTAATTTTTGAGCCCTTCTATTTAAGATCTCTTATTTACTACTGTTGAGATCTTTTGCCACTTTCCTCACTTGAGTGAGTCTTAAGAGGGAGAGGGAGTCCTTGGAAGAGAGAGAGAGAGAGAATCTTATGAGGGGGAGTTTGTGAGGTGTTCATAAAGGTTACTCGAAGCAAGGATTCGAGTCATCTTCTCCAGTTGTCGTCTCTTATCTTTTGGTGGCTATGCAGGAAGGATCATCAGTAAGAAGATTGAGGTTCTGTGCCTATTTCAGGAGGAAAAAAAAGGAGGTACAGTTCTCTGCCTGCTTTAGGAGGAAGCGAAAGGAGGTAAGATTCTCTGCCTGCTTCAGGAGGAAGCAAAACGAGTTTGGGTTCTCTGCCTCACCGGGGTTGGTGAAAAGGAGTTTTGTAAAGGCTTCTCCACCTTGCTGTGGGAGCAAAAGGAGAGTCACTGAGTATTAGAACAATACCTGGATGAGAGGCTCCGGGGAGTGGATATAGATCAAGTTGACCGAACCACTATAAATTCTTGTGTATTTTTTCTTTTATTATTCTGCTTTTTAAATTCTCCACTTTTACTTCCTATAGATGATCGTGTGGTTAAAGTGATTATTATTTTTTGATTAAACATTTCCACATCAACGTGCAATTGTAATTATTTTAAAACATTCAAAAAGTTTTTCAAAATCAATTTTGCTTAAGAATTTTTAAAACAACCAATTAACCCCCCCCCCCACTTCATAAGGGCTTAACATCCCTAACGAACTTTCAAGTGGTATCAGAGAGGGATTCAAAAATTAGGTTTAAGAAAACTTTTAAATTTTGATCCATGGCTAACTTTGGTAAATGGAACACGGCAGAAGGGTATTCCATTACTCGACCACCCTTATTTGATAACATACCTTTTGATTTTTGGAAAACTCGCATGTCCAATATTTTAGAATCGATCGATTATCGTACGTGGATGCTTGTTAAATACGGTTATGATGCACCTTACAGACTTATTGATGGTATTAAAACTGAACTTCCTTTTACTAAATAGACTCATGGTGATAGCGACAGCATAACTTAATGCAAAATATTTAAATTGCTTTTTCTGTGCACTAAAATTTAATGATTACATGCGTGTGTCGACTTGTACAACTGGTAAAGAAATCTTGGATAGATTCCGTATCACTTATAAAGGTACAACTGAAGTTAAGCAATTTAGGTTAAATATCTTACTTCACGACTATGAACTCTTTCACATGAAACCTAGTGAGTCAATATATGAAATGTAAACTAGGTTCACACAAATTATGACCTCCCTATATGCCTTAGGAAGAGAACTTACTAACTATTAGAAAGTTAACAAAATTTTGAGATAATTGCCTTCTTCCTGTGATGCCAAGATAACTATGATCACTAAATTCTAAGGATTTGAACACTTATTTTATTGATAACTTAATTTGATCACTCATTACTTACGAGTAAGGAGTGAACCAAAGAAAACTTTATGCAGGAGAGAAAAAGAAGGACAAAACTATCGAACTAAAGGCTAATGATATGGAGACTGATTCTCCTGGGTCTGAAAGTGATGATGTTATCTTAATAACTAGACAATTCAAAAACTTTCTAAGGAAGAGATAAAAGCACCCTCATAAATGGAACAAAGGTAAGAATAACAAAAGTTCTAAAGGTTCTTCTGATGTGGTTTGCTTTGAATGCAAAAAACCTGGACATATAAAAGCTAATTGTTCTATACTTAAAGCTCACCCAAAGTAAGGAGAAGGGTGAGGAGAAGCCCATGTTCAGGTAGGATAAGAAATGGATTTAGAAGGCTTTCTAGGTGGATTCTGCATTTGAATCCTCTAAGACTAAAGCTGAAGAGGAGACTACAAACTTGTCTTTGATGGTGAATGAACATCTTGGTCATTCTAAATAAGAAGAGGTATGTGAACTAACCTATTATCAATTACTTGATGTTTTCAAGAAATCTATTCATCATATAGGAAACTTAAGAAATTGCATGCTAGCTTGAAATTGGAATTCTTGAACCTATAAAAAGAGCATGAAGTTTTGGCTAAAGATCATTCTTCACTTGATAGCAATTACTTGTCATTACTTGATGAATTTGAAGAGCTAAAAAAAGCATTCTGATTTGATTGTTGTGCATGATTCATTGAAAGTAACGCATGTTGAATTAAAAAATGCATTCAAGGAATTAGAAACTCATGCATTCAATATAGAGAGAAGAGAGCATGCATTGAGAGTGGAAAATTTAATTTTGGATAGTTCAAATAAATTATTTGAAGTTGAATTAACCGCACTTATGAAAAATAAATAACCTCAATCACTTGAAGAATTTATACACAATCATTAAAACATACATCATCCAAAGCTAGGAAGAGTCATTATCAACTACGGAGATTAGTTAAACCCTTTTCTTGGTATAAGATGTTTCATTTATGGCATGTTAGGACATATCTCCCAAACTTGCACTGTTCATCAAAGTACACATTAGGTGTGCAAAGCCAAATCACAAGATCTATAGCATAGCATGCCTGCATACCAAAACTTATTTGGGTTCCTAAACTTGACATTTGATAATTTTGCATGGTTGCTCTCACACAAGACTTCAAGAGAGCATGTGGTAGCTGGACAACAGATGTTCAAGATATATGACTGGAGATGCAAAATAATTCATTTTGCTGGAGGCCAGGGCTAGAGGCAAGGTCACTCTTGGAGACAACACTACCAGGAAAGTGGTGGGTGTAGGTATAATCAAAAACTCCAAGAACCTTTTATTTAAAAATATTTTGCTTGTAGATGGACTGAAATACAACTTGCTCAGCATTAGTCAACTCTATGATAAAGGGTTCAGCATAAAGAGGATTAATAATGTCTACATGCTTGATTTAAATAATATTGAGAGTGCTGCTTCATTCTGTTTAAAAACTGCTGCTGATGAGTCTTAGCTATGGCATAGGAGGTTATATCATGCCAGCATGAAAACCATTAGAAGAGTAACCCAAAAGGACTTAGTTAGAGGTGTCCCCAAGCTTCACTAAGGATCACCTGTGTGATGCCTGTCAACTAGGGAAACAAGTCCAATCCTCTTTCCACTCCATTAAGGATATTAGTATGTCTAGACCTTTAGAAGTCTTTCACATTGATTTATTTGGACCTATTAGCACTGCCAGCTTAAAGGGAAAATTCTATGAATTTGTGATTATTGATGACTACTCGAGCTTCACTTGGATTGGATTTCTTTCACATAAAACTGAGTCGTTTGATGAATTTAAATCTTTCTCCACTTGGATTCAGAAGAAGTTAGGTTTTGAGATCTTGACCATCCATAGTGATCATAGTAGAGAGTTTGAAAATGTGAGATTTGGAACTTTTTATGAGGAGCAAGGGATTAGTGACAACTTTTCAGCTCTTAGGATCCCTCAATAGAACGGGGAGGCTGAAAAAAAGAATAAGACCTTAATGGAAGCCACTAGAGCCATGCTTACTGAGTATTCACTTCAAAAATACTTTTGGGCAGATATGGTGAACACAGCCTATTATGTGTTAAATATGAAAGTTCGATAGGGATGTTAAGCCCTAGTGAACTAGTCCCGAGGCTAACCAAGAGGGGGGGTGAATTGGTTATTTAAAATTTTCATGACAACAATGAAAAATCTTTTCGATACCTAGCAGCGGAAACAATTAAACAAGAATGAAAAGATCAATCTCAGATATTCACCCACGCAATGAATATCAAAAAGTAAAGTGCAGAACTGAATCAAAAAAGCAAACCAAATTTTATAGTGGTTCAATCAACTTGACCTACGTCCACACCCTGGAGCCTCCCCTCCGGGTATTGCACTAAAAAAAAAGTGTCTCTCCTTTTGCTCCCATAGCAAGGCGGAGAAGCCTGTACAAGACCTCCTTTTCACCACACAGTGGGGCAGAGAACCCGACCTCCTTTTGCTTCCTCCTGAAGCAGGCAGAGAACCTTCGAACTCCTATTGCTTCCACCTGAAGCGGCCAGAGAACCCCGGATCTTCTTGCAAACAATCCTCCCACGACGAACACCAACTAGACGAAAGACGACGAGCGGAGAAGATGACTCTGATCCGTGCTTGGAACAACCTTAGTGAATCTCTCACTGACTCCCCCTCACAAGATCTTCTCTCTCTCTCCCAAACTCTCTCTCTCTCTAGGGTTTCTCTGGAAAGGAAGTTGGCAAAAGATTTTTCTTGTTTCAAAAAAAATATCTTTTATAGGAGGTCTTAAAATTTGCCCTAAATCTCAACTGGTCGGCCAAGATCGTCTGGGACGATCAATAGATCGTCCTGTATGATCAGTTCAAAATCAGCTGTTTCAGCCTGGACGATCTGGCTCTTCTGGACGATCAGTAGAAAAAATTGTTCATATCATCCCGTACGATCCTGCGATCGTCCGGGACGATTAGTGCAAATCGAGGAATATCATCAAGTAGACAGTTCGGGTCGTCCAGAGAAACTTGTGCTGGATGACCAAAAAATGACTTGATCGTCCAGGATGATACGGGTATCATCCTGTACTATTAGTGCAAAAAGTGCCAAAATCATCCTGTACATAGTTCAGGACGTATAGCTGAAATGCACTGGATGATCTTGATCGTCCGGGACGATCCTGCGATCGTCCAGGACGATATGATCCTATCAATCAAAAATAAATTTCTTTCCTTAATTATCAGATTAAATTAGGCATGATTGTACTGAATCGTCTAGGACAATACACGTATCATCAGGGACGATCAGACCAAATAACTTAAAATAAAAACTTGCCTAACTTGATCTAGTGGCTGAGAATTTCTGATTTGAGCATATCGTCCCGTACGATCCAAAGATCATCTAGGACGATCTGCTTAATCAGACCCTCTTAACTTAGTTGCCCTAATTAGGGTTTCTATTTAAACCTGATTATCCAGGATGATGTCAATATCGTCCAGGACGATCTGAACAAAAAATGAACAGAAACTCTAATTCACTCAAGCTCTCCCCCTGAGTGTGTGTGTGCAAGGTTACTTAGCTGGGGGATCAGTTACATTACATTTGACTCAAGAAAAAGAGAAAAAGTACATTGGACACACTTGGACCCGATCTTGAGTTGGCTTGAGTGGCTCGTGATCTTTTGTGCCTGAAACGGGTTAGCCAAGCAAAACACAATAGAACCATATTTGTCATCATCAAAATCGTATTTGTAACAATCTCCCCCTTTTTGATGATGGCAAACCTTGTTCAGTAGTTTTAAAAAATACAAGAGCTAGGAGACCAAAAAGAAAATTTTTTTAAAAAATTTTTAATTTTCATTGAACAATCAAAGTAGTACAATCACAAGTACAGAACATAACAGGAACAACGCTAGTACTAACTCCCCCTTTTGACATCACAAAAAGGAGGGTAAACAAAATCAACAGAGACAGGCATGACAAAACAAAGCAGTGCAAACAAAATAGAAAAATAGTAACTACACAATAAAAACTAAAACTGAGGCGGATCCTGATCGGAAGATGGAGGTGGCGGTGGTGGGTGGAAGTAATGGTGAATGGCCTGAAAGTGGGCTCCAATACAGGCGATGTCCTGGTCATGTTGTTGTTGCTGCTGCGTATCATAGTCAGTGAAGCGCTGGATGTCCTCGGCATGCTGCTGCTCCTGGGAAACCACATAGGAGTCAAAGCTGGCCTCTCACTGATCGAAGCGCTGCACTAGGTGGTCAAAGGGAGAGGCAATGCGAAGGGGTGCAGGTGCCTCTGGTGCAGCAGGAACTGGAATGACCTCTTCCTCTTCCTCCTCAACATCCGGGGTGGGCTCCAGATGTAGTCGGGTGCTCTGTAGGACGTGGCTGAGTTGTTTGTGAAGAAGGAAGGAGGGACATCAGGAGGGATAGGATACTGAAGGTCATATTTTGTCTCTAAGGCATAATGAATAAGATGACCTAAAACTAGATTTGGGCGATGCCTGTGACCTGGATCTCTAATGGTGGTTAGGTGTTCTATCTACGGATAATCAGATCAGAGGCATTAAACTCTCGATGGGCCATGATGTAGTAGGTGGTCAAGGATAGTAGCGGGGTAATGTGAATTCGATCCCCCGCCTTTGGAATGATGGAGGAATGAAGGACGTGCTGAATGGTCCATACGTCCTTGAGAAGGGAAGTGCAAGCATTGTCATGATAGGGTGCGTTTGAATTGCGAAGGAAGTGATTGGCGACACTCCAATCATAGTCAGGATTGGTGATAAGCGTGTGGAGTTTGTCGCCAGTGACAGACAGGTTAAGAATATTGTGAAAATCATGGGTGGTTAGTTCCACGGGACGTTTATTAACGTATGAGCGAAGAGTAGAATAGTCTGCGAAAATGGGCAAATTGGCAAAGAAAATCTGAAGGACTTCAAGATTAAAAGGAAAGGCTAAGGTCAAGATGAAGGTGAGGGAGGTGTGTGCGAACAGATCTGGAATGGGATAAGTGAGAGTGTGGGGATTTACAATTTTAGAGTGCGTGATCCCCACCTCGCGGTAGCACTCGAAAGCAGCCTGATCTGCTGCATTTGGGAAGCAAGGATCAACATGTCCCCGGGAGGAACTGGCACCCTTTTGACGGGAACGTTTGCCACCAGCCATTAGAAATCAAGAGTGTAGGGAACTAGAAGGAGAGTGGAAGAGAGAGTGTGAAAAACCTGAAGAAAACTACTGTTTATATAGAAAAATGGCCTGATCATCCCGTACGATCGCGAGATCTTCCAGGACGATCAGTGCAATTATTACGGCCTGGACTATTTGTCAAAAAGGCGGTCTGATCATCTAGGACTATCAGAGATCATCCAGGATGATTAGAGACAAATGATCATCCCGAGGAGTCAGGCTGGACGACCGTTGACGAAAAGTATCGTCCAGGACGATTAGGTGGATCGTCCAGGACGATAGGCAATAAATTTGTCGGACGGGCCAAATTCGAATCTTCCAGCGGCTGACACGTGGATCATCCAGGACGATAAGGTGGATCATCCAAGATGATGGATAATAATTGGAGCAATGTCAGCCGTTTGATCAGATCAGGAGGATATGGATCATATCGTACAATACGATGTAATGATCATCCAGGACGATCACCAATAATTAGAGTTCTTTCAGCAGCAGGAGCAGTGTGGGGACGATTTTGAATGAATCATCTAGGATGATGTTTGGATCATCCAGGATAAAGAGGATCACCCAGGACGATCGAGGTATCGTCCAGGACGATGTAAAGAAAACAGAAAAAGATGGAGGATGAAGTTGATAGATCAGGATCCCAAAAGCACACCCACGAAATTTAAATAAAATAAAAAATGAATAAAACTAACAGAAAAAAAACAAATAAAAGCCACAATTTTCTTTTTTTTGATCAAGCTGCTCGAGTAAATCAGAATTTTCCTTTTATTTTAGATCCAAAAACCAATAAGGAGATAATTGACAGTGTTGAAATCCGAAAAAAGATGGAAAAATCAACTTTCGTAACTCGGACCCCGGGCACCTTATCGATGCAAACCTCTTTCAAAACAAAAATCCGAGTCAGAAGAAAAGACATTAGATTTTAAAAGAGATTCTTTCAAGCCTCGTTCCAGAAAAATATATGATATAATAGTGTTACAAAGTAAGGAATCTGAGATCAGGATTTCCAAACTCAAGCTTTTGAAAATATTAAGTGTTGCACGAATTTTTCTAAGGCATTTAACAATCTGAAAGGGAAGAAAGCTTGGTTTGGGCTCATTTTGTGCCTCTTTTTCAAATTGGTTGGTGCTTTACGCATCTTTTCATTTTTGATACACTTTGTGTATCCGATTTGGCAATTTCGCATCTTTTCAATTTTGGGCTCATTTTATGCCTCTTTTTTAATTTATTTAGCGCACTGCGCATCTTTTGTAAGCTTTCTCCTTTTCATAATCATTAAAGAGTCTCAGCTGTGAGATTATCTTCCAGACATAAGAGATGACTCTCTACAGTAAGGAAGAATGATTCACAAAACAAAAGCCATACAGCATATGATAAGTACAATCACTTGATTTAGAAAATCAAACTAATGACTCAAGACTTTGAAAAATACTATTGATATGAGGCAGATTACTGTAGGAAGATAAAATAATCTCTATTTCAAAAACTAATATTTTAATTTTGAAGAGGATTTTTATCCAAAAGAAACTATACACCAGTAAAGGAGTTAGAGGAAGAGAAACAATCATCAATGTTTCTTCCCTTTAACAGATTCAGTGGAATCAATCACTGCTTACCAGCTTCCGAATAAAAATAAGGTAAAACTCCCAATCAGAAATTCAGATTATCAGAAGAAGTGAGCGGTGATTAGATTTTGAAAAGCATAAAACAGTAAGTGCAAGATATGAACCAGTGAATAAAAATAGGTAGAAACTCATGTCCAAGTAAATACTCAAATCAAACTAACAGTAAGGCTAAAATAGAAATCAGCAGAAGAAATAAAATCAACTGAAAGCAAATAATCAAACCAAAAACTAACTAACATAAAACAGAATATCAATCAGAATAATAAAAAATCAGCAGTCATCAGAATCAAGCATTTATATCAATCACTCCTAATCTGGTTCTCAAAATGCTGAATGAGTCAAAGGCCAGTAGTTTAGTTAATATGTTAGCTAGCTGAGTTTCAGTTACTACATGATGTAGCTCAATGTCCCCTTTTGTAACATGGTCCCTAATGAAGTGATGCCTTATATCAATGTGTTTGGTCCTCGAATGTTGGATTGGATTCTTAGAGATACAGATGGCACTAGTATTATCACACATAACAGAAATTGTGCCAACAGGTACCCCTAAATCCAAGACTTGTTGCTTCAACCAAAGAACTTGGGCCACACAACTCCCTAAGGCAATGTACTCAGCTTTTGAGTGGAAAGTGCAACTGAGTTCTATTTTCTACTGGACCAGGAGACTAACGACTGACCTATGAATTGACAAGTTCCAGAAGTGCTCTTTATATCCACCCTACACCCTGCAAAGTTAGAATCAGCATATCCAATGATCTCAAAAGAGGTGCTGTGCCTAGGGTACCAGATTCCTAAGTTTGGGGTCCATAAAAGATATCTAAGAATTCTCTTAACAGCAGTCAGGTGGGACTCTTTAGGATCAGCCTGAAACCTAGTACAAAGACAGACACTAAATATGATATCAGGTCGGCTAGCAGCCAGGTAAAGCAGTGATCCTATTATCCCTTTATACTTCTTCTGATCAATAGATTTTCCACTTGAATCCTTATCTAACTGAACTGAGGAGGTCATGGGAGTATTGATTAGCTTGGCTTTGTCCATTTCATATTTCTTCAAAATGTCCTTAGTGTATTTAGATTGATTGAGAAAGAATCCATCATCCGTTTGCCTTATGCTAAACCCCAAAAAGTAGGATAATCCTCCCATCATACTCATCTCAAACTCCTTACTCATTATTTTAGAAAACTCATCACATAAATATTTATCAAAAGATCTAAAAATTATATCATCAACATAGATCTGGACAATGAGTAAGTCATCCCCTATTCTCCTCAGAAAAAGGGTGGTGTCAACGCTCCCCTTAACAAACTCTCTTTCTAACAGGAATGTGCTAAGCCTCTCATACCAAGCTCTGGGTGCCTATTTCAATCCATATAAGGCCTTTTTTAATTTGAAAACATGATTCAGATATTGGGAACTCTCAAAACCTTGGGGTTGTTCTACAAAAACATCTTCTTTTATTATCCCATTTAAAAAGGCACTCTTGACATCCATTTGAAACAACTTAAATCCCTTATAACAGGCAAAGGCTAGTAGCACTCTTATGGCTTCCAATCTAGCTACAGGGGCAAAAGTCTCCTCAAAATCAATCCCTTCTATCTGATTATACCCCTTAGCCACTAATCTTGCCTTATTTCTCACCACCACACCAGAATCATTCACCTTATTCTTAAAGACCCACTTGGTTCCCACAATACTTTGATTTCTAGGTCTTTCTACTAACTCCCAAACATCATTCCTTACAAATTGATTCAATTCTTCCTACATAGCTAAAATCCAAAACTCATCCGATAAGGCTTGATTGATGTTGGTGGGTTTAGTCATTGAGATAAAGGCAGAATGGTTTACTTCCTTCCTAAGTCCATGCCTAGTCCTAACACCTTCAGAAGGGTCTCCTAAGATCAGTTCTTTAGGATGACTCGAAGAATATCTCCAATCTCTAGGCAATGTGGTTTGAGGTTCTACCCTTTCCTCCAGATTTGTATTTCCAACCCCTTAGGTAACCTCAATAATCTCTTCATCTTCTACTTCAGATCTAGACTCCTTAGGATCAAATTCATTAAACACTACATGGGTTGTTTCTTCCACCACTAAAGTCCTCTTATTAAACACTCTAAAGGATTTCCCCACACTTGAATATCCTAAGAACACTCCTTCATTAGTTTTGGGGTCAAATTTTCCTAAGTGTGACTTCCCGTTGTTCAGAATGAAAACCTTACAGCCGAAGACAAGGAGGTGGGACAGATTTGGAGTTCAACCCTTAATGATCTCATAAGGTGTCTTGTTCAGTTTGACTCTTACATTCACCCTATTCAACATATAATAGGCAGTGTTCACCGCTTTAGCCAAAAAGTATTTTGGAAGTGAATACTCGGCAAGCATGGCTCTAGCGGCTTCCACTATGGTCCTGTTCTTCCTTTCAGCTACCCCGTTCCACTGAGGGGTCCTAGGAGCTAAAAAATTGTGACTAATCCCATGATCCTCACAAAAACTTCCAAATCTTTCATTTTCAAACTCCCCTCCGTGATCACTGTTGAAATCCAGGATCCCGAGCACTTAATTTTGATGGTGACAACTAATACTTTCTGAGTACATATAGACTTCCGCTTGATTACAAATGTTTAATCTTTGTATATGAGGACTAACATTTCAGGTCAGATGCACACTGCTAAAGATTGCTGGAGACTCAAATTGGGTAAAATAGGATGTTGAAGAGTCTGTAATTTTTATTTCTTTAATTTTTCTTTTTGAGTCTGCCACAGAAGCATGCATGTGAAAGGAGCAACAATGCACACACACAGGGGGAGATTTTTTCTTTTAAATTGATTAATTTTTTTTTAAAAACTCATCGTACTGTACGATCATTGATCGTACTGTACGGTTAATTAAAATACTCAGGCTAACGGCTAATTTTCAAATGTTTAAATTTACAAACTTATCGTACTGTACGATCCAGATCGTACTGTACGATGCTTTGTAATTGTGAAACCCTAGCCGCCAGAATAAGTTTGGTAAGTTTTCGAATTTGATTTTATGAACTATTCGTACTGTACGATATGTATCGTACTGTACGATTAATTAATAACTTGCCAAAATTACTCCCTAATCAGGAAATAAAACGTTGGTTTCTAATTATATGTCGATTGTACTGTACGATCGTATATCGTACTGTACGACTGACAGAGACGATTTCATTCGTCCCAGAGATCGTACCAGACGAAACCAAGGTTTTATGTTCTGTTCGTCCTGGACGATATTCGTATCGTACAGGACGATATCAAGAAATGAACTGATCGTACTGTACGACTGGTGGAGTGCTGGACGATTGTCAGAGACGATTTTCTTCGTCCCAGCGATCGTACCAGACAATCCCAAGAAATTTTGAACTGATCATACTGGACGATAGTCATATCGTACAGGACGATATCATGAAAAACACTATTCGTACTGTACGATTAAATGAGTGCTGGACGATTGACAGAGACGAGTTCTTTCGTCCCGAGGTTCGTCCCACAGTTCGTCCCGTACGAATAGTACGAATCAATAGTATCGTACTGTACGATATACATATCGTACTGTACGATATGAATAAAATTCGATACCTGTTCGTCTGCACTCGTACTGGATGGAGCTGTAATTGAACTGATCGTACTGTACGATTATAAATCGTACTGTACGAACAGAAACGTAAAAGTTGAATTTTTTTAGGGTTTTCTGAAGCCTGATATAAAAAACAACTTAATATTTTTTCTAGAGAGTTGTTGATCAATCCTTTGCTGTGAGAAGCTTAGAGGAAGAAGGAGATTCGTAGAGAGAAGTTTTTTTTGGAGAGATCTAGGGCTTGAGAGAGGAAGGTGAAGGTGAGCTTGAGTGTGAGGGAGAAGTAGTGTGAGGGGATCACACGGTGGCTCCAAGCTAGCTGCATGCTTTGCTCCTCTTGTGGCTTTAGAAGCTTCAAGAAAGTTCTCGAAGGAAGAATCACTTCAAGATCAACATCGCCAAGGCACTCTGCCATCTCCAGGAGGGAGAAAAAGGAGAAGGTCCGCTGCCGTCACCGGGAGGGTGACATAGCGTTTGGTATTCCGCCGCACCGAGGGAGGTGAAAGTGAGTATTGTAAAGGCTTCTCCGCCTTGCTGTGGGGGCAAAAGGAGAGTCAACTTTTATTAGTGTAAATCCCAGAGTAGAGGACTCCGGGGAGTGGACGTAGGTCAAGTGACCGAACCACTATAAAAATTTCTGGTGTGTTTTTTCCTGTTTACCGCACTTTACTTTTCATGCTTTTAAATTTGTGCGTTTTAATTGCTTGGTGAAAAATCAATTTTTAAATCTCGTAGTGTTATCAATTTTATCGTTGTGATCGTTGTAATTGCTTCCGCACATTGGTTGTTAAATTATATTTCGAAAATACAAAAAAAAATTAGAACTCTTGTGTAGGGTTAAATTTTTAAAATACCAATTCACCCCCCCTCTTGGCGCATCTCGTACTTTCAAGTGGTATCAAAGCGGGGTTCCAAAATAGTGTTTTAGAAAACCTAGAAACGTAAGATCCATGGCTCAATTTGGTAACCGTAACACTACGGAGGGTTATTCCATAACTCGTCCACCTTTGTTTGACAACATACCGTTTGATTTTTGGAAAATACGCATGTCTACATTTTTACAGTCTTTAGACTACCGCATGTGGATGTTAGTCCAAGAAGGTTATTCTGCACCGTTTCGTATGTTGAATGGAGTGAAAACTGAACTGTCATTTAATGAATGGAGCATTGAGGATAGAGAATTTGCACAACTGAATGCTAAATGTCTAAACTGTTTCTTTTGCGCATTAAAATCAGAAGACTATATGCGAGTATCAACGTGTACTACTGGTAAACAAATTTGGGACAAACTGTGTATCACGTACGAAGGAACTAGTGAGGTCAAACAATCTAGGTTGAACATACTGTTACATGATTACGAACTGTTCCGCATGAAACCTAGTGAAACTATAACTGACATGTACACTCGATTCACCCAGATTGTAACATCACTGCATGCTTTAGGAAGAGAGTTGTCTAACTCAGAAAAAGTAAACAAAATACTGCGATGTTTGCCTAGCTCATACGATGCTAAAATCACTGCAATAACTGAGTCAAAAGACCTAAATGTTTATTCTATTGATAATTTGCTTGGGTCACTCATTGCCTACGAGCAAGGAGTGAGTCAACGACAAAGTGATGCAGGTGAAAAGAAAAAGGAGCGAGCAGTGGCTTTAAAAGTAAACAATTCTGAAAGTGACAGCTCAACAGCGGAGGAAGATGACGACATAGCTTTGATGACTCGTCAGTTCAAAAATTTTCTGAAAAGAAAGCAGCGCCATCATCAAAGCAATTGGAACAAAGGTAAGAACTCAAAGTATACTAAGGTTGCATCTGAAACAATTTGCTTTGAGTGCAGGAAACCCGGTCATCTCCGAGCTGATTGCCCCAACATCAAAACTCATCAAACCAAGGAGAAGGGTGAGGAAAGATCTAAGTTCAAGAAGGGCAAGTTTAAGACTCAGAAAGCTTTTTGGGCCGACTCTGCCTCAGACTCATCGGAAGAAGAAGCAGAGGAGGAGGTAACAAATCTGTGTCTTATGACTAATGATAATCTTGATCAATCAGATCAAGATGAGGTATGTCAACTGTCTTACGATGAACTGCTTGTTATTTCTGAAAAAATCCATGACTCGTATAGAAAATTGAAGAAAAAGCATGCTAGTCTTAATACTGAGTTTAGTACTTTACAAAAGGAACATGCTAGTGTAGTGAAAATTTTTTCTGACTTAGATAGAGATCATATGTCGTTGCTTGATGAATACGATGCATTAAACAAGAAGCATATTGAGTTAACCACTGCACATGAAACCTTGAAATCATCACATGTTGAATTAGATAATGCATTTAAGGAACTAGAAGAACTATCAGGGGAACTTAGTAGTAGTGAGCATGCATTGAGATTCGAATATGCTAGTCTTAACCAAGAGAACAAATTCTTAAATGAAAAACTTCATGCATACGAGAATAACAAAAAACCTCCCACGTTTGCTGAATTCTTTCATCCTCCACCATGTGAATCATCTCACTCAAAACCAGCACGGCATGCATCATTCAAACCCAGAAATAGGCTCTACCACCCTCGTAGATTAGTGAACCCATTTCCAGGTGTTAGATGTTATTCTTGTGGCATGCTAGGTCACATAGCTCGCACGTGCTCAATTCACTATAGGACACATCTAGTGTGGAGACCAAAATCGCAATCATCACAGCATAACATGCATACATTTCATTCATATAAGCATGATGTGGAACCCAAACTCACTTGGGTTCCCAAAGCTAATCCATGATTGACATTGTAGGGGTGCTCTCACAAAAGACCTAGTGAGAGCATGTGGTACCTGGACAGTGGCTGCTCGAGACACATGACTGGAGACATGAAGCAGTTCGTGACACTGGAGACCAGGTCAGGAGGCAAGGTAACTTTGGGAGACAACACCACCAAAAAAGTGGTGGGCTCAGGTAACATTGGAAATACTAAAAATTTAATTATTGAGAATATACTTTTAGTGGATGGTTTAAAGCACAATCTCTTAAGTATAAGTCAACTATGTGACAAGGGTTTTGATATAAAATTTTTGTCTAACAAATGCATGATTAGTTTAAATGATTCACTTGTGTTAGAAGGAAAACGTATAAACAATGTTTACATGTTAGACTTGAACTGCATTGAAACCTCAAATTCCTTGTGTCTGAAAACAATAGCAGATGACTCTTGGCTATGGCATAGGAGACTATGCCATGCTAGTATGAAAACACTTAGGAACATCACTCAGAAAGACTTAGTTAGAGGCATACCAAAGTTAGACTTTACTAAGGACCATCTTTGTGATGCTTGCCAATTAGGAAAATAAGTTAAATCTTCATTTCATGCAATCAAGGATATCAGCACCACTAGGCCACTAGAAACTCTCCACATGGACCTGTTCGGACCTGTTAGTACAGCCAGCCTAGGAGGGAAGTTGTATGGGTTTGTAATAGTAGATGACTACTCTAGGTTTACTTGGGTGAAATTCCTAGCTCATAAGAGTGAGTCATTTGAAGAATTTAGAATTTTCTCCACTTGGATTCAAAAGAAATTAGGATGTGTAATTTCAACAATTCATAGTGATCACGGTGGGGAATTTGAGAATGATAAGTTTGAATCGTTTTGTAAAGAGGTTGGAATGGAACATAATTTCTCTGCCCCTAGAACTCCTCAGCAAAATGGAATAGCAGAAAGAAAGAATAGAACGTTAGTTGAAGCTGCTAGGGCTATGTTAGCTGAATACACTCTCCCTAGATACTTTTGGGCAGAAGCAGTAAATACCGCATGCTATGTATTAAACAGGGTAAATGTTAGATCCAAACTTAATAAGACACCCTATGAGTTGCTTAAGGGTAGGACACCCAATCTTTCCCACTTACACGTTTTCGGGTGCAAATGCTTCATCCTAATCAATGGCAAGTCACCCTTAGGAAAGTTCGATCCTAAATCAGATGAAGGGGTTTTCCTAGGCTACTCATCTGTAGGTAAAGCTTATAGAATATTCAATAAGAGAACCCTAGTAGTAGAAGAGTCCACTCATGTAGTATTTGATGAATCCAATAAGACATCTGAACCTAATCATGAAGAAGAAGAAGTTGAGGTTATACGGGGAGTAGAAACCATTACCATAGAGACTAGAGCGGAACCTCAGGAACATCTGCCTAAAGATTGGAAATTTTCTTCTAGTCATCCTAGAGAGCTGATCTTAGGAGACCCATTAGAAGGGGTAAAAACTAGGCATGGACTTAGGAAAGAGGTTAGCCATTCTGCATTCATATCTATGATTGAACCCACGAGTATAGATCAAGCCTTAGGAGATGAATTTTGGATCCTAGCAATGCAAGAAGAGTTGAACCAATTCGTTAGGAATGATGTATGGGAATTAGTCAAAAGGCCTAAAGAGCAAAGTGTGGTTGGAACTAAGTGGGTCTTTAAAAATAAGATGAATGACTCAGGCATAGTAGTAAGAAATAAGGCTAGGCTAGTAGCGAAGGGTTATAACCAAATTGAAGGAATAGATTTTGAAGAAACCTTTGCTCCGGTAGCTAGACTAGAAGCCATCAGGGTACTGTTAGCTTTTGCTTGTTTTAGGGATTTTAAGCTGTATCAAATGGATGTAAAGAGTGCCTTGCTGAATGGAGTAATCAAGGAAGATGTGTATGTGGAGCAACCTCCGGGGTTTGAAAACTCACAATTTCCAAACCACGTGTTTAAACTGAAAAAGGCACTGTACGGGTTAAAACAAGCACCTAGAGCCTGGTATGAAAGACTTAGTACGTTCCTACTAGATAGAGGCTTTGTAAAGGGTAGTGTGGACACCACCTTATTTTTGAAGAAGGTAGGAATTGAAGTACTCATTGTTCAGATTTATGTAGATGACATATTGTTCGGATCAACGGAGAAAAACCTATGTAATGAATTTTCAAAAACAATGAGCGACGAGTTTGAAATGAGCATGATGGGTGAACTTAGTTACTTCCTTGGATTTAGTGTAAAACAAACGGAAGGTGGAACGTTTCTTAGCCAGTCTAAGTACGTCAACGATATTTTGAAAAAATATGAAATGGACAATGCTAAGGCTATGAATACACCCATGAGCTCTAATATTCAATTGGATAAAGATCCCAGTGGGAAGTCTGTAGATCAAAAGAGGTATAGGGGAATAATTGGATCGCTTCTCTATCTGACTGCCAGTAGACCAGACATAATGTTTAGTGTGTGCCTCTGTGCCCGTTTTCAAGCTGACCCGAAAGAATCTCACATGACTGCTGTCAAAAGAATTCTCAGATATCTTCTAGGCACCCCGAACTTAGGAATTTGGTATCCTAGACACAGCACCTCTTTTGAAATCTTAGGATACTCCGATTCAGACTTTGCAGGTTGTAAGGTAGATAGAAAAAGCACTTCTGGCACTTGTCAATTCATTGGACAATCATTAGTTTCATGGTCCAGTAGGAAGCAAAATTCAGTAGCCCTATCCACCGCCGAAGCGGAATATATAGCGGTAGGTAGCTGTGTTGCACAAGTGTTGTGGCTAAAACAACAGCTTGTAGATCTAGGACTACCTGTAGGAACGATTCCGATCATGTGTGACAACACTAGCGCAATTTGCATATCCAAAAATCCAATTCAACACTCACGAACCAAACATATAGACATTAGACATCATTTCATTAGAGATCATGTAGCCAAAGGCGATATTGAACTGCACCATGTTGCTACTGAAGATCAATTGGCGGACATCTTCACAAAACCATTAGGCTATGACACATTTAGCACTCTACGAACCAAATTAGGTGTCATAGACATTCACGCCTAATGCAACAAAACAAAAAAAAAACAAAAAAAAAAACAAAAAAAATATTTTGTGGTTGATTTGTTTTTGTTGTTAAAACCAAAAAAAAAAACAAAAAAAAAAAAAAAAACAAAACAAACAAAAAATTGGACTCCTGATCCTCTTCCCATGTTGCTCACAAACCTTGATCTTCTCTGACAATCGTACTGTACGATACACTATCGTACTGTACGATCAGGTTCCAATCACTCAAATCTCAGCCGTTCATTCCCATTCACGATCCAGATCTTTCATGTCTTATACACATCGTCCTGTACGATTCACTACTCGTACTGTACGATAGTAATTATTGGTCATCGTACTGTACGAACATCCCGATCGTACGGTACGATACACGTGGCAAACGGATTAGGACGAATTTAAATCGGCCGGTACGAAAATTATTGCCCATCGTACAGTACGAACACCTGTTCGTACTGTACGAACACTTTTGGTCAAAAGTCGTTCAGACGACTCGTTGGGACGAACGCCTTACACTCACGTTCGTACAGTACGATACTGATCGTACTGTACGATTTGACTCACTTTTCTGAAAAGTCATCCAGACGACATTATTGTGCATATCGTACTGTACGATTCTCGATCGTACTGTACGATATCCCCCAAATTCTATAAAACGAGAGGAATTCTTAGCCATTTCTCCTCACCTTCAATCCCTCTGAATTTCCTCATTCGTCCAATCCTCTTTTCCAAAATGTCTGGGTCCAGTAAGCGTGGTTGTATGATTGTCGGGAGCTCTTCCTCCTCTCGGCGCTTCGACGATCGTTTTCTCTCAGCTGCGGATGAGAAAGCGTATATCAAACTCAAGGAGGCAAAGTTCACTCCCTCCCGCATGCTCAATCAGGCCGCCCTAAATTTTGAGGTGATGAATCTATTCGCCTCGACTAGCCTTCAATTCCTTCTGACTCTTGCTTTTCCATTCCACTCCGAACTATTGTTTGAGTTTTTTGCAAACATCCGAGTCAACCTTGAAAACACTACCTTCACATCCTATGTCTGTAAACAGAATGTCGTTATCACCATCAACGACATTGCTGAGCACATCGGGCTGTCCACTGACGGTCCTCGTCCCCAATCCATGATCTCCCACGACTATGATTGGACGTCCGTAAATATGACCCTTAGAGGTGTCCCCTCAAATCAACACCTACCACTAGTCCAAACCTTAAATCAAAATGCCCGCATTATCCAGCATGTCCTACGCACATCTATTATACCTAAGGCTGGAGATCGCATCCATATCACTCCCCTACTATCTGTCGTCACCTATCTCATTATGTCGGGCACAAAATTCAATGAAGCCCAAATGGTATTCGACTACATTCATACCTTGTCTGCCTACCGCTGTCCCGGTGCCCGTCGTAAATTGAACCTGGCCTTAGGGCATGTCATAGGCTACATTCTAGATGCAAAATACCAGCTTCATTATCCGCTTCCTCCTGATCACCTTCCTATCTTCTACTCGGATGCCTCCTTTCGTATCCTGTTCCATCGGGGGGCCGCTCCCGCCGATCCCGAGTTTGATGACGAGGAGGCTGATGCTCCTGCTGACGCACCTCCGCCACCACCAATCCAACCACCTGGCCTTGCACCTCCCGACGACATTATTCGACGACTTGATCGTCTGGAGACTCGGTTGGATGCTCACATTACTCAGCAGCATCAGGAGCATGACACGGATATGAAATGGTTTAGGGAGCGCTTCCAATCGATCGATCACCAGTTCGCCTCCCTTCATCAGTACCACCAGTTGTTTCCCGACCCTCCACCACCACCTCCGGATCAGGATCCAGATTTTTAGATTGTTGTAGTTGTTTCTATTTTCTGTTTGTTATCAGTGTACTTGTTTTTATTTCTTTTTTCTTCCCTTTTTGGTGTTGTCAAAAGGGGGAGACTTTTCTGTGTGTTCTGTATTATGTTTTTACTTACTATTAACTGTTTTTGGTTGTTTATGTTATCACTTCGTTTGTTTTTTTTCTTGTTGTTTTATTTTTTTGTTATAATAAAAAAAAATACAAGAAAAAATATATATATATTTGTGTAGCACATCTGTCCGTCAGAAAATATTATTTGACACCATCAAAAAGGGGGAGATTGTTGAAATCCAGGATCCCGAGCACTTAATTTTGATGGTGACAACTAATACTTTCTGAGTACATATAGACTTCCGCTTGATTACAAATGTTTAATCTTTGTATATGAGGACTAACATTTCAGGTCAGATGCACACTGCTAAAGATTGCTGGAGACTCAAATTGGGTAGAATAGGATGTTGAAGAGTCTGTAATTTTTATTTCTTTAATTTTTCTTTTTGAGTCTGCCACAGAAGCATGCATGTGAAAGGAGCAACAATGCACACACACAGGGGGAGATTTTTTCTTTTAAATTGATTAATTTTTTTTTTAAAACTCATCGTACTGTACGATCATTGATCGTACTGTACGGTTAATTAAAATACTCAGGCTAACGGCTAATTTTCAAATGTTTAAATTTACAAACTTATCGTACTGTACGATCCAGATCGTACTGTACGATGCTTTGTAATTGTGAAACCCTAGCCGCCAGAATAAGTTTGGTAAGTTTTCGAATTTGATTTTATGAACTATTCGTACTGTACGATATGTATCGTACTGTACGATTAATTAATAACTTGCCAAAATTATCTCCCTAATCAGGAAATAAAACGTTGGTTTCTAATTATATGTCGATCGTACTGTACGATCGTATATCGTACTGTACGACTGACAGAGACGATTTCATTCGTCCCAGAGATCGTACCAGACGAAACCAAGGTTTTATGTTCTGTTCGTCCTGGACGATATTCGTATCGTACAGGACGATATCAAGAAATGAACTGATCGTACTGTACGACTGGTGGAGTGCTGGACGATTGTCAGAGACGATTTTCTTCATCCCAGCGATCGTACCAGACGATCCCAAGAAATTTTGAACTGATCGTACTGAACGATAGTCATATCGTACAGGACGATATCATGAAAAACACTATTCGTACTGTACGATTAAATGAGTGCTGGACGACTGACAGAGACGAGTTCTTTCGTCCCGAGGTTCGTCCCACAGTTCGTCCCGTACGAACAGTACGAATCAATAGTATCGTACTGTACGATATACATATCATACTATACGATATGAATAAAATTCGATACCTGTTCGTCTGCACTCGTACTGGACGGAGCTGTAATTGAACTGATCGTACTGTACGATTATAAATCGTACTGTACGAACAGAAACGCAAAAGTTGAATTTTTTTAGGGTTTTCTGAAGCCTGATATAAAAAACAACTTAATATTTTTTCTAGAGAGTTGTTGATCAATCCTTTGCTGTGAGAAGCTTAGAGGAAGAAGGAGATTCGTAGAGAGAAGTTTTTTTTGGAGAGATCTAGGGCTTGAGAGAGGAAGGTGAAGGTGAGCTTGAGCGTGAGGGAGAAGTAGTGTGAGGGGATCACACGGTGGCTCCAAGCTAGCTGCATGCTTTGCTCCTCTTGTGGCTTTAGAAGCTTCAAGAAAGTTCTCGAAGGAAGAATCACTTCAAGATCAACATCGCCAAGGTACTCTGCCATCTCCAGGAGGGAGAAAAAGGAGAAGGTCCGCTGCCGTCACCGGGAGGGTGACATAGCGTTTGGTATTCCGCCGCACCGAGGGAGGTGAAAGTGAGTATTGTAAAGGCTTCTCTGCCTTGCTGTGGGGGCAAAAGGAGAGTCAACTTTTACTAGTGCAAATCCCAGAGTAGAGGACTCCGGGGAGTGGACGTAGGTCAAGTGACCGAACCACTATAAAAATTTCTGGTGTGTTTTTTCCTGTTTACCGCACTTTACTTTTCATGCTTTTAAATTTGTGCGTTTTAATTGCTTGGTGAAAAATCAATTTTTAAATCTCGTAGTGTTATCAATTTTATCGTTGTGATCGTTGTAATTGCTTCCGCACATTGGTTGTTAAATTATATTTCGAAAATACAAAAAAAAATTAGAACTCTTGTGTAGGGTTAAATTTTTAAAATACCAATTCACCCCCCCTCTTGGCGCATCTCGTACTTTCAATCACTATGGATGGTAATAATCTCACATCCTAAATTCTTCTGAATCCAAGTAGGGAAAGATCTAAACTCATCAAATGACTCAGATTTATGTGACAAAAATTTAACCCAAGTGAACCTCGAATAATCATCTACAATCATAAATCCATAGACTCTCCCCCCTAAGCTGGCAGTGCTAATTGGTCCAAAAAGGTCCATGTGAGGAACTTCTAAAGGTCTAGAGGTGCTAATATCCTTAACAGAGTGAAACGAGGACTGGACTTGCTTCCCCAACTGACAGGCATCACACAGGTGATCCTTAGTGAACTTAAGCTTGGGCACACCTCTGAGTGACTCTCCTAAGGGTTTTTATACTGGCATGACACAATCTCCTATGCTATAACCAAGACTCATCAGCAGGAGTTTTTAAGCAAATTGAATTATCAGATTTAATGCAACTTGCATCCAGCTTGTAGACGTTGTTGATCCTTTGCCCCTGCAAAATAACTTCATCATTTAAGCTTAAAATGCAGCCAGCGGGCATGAATTTAATGATGTATCCCTTGTCACAAAGTTTACTGATGCTAAGTAAGTTATGTTTCAGTCCATCTACAAGTAAAACATTATCAATCATAAAATTTTTTGAATCACCAATTATACCTGAGCCTACCACCTTCCTGGTGGTGTTATCTCCAAGTGTAACATTGCCTCCAGCTCTGGCCTCGAGCGAAATGAACTGATTTGCATCTCCAATCATGTGTCTTGAACATCCGCTATCCAGGTACCACATGCTCTCACGAGGTCTTGTGTGAGAGCACCCCTACAAAAGTATCAAACGTCAGTCTTAGGAACCCAAATAGGTTTGAGTTCCTTCTTATGAAAAGAAGAATGTAATGCATGCGTGCTGTGCTGTGAAACAGACAGTTTGGGTCTCCACACCCAATGTGTACTACGGTGAACAGTGCAGGTGTGGGAAATGTGTCCTAACATGCCACATGAAAAACATCTAACACCAGGAAAAGGGTTAACTAATCTACGTGGGTGATAGTGCCTCTTCCTAGATGTATATGAAACATGCTTTGATGAACTTGCAACATATTTTTCAAAAGGTGGCGGTGCATAAAATTGTTCAAAAGTAGGTGGTGTTTTGTTCTTTTCAAAAGCACTGATTTTCACTTTCAAAAACTCAATATATTTATTTAAACTTGCAATTTCAAAAGTTCTTGCACTTTCATTACTTTCTAAATCACATGCCATATCATTCAATTTCTTAAAAGTAACTTCTAATTCAACATGCGATGTTTTTAACAAATCATGCTCAACAGTTAAATCAGAATATTTTTTGTTTAACTCATCAAATTCATCAAGCAAAGACATGTAATTGGAATCAACAGTGGAATCATCTTTAACTAAAACATCATGCTCTTTTTGTAAAGTCAAATAATCTAATTTCAAACTAGCATGAGTTTTCTTAAGCTTCCTATACGATGTATGGATTTTTTTAGAAACTTCAAATAATTGATCGTAAGTAAGCTCACATACCTCTTCCTGGTCCGATTGACCAGGGTGATCATCAGCCATCAGACAAATGTTTGTTTCCTCCTCTTCAGCTTCAGTCTTAGAGGAGTCGGATGTAGAGTCTGCCCAGAATGCCTTTTATATCTGCTTCTTGTCCTTTCTGAACTTTGGTTTCTCCTCACACTTCTCCTTGCTTGGGTGAGCCTTGATTGTAGGACAATCCACCTTTATGTGTCCAGGCTTCCTGCATTCAAAACAAACAGATTCAGATGAACCTTTAAAATTTCTACTGGTCTTACCTTTGTTCCACTTGTGAAAATTCTTATTCTTCTTCCTTAGAAAGCTCTTGAATTTCCTTGTGATTAAGGCAACATCATCGCTATCAGACCCGGAAGTGCTAGCATCTGAATCTTTGGCCTTTAGTGCCACTGTCTTCTCCTTCTTTCGTTCACGTGCATCAAGTTGTCTTTGGTTCACCCCTTGCTCGTAAGCATCGAGTGATCCAAGTAAGCTGTCAATAGAGTAAGTATTTAAATCTTTAGATTCCATGATAGCAGTAATCTTAGCATCATAAGAAGCAGGCAAACATCTAAGAATTTTGTTCACTCTTTCGTAGTTAGTAAGTTCTCTACCTAAAGCATGCAAAGAGGTAACAATCTGAGTGAACCTTGTGTACATTTCTGAAATAGTCTCACTAGGTTTCATGCAAAAAAGTTCATAATCATATAACAAGATGTTTAACCTAGACTGTTTGAGTTCAATTGTACCTTCGTATGTTATACATAATCTATCTCAGATTTCTTTTCCCGTTGTACAAGTAGAAACACACATATAGTATTCAGATTTTAAAGCACAAAAGAAACAGTTCAAACATTTTGCATTTAACTGTGCTAAGTCACGATCATCAAAAGTCCAATATGCAAACGGCAGTTCAGTTTTAATTCCATTAACAAGTCTATGTGGTGCTTCATAACCATCCTTAACTAACATACAGATACGATAATCAATAGATTGCAGAAAAGTAGACATACGTGTTTTCCAAAAATTAAAAGGAATATTGTCAAACAACGGTGGTCTTGTAATAGAATAACCTTCAGCAGTATTACGATTATTACAGTTAGCCATGGATCAAATTCAAAAGTTTTTAAACCTAAATTTTGAATCCCGCTCTGATACCACTTGAAAGTTCGATAGGGATGTTAAGCCCTATTGAACTAGTCCCGAGGCTAACCAAGAGGAGGGGGGAATTGGTTATTTAAAAATTTCACGACAATAATAAAAAATCTTTTCGATACCTAGCAGCGAAAATAATTAAACAAGAACGAAAAGATCAATCTCAGATATTCACCCACGCAATTAATATCAAAAAGTAAAGTGCAGAACTGAATCAGAAAAGTAAACCAGATTTTGTAGTGGTTCGGTCAATTTGACCTACGTCCACTCCCCGTAGCCTCCCCTCCGGGTATTGCACTAAACAAAAAGTGTCTCTCCTTTTGCTCCCACAGCAAGACAGAGAAGCCTGTACAAGACCTCATTTTCACCACACGGTGGGGCAGAGAACCCAACCTCCTTTTACTTCCTCCTAAAGCAGGCAGAGAACCTTCGAACTCCTTTTGCTTCCACCTGAAGCAGGCAGAGAACCCTAGATCTTCTTGCGAACGATCCTCCCACGACGAACACCGACTAGACGAAAGACGACGAGCGGAGAAGATGACTCTGATCCATGCTTGTAGCAACCTTAGTGAATCTCTCACTGACTCCCCCTCACAAGATCTTCTCTCTCTCTCCCAAATTCTCTCTCTCTAGGGTTTCTCTGGAAAGGAAGGTGGCAAAAGATTTTTCTTGTTTCAAGAAAAATATCTTTTATAGGAGGGCCTAAAATTTGCCCTAAATATCAACTGGTCGGCCAAGATCGTCTAGGATGATCGATAGATCATCCTGTACGATCAGTTCAAAATCAGCTGTTTCAGCCTGAATGATCTGGCTCTTCTGGACGATCAGTAGAAAAAAATTTTCATATCGTCCCGTACGATCCTGCGATCGTCCGGGACGATTAGTGCAAATCAAGGAATATCATCCAGTAGATAGTTCAGGTCGTCCAGAGAAAGTTATGCTGGACGACCAAAAAATGACTTGATCGTCCAGGACGATACGGGTATCGTCCTGTACTATTAGTGTAAAAAGTGCCAAAATTGTCCTGTACATAGTTCTGGATGTACAGCTGAAATGCACTAGACGATCTTAATTGTCCGGGATGATCCTGTGATCGTTCAGGACGATATGATCGTATCAATCAAAAATAAATTACTTTCCTTAATTATCAGATTAAATTAGGCGTAATTGTACTGAATCGTCTAGGATGATACACGTATCGTCCGGGACGATCAGACCAAATAACTTAAAATAAAAACTTTCCTAACTTGATCTAGCGGCTGAGAATTTCTGATTTGAGCATATCGTCCCGTATGATCCAAAGAACGTCTAGGACGATCTGCTTAATCAGACCCTCTTAACTCAGTCGCCCTAATTAGGGTTTCTATTTTTTGCTGATTGTCCAGGATGATGTGAATATCATCCAGGACGATCTGAACAAAAAATGAATAGAAACTCTAATTCACTCAAGCTCTCCCCATAAGTGTGTGTGTGCAAGGTTACTTAGCTGGGGGATCAGTTACATTACATTTGACTCAAGAAAAAGAAAAACAGTACATTGGACACACTTGGACCTGATCTTGAGTTGGCTTGAGTGGCTCGTGATCTTTTGTGCCTGAAATGGGTTAGCCAAGCAAAACATAATAGAACCATATTTGTCATCATCAAAATTGTATTTGCAACAGAATAGGGTGAATTTTAGATCAAATCTTAATAAGACACCCTATGAGATTATTAAGGGTAGAACACCAAACTTTTCTCGCCTCCATGTCTTTGGTTATAAGGTTTTCATTCTTAATAATGGGAAATCACTCCTAGGAAAATTTGACCCAAAATCTGATGAAGGAGTGTTCTTAGGATATTCAAGTGTGAAAAAATCCTTTAGAGTGTTTAACAAGAGGACATTGGTGGTGGAGGAGACTACTCATGTGGTGTTTGATGAATCTGATCCTAAGGAGTTTAGAGCTGAGAAAAAAAATTAAATAGGAGAGATTACCCAAGGAGTAGAAACTGCAAATCTGGAGGAAAGGGTAGAACCTGAAAGACACTTTGCCTAGAGAATGGAGATATTCTTTGAGTCATCCTAAAGAACTAATCTTAGGAGACCCTTATGAAGGTGTTAGAACTAGGCATAGACTTAGAAAGGAAGTGAACCACTTTGCCTTTATCTCAATGATTGAACCCACCAACATCAATCAAGTCCTTTCTGATGAATTTTGGATCTTAGCTATACATGAAGAACTTAACCAATTTATATGGAATGATGTCTGCGAGTTAGTAGAAAGATCTAAGAATCAAAGTGTAGAAGGAACCAAATAGGTCTTTAAGACTAAAATGAATGATTCTGGTGTGGTGGTTAGGAATAAGTCAAGATTGTTGGCTAAGGGGTACAACCAAATAGAAGGGATTGATTTTAAGGAGACCTTCGCCCCTATAGCTAGATTGGAAGACATTAGAGTGCTACTAATCTTTACCTTTTATAAGGGATTTAAGATTTTCCAAATGGATGTCAAGAGTGCCTTTTTAAATGGGGTAATCAAAGAAGATGTGTTTGTAGAGCAACCCCAAGTTTTGAGAGTTCCTAATTTCCAAATCATGTTTACAAGTTAAAAAAGGCTTTGTATGGATTAAAACAGGCACCAGAGCTTAGATGAGAGGCTTTGTACATTCCTACTAGAAAGAAAGTTTGTTAAGGGGAGCGTAGACACTACCCTTTTTTTAAAGAAAGTAGGAGAAGATTTACTCATTATCCAGATCTATATTGATGATATACTTTTTGGATCTTCTGATCAAAATTTATGAGTTAATTTTTCTAAAATAATGAGTAAAGAGTTTGAGATAAGTATGATGGGAGAATTGTCCTACTTTTTGGGGCTTAGCATAAGGCAAATGGATGATGAAGCTTTTCTCAATCAATCAAAGCACATTAAGAACATCTTGAAGAAATATGAAATGGATAAAGCTAAGCCAATAAACACTCACATGAGCTTCACTTTCCAGTTAGATAAGGATTCAAATGAAAAATTTATTGATCAAAAGAAGTAGATAGGCATAATTTGTTTAGTACTTTACTTGGATGCTAGCCGACCTGATATAATATTTAGTGTTCATTTCTGTGCTAGATTTCAAGTTGATCCTAAAGAATCCCACCTGACTGCAGTTAAGAGAATCCTTAGATATCTTTTAGGGACCCCAAACTTAGGAATCTGGTATCCTAGACACAACACTTTTTTGGAATTTATTAAATATTCTGATTCTGATTTTGAAGGATGTAAGGTGGATAGAAAGAGCACTTCTTGAACTTTCCAATTCATAGGATAGTCCTTAGTCTCCTGGTCCAATAAAAAATAAAACTCTATTACACTTTCCACTATTGAAGTTGAGTAAATTGCCTTAGGAAGTTGTGTGGCCCAAGTTCTTTGGTTGAAGCAACAAATCTTGGATTTAGGATTACCTGCTGGCATAATTTCAGTTTTATGTGATAACACTAGTGCCATATGCATCTCTAAAAATCCTATCCAACACTCAAGGACCAAATACAATGACATAAGGCAACACTTTATTAGGGACCATGTTACCAAAGGAGATATTGAGTTACACCATGTAGCAACTGAAAACCAACTGGCTGACATCTTTACTAAACCTCTGGCCTTTTATACATTTAGCATCTTAAGAACCAGATTGGGTGTGATTGATATAAATGTATGAATTTGATGATTACTCATTTCTGAATTTGCTATTTTTTACTTTTCTTTTATTTTTATTTGATTTGATTATCTGTTTCTTTTTTTTTGTTTTTATTTTCTACTGATTTTCTTTTGCTGTTATTATTTACCTAATTTGGTTATTCCATTTTATTCTCTTTCCTCTTATTTTTGATTTATTATTTATTTTCTTCAGAATCAGATCACTGCTCACTACTGCTAATAAACTTGATTTCTAAATGAGAGTTTTGCCTTGTTTTTGTTTAGAAGCTTGAAAGTAGTGATTGACTCCTCTAAAACTATTAAAGGAAAGAAACATTGATAATTGTTTTCTCTTCCTCTAACTCCGTTAATGGTATATTTTTCTTTTTGATGCGAAATCTTTTTCAAAATTAAAAAACTGGACTTTGAAATAGAAATCTTTTTTATCTTTCTACAGTAATCTATCTCATACGAGTAGTGTTCCAAATCATTAAATCACTTCTGTATTTTCTTAATCAAGTGGTTGCATTTATCATATGAGAATGATTCTATTTTGTGGTTTATTGTTTCTTATCTAAGAGAGTGAGTCTTATTCTCTTCTCTTATATTTGGAAGATAATCTCACAACTGAGAGTCTTTCAGAGGTTTTAAAAGAAAGGAAGCTTGTCAAAAGATGCACAAAGTGCGTCAATCAGCTAAAAAAAGAGGCACAAAATAAGCCCAACACTGAAAAGATGTACAATGCTTGCCAATAAAATTAAAAAGATACATAAAGTGTATCAAAATCAAAAGATGCACAAAGTGTGCCAAATAATTGAAAAAGAGGCACACAATATGCCCACAAGAAATATGCTTCCTCCTCTTTCAAATCCTTAAAAATCTTAGAAGAATTCTTGTGCCACTTAATATATTCAAAAGCTTGAGAGTGAAAATCATGATTTCTGATTCTCTAATTTGCAATACTATTTTATCAAATATTTTTAAGGAACGTCGTACGAAAGGATTATGTTTCTTATCTAACTACTTCTCTTTTGAATTTGATTTTTATTTTAAAGGAATTTCAACCTGTAAGGTGTCCGAGGTACGAGTTACAAAACTCAATTTTCCAACTTTTCTGGATTTTGGCCCATCGATTTCTTCTTATTGGCTTTTTAATTGAAAATTAAGGAAAACTTTTGATTTACTGTAGCAGATCGATTAAAAAAAAAAGGTTTCTTTATTGTTTCCTCATTTTACTTCTTTTGGTTTTTCTGTCTTTGCTTTGATTTCGATTTTTTGTGATTTTTGGGTCCCCTGATCATTCCTCTCCATCCTTCATATTTTCAATGTTTTTCTCACATTGTCCTAGATGATATGATCAACTCATCCCCATCATGAACCCACGGCTAATCTGAACCAATTATTTGTGATCATCCTGGATGATACACCTCATCATCCTAGATGATCCACATGGCAGAAGTTGGATGACTTAAATTCGGCCCATCCAATTCATTAATTTCATATCATCCAAGATGATCCACCTAATCATCCTGGATAATACTTTTTGTCAAAAGTCATCTAGCTTGACTCCTCAGGAAGATTATCTGAGTCTAATCATCCAGGATGATTTCTAATCATCCTGGATGATCGGACCGCCTTTTTGACCAATCAGTCATGACGACATTATTGCTGCACATTGTTTAGGACAATATCATGATCGTCCTTGATGATATTTACAAATCTTTAAATTCAGCCCAAGTTCACCATTTTTTCTTCACTCTAATCTCCTTCCTCCCTTCATATACCTCTTCCCTTTAGTTAAGTTCTCCAATGGCAGTGGCAAATGCTCCAGGATGCTCATTGGAATCTCCTCACGAGGAGCTGTGGATTCCCGCTTCGCTGATGCAGTGGATTAGGCTGCCTACCTCAGGAGTAAGACTTTTGGCATCTCTTCCTCTAAAATCATCAATCCTCACACCCTTACTTACCTGCTACGCAATATGTTTGCCCTCACTACTCTCACCTTCATTCTAACCCTGGCTGTTCCCTTTCATTTTTAACTCTTGTATGAATTCTTCACTAGTCTTCGCATCAACTCCACATATACTTCACTCCAATCCTATGTCACCAAATGACCTATGGAGATCACCTATTAGGACTGTCATGAACTTCTTTAACTCTCTACCACTAGGGAAAAGCTTCATCTCATTGCCTTAGATCCTAATTTCAACTGGAGTCAGTTAATCAGGTTCTAAGGAATACCAATGCCTCCTACCATGATGGTGCCTCTTACTCTTTGGTTAAAGATGCTAGGACCATCCAACATGTCCTCAAAACTTCAATAATTCCCAAGGTTGGTGATCGGGTTCACATTACTCCCTACTTTCCATCACCACTTACTGTATCATGACTCATCAGGAATTCAATGCTACTGATCTTATTTTTTGATACATTGAGCACCGAACTAGCTTTAGAGATCTTGGACATAGGAGGAAACCCAATTTGACCCTAGGACACCTTATTACTTCTTTGCTTGAAACCAAGTATAATATTTAGTATCCTACTCCTCAAAATTATCCACCCTCCTTCTATACAAATAGCTCATTCCATGTCCTTCACAGAGCTCATCTCCATCCGGAGTCTACAGATATAGTAGAGACTGAGGAGGAAGCTGTTCCTGCACCTACTCATCTTCGCCTGCAGTCATCATTGGATCAGCTAGTGAATAGATTTGATAAGTGGGAGGCCCGCTTTGACTCCTACGTGGTTGCATAGGAGTAGCTGCATGCTGAAGATGTTTATCGATTCAATGTATACGTTACTCAGTAGCAGTAGTAATACAATCAGGATATGTTTTGGTTTGGAGAGCATTTAGCCACCATTCATAATCTATTTTAGCCACCACCACCTCCTCCTCGACCTGATCAGGGTCCCTCTAATATTTAGCTTGGTTGATTTTCCTGTTTATTTTTCTGTGATGTTTTATATTGTCTTTCTTCTCTATATTTTTCTATGTTTTTTTGTTTCCTCCTTTATAAGTTGTCAAAAGGGGGAATAGCTTGTGTTGTTAGTATTTTGGGTTGTTGTACTATTTTGGATTATTAGTGTTCAGTGTTGTTGTCCTATTGGCCTGTGCTAGTAAAATTTGCATTGCTTAGTTTTTTCATTGCTATGTGTTTTATTTATTGAATTGGAATTATCTAATAAATGTTTGCCATCATCCAAAAGAGGGAGATTATTGCAAATATGAATTCAAGGATTATAATTTTGATGATAATAAATATTCATGTTTCTGTTTGATTGCCTAACATTTCAGGTTCGCAAGATCAAGTACAAATCAAGCCAGCTCAATATTAGGTCTGTGTGTGTTAAAATATAATTTTTCCCTTTTTTGAGTCAAAGGTAATGTAATGGATCCCCAAACTAAGTAACCATACACACACACACACACACTCAAGAGGAAAATTTTAGTGAGTTAGAGTTTTTGTTATGTTTTGATCATATCATCTTGGACGATCGAAATATCGTCATGGATGATCAATTGAAAATAGAAACCTTAATTAGAGTAACCATGTTAAGTCGGTCTGATTAAGTAGATCATCCTGGATGATACCCTATCATCTGGGATTTTATGCTCAAATCGAAACATCTCATCTGCTAGACTTATTTAGGCAGGTTTTTTATTTTTAGGATTTTTGTCTGATCGTCAAGCATGATATAGTATCGACTGGATAATTCATTACAACCTTGATTAAATTAGTTAAGTGACTAAGGAAACTAATTAAGGATTAATTAATTGATCACATCATCCCGGACGATCACAAGATCATCCAGGATGATCAGCTTTAAATCCTCATCGTCCAATATAACTTTCTTGGGCGACCCGACCGATGTACTGGATGATATGGCCATATTTGTACTAATCATATAGATTGATAGACTTATCATACTAGATGATCTGTTATATTGAAATCATCCAGCATAGTTATCCTGGATGACCCGACCGATGTTCTGGACGATACTGATCATTTTTGAACTAATCGTATAGGATGATAGGCATATCGTCTTGGACGATCAAGTCATTTTCTATAGATCATCCAAACATTTCTCTTGGGTGACCAGACTGATGTGCTAGATGATATTCTTGATTTTAAACTAATCATTCAGAATGATCAAAGGATCATCCTAGACAATCTGAATAAATCTTATCTTCTAATCGCCTAGAAGAACCAGATTGCCCAGGGTGATATGTGTGTTCTTGCATTGATCGTACAGGACGATCTTTGATGGCAAGCTAAAATTTAGGTCAATTTTTGAGCCCTTCTATTTAAGATCTCGTGTTTGTTACTATTAAGATATTTTGCCACTGTCCTCACCTGAGAGAGTTTTGAGAGGGAGAGGGAGAGCTTGGGAGAGAGGGAGAGAGAATCTTGTGAGGGGGAGTTTGTGAGGTGCTCATAAAGGTTATTCCAAGAAAGAATTTGAGTCGTCTTCTCCAATTATCATCTCTTATCTTTTGGTGGCTCTGTGGGAAGGATCATCACCAAGAAGATCGTTGTTCTCTGGTTACTTCAAGATGAAGCAAAAGGAGGTAAGGTTCTCTTCCTACTTTAGGAGGAAGCAAAAGGAGGTAAGGTTCTCTGCCTGCTTCAAGAGGAAGCAAAATGAGTTTGGGTTCTCTGCCTCACTGGGGTTGCTGAAAGGGAGTTTGTAAAGGCTTCTCCACCTTGCTGTGGGAGCAAAAAGAGAGTCACTGAGTTTTAGTGCAATACCTGGAAGAGAGGCTCTAGGGAGTGGATGTAGGTCAAGTCTACCAAACCACTATAAATTCTAGTATGTTCTTTCTTTTATTATTCTGCTTTTTAATTTCTACACTTTTACTTTTTGTGGATGATCGTGTGGTTAAAGTGATTATTTTGTTTGATTAAACATCTCCACATCAACGTGTAATTATAATTATTTTAAAACATTCAAAAAGGTTTTCAAAATCAGTTTTGATTACGAATTTTAAAAACAGTCCATTCACCCCTCCTCTTAGTTAGCCTCAGGCTAATTTATAAGGGATTAACATCCATAATGAACTTTTAATCAGCGCTATATCAACATCATATTCTGGTATGGAACTATCATTATCAGAATTATTAGTTTTTAAGGCTATAATTTTCTCCTTTCTTTTCTCACCTGCATCAATTTGTCTTTGACTCACTCCTTGCTCGTAGGCAATGAGTGATCTAAGCAAGTTATCAATTAAGTAAACATTTAGATCCTTGGTTTCAATAATAGCAGTTATTTTAGCATCATAAGAACTTGGTAGATAATGTCAAACCTTGTTAAATTTTTTAGAATTTCTAAGTTCTCTACCTAAAGCATGCAGGGATGTCATAATTTGAGTGAAGCTAGTATACATTTTAAAAATTAACTCACTAGGTTATATGTGAAATAGTTTATAATCATGGTGGAGAATGTTTAAAATAAATTGTTTCACTTTTTTAGTTCCTTCATAGGTTATGCAGAGTTTATGCCAAATTTCTTTACCAGTAGTGTTAGTAGATATACGCATGTAATCTTCATATTTTAATGCATAGAAAAAATAGTTTAAATATTTAGCATTTAATTGGGCTAAATCTCTATCCTCAATACTTCATTCAAAAAATAAGTAGTTCAATTGTAATTCTATTTTTAAAGTGAGAAGAAGTATAATATCCATCCTGAACTAACATTCAAATGTGATAGTCTATTGATTGCAATAAAGTAGACATACAAATTTTTCAAAAATTAAAAGGAATGTTATCAAATAATGGTGGTCGTGTGATTGAATATCCTTCCACATTATAATGATTTCGAAGGATAGCCATTGATCACTTTTTAAAAGTATTTTAAAACTTAGTTTTTGAATTCCTCTCTCACGCCACTTGAAAGTTTATGATGGTTGTTAAACCTCAAAGAACTATCGCCAGGCTAATAAAGAGGGGGGTGAATTAGAAATTTAAAAATTTCTTTAACAAAAGAAAATCTATTTATAACTTTTTAATATCTAAAAAAAGATAATTTTATCACTTATTACTGAAGTGAATTAATTTCACAATAACAAAAAGATTAGAGTTTTCAACCATACAGATAATCACAAAAAAATAAAATGTAAAAAATAATAAGAATAAACACACCAAAATTTATAGTGGTTCAGTCCAACCAGACCTGCATCCACTCCCCAAAAACCTCCGTTCTAGGTATTGTACTAAACATTTAGTGACTCTCCTTTAGACCCCACAGCATGGCCAAGAAGCCCTAACAAAATCTTTTCCACTAACCCAGTATGGCAGCAGAGCTTACTCTTTTTACCCTTTTGATGAGGTAGAGAACCTGGAATCCTTTTTCACCCTCCTAGTGAAGGCAGAGAACCTGAAATCCTTTTTTACCTTCCTAGTAAAGGCAGAGAACCTGAAATCCTTTTTCTCCCTCCTAGAGATGGCAGAGAACCAAGAATCTTTTGTTCTGCCTCTTGGAGATGGCAGAAAACTACTGCCTAGTGTTGTAGAATGTCTCTCTAGAGCCTCCAAAGAATCAAGGTAGAGACTTATAGAAGACAAGCAAGAACCTTGCTTGGAGTAACATTGTGAATACCTCATAACTCTCTCACATAAAAACTCTTCCTCTCTTCTCTTCCAAAGCACTCCTAAACTCCTTCTCTATTCTCCCTCTCAAGACACTTAGCAGTAAAAAGCTTAGAAATAAGCTTAAGTGAGAGTTTAAAAAGAGAGCCTTTCAAAAAGCCCTAAATTTCAATCTGCCGACACTAATCATCCAGTATAATCAAGGAATGTGTAGTACAATTAGTTCAAAGTACTCTTGTTGTACTATATGAAGAGATAGACCCTGTATAATCCGTGCAAAGAGATGACTTGATTATGTAGGATGATTTAGAATATCATCCATTATGATTAGTATAAATAACTTAGATAATCATTTAGTACATTAGGTGATGATTAATTATTGTCCCATATAGGAATCAGGGTCGTACGGTTCGATCAGTCAAATCATTTTGCATGATTTGATTGAACAAATTAATCATAATTATTCCCTTAATCACAAGATCAAATTAGGCATGATTATCATATATCATACAGTATAATGAATATCATATAATATGATTAGTACAAATTTTAAATTTAAAAATATTGCCTAAATTATGATTGGCGGCTGAAATCATGATTATAACTGATCATCCTGCATGATAACGATCATCCAATATGATTAGTTTAATCAATCTCAATTACCAAAAGTGCCCTAACTAATGATTTTTTCTAGTTAACTGATCATCTAGTATGATAGAAATCATACATTATAATTAGTTCAGAAAACTCATCTTCTTCCTAACTCACTAACTCACCCCCTTGAGTGTGTGTGTGCAAGGTCACTCAACTTTAGGATCCACGAATATACATGATTAACTTAAGAAAGATAAAAAGTTTATAAAGACTAAAAATACAAACTTTAATCCTGGTCTACCCAATCTAGAGCCGATCGAAGTTGCATGTGAACAGTGGACCTGAAATGTTAGTGAGAAGAGAAAATAAAAATGCAATAAACTTAATTATCAGGAGATAACAAAGTAAGGAATCCAATAAAGTTTGTCATCATCAAAATCACAAGACTTGGGTCTAGATTTGTAACAAGTCCATCTAAGGCTTGAAGCTCAAGATCTAGGTTATTTTAACCATCGATTCTTTCTACTAGATTGTATGTGGATAGTCTACAAGCTCAACAAGAGCCTGAACATTCAAAATCACTAAGTAAACATCGATAAATCCTCAACCCTACCCTTCTACACATTTGTTTAAATGGCTTATAAAAAGCACATTTTAAGCAAAATGAATGTTCCCCCATGAATGCTCTTCTTATTTTAAGCTATCGTTTAAATTTCATTTCAAATGATTGAGTATTTTATGAGAACGAGCTAGTTTTCCTAATCCTAGGGTTAATAACATAGCCCATGTATTTGTATGTTTGTCGGATCATTGATCGCTCAATCAATAGCCATGATTTAATCATTCCACCATTTGATCAAACCGCAAGATTGATCCCATGGACACATGGCTCATTTGGCCAGATCATGACCATCCATCCAAACTACACACGGATGGATGGTCGTGATATCATTCTAATGTGGATAAGTGAGACACGCATGATCCAGTCATTGTGTCTCACTGATGACCAATGATTGCCAGTGACACAATGACTGGTAATCAATGCACCACTACACAATTATTTCTAGTGGTTTGAGATGGTGAGTCAAAAGGAATCGTGTGGCCTCCCTATCGCCATCGCCAGTTTTAAATCAATTTAAATGATTCTAAATGTTTTTTATCATAGAATTGTCAAAAATCATAATAAATCAAATATTTAGTCAAAAATTATCAGCAAACACTCAAATTCCTCATAATTTTATTATCTTACTTTAAAATTAATTTTAGTCCCTAGTGATGAGTATTCATAGGGTAATTTTACTCTTAGTATTTTATCAATTTCCATATATATCCTCTAAATACTCATCAAATTACCTTAAAATTAGGTTGCATGATTAGCTAGGTCATACCGTACTTACAGTGAATTTGTTAGGAATTTTACAATAGTTTAAGTAATGTTTAATTATAATTAACTTTGTATTTTTGGGAAATTTATTAGGTATTGATTTTAATATCTTATTAGTCATTCAAACATCTTCATTAAAGTTTTAAACCAGAGCTTAATTGTGGGTGAGTTGGGTTAATCAAGTCCATTGCATGTTTAGGACATTTGCATGCACCCTTTATGTTGCTTTACATAGCCATTCATTGAGGCATTTTGGCATGCTTTTAGACTTGGTTAATGATTGCAATGGCAAGTATTCTTTTTACCATAGAACTTCTAATCTAATGATATGGGAAGTTTGCTTTGGGTAAATTTTCAAATTATTGGATTATGGGTTAATCCAAATATTTGGAAATTCACCCCTTTCAATGCACTTAGATTTAGGTCACTTGATTGCTGTGGTATGTTTCATAATGTCTATGTTGATTTCAAACCTATATAACTTAGGGACACTTAAGGATAATAATTAAGGATAAGTTTTAGTAATTTAGAAAAATTCTACAAAATTAAACATATACCCGATAGGGGCAAAACTCAAAACATAAAAACCGAGTGACATTACCTACCTTAGGTTAGGAGTTAACTGATTTTAAAAGTCATTAAGTCAGAAATTTAATTAAGTCAAAATTAACCCCTCAATTAATCCTAGAATTTAAAAAATCATATTTAATTCAAATTATATCCAAAAAATACAAATAATATATCAAACTCTCGAGAATTTAACCCTCTACTTAAGAAAATTAAATGCCCCATAACCTGACCCTTAATTTAAGCTTAACTTAATTTTTATTAAAAGTTATAATTTAAATAATTTAATTAATTTAAAAATTCCAAATATATTTCAAACACTTGAAAACACTCCCATAGGTCATCCCTGACCTTTGGAAGTGATTTCATGAAGCTTGGAATGAGTTTGGAGTAAAATTATTAAAACATCTTAATTAACAAATTTAAAAATTTAATTAAATACTCAAATTTCAAAAATTCAAAATTAACTTCAAAAAACAAAATTTAATAAATTCAAAGGTATTATACTCCATTAAGGGTATAGTATTTACTAAAAATATCAAACCCTCAAAAATAAGTAAAAGTCAAAAAGTCAATATTTTAATCAATTATAGTTCATATTTGCATCACAACTTTAACAATTCATAACTTAATCTAGAAATATTCAAATCCTACAAACTTACTGTCTAATTACTCACCCTAGGGTCTAATATTTATGAAAAATATCAAAACTCCAGAACCTAACTTAATTTAAAAAGTTAAATTTTGACCCCTTGATTAAATGCATTAAATAATCCATAAAAATTTCAAAAATTTAATAGTTAATTAAAACTCTAGCAAACATTAATATAACCATTAAAATCAGTTAACCAACCCTAAATATAAAACAAGCACTCCAAAGATGAAATTTTTATGATAGACTACCTTGAGCTGTGGGGCTAGGTTTTCATAAGGAGGCATGGTTCCTCGAGCCCACTATGACAATGTCACGAATAGATTTAATAGAGTGTAAAATTTTAAAGTTAATTGATTATTAATAATTAACCAAATTAAAATTCTTAATTCAACAACATCAAGCTTATTTTTTGGATGGACTACCTTGAGCTGCGGGGCTACATACCCTAAAGAGGCTTAGTTCCTTGGGCTCACTATGATTATGCCGCGAACTGATTGATAGCAAATTTAATTAATTCAATCTTTAAAATTAACAACCAAGAAATTAATTTAAAAATGATCAGCCACTTAATTTCGACCAATTAAAATAATTAACAATATTGGTTACTACTTGATAACCCGGGCCTACAAGGCTGTTAACTTACCCCAAGAAAGGTGAAATAAACTTAACAACATTGGTGTAAACAAAGAAAGTAATCACTCAACATTTAAAATACATCTTAAAATCAATATCAAAACATTAAAACCTAACTCAAACTAGAACCCCTTATGCTTACAATAAGCATCAAGATAATAGATAACTTAAACAACTACCTAGCATAGGTCATATCTAAGTCACACAGCTTGATGCATGTACTTTAGATGGTTTACTAAGATAATCAACTCTAGTTGTAGGCTAGGTCGGTGTTTACTTTCTTGCAGATTTATGCTAATTTTTTTGTGGTTTACACTGTATGCTGGTTGTAATTAATTGATTGGTGTGGTGCTTTGATTGATGTGTTAATTTTATTATGCAATCTATGAATTAAAGTGATGGGCATTAGATTACTCTTAGGTTAGGAATAATCTGGATGCTCATAGAGTTTTATGCATGTCGCCATACTCATATTGGCATAAAATCAAACGGGGCCAAATTAAAGATTCAACTGATAAATTTTCTACAGGTGCTAAAATGCTAAGCCCCCTTTGCATTGAAAGAGCATGGTAAAGTGTGGCTGTAAATTTAATTTGAGAAAATATAAAATTGCTTGGGATTATTAATTTTAATTGCCTAGGACAACCCTGTAGGTTATTTTAGAGTCTAGTCTTTTTAGTTTTCTATATGTAATTTAATGAAATTGAGTTATGAAAGTTGATCTTTGAGGTGGGATATTAACCATCTCATATGAGATCTATAGATGAAGGAACATCCCTTAAGGGAGAGTTCCCTTTCATTTAAAGATTAAAGTTAGGTTGATTTGAAAATCTAAAGAGAAAAGCAATGCCCCTTCAGGTAGGAGTTTCTTTTCTTTTGGATACTTGAACCTAACTAATCCAGGGAGCGCACAAAAGAAAAGAAGACAAAGAAGTGAAGACAACAAGAACATCCCCCTCTTAAAATCACTTGTGACATTTCTAGGATTAGAATCTAGATTGTTGTCAGTGGTACCCATCCACTTTAAATTTTTGTAGATGCACTTGCCACATAGACTCTATAGTTTTTTAATGATTAATTGATATTAATTGTTTACATTGATTATGCTTTAAAAACTAGATATTTTTCTTAGTTTCTTTCTTGCATGTCAATTTTTAATTTAGCCTGGAAATTCTCGAAGGATCCTGAGGGTGAATTAAAAACTTTTCTACTTAAATTAAATAAAAAAATATCACGCTCACATAAAAATCTAATGATTTTAAAAAGTAAGTATGGGAATGACCCTAGAGTTTGCATGCATTCATTTTGAATCTTCTCTTCCTTGTTAGGCACCTCCCCGCTAGCAACTTCTAGTAGACCACCGAGCCTATTAGGGTCCAGTTTTATCAAGGGGATATTGTGCAGTCTATGAAAAAAAAAATAATTTTTAAGCCTTTTTAAAATTGCTTCATATCATTTTCATAAATATGGTCAACTAGTATGCATTGTATTAGAAACAAATTAAAGAGTCAAAAAAATTATAATTACTTATTTTTTGGTATAATCACCCTATATAAGTTAAGAGGCCAATTAGGACATTCTCAAGATGTCGGCCCCAATTCTTCAAAACTTAAATAACTGCCCATCAATCTTTCATAAAAGATCTTACTAATGGTTTTGAAGCGTTAAGTGGTTAGCTGGCTCCCCAATCCAGACTGAGATAAGTCTAGATATGCAGTGCATTAATTAGGTTTAGACCACTATTTTTTAGGTCCCAACATAGATTTAGGATCTATGGCGGACTCAAAATCTTACGACGCCAACCTCGAGAATCTAATCCTAACTTTCTAATAAATTGATAACTCAAATTAAAACATCTCTTCAAATCAAAATTTAAACTACAACACTTAGGGTAGACTGAGGCATTTTTAAATTATTTAAGAATCCCAAAATGCCTTCTACTTTTCCTCTTTTGGCTTCTAGAAGTAGGTGCTCAAATTTGATCCAATCCAGATTAAAAATTCTAGCTCACTCCTTTGATGTCAATCCTTAAGAATTCTAAATAAAATTTCTATCATTATTTTAATCGAGGGTTTTTTTTGTAGGAAACCCAGGTTTCTTATGATGTAATTACCCAAATGGCTTACGTTCGTAAGAGATTTAAAAACCCCAAATCAATTTTTAAAATGCAATTAATTCTCTTTGTGAAAATCAAAATCAATGATGATCATTATCGTCATATTTAAACTATGGATAATGAGTGATATTTTATTTCCCCAAAAAGATATAACATTTTTAACATGCCTTTAAATAAGAAATTATTAATATATCATTTAGATTATTTTAGCCAAATACTTGATTGAAATTTATTTTGACCCTTCCGGGTCATATATAGTTCTTCCTTGAATTTGACAATCATAATCAAGATGAACTCATAGTTTTGTTAACTAAACCCATTAGGGCTCATAATTGTTTTAACTAAACCTATTAGGGAATGATACCTTTGCCTCCCGACGCAATGTATCAATCATAATGATATACTTGACTTTAAAACTGAAAATCCATAAATCAAATTATCCCAAAAAATTTAATTCTAATTTATTTTGCATCTTTCCAAAGCAAAGCAAAGCTTCTTCCAAACAAACATGTGCATGGGTCTTCGGTGGTACTTATTTAAAAATGTGTAGTTTTTCCCCACCAGCACTGAGGCACAGATGGGTACTTAAATTTTGTCCTGCCATGGTAAGAGAAGTTCGTACGAGGTTTACCTGCCTCATCATAAGCGCAACAGTGAGTTTCCTCCCATTGTACTAAGAAAAGCATACAAGAGTGGCACCATGCTACAAGAACCAAATGCAGGAATTTGGAGGGTTTCAAATTTTATACCAGCATGTGGGGTCGACAGTGATGTTGGGGTGATGACGGGAGTGTCTTCGATGTCAAAGATGTGGTCAAGGGAAATGTTGATGATGCATGAGGCTCGAAGCACATTAGTAAAATCTTACTTCCCTTCCTTTCAAAAGCCAAATGGGTAAATGCATTCTTTCAATTATTTTTATCCCACTCCTCCTCCTCCTCCCAAATGTTATCAAGCATATGTCATAGTTTCTTAAACATCACTTCAAACTTAAGACGCCTTTGAAATGCATTAAGTGACTCCAAATCAGTCCTCTTCATTTGAAGCGATTTAAACATATCTGCAATGACTCTTTTTGCATCAAAGTTATTATAAACACAAACTCACATTTTAAGGTTGAATTTATTTATCCTTTCATCATCATTGACATACTGCAAGAGAGATGTTTTCCTCATACCATCCATGCCCACAATAAATAGAGGAGAAATATTATCACAAAATAAAGTATTGCCTGTGATATGAGTTTGATGTTCATTTGATGGCTTCCTCAAGTACCTCATAACAAACTCCTTATCTTACCTCGATCGATATCAGATCATTTTTAGGAAATGATCCTGCTTCACGTATTTTATACAACTTAAGCAGCTGCTCTTGCATCACCTACTTTGTACTTTCTAAAAGATGAAGTAAATTACCAACATTAGTGGAATTTTATCAAGTTTCTTCACAATGTCCTCCAGCCTCTTCAAATTAGGATCAATTTGGAGAGCACACTTTTCAATTTTGATGAGTCTTTTCTTCATGGAGCTCACAATGGAATGTAACTTTGTTTGCTTTTTATTTTTTGTTATTTATTTTTCACGTTTCATATACTCAAGCTCATCGAGCATATCATCTGCCTCATTAGTGGAATCTCTTAAATTCCATAGCAATTTGTTAAGATCCACATTTTGATCTCGGATTTGTGCTTGGCTAGAAGCAAAGATGACAAGTTAGATCTTGGGGTGGTTCTCTTGCAACCTTTTCAGCTCCTCCTTCGTGCCTGTATACCATCTCACTTCATCTTTTTGGTACTCAAAGCCAATGCTGATGAGCCACTCCACCATTGGACCACCAAACCATTCTTCCATGTTAGTGATTAAGGTAGACCAGAATAATTTTTGCTATGATTTGACAAATCATCAGCGTTTATCAAGATAACATACCAAGACCCTATCGGCCATCACTGCCCAGCAAGACTACATTATGAGCTCGGTGCTTATCACTGTGTTTTCATTGACGTTAGAAAAAAAGAGGGTTTGTGGTTTGTAAGGAGGAATAGTAAAGAAGAGAAGTGTCGGCCTACTGCTAGCGGGAAATACAGCATGGGGTCATGAGGTTGGACAAGAATCAGGGGTTGGAGGTCTAGTTAAGTGCGATTAAGGGAGGAGGAAAGTCGACATAATAGATGGGTTGAAGAGTCAGATGAGGGTTTGTTTATTAGAGCAAAAACATAGAGGATTTTGCTTTTAACTTTAATTTTGATGATGAGTTAAGCACTTAATCAAGCTGAGCTATGATAAAGACCTGCTTTCACAGGATTTATGAGCTATAAGCCGAGATTTGTGGAGATTTGAGCAGGATTCATAGTAGAATATCTGAGGTAAGCATAGATTTGAATTGACATTTATTTTGACTTAAATTTTAATTAAATTAATATTAATTTATTTTTATTATCCTTATTATTAATTTAAAATGATATAAATGAGTTGGATGCTCAAAATTAACTCGATTTGTATGTAATCTCCTTAATTTATTTATAATCTCTTCGAAACTCACACCAATATGTGTGCAAGACTATTATTGAGGAAAATTATGGTTCATTTTAGGTATTGTCGATGTTATGAATGCAACATTTGGGTGAAGTCTGTTTTGTGATTAAAAATCATTTGGGTGATGTCGTGTGTCAATTTCCTCAATTTGCATGTCATTGCCTCAGGATCCATCATTGATCTCACCATGCAATTTTAATTAGATAAATTGGAAATAATTTTTAAGTATTATTGATGTTTCAAACACAACGGTGAAGTCAATTTTATAATTGGTGTCATTTGGACAATGTCGTTATCTTGGGACCCATTCGAATCTCCTCGTGTAACTTTACTTAAACAAATTCATGGTCATTTCTACGTATTGACCATGTTTCAAATGCAACAGTGAAATTTATTTTATGATCAAACATTATTTGGGTGATGTCACATGTAAATTTTTGGTGTCAGACAATTCTTAGGATTGATTTCATCCGATTTGACTACAAGGGGTTCCCTCTTAGGTGAATTTGATGTCATGATTACAATGGCACAATCTATTTAGCAATCAAAGGTCATTTATCCCTTCAAGTGACGTGCTGTGCTTATATGCACATTTCTTGAATCATCATTTTCCCATCTTCTCGTGTGTTATGATATCTAGGGGTTGATAAATGCCCCCATAAATATGGCATTCATCTAGAGAGAACCAAATTTGTTGTATGTTGATTGACCTCATGGATCTCCATATATTCATTCTGGATGTCATACCCAGGATTTTTATTTTACGGGTCTCCAAGAGCTTGATTGGATGTCACATGGCTCTCCAAGTGCTTGTTTGGATGTCACACTAGTTTTCTATCTTCATGGATTTTTATAGGTCTATGTTAGTAGATTTCAATATCTCTTATTCCATTCTACCACCATCACTTTGGCTTCTAGCCTATTCATAACATCTCAACATCTTTCTTTCCCATAATAACGTGTAGATGTAATATTTTATCTGTATAATAATTAGTGATGTTTAGGATTTGCCTGAGCTTTACAGATTTATCAGCTAATAGGACTTCAGCTGCTTCAAGTCTTCTACAGTTGAATTCTTAGTTGCACTTTGATAAGATTTTAAATATTTATTTAGGGATCTCAGGTATATGACGTGAGGTGAGCCAAATTGTAGAGCAATTCTAAAACCTCCAACATAAAATCCATATTCTAAATTGAAAGTGAGAATAGGTTGTTAACAAATTAATTATGTCCCTAAGCTAACTAAGAGGGGGGTGGTAAATTGGTACTTTTAAAATTTTCTTGGATTTAATGAAACTGATTTCATAATAAAAAATATTTTTTGATAAAACAATTTTTTAACCACAAAGAAATTAAAAGTGCAAAAAATAAAAAATGGTAAATAGTAAAAGAAATGAACAACACCGAATTTTATAGTGGTTCAATCGAACAAGACCTACATCCACTCCCAAGAGACTCCTTCTCCAGGTATTGCACTATACTCAAGTGACTCTCCTTTTGCCCCCACAGTAAGGCAGAGAAGCCTTTACAATTTTCTTCTCTTGTTTGGGTGATTGTCTGGACTGGGGTTTTTTTTTAGCTGGTTTGTTTTTTCCTTCCTTCTTGGGGACTCTCAGTGTTGTATTGCTCCAGTTTATTATTTAGGTATTTCTCTGTTTTGCTATAAGTTAACAGCTGCAGGCATCTATCTGTGGACATTGGGTTGGTTTGCATTCTGTGGGGTTGTTCCCTTTATAATTGATGCAACTAGCTATTTTATGAGATTGGTTTGGCCCTATCTTTTGGTACTACTTGTGCTATCTTTTATTTGGAGCATTTTGAGATGTCTGGTTTTGTATCTTATTCTTTTTTTGACTTGGAGTATTTATTTTCTTCCTTAGTTCCGATCTGTATAAACTACTATTGGCATTTTTCTTTTGGTTATGCCGATTACTTTTATGGTTTAGGTTACCTGGGGCAGGAGCTATGATTGTACCTTGGTTTTGAAGGGAATCCTATTAGTTGTTCCCCTATCCCCTTTCTTTGTATTAAGAGATGGTTATGGCTGCAATCTTTGGCTATAGATTTGTCTTCACCTGGGGTTACTGGGTGGTCTGCGATTGTGTGGGAGTTTTTCTTGGGTTATCTATACTTATTCTCATGTTGGCCTTTGCTCTTAGGTTTATGTACTGGTTGGCTATTTGATCTTGCTAGTGGGGTGCAATGTTATTTTCTCAGGGAGTTTTGCAGTCTTTGGTCCCATCTCGTGTGCTTTGTTGGGGGCTGGGTTTTCGGCTATTTGGCTCTATTTACCTGCTTCTAGTTGATCAGGCTGGGTGGTAGGATGGAGCGGCCTTGGGTTATCCCCTGTGATCGTTGTTGGTTTTATCTTATCCTGAGCTCTATATGCCTTTTGCTTTATTTGAATTATTTGTGTTGGTTAGTTTTCTTTATTATCTGGCTTGTCTTGTATCCTTTTGGTGTTCTCAATGTCGATATTTTTTAGCTTTATTGTAAGGATTATGTTGAGCCTCCTGATTAGCTTGATCACTTTGATGCTTATATCTGGGCGGAGCTTGTCTTCTCTTCTTATGGGAGTTGCCTTACCAACAAGATGTTTATGGATGTTATCAACTCTTTTTTCTATAATCTTTATTTAGATAATCTTTTTCTTCCTGTGTTTTGAGCCTTTTTTTGTGCAGCTGTTGTGGTTTTCAGACAGATTTAAAAATGGCAGTGCTCAGGCTTTTTTGATGAAAGATTGCTCCTCATATGCATATCTACTTCTTTCTTTTTTTTGATGCTTGGCTTTAGCATCTTTAGAATGTACCTAGGATATTGTGTATTTTGGTATAGCTGGGATTTTCTTTTACTTTGTTTTGTAGCTCTTTTGAGCATTAGTGAGTTAACGTCCCCCTTAAGGACTTTGTAATTGCTTTCTTTATTAACGTGTTGGCCCATGCGTTGGTTTTAATTTAGAAAAAAATAAAAAAATAAAAAAAAATTTGCAAGTTAATCTTTAGCAGCGACATGATGTAATTCAATTTCCCCTTTTGCTACATGATCTCTAATAAAATGATGCCTTATATCAATATGCTTGGTTATAGAATGCTGAATCAAATTCTTTGAAATGCATATGGCACTAGTGTTATTACAAAAGATTTCATTTTTGCCAAAAGAAAATCCTAAATCAATCAATTGCTATTTTAACCAAAGTACTTGTCCAACACAGCTTCCTGAGGCAATGTATTCATCTTTTGCAGTTGAAAGGGATACTGAGTTCTATTTTCTACTAGACCAAGAAACCAAAGAGTTTCCTATGAATTGATAGGTTCCAAAGTGCTTTTACGATCAACACTACAAATAACAAAGTCTGGATCAAAGTATCCGATAATTTCAAATGCAGTGTTATTTTTAGGATACCAAATTCCTAAATTTTGAGTTCTTAAAAGATATCTCATTAGTCTTTTAACTACAATAAGATTTGACTCTTTTGGATCATCTTGAAATATAGCACACAAACAAACACTAAACATGTTGTTCGGTCTGCTCGCTGTCAAGTAAAGCAAAGATCCAATCATTCTTCTAAACCTCTTTTGATCAACTAAAGTTCCCTTGGGGTCCTTATCTAACTGCACTGAGGAATTCATGGGAGTATTCACTAATTTAGCCTTATCCATTTCATACTTCTTGAGAATGTCTTTAACATATTTTGACTGATTAATAAATGTTCCATCCTCATCCTGCTTAGTGCTAAACCCTAAAAAGTAACACAAATCCCCTATCAGGCTCATCTCAAATTCCTTACGCATTATTTTTGAAATGTCATCACATAGATTTTTATCGGTAGATCCAAACAAGATATCATCTAGATAGATTTGAACAAAGAGTATTTCATTTCCTACAATTTTTATAAATAGAGTGGTGTCCACACTCCCTTTTACAAAAGATCGTTCAAGTAGGTGTGTGCTTAGTCTTTCATACCACGCTCTAGGTGCCTATTTTAATCCATATAATGCCTTTTTCAATTTGAAAATATGATTGGAAAATTGTCCATTTTCAAAACCTGGAGGTTGCTCAACATAAACATCCTTTTTTATCATCCCATTTAGAAAGGTACTTTTTACATCCATTTGAAACAACTTAAAATCTTTAAAATAGGTATAGGCTCAAAAGCACTCTAACAGCCTCAAGTCTAGCTACCGGGGCAAAAGTCACTTCAAAATTAGTTCCCTTAATTTGATTATACCCCTTAGCCACTAACCTCACTTTGTTTCTAACAATCACTCCAGAATCATTCATCTTATTTTTAAATACCCACTTGGTTCTAATAATACTTTAATCTTTTGGTCTTTCTATCAATTATCGAATATCATTTCTAACAAATAGATTCAACTCCTCATGCATAGCTAGAATCCAAAATTCATGTGAAAGTATTTGGTTTACAGTAGTGGGTTCAATCATTGAAATAAAATCAGAGTGATTTACTTCTTTTCTCAAACCATACCTAGTTCTAACTCCTTCACTTGGGTCTCTTAAAATCAACTCCTTAGGATAACTCTTAGCAAAATTTCATTCCTTAGGCAATTGGTTTTCTTCCTTATTTTTAACTCTCTCTTCAACTTTTTATTTTCAAGTCCTTAGGTTATTTCCTCAACTTCATATTCATCCAACCTAGACCCTCCTGAATTATCCTATTCATCAAAAATAACATGAGTGGTCTCCTCAACTACCAATATCTTTTTATTAAAAATTCCATAGAATTTTCCAACACTTGAGTATCCTAGAAAAATTCCTTCATCAGATTTAGGATCAATTTTTTCTAAGATAGTTTTTTCGTTATAATGTATGAACACTTTACATCCAAAAACATATAGGTGTGAGAGGTTAGGAATTCTACCTTTAAGAAGTTTATAGGGTGTCTTATTTAATTTTGATCTAATGTTCACCGTATTCAATACGTAGCATGTGGTACTAACTGCTTCTGCCTAAAAATATCTTGGCAGTAAATATTCTGCCAACATATCTCTAGTAGCTTCAATCAATATCTTGTTCTATCTCTAAACTACTCCATTTTACTGATGTGTCCTAGAAGTTGAGAAATTATGATCTATTCCATGGGTTTTGGAAAACTCATCAAATAATTCATTTTAAAAATCTCCCCCATGATCACTTTGGATTGTAACAATTTCAAACCCTAATTTTCTTTGAATCCAAGTGGCAAAGTCTCTAAACTCCTCAAATGATTCACTCTTATGATTTAAAAATCTAACCCATGTGAATCTTGGGTAATCATCCACAATCACATACCGAAACCTTTTTCCTCCTACACTTATAGTACTAACAGGTCCAAACAGATCCATGTGAAGAATTTCTAAGGGTTTGCTAATTCTAAGACCCTTGACTGAATGGAAGGAGGGTTTGATTTATTTTCCTAGTTGGCAAGCATCACATAAGTGATCCTTAGAGAAGGCTAATTTGGGTATTCCTCTAACTAAATCCTTTGGGTGATTTTTCTAAGATTTCTCATGCTTGCATGACAAAGTCTTTTATACCATAACCATGATTCATCAGAAATAGTTTTTAAACAAAAAGTAGTAGAAGATTTTATAGAATTTAAATCAAGCATGTATATATATTTGTTTACTCTATCTCCATATAACACATCAACTCCATTTTTTCTTATTACACAGCTTGTACGTAAAAATTTTATATGATATCCTTTATTACACAATTGACTAATGCTCAACAGATTATATTTCAAACCATCTACCAATAGAACATTTATTACCAAAAAATTCTTTGAATTTCTAATCATACATGTACTTACCACTCTCTTGGTGGTATTATCTCCAAGTGTAACCTTATCTCCATTCCTGGCTTCCAGTGATATAAATTGAGTCATATCTCCAGTCATGTGCTTCGAGCATCTATTGTCAAGGTACCAAATGCTCTTACGAGGTCTTGTGTGAGAGCATCCCTATAAAATCATCAAACATTAGACTTGGGAACCCAAATAAGTTTGGGTTCTCCTCTTGGCAATGATAACCCAGATGTATGAGTGATATGCTGTGATTTATGCATCTTTGGTTTCCACACTAGATGTGTTCTATTATGAATGTTGCAAGTGTGGGAGATGTGTCCTAATGTACCACAAGAAAAATATTTTACTCCAGGAAAAGGGTTTACCAATCTATATGCATTATAAGATATCTTCCTAGATTTTGAACTCATATTGTTTTATTTAGACCTATAGAATTGTTAAAGTGTGGGTATAGGTCTATTTTCCTTAATATATTTCAACTCTAATTCAACATATGAGTTTCTATTTTCCAATATAGAAATATCCATTCTCAAGTCAATTTCTCTATGTTCAAATCCTTCCAAAAAAACTTTATAATCATTTTCAAGTTCTGTGTGTGATGATTTTAATAGATTGTGTTGGTTGTTTAAATCATCATATTCATCCAGCAGAGTCATGTGGTTGCTATCAATTAATGCATGATCTTTCATAAGTATTTTAAATTCTTTCTATAATTCTAAGTAATCCAAATTCAATTTTGCATGCAGTTTCTTTAGTCTCCTATATGCAGAATGAATGCGCTCAGAAACTTAAAATAATTCATCATAACTTAAGTCACATACCTCCTCTTCATCCGAATGATCAAGATTGTCAGCCATTAGACACAAGTTTGTGTCTTCATCTTCTGCTTCTACTTCTGAGGTGTCTGAAGCTGAATCCACCTGGAATGCTTTCTGAAATCTCTTCTTACCCTTCTTCACATTGGTTTTCTCCTCAACCTCCTCCTTGCTAGGATTAGCTTTGAGATTTTGGTAATCTATCTTAATGTTCCTGGCTTCTTGCACTCATAGAAAATTATATCATTAGAAGCTTTAGCATTTTTTTTGAACTTACCCTTATTCCACTGCTAACATCTCCTCTGCTTCCTCCTTAGGAAATTTTTGAATTGCCTTGTCATTAAGGCAACGTCCTCTTCATCCTCAGGATGAGGCTGATCACTCTTAGAGTCATCCACCTTGAAAGTAATATTTTTCTCCTTTCGCGCGTCACCTGCATCAAATCTGTCTTTGAGTCACAGATTGCTCGTAAGCAATTAGTGATCCAAGAAGATTATAAAAAGAATAGATATTTAAATCTTTCGATTCAGTTATAGCAGTTATCTTTACATCATAAGTAGTAGGAAAACAACAAAGTATCTTATTTAATTTTTCTACATTCATTAATTTCCTAAAGCATGCAATGAAGTGGCTATAAGTGTAAAATGAGTATACATGTCAGTGATTAATTCATTTAGTTTCATGCGAAAGAGTTCGTAGTCATGCAATAGAATGTTCAATCTAGTCTATTTCACTTTATTTGTTCCTTCATATGTAATACAAAGTCTATCCCATATTTTCTTTCCAGATTTACAGGTAAAAACACACATATAGTCTTCTGATTTCAAAGCACAGAAAAAACTATTTAAGCATTTGGCATTTAATTATGTTAAGTCCCTTTCTTTTAAAGTCCAATTAGTAAATTGTGTTTTTATTCTAATACCTTCTACATTTCTAGAAGGTGCATTATATCCATCCTGTACTAGCATCCACATACGAAAGTCATGAGACTGTAAAAAAGTTGACAAACAAGTTTTCCAAAAATAAAATGGAATGTTGTTAAATAAAGGTGGTTTAGTGATCGAGTAACCTTCTAAAGTGTTTCAGTTTCCAAAATTAGCCATGATAATTTCAAAAAGTAATCAAAACTTTAATTTTTGAACTAAGGCTCTAATACCACTTGAATGTGCGAATATGTTGTTAGACCTATTAATTATGTCCCTAAGCTAACTAAGAGGGGGGTGAATTGGTACTTTTAATATTTTCTTGGATTTAATGAAACCAATTTCACAATAAAAAATAATTTTTAGAAAACAATTTTTTAACCACAAAGAAATTAGAAGTGCAGAAAATAAAAATGCAGAAAAGAGTAAAAGAAATGAAGAACACCGGAATTTATAGTGGTTTGGTCCAACAAGGCCTACGTCCACCCCTTGGAGACTCCTTCTCCAGATATTGCACTATACTCAAATGACTCTCTTTTTTCCCCCACAACAAGGCGGAGAAGCCTTAACAGTTTTCTTCTCTTCTACCAAACCCCAATGCGGCAGAACCATCATCCTTTTTCACCCTCCTGGTTATGGCAGAGAACCCAGCATCCTTTCTCACCATCTTGGTGATGGTAGAGAACCAAGCATCCTTTTTTACCTTCCTGGTGACGGCAGAGCACCGGACTCTCCTTCAAAGATCTTCTCTCAAGAGTCTTCAAAGAGATTATGCAGAGAATTAAAGTACAAATAAGGAGATCCTCATCTTTAGGTAACGTTGTGAATCCCCTCACAATTTTATCTTGAAAGATATCACTACACTCACTCTCAAACACTCTCCCAAATAACTATTCCTTCCACTCTAAAAAAGAAATTCATAAAAGTTCACTTAGGCAGTTAGTTTTTAGGACCCTTATATACAAAGGATAAGAAAAATCGTTCAAAAATTGAAAATTTCAAGTTTGACGGAATTGAATCGTCCCATACGATCGCATATCATTCTGTACGAATAATTTAAAATGTGAATGGTTTACCTCGTACAATGCTGTATGAACCTATAAGACCCAAATTTTGTACTCTGGAGATGATGTATGAAACCATTTCGTACTGTACGAATAGTTCAAAAAATTGAACGGTTCATTCCGTACGAGCCTGTACGAATTAATGAAACCCAAATTTTGTACTCTGTAGATGATGTATAAAAACATTTCATATTGTACGAATAGTTCAAAATATTAAACGATTAATCCCGTATGATCCTATACAAACCAATGAAACCCAGATTTTATACTCTGGAGATCATGTATAAAACCATTTCATACTGCATAAATAGTTCAAAAAATTGAATAGTTCATCACATACGATCCTGTACGAATGATTGAAACATAGTTTTTGTATTCTGGAAATGATGTATGAAAAATATTTCGTATTGTATGATCTATACTTAGAAAAAAGTTTCACTAGTAAACTAGGTAGGTTTGTTTTAGAGGAGAAATTATATAAATCAACCCGTACGATCTCACATCATACAGTATGATTAGTTTTAAAAATTAAGTTTATTTTTTTATCTCACTCCCCCAGTGTGTGTGTTCACGGTTACCCAATTACAATCACACTCTCTCAGACTCAAGAAAAGAATAAAAAGTATAGACTCCAAGACTATTAAACTCTAGTCCAATTAATTTGAAGTTTTCCACTATTTGGAATGTGATTTCCCTGAAATGAAATGTTAGTACACACAAAATAGATTTTTCCAACATATGTTAGGAGAAATAATAAAACAAACAATAAGATTTTGTTATCATCAAAAACTCACTTGAAGAAACAAAATTACAACAATCTCAACATAAATTATGACATTGCCTAATTATTGATTCAAATTCATTTTTAGTGACACATTACCTAATAATATAGTTTTTACACATCCTAAATAAAAGTGGCTCATCAAAAAAAAATAAAACTTATCATCATGCAAAAATTTATGCCTTTGGGTGTTATAAATATTTTGAACAGAATTTCTACCTCGCTCTCTGATGTTATCCTCTGAAAAAGCACTATCCAAAGAACTATCAAAAAATAAATCCTCCACACAATCTTTTACACAATCATCACCTAAGTTAAGTCTAAGACAATCCTCACTTTGGTCACTAGGAATTTTAATTGACTTTGAAATATTAAAGGTCACTTTCTGATCTTTAACACTCATAATCAATTCACCTTTTTACATATCTACCATGGCTTTCCTTGTATCTAGGAATGGTCTACCTAAGATAATCGGTATCTCCCTATCTTCTTCAATATATAGGATAATAAAATCTACATGAAAGATAAACTTATCTACCTTAACAAACACATCCTCTATCACCCCCTTTAAAATGATAAATGAACATTCTGTTAACTAAAGGATAATGATGGTAGGTTGGACTTCTCCTAGATCAAGTTTTTTAAATATAGACAAGGGCATTAAATTGATGCTAGCTTCTTAAATATGGAAGGTAGGGCTTTTATTTCTAACATGGATGCCTCAATAACAGCCTCAATAACAAATGGTTTCAATGGCTTTCCTATGGATGAGGTGTCAAGCACTTCAAACCTATCCCAAAAAACTCTAGGGGCTTGACAAATCATGTCAACAAAATTTCTACCTCCCTCTCTAATGTCATCCTCACAGAAAGCACTATCCAAAGAAATATCCAACATTAAATCCTCCATATAATTATTTACATAATCATCACCTAGTCATCTCTATGATAATCCTCATTTTGATCACTAGAAACTTTCATTAACTTTGAGATATTAGAGGTCATTTTCTAATGTCGCATCTCATAGTCAATTCACCTTTTTCGCAAATCTATCATGGCCCTACTTCTAGCTAGAAAAGGTTTACCTAAGGTAAATGGAATCTTTCTGTCTACTTTAGTATCTAGTACAATAAAATCTATAGGAAAGATAAACTTATCTAACTTAACAATCACATCCATTTTCACCCCCTTTGAATAGATAAATGAACAGACTGCTAACTAAAGGGTAATAGTGGTAGGTTCGACTTCTCTTAGATCAAGTCTTTCAAATTTGGACAAGGGAATTAAAGTATTGCTAGCTCCTAAATTAGATAGTGCTCTACCACAATTTTGTTTTCTATAGCCATAGAAATGGTAAAACTACCAGGTTCATATGCTTCTAAAGAAGTATTTTCTATAGAATTGTACTACATACCTCAATTAAAGCTAAGTCTAGAAATCTCCTAGACTTATTTTCTTACCAAGGATATCTTTTACAAACTTTGTCATGGTGAGCATTTATTCTAAGACCTCAACAAATGGAATATTAATTGTTTTCTTTTAAAGGTTTCCAAAAATTTTGAGAACTAATCTAAATTTTGTTTTAACAATCTTTGGGGAAATGATGGTGGTGGCTTTTCTACTACCTCTCTTATAGGTTTATTATTTTTCTTTTTTAAGTTGAGGTGGTTCCTTAGGTTGCGGGTTTCTACTATTAACTCTACCTCAAATTGATGTTTATTTTTAGTTACATTTTCTAGCTATTCCCACTCCTCAATTGAATTTCTTTGCATTATTCTTTACCCTTTTCTTTAGGATTTACTTCAGTATTACTAGGCAAAGTTCCTTGAGTTCTATTGGTAAAAAATCCAACTAACTATCCTAATTGATTTTCAATATTCCTAATGGCAATAGCTTGACTTTGCAATTATGTACCCTTTTTCAAAACGAACTCTTCGAAATAAGGCTTCTTATCCTTAGGTTGGGTATTTGAATTAAATCTTGAAGGATAATTAGGCCTTAGGCTAGTAAAATTTTGAGGAGGAGGGTTCCAATTATCTAATTGATTTAATTTTTAAGAGTTCCAATTAGTGTTATTATTTTTATTATTATTCCAACTAAAATTTGGATGATTTCTGCAAGCATGATTATAAGTGTTGGAGTATGGATTATTAATTCTATTATTAACTACATTGATTGATTATACTTTTGAGTTATTAGGATCACTAAAAACTCCACAAATATTTTCCTCAAAATTTATTGGTGAATTAAATCCAAGGTTATCTAATTTTCTAGAAATAGCGGCTACTTGGGTATTTAGTATTGATCAGGCATTAGTTACATAAATGCTACCCACTTTTCTAGTTTTTATTCCTTTCAAGGGACACTAGAAATTTTTGGTAGACATCTCTTCAATCAAAGCTTTAATCCTCATCTAAGGACTTTGACATTAGAAAATCACTAGTATTTACATCAATAATTGTTCTAAGGGAAACTTATCTTGCCATTATAAAAATTATAGATTACTAACCAATCACAAAGGGGTTGATGAGGACATTTCCTAAGAAGTTTCTTAAATCTTTCCCATGATTCAGAAATAGATTCACTATCTAACTATGTAAAATAAGTGGTCATTTCTAAGTTTGATAGTTGTTTTATAGCTAAAAATATTTAGCTAAGAACTTATATGCTAGCTCATTCCAAGTTATTAAACCTCATTTTAGCTTTATCCCCAGGTTGAAATGGAAACAATCTAAGTTAACAACATCATCACTAACACCATTATATTTCAATATTGCATAGATTTCTAGGAAACTGGATATGTGTAAATTAGAGTCTTCAAAAGTTGTTCCCCCAAACTATGAGTTTTACGCCATTTGGATAATGGAAAGTTTCAGTTCAAAATTATTTCCTTATATGTTTTGCCTGTTTATAAAGTGATAAATACCCTCAATCATGGGGTTGGCATATTCCCTAAGCAGTCTATGTTTCTTATTTTATGTATTTATTCAACCATTATGAATTCTTTTTCAAAGTTTCTAATTTTTGTAATTTTTTTAAATATTCTTTCAATTTGAGTGTCAAACAATAATTCTTCTAATTATTTGATACTACCGTTGCAACATTAAGCAACATAATAGAAAATGTAAAATATAAAGAAGTAAAAGCCAATTAGATATCAAAGTAATGCTACGTAGGTAAAAATTTAAGCAAATTAAATTAAAAAGAAAAATAGATTAAACAAATAATTATTTTAGCAGTATAAAATGTAAAGCAAGATAATAATTTAACTAATTTTAATCCTAGCAATGGCACCAAAAACTTCATGCTGTGTGTGTGTTTTGTGTTTGCACCCACACTAAAACTTACTTATGTTTATATTCACTAATCAAATGTCATACGAAAGTTAAATTTTTCTATGGTGTAAATCCTATTTTAGAACACAAGTGCACAGTATTGTATCAAGTAATAAAATGATAAATAGAGTGTCAATCTCATAAGGAAAAATTAAAAATATCCTACATTCACTATACTACTTCTTACTAGACTACTATATTTATCTAGTGAGTTAATAGAAATGGTGTTGGCATTTTTAAAATTAAAAACTTCATAATACAAGAATAAAAGTTTTCTAATTTTTGTAAAGTTCTAATTATATGAATCCTCAAAAGAACATGCTTGCATTAGGAGGGTTACTTCTTATGGTTACTATGGATTAAAGAAATTGTACTCCTCATCTCTGTCTACCTTGCTAGAACATAAGCTAGGATCCTTACTAACAATAATTATTAAGGTCGGACTACATTTTAAATTCCCTAGTTATTTATTAATTCCTCCATCGGGGCTCTAAATCACACCATATTTTTAATTTATGTATGACTTATATCTAAATAAATTACAGTTCAGAGAAGTTAAAATTAATATGATTGAATAAACATTAAATCTAACTCTAAGCAATACATGCTTTTAAATTCATCACAAGTTCAGAAAAGTTTATTAGCTACTTATTAAGGCATTGAAACTCATAGCAAACACAATATACAAAACAATTCATAAGTACAAACACATGATAGAATTTAAAATAAGAGAAAGTAAAGTTCAAAAATGACCCAGAAGTATTGCTACAATCCTTTGCTCACTCCATTATTTTGCTTCACTTTAATACAATACTCAGGTACAAGCAACACAAGCTACACACTCCTCTATACAACTTTCACACACTTACACATACTCACAAAATGACACTACACAAGAATCCTCCAATTTGCTAACCTCTCTACACAAGGAATAAGGTGAGAATTTTTATTAATTTTTTTAACTAGTAGTGCAGCATTGGCTTGGTGGCACTATGATGCTATTGAACTAGTGCGTTGGTTCCCTAATAGTCACTTTGGTTTGCTAGTCCAATTGACTTTAGTTGCGGTGCTGGGCAGTTTGGCGCTGTGGCGCATCGATTTTGATTTGGCTCTAAGGCACTTACTTGATAGCACCTCGGTACTAGGCTCTCCAACAATTTTTGGTAAGCTCTTTGCTGTGACACTGAAGAGTTGGTGCTGTGGTGCTGGATAGAATTTTGGAGATGCGACATTGATCCAATTTCTTTTGATTTTCTTAAAATTTCATGCACAAAACACAAGGATTACAATATCAAAATAACATAATCATAGGCAAATAGAATAATAATTTTTATATTATCAATAAGTATTCCTTGATGGATAGAGATGGAAATACATGATTGCAATGAAAATATGATAAATTAAGGATATGAAGGCCACTTGAAGTAGAAGTTTTAGTTAATCACCAAAAATGGAGGTTTCATATGAACATAAGTTTGTAGAAGGATGGCGTTATGAGGTATTGGAGGCAAATGGAGGTTATCTAATCTACATGATAGGGGTGACTTTCCAAATCTTATTTAATATTGCATGACAACTAGATAACATAAAGAGAGGAAAGCTTGCAATAGTAAATGATTTACAAATTAACTTCACCACATTGGAGAGCATTCTATATTCAATTTTCTTTTCATTTTAACATATTTTTTATTAGCAATATTGATATTAAAATAAGAGGTTCCTTATTGGAGTTATATTCCTTAATAAATCTGGATATCATTGTAAAGCACACATTTTGAAACCATCAGATATTTGTTTTACAAACTATTTTCGCTAGTGTGTTTCAGACATCTCATACTATTTATTGACTAATTTCATAAATTTTAAATTTCAAAATTTTAAGATATTAGAGGATTTATAAAAATTTATATTTAAAAAATTAGGATTTTTAATCATAAATATTATAGTATTTATTTTATATTATTTAAAAAAATTCTTTTATATGAAAACTTTCATACTCATTTTGTTCTCCTCCATGTCATTAACATTTGGAGAAATTTTAATTTTAATTATATAAAACTAAATGATTTAAATTTCTCCCATCTGCATAATTTAAACTATTAGTTTTTTAAAACTATTTTTAATTCTGATTACTTTCTATAGAAACGTTTCAGAGTTCAATTTTGATCGGAATTGAAGTATTGGGTTTTCTTCCACATAGCTTCCATGCTAAAAACATTTTTCTTATAATAATAATAATAATAATAATAATAATAATAATAATAATAATAATAATAATAAAATGATTTAAAATGAAAGCAAAATTTGACCCATAACTATATCATTAATTATTGTTGTCCCCATATTTGGACAAAAAATAATGCATTTCCACCAACCTCACCGGGCCCACTACTTCGATTAATTTAACATCTAATGGAAATATCTTCAATTAGTTTTTTTTTCCTTTTTTATTTAATTTTGAGCAAGAATTTAATCCCCACTCTCAATTGGTTGCAGTCGATCAGGATCTTTACCAACCATAGTAACCACTATTGCTTGTTACTAATTATCATTGCCTACCATCAACGCCCCCACTTAGCGTGACTTGCACTTAAATTGCTAGTTACCCACTATCATTACCCGTACGATATGCATCGTATTGTATGGTATATGATAATCATGCCTAAATTAATCCTATGATTAGGTGCTCAATTATGCTTAAATTGTTCAATCAGATCGTACAGAACATTTGGAGATGATTGTACTGTACGACCTGATTCCTGCATGGGATGATAATTAAATGCCGCCCCTCATATGAGATTATTAGCTATGTGTTTGTACTGATCGTACAGAATGATTGGACACGATCGTACTGTACAACTCGATCCCTGCATGGGACGATAATAAAACGCCACCCCTCATATTGGACAATTAGCTATCTATTTATACTAAAAATACAAGACGATGTGCCCAATCAAACTAGACTATCAATATAAATTCTTGGAATAATCTTACAGTGGGTTGCAGTTCATACTGGCTTAAAGTGCTATTTTGAACTAATAGTATAGTATGATATTGGATCGTACTAGATGACCAGAAGTGCTAGATTGAAATTTAGGGCTTTTTTAGATGCTCTCTATTTAAACTCTCATGTTGTCTTATTTGAGAGACTTTTGGTTGCTAGGTGTTTTTTGTGAGGGAGCAAAGAGGTGTATACGAGAGCTTTGGGAGAGAGATGAGAGAGAGGGATTTTTGTAAGGAAGATTTGTGTGGGATTCACAAGGTTACTCCAAGCAATATTCTTCCTCCTCATCTTCAAGCTTCTGTCTTAATCCTTTAGATGATCCAAAAAGACATTCTATAATAAACATCCTAGGTTCTCTACATTCTCTAGGAGGTAGAAAAAGGATTGCAGGTTCTCTGCCTTCACCAGGAGGGTGAAAAAGGATTCTTGGTTCTCTATCTTTACCAGGAGGGTGAAAAAAGATTTCAGGTTCTCTACCTTCTCTCGGTTGATGAAAAAGATTTTTTAAGGGCTTCTCTACCTTGCTGTGGGGGCAAAAGGAGAGACACTATATTTAGTGCAATTCCTAAAAAAGAGGTTTCCATGGAGTGGACGTAGGTCAGTTTGGACCAAATCGCTATAAATTTTTGTGCATTTTATTTTAATTATTCCACACTTTTATTTTTCTGTGGTTTACTCTGTGGTTGACAAATATTTTATTTCCATTTTCATAATTTTAAATTGCTTCCGCATTAAGGAAATTAAGGTGCTTTCTTTTTGTTTAAAATTTTTAATAACCAATTCACCCCCCTCCCTTGGTTAGCCTCGAGCTGGTTTCTTTGGGTTTAATAATCTACACGAACCTTCAAGTGGTATTGGAGCGAGATTCAAAAACTAAGTTTTAGAAAAATTTTGAAAAATGATCCAAGGCTACTATTGGTTATCGTAATACTACGGAAGGGTATTCAATCACACGACCACCTTTATTTGATAATATTTCTTTTGATTTTTAAAAAATTCGCATGTCTACTTTCTTTCAATCTTTTAATTATCGCATGTGGATGTTAGTTCAGGATGGATATTTTGCACCTTCACATTTTGTAAATGGCATTAAAACTGAAATACCTTTTTTTTTAAATGAAGTATAGATGATAAAGATTTAGCCTAACTAAATGCCAAATTTTTAAACTATTTTTTCTGTGCATTAAAATCTGAAGATTTCATGCGTGTATCTATTTGAACAACTGGGAAAGAAATTTGGGATAAACTTTGCATAACATATGAAGAAATAAATGAAGTAAAACAATCTAGGTTAGACAAACTACTCCTTGATTATAAATTATTCCGCATGAAATCTAGTGTGTCTATTTTGTGAAATATATACTAGGTTCACCCAAATTATCATTTCCCTGCATGCATCACGTAGAGAACTTACCAATTCTCAAAAGGTTATTAAATATCTGCATTGTCTACCTAGTGTCTATGATGCCAAGATCACTGCTATTACTAAATCCAAGGATTTGAATATTCATTCTATTGATAACTTACTTAGATCACTCATTGCTTACGAGTAAGGAGTGAGTCAAAAGGCAGATTGATGAAGGTGAGAAAAGAAAAGAGAAAATAGTTGCTCTAAAGGTTGATCATTCTGAAAGTGACGGTTCTTTATTTGAAGGCAACGATGACATTGTGCTGATGACAAGACCCCATAATCCTAAACACTATATATATATATATATATATATATATATATATATATATATATATATATATATATATATATATATATATATATATATATATATATATATATATATATATATATATGTTAAGGTCAGACTACATTTTGAATTCCCTACTTATTCTTTAATTCCTCCATCGTGGCTCAAAATAACACCATATTTTTAATTTATTTATGACCTATATATATATAAATAAATTGAAGTACAGTGAAGTTAAAAATAATGTGATTGAATAAACATTAAATCCTCCTCTAAGCAATACATGCTTTTTAATTCATCACATATTCAAAAAAGTTGATTAGCTACTCAATGAGGAGTTGAAACTCATAGAAAACACAAAAAAAGATACAAAATAAATATTTTACTATGCAAAATAATTCACAAGTACAAACACATGATAGAATTTAAAATAAGAGAAAGTAAAGTTCAGAAATGACCTAGAAGTATTACTACAATCCTTTGTTTTGCTCCACTCTAATACAGTACTCAGGTACAAAAAACACAAACTACACACTCTATACAACTCTCACAAACTCACACATACTCAGAAAATGATACTACACATGAATCCTCCAAGTTCGTGGAACCGGTGAGTTGGTTCCCTAATAGTTGCTTTGGTTCACTAGTCCAATTGACTTTCATCGCAGTGCTAGGCGGTTCAGCGCTGTGGCGCTTTAATTTTTCTCAAGCTTTGAGGCACTTACTTGATAGAACCGTGGCACTAAGCTCTCATGCAATTTTCAGTAAGCTCTATGCTGCAACACTGAAGGTTTGGTGCTATGGTGCTGGATTGAGTTTTGGAGATGCAGCACTGGTCCAATTTCTTTTGATTTTCTTATAATTTCATGCACAAAAAACAAGGATAACAACTTCAAAATAACATAATCATATGAAAATAAAATTATAACTTTTATCTTATCAATAAGTATTCCTTGATGGAAACAAATGGAAATACATGAAGGAAATGAAAATATGATAAATTAAGGTTATGAAGGCCAGTTGAAGCAAAAGTATCAGTTCATCACCAAAAGTGGAGGTTTCATATGAACATAAGTTTGTAGAAGGATGGCGTTATATGGTATTGGTGGTAAATGGAGGTTATTTAATCTATGTGATAGGCATGATTTTCAAAATCTTACTTCATATTGCACGAAAGCAAGATAATAGAAAGAGAGGAAAGCTTGCAATAGTAAATGATCTTAGGACCTAGTAGTATTAATTGAGGATGATGTAAATAAGAGAGATGAAATTCTCAAAGCGAGTGGTAGAATATAATTGTTGTTATATTCCCTAATCCCAATCTTAAGTTTTGTTGTCCCCCATTCTTTAGTGAGAGAAAGTCCCATTCTTTAGTGAGAGAAAGTCCCATTCTATTTTCAAAATTTTCCCCGCCTTTCTGGGTGGCCCTTTCGCGGATGGCGGAGGTGCCATCTACGGTAGAAGATAGTCTCCGGTGGTCGTCCGGCAAGATACCATCAGTTTATGGCTTTAGTGATCAGCAAGTTTCTTCATATTTCCAATTTGAAAAGAGTAGATTCAATGGACCACTGGTTATCAAAGAACCTATTGGTCAAGTTCCAAAAAATATTTCTCCTGTTGCAGGAAAAGGTAAACAAATTATAGATGAAACCACCTTCAATACTCCGAAACCTTTGAAAGAGAAAAAGACATTCGATTTTGAGGCATCTACATCTTCTAACATGAAATTGATCATCAAAGGATTTGAGAATGTGATTAATAAGAAATGTTCTTTGATTCATAATGAAGGAACAAGCCTATCAGATAATTGTGTTAATGCCTAGAAGATTATTAGTGAAGAAGCTATAGTCCTTGTTAACAAGGGATATCCGAAGGAGATGGATAACAAGGCTGGCAATCCTTGGACTAAATGTCCTAACATCAATATAAATTTTAAAGAGAATGAATCCTTTTTATCAGATGATGGTGTTGCCGTCAAGCTGTTTAAACCAAATGTTAAATCCAATTGTGGTCAAAGTCTATCGTGGTCAAAGTATTTGGTAGAAATATTCCATTTCATGTAGTTGCTGAGGAATTATGCCGACAATGGCCACACTTTGAAAATTTTCATCTAATCATTCTTCGACTTCGTTGGGTCCTATGTTCATTCCACACCTTAGAAGCTTTGGAAGGAGTCTTAGCAGGCGGCCCTTGGTTTATTCAAGGACATATTGTGGGGTTAGATAAATGGTCACCAAAATTTAATCCTTCTTTTCTAAAGGGATTGACCTCACCTATTTGGGTAAGAATGCCTCATCTACCATTGGAAGTTTTTTGTTAGGATGAAGTTAATATTTCTCGTATTGCTTCTTTGGTGGGGGAGCCTTTATTTTTGGATAGTAACATGTTCCAATGGGGGAGAAGAGAATTTGCTAGAGTTTGTGTTCGTGTAGCTCTAGACAAACAACTTCCTTTAGGGGTATGGATTGATGGACCTGGAGGTAGGTTCTTTCAAAATTTTTAATATGAGAAAATTTCCACTTTTTGCTTCAAATGTGGGAAAATTGGTCACCTATCCAATGTGTGTGGATCGGAGAAGAACTCTATAGCTGCTAAAAAATTAATGAAGAACAAAGCTGAGGTGGTTGCTGATGAAATAGGGAAGTCTTATGGCCCTTGGATTCACATTGATTACGAAAGGAGAAGAAAATTTTCTGCTACTTCTAAAGGCACCTTCAACAATCTCAAGCAACCAAAGCCTGCCACGATTTATGTTAAGAAGAATCAACTTCCCAAGGATGCTACAGTTGAATCTGAGTTGAAAATTTTTGAGAGTTTTGTGCTTCCAGAAAGTATAGATAAAGCTGTAAATGCTAAGCGTGATGAGGAGGTTACAGATGTTGTTGTTGAAAATGTTGAAGTGCTTGTTGATCCCCTTGATAAGAGTAAGTCAGAGACTGTTAACTCCTTGGTTAGTAATGAGAAGCCTTTATTTAACCATGTGAATAAGTCCTGTTTATTAGAAGTGGAGAATGTGGAAGAAAATCAAATTTCTAAAAAAGTTGTATCTGATGTTGGTTCAATTGAAAATAAAGATGGGGAATTGAGTGATGTTGATTGCTTGATTCTTAATGGGAGAAAAATTTCAACAGATGCTGTGAAATTCAAGCTACAGAAGGAGTTAAGATCACTTGGTAATAAGAATGTGTGTGCTCGAAATAAAAGAATTGATATTTTAAAAAGAAATGCTAGTATAAGAGATCCTACTATCACTCTTAAATGACTTCCATCAATTTTTGGAATTTTAGAGGGGCTAAGAAAGTCAGTGCCTCGCGATACCTTAAGGAGATTGTGAAAGAACATAATGCTTTGTTTGTTGGATTAGTAGAAACAAAAATCTCTTCTTTTGATGCTCTTGAGTTCAAAAAGTATATAGGTGACAATTGGAACTTTTATCTTTTGTTGGAGGTTGGACATCGCCTCCTTCTCTGTTATTGAAGCTAATCCTCAAGTTGTTTTGGTAAAACTTAATATTGTCAATAAAGGAAATAGGATGATTGCAATTGTTTATGGCAGCAGGGATTGTTTTAAGAGAAGAATGTTGTGGAGTTGCCTTGAAGTGCTAGCTGATAAAAAAAATCCTGCTGTTGTGGGAGGTGGCCTCAATTGTTTATTATCTCAAGAAGATAAGAAAGGAGGTAAGAAGTTTATTTTTTCTCAAGGGTTGCAAGATATGAACTCTTTTTTAAGTAATTGTGGCTTCCATGATTTGAATATTGTTGGTCCTAAATATACTTAGTGCAATAATAAAATTGGAGGAGCTCAAATTTTTGAAAGATTGGATCGCGGCATACTTAACTCTGCTGCTTTAAAGTCATTAATGTTGCTATTGTTAAACATCTTACTCGCATTTCCTCGGACCACTGTCCCATTTTATTGAATATTGCGTCTAAGGAAACAAAACTATCATGTTTGAAGATGTCTGGACTTCTTTTCCTACTTCTCAGGCGATTATTTTCCATTCTTGGATGAAACATGTTAGGGGAGGTCATGAAGATATTCTCAATGTCAAATGCAAAAGAGCTTTGAAAGCTCTTTTTTTTTTTTGGAGCAAGGCAATGCATAAAAGTTTGTTCAGCTTGAAGGATGTCCTTAAAAAAGAAATTCTGGATTTGCAACTTGAGGAATCTAGCAACGGTGGACTCTCAGATCAGAAGTTAATTCTTCTGAAATCAAAAGTGAATGAGCTCAATTCAACCCTGAATCGGCTGTGTACTTGGTGGAGGCAAAGAGCAAAAGTGCATTGGATGAAGGAAGGTGATTCGAACTCAAAGTTTTTTCATTCCTATGATTCATCTAGGAAAATGCTAATTGGATCAATCAAATAAAAAACAAAAATGGGGAGCTCATTGAAGATCAAACTCAATTGAAAGAATCTTCTTTCACCACTTCAAACAGAAAAGGAAGTGAGGCGCAAATGTCGTCTAAATGGATGGCCCTCCTTTCATGTCAAATTAGGAGATATTGATAAGAAAGTATTAGAGAAGGAGTTTTCCTTTGAGGAGCTGGAGCATGTGATCAAGCATTTGGAAATGAACAAGTCTCAAGGTATTGATGGCATTACTTATTCCTTTCTTAAGATTATTGGCAAATTATTAAAAGGATGTTTGGTTAGCTATCAATTCTTTTTCACTTCAGGTGTTTTATGTTCTAATTGGAAAGAAACAAATGTGGTTTTGATTCCCAAGATGAACAATCCAATGACTCCTTCTAATTTTTGTCCTATTAGCCTTTGTAAATCTATCTACAAGATTGTGGCTAAAATGCTTTTGAATAGAATGTCTCTGTTATTCCCTAGCATTATTTCTGAAGTTCAATATGCCTATGTTAAAGGCTGATCCATGCCAGATCAGATTTTACTAGCACAAGAACTTTTTAACAAATTCAGATTTTCTAAATCTAAGAAGGGATTCATGGCTATTAAAATTGACATGGAACAAGCTTATGATAGTATGAGTTGGTCCACCCTCATTCAAGTGCTTCATGGTTTTGGGTTTCCTAGTAAATTCTCTAACCTTATTATGGAGTGTGAGAAGAAGCCTAAATTTTTTATTATGATGATTGGTGGTCAGTCAGATTGGATTGAAGCTAAGAGTGAATTGAGACAAGATTGTCCTTTGTCTCCTCTTTGTCTTCATCATGTGCTCTCATTTTTTGACAAATGCCTTTGCACAGAAAGGGAAAGAGTGGGTATAAGAGTTGCTCCAAATGCTCCTATTATATCTCACCTTATGTATGTAGATGACATAATGATCTTTTCTGAGGCTAACATTAAGAGCTTGAATAAAGTAAAAAGAATTGTTGGTGATTACTGTGGATGTACTGGTCAAAAGATTAATGTGATGAAATCTTCTATTCTTTTTGGAAAGTTTGTCAAGTGAAGACAAGGAGGGCTCTCTCAAGTCATCTTGCTTCAAAATGGTGCATGAAATGGAATATCTTGGGATTAAAATTGCTTTAAGGAGAATGGCCTTTTCTGATTTCCAAAATCTTCTTATTAAAGCTGCTAATAGATTGAGTTCTTGGGGAAATAAATTTTTGTCTCTTTCTGGTAAATTTACTCTGTTGAATTTGGCTCTTCTCTCTCTTCCTACTTTTATTGCCACACATGCTTTAATCCCAATGGGTGTCTTAAATAATTTTGAAAAGATGTGCAAATATTTTTTTATGGCATAAGAATAACACTATGAAGAGCCTTCATTATGTTGCTTGGGAGGTTCTTTGTATGCCGAAATCAGAAGGTGGATGGGGATTGCAATCAATTGTGAAGAAAGTAGGCCCTTTGAGAGCTAAGTTTTCTTGGAACTTTATCTTAAAGCCTAACTCTATTCTCAATAGAATAGTGGCGTCAAGATATGGAACAGATTTGTGGAATGCAAATTGTAGGAATCAATCTTCTTCGGCATGGAATATTATTTTAAGTGGAGCTAAATCTCTTCAATAGATTCTGAGATGGAAAGTGTCTAATGGAAAGGAGATAAATACAATCAAGGATACTTTGATTTTGAATAGAAGCATCATCAAATGGCCTACCTTTGTGGCAGATATGACTTAGGAAACGATTTTTCTTTCTGGATTCATATGTGAGGGAAATTGGGA